>CP125974.1:109059162-109767332 GCA_030063025.1 Avena longiglumis
TTCTGATCCGACCGTGGAGGTGAGTATCTAAATTCTGAGTTTAGCACTCACATGAAAGAGTGTGGAATTGTTTCACAACTCACACTGCCGGAACACCAATGAAAATGGTGTGTCGAGCGTCGTGTCGTACTTTATTAGATATGGTTCGATATATGATGTCTTTGTGGACTTGCCGTTGTTATTTTGGGGTTATACACTAAGCTGCTCATTCACTTTAAATCAGGCAGCATCTAAATACATTGAAAAGATACTGTATGAATTGTGGTTTGAAACAAACCTAGCTAATTTATCATTCTTAAAGTTTGGGGATGGGATGTTTATGTGAAGAAACTCAACCGGATAAACGCGAACCCAAAGCGTAAAATCGTCTTCATAGGATACCCTAAAGAAACTATTGGGTATTCCTATCACAGATCCGAGGGCAAGGTTTTTGTTGCCAGAATGGATCCTTTCTAGAAAAGAGTTTCTCATGAAAGGTGTGAGTAGGAAGGTAGAACTCGAAGAGGTTGTGGAACCTTCTCTTCAAAGTATGGCGAGTAGCCTTGCGAAATGGAAGTTGTTCGGACTTGGCTCCACCTGTTGAAGAGGGAACTAATGATAATGATCATGAAACTCAGAAAGAGTACTACCGAACCTCGCGGTCAAACAGACGCGTCCCGGCTCCTTGTACGGAAATCCTGTCATGAATTTCATGGTTGATGAAAATGATGACCTGCGGCGTATGAAGAAGAGATGATGAGCCGGATTCCAACAAATGGTTAGAAGCCATGAAATCGAGATGGAATCCATGTATGAAAATCAAGTTTGGAACTTGGTGGAATTACCTCAGCCAACCGAAAGGCCGTGGAGAACAAATGGATTTTCAAAAGGAAAGCGATCTTGATGGTAATGTGACCGTCTATAAAGCTCGACTTGTCGTAAAGGGGTTTCGACAAATTCAAGGAGTTGACTACGATGAGACATTCTCTCCCGTAGCGATGCTAAAGTCAGTTAGGATTATGTTAGCAATTGCTGCATATTTGATTATGAGATATGGCAGATGGATGTCAAAACCACGTTTCTCAATGGTAATATTGAAGAAGAGTTGTATATGATACAACCAAAGGGTTTTGTCGATCCTAAGGATGCTAACAAGGTGTCCAAGCTTCACGATCCATCTATGGATTGAAGCAAGCATCCGAAGTTGGAATCTCCGCTTTGATGAGGTGATCAAAGAGTTTGGATTTGTCAAACTTATGGAGAAGCTTGTATTTACAAGAAAGTGAGTGGGAGCAATGTGGCATTTCGATATTATATGTGGATGACATATTATTGATCGGAAATGATATAGATCTTTAAGCAGTGTTAAAAGTTATCTAAACAACAAATTTTCAATGAAGGACCTAGGTGAGCGTCATACATATTAGGCATAAAGATCTATAGAGATAGATCTAGGCGCCTAATAGGGCTATAAATACATACCTTGATAAGATTTTAAAGAAGTTTAAAATGGGCTAAGTAAGAAGGGTTCTTACCTATCTTGCAAGGCAAGACATTGAGTAAGACTCAAAGTCCGGCTTGGGAAGAAAGAGATAATGGACAAAGTCCCCTATGCTTCAGCCATAGGCTCTATAATGTACGCCATGCTATGTACAAGACCGGATGTGGCACATGATATTAGTTTGACTAGTAGGTACCAATCGGATCCAGGTTCGGAACACTGGATAGCGGTCAAGAATATCCTTAAGTACTTACGAAAAACTAAGGATATGTTTCTTGTATACGGAGGTGAAGAACAACTTGTCGCTAAGTGTTATGTCGACGCTAGCTTTGACACCAATCCGGATGACTCTAAGTCTCAATCCGGATTCGTATTTCTCATGAATGGCGGAGCGGTTAGTTGGAGGAGCTCCAAACAACCTGTGGTAGCGGGATCAACAACAGAGGCCGAATATGTTGCTGCTTGAGCGGCTCGTGAAGCGATTTGGATGAAGGAGGTCATATCCGAACTAGGAGTGGTGGCAAACGCGTTGGACCCAATGGTGATCTATTGTGACAACAATGGTGCCATTGCCAATGCCAAAGAGCCAAGGTCTCGCAAGCATTCCAAGCATATTAAGCGCCGGTTTCACTCCATCCGCGAGCATGTCAAGGATGGAGATATAAAGATTTGTAAAGTACATACGGATCTCAATGTAGCAGATCCGTTGACTAAAACTCTCCCTAGAGCAAAACATGATCAACACGAACTCAATGGGTGTTAGATTTATCACTATGTAACTAGATTATTGTCTCTAGTGCAAGTGGGAGTGAAGGGAATATGCCACGAGAGGCAATAATAAAGTGTTTATTATGTGTATTCCAAGTATATGATAGATGTTTATTTTGCATGCTATAATTGTATTAATCGGAAGCGTTAATACATGTGTGTTTAATAAACAAGCGAAAGTTCCTAGTTATGCCTCTCTCATAAACTAGCTCGTTGATTAACAAGATGATCAAGATTTCGATCATGGACATTGGATGTTGTTTATAACAGGATCACAACATTAGTGTAATGGTGTGATGAACATTCATCGAAGTATAGCATTACGATCAAAGTCATTGAGTTTATATTGCTATAACAACTTACGAAGTGATCCTAATCCTTAGACCATGAGATCATGTCAATCACTAACAGGAAGAGTTTCTTGATAACATCAAGCGTCACACCGTAACGGTGATTATAAAGATGGATTGAGAACTAATAAAGTGTTATGTTGAGGCTCATGGATCGAGAGTGGAATTTGTTCATCCCGATGACGGATAGATATACTCTGGGCCCTCTCGGTGATATCACATTGATTAGCTTGCAAGCAAGTGATTTGATCACTAGAATGTTATATCACAGAACGAGAAAAGAGTGCATGTCGGTGCGAGATCAAACTAGGTATGGAGATACCGATGATCGAATCTCGGACATGTAATATATCGTGAAACAAAGGGATTAAGATACTAGCGTAAAAGGTTAAGCGATCACAAGAAAGTCATCGTTGAATGTGTGGAGTCGGTATGGGTCTCCAGATCCGCTTCGATTATTGATCCGAGAGGGTCTCGATCATGTCCGCATTATTCACGAACCGTAGGGTGACACACTTAAGAGACACGACATCCAATTGGAGCAAAAGTTTCATGCGAAAGAATGAACAAAGCGCGAATTTATTTTCGCGAGATCTAAAGCAGGTTTTGGTGAAATTGCATAAAGTGGTTATGCATGTGAAATAGAATTCTAGCAAGGTTATTTGTGAATGTTTGTCATTAAAGTAATTGACAAAATTCTGAATAAAATAAAAGAGTTTTATTTAATGAGAGTTTGCATTAAATTTGGTGGAAATTTAATGGGAATTTGAGTGGACTTTTGAGTGGAGGGATTTTAAAGGGCATTTTGTGAGTGGAGTGTCCACCCACATGAATGAAGGAGGAGGGGGCAGCCCCATGGCGTGGCCACCCCTTGGGTGCCTCCTCCTATAAAAGGCCCCCCTCCTCACTTGTCTCTCACACCTCCTCGTGAAGGATCTCTCTCCCCTCTAGAATTTATCCCCATGGTCTCGGACTAGCGAGATACATGTTCTCGGTGGCTATTCGGCAAGAAAGAGTTGTGCTTCATGCATCACTTGGAGCGAGGAGGCGGATGTTGCTCGGTGCCTCGAGCGTGTGTGCGAGCACGGATGCACCTTGATTCTTGCTAGGACTTCCTCTCGATCTTGAGATCGGCAAGAGATCGTCTACATCAACCACGAGTTGAACTCGTTAAGCTTTGTCGGTCTTCAAGGGTATGTTCTCTACGGATATACATTCGCCCGTTGTTTGTATCTAGTAGATAGATCTTGGTATATAGTTCACATCGTAGGAAAATATTTGTTTTCTATGCTGCGAACCCTACAATCTAGATGGGGAAGACGGACTTTGAGGTGTGCTTTTGTAGGCCTACCGTGGATTAGAGTGTCCAACTAGAGAGTAGTTAAGAGTAGTATCATGAAGAGAATATATTTATATGAGAGAGTGTTCACTAGTGAAAGTATGATCCCTAGGCCTTGTTTCTAAGCATTGAGACATCGTTTGCATCTAGATCCGTTGCATGTTTGCTTGCTTCCATCTTTATTTCAGTTTGCATTTAGTCTTTCCTCCACGTCAAGATCCATCAAAGCTATTTTTTGGCACCGTTACCATGTATTTCACTATCTCTTCGCCGAACTAGTGCACCTATACACCTGAAAAGTGTATTGGGTGTGTTGGGGACACAAGAGACTTCTTGTATCTTGATTGCAGGGTTTCTTGAGAGGGATACCTTTGACCACTTCCTCCCCGAGTTCGATAAACCTTGGGTAATCCACTTAAGGGAAACTTGCTGTTGTTCTACAAACCTCTGCACTTGGAGGCCCAACAACTATCTACAAGAATACAAGTGCGTAGACATTACTGCCCGTGCCGGAGTGGGGGCTAGCCTGAAGAAAAGGAAAGTCCTTACTCGGACGCTTAGCGGGCAAGGCCTTGGCTCTACAGAGTGCTATGCGGTAGCTTGGAACGCGGCCGTCGAGCAAGAACTGAGCTCCAGTTCTGGCCAGAAGCTGAAACTGGGCCCCAAGGTTGTCTCCGAGATGACCCATGAAAGAACATGTTGGGCCCCCATGTGTGGTTTTGATAATTAATGACAATCTTTATGGACTAATGTGTGTATTAAGTTATACTTGTAGGATTTGTCCATTGGCATCGCTTGGAGCATGTGTTGGCTTCAAGGTCGATGAAATGCAATATGTTGGGCAAGCTCAATATGCGAGGTCGATGATGAGGAATTAAGAAAGGCGTTCCATCTTGAGAAGGTCAAGATCGTCTACATCGAGCTCAAGTGGAATGCTCAAAGCAAAGGTATAATCTTGATAGGTTTTCCCTTTTGCCGGTCTCACGTTGTGTGTGTGAGACCGGGTTTAGGATAGATAACCGTACTATCAAGAGGGGCTCTCGTATGAGTAATTCGGTCACATCGTTCGGAGAGATCTCAAACCTTTGCATACTTGCATCATTGTATTTGGTTGTTATTTGGTCTTATCCATGTGAGGATATAGAGCTTGTGGTAATCTCCATAACAAGCTCTTGTTCATCAAAATCGGATCTCCCATATATATCTTGTTGCGATTTTGATTTATGCGGCTTTTCGGTTTCTCACCAAGTGAGGTATATCACATTATTCTACTTGATACTTTCTCACTTGGTGATAATTAATATTTCCAACGCAATTTGAATCGGGTCAATCGGAGCTTCCAGTCAAAAGTTATAGCCGTTTGAATATTTGCATGTCAGTCTGTTTTCTGGGCCGAGCGGTAGTACCGCCCAGGCCTGAAAACGGCCCGTTTTTATTCTGTCTCGCTAGGTACCCAGATCCGGTACTACCAGCCGGCCCGGTAGTACCGGTCGGTCCAGAAACTTTTCCCCAGTTTATTTACATCTTTTCCTAGATCCAGATCTGCCAGTTGACCTCGCTGCCGCCGATTCCCATGAGCAGGCCTCGCTGCGCGCGCGTGCTTGCTTGCGTCCCGCACTCTGCCGCGTCTGACCCACTCCCTGGCGCGCCCGCTCGCTGCGCGCATGCGCTGGCTCGGCCGATGATGCTGCTGCCTTGCTCTCTCACTCGTGCGCTCGTGACCCGCGCGCCTACAGCTCGCTGCGCACTGGGCCCGCCGCGCCGTGCGCCTCGCCCGCTGCTAGCTGGCGCTGCGCCTGCCGCTGTGCTGCTGCTCGCCTGCTGGGCCCGCTGCATGGCGCGCTGCGCGCGCATGCCCTGCTGCTGCTGCCGCATTTGCTTGCACTGCTGTGCAGCGCTGCTGCTGTTCGCTGCACTGCGCGCATGCAGCCGCGGGGCCGTGCGCTGCTAGCTGCTGCTGGCGCTGCACTGCTCCGCTGTGGCCCCCAGCTGCCCCGCCCGCCCGCTGCTGCCACATCTGCTAGCTGATGCGCTGCTGCTGCTTTCTCTCTCTGGCTCGCTCGCTGTATGTTTGTGTTCGGTTCGGTAGTACCGTTCCATCCAGAAAAAATGCCCCAACGGGCAGAATCGGCCCCTCTCTTTAAATAGTTTTTCCCAATTTTCATTTAGGGTTACTTCTTCCTCCTTTTCTTGTCCAAGCTTTGCCCCATTTGCTCTACTCTTTAAGCTTGATTTATACACACCCCTCCATTGATTCTTGCATATATTTGAGGGGTAGTTGGAGGAGATCTAGATCTACGTTTTGACCAAACAAAAACATCTCTTTGTGAGTGTCTCTTTGGGGATCTAGATTTTGGGGGATTTTGTGTCTCTCTTTGATTCCTCCTCTCTTGTTCCCCCATTAGCTTTAATAGCTTTGTTGGAACTTGAGAGTGAGAGATTTAAGCATCTTTGTGGTGTTCTTGCCATTTGCATTTGGTGCATCGGTTTGAGTTCTCTTTGGAGGATTTGGTTTGAATTTCTCATTGGAGCTTGTCCCTCTTGGGTTCTTGGAACCCTAGACGGTTTTGTGGCCTTGGTGGCATTGTGGACTTTTGTGGCATTTGTTGGGAGCCCCAATTAAGTTGTGGAGTTGTGCCCCAACCTTGTGAGAGGTTCCGGTTGCCACCGACAAGTGCACCGCAGTGGAAGCGTGGATCGATCCCATTGGGGTGAGATTCACCGGAGAATAAGGGAGGCCTTTTGTGGCGTTGGTGGTTTGATACCACCCCCTCTCCAAACGAGACGTACTCCATGTTGAGAGGAACTCGGTAAAATATCGGTGTCCCCGCGTGCCTCGGTTATCTCTATACCCGAGCTCTTTACTTATGCACTTTACATTGTGATAGCCTTCGTGCTTGAAGTAATATATATCTTGCTATCACTTTGTTGTTTGTATTTCTTAGCATAAGTTGTTGGTGCACATAGGTAAACCTTAGTTGTTTCTAGGTTGTGCTTTACAAAGTAAACACTAGTTTTATTCCTCCTTTGTTGAGCCACTCTAGGAAAAGTTTTAATCGCCTATTCACCCCCCTCTAGGCGACATCCGTATCCTTTTAACCCAGCATGCCATCACAATGATGGCCAAAGCAAATGAAGTGAATGAGATACGTGACTCCCTTACTCTTTTTGCGTACTGAGTATTTTTATATTATACATGTTCCCTAGTCCCCGAGGTTACTGCCGAATAAGGCACTTATTCGGCTGTAAGCTCTGAGTTAGAACTTGTCTTTTATCTCCTCTTGCCAAGTTTGCATGTCGGATATTCGATCCCTAGTCCCCGAGGTTACTGCCGAGTAAGGCACTTATTCGGCTGTAAGCTCTGAATTAGAACATATCTTTTATTTCCTTTTTTCTGCCGGGACAGAATTGCCTGATGTACTGGCATCCTATGATTAACTCTTTTTCATGTAGCTTACTCATAATGAGCGTAACAAGGTGCATCAGGCTCTTATCTTGGAGTATCAAAAGCTTGAGCTCGCTCATCAAGATCTGAAAGTCGAGGCTCAGGGCCAAGGTATTATTCCTACTCGGCTCGCTTTCACCTATCAGATCCCTTTTGTTCCATTCTCTTGAATTTTCCTGGCTGTTTTTCTACAGCTTCTGCCCAATCCACCATCGATGCACTGCATTCACAAATCAGCAATGCTGAAAGTTAGTTCTTAGAAATCTTTGTCACTGCTAAACGTCTGTGTTTCCTCTTTTTCAATTTTTGCCTCGGCAAAGCCGAGATAATTTGTTGTTATTGATGAGTCACATGCTCTGAATAAGCATAGAAGCACCGGATCGAGATCCAAAAGGAGAGAGACAAGGTGACCCGGATGAAGCAGCAGGTGGCGGATATGGAGCAGAAGCACCAGTCCGAGTTGAAGGGTTTGCACGAAGAACTTGCCGAGAAAGATGATGAACACGCTGCTAGTGCTAATAAGGCGAACCAATTGTTCAAGGAGGCTGACTTAGCAGTTCAGTCGGCTCATCAAGATCTAGAAGCTCTTTAGGCCAAGGCTAAGATCTGGCAGAACATGCTCGGCACGATCAACTCATTCCTCAGTAGTGAGTTCCTACTCTTTTTAGCTGTGCTTCCATACTTACTCTTTATCCGTTTTCCATTATTTTTTGATGTTCCTCCATTTTTGTAGAGAACTTCCCTAAGTTCGACATGTTCGCCTTAAGGGCAATGAAAAAGGTGCGAGCTGAATCTGGAGCTCCAGCGGACGGCAAGATCACCATCGACGAGCATCTTGTAGCGCTCTCGGAGCGTGTGACCATGCTGAAGTCATCCGGTGTCGACTTGCTTAAGTCGGCACTCCATGCATTTAGGATGCTCTGGCCGGATGAGGATGTGCCCACGCTGATTGAACCTTTGGCTGCCAAACTGCTTCTCACTGAAGAAAGGCTTGATCAATGGCGCGAGTGGATCCTTTTGAGGGCCTGAAGAAAACCTTTTGTGCTCTCATGGTATGAGGATATCAACCTTGATGTTCTCCAGCATATGAGGGCCGAAGGCAAGTGGATCCACGAGCCTGAGCTCATCAAGAAACGCCAAGAGAGAGCTTACGCAATGGTGGAGTACGCTCTGGTGCACGCCTGGTGCGATGGGCCCAGCTTCCTGGATCTTGGCGAGCCGCTTGCCGAGACTGTTGATGATGACTGTGCTGACAGCGAGGCCACCAAGTCAGATGCTCCAGAAGACTCGGCTGATGCACCTGACTCGGCCGATGCTCCAGATGACACTCCCATCTCCAGCACCAAGAATGCTTCCTCGAGTCTAGCATTCTCTTAAGCTGATTATATCAAAAAACACTTAATTATGATGAGATCCCCGGTAGCCGGGTGCAGATGTAAAATATACTGCACTTATTTTTGGGCGTGCGCCTTTGCTAAGGCTTAAACTTCTATTTTGCTTGAATGCAAATCATCCTGGGGCAAGTCCCTGAGTTTCATTTGCCATTTTCCTTGTCCTTGAATTTGGCTCTTGTCTACCTTTTTTGGCTTTCGACATTAGAGTCTCAAAGTTCTAAGGATTCAGTTAATGGATATGAAACTAGAAAACTTGACCTAGAATCATTCGACATACAAGCCTATATATCCTGCAATGGGTTAGTTAAAAACATACATAGAGCCGACTCACATTTTCCCCTTTTACTTATCCGATGTTCATGTTTACTCATTGTTGATCTCTTTCTCTTGCTTGACATGAAGCCGTGTTTTCGGACAACAGCATAGTCGAAGAGTTGATCTCATACGAGTAAACACTACTTATTCCGATATAAGTTTAAGTGTCAACGCCAGCCGACATAGAATTTTCAAAAATAAAAATAAGGGGCAGTCCCCGAGTCAGTTTTCCGAGTCATACCATTTTATTATCAGCACATAGTCGGCATGAGTATCCGACATATGAGAGTTCGAGAGATACATACATTGCTTCTCGTAAATGTAGAAAGGACGGATCAATGCCACATTCCACGGCCTTTTGGTCTCATCGCCCGATCTGTCCGCCTTGTCCTTTTGTGCTTCATGATCATCTATTAGGTAATATGAATCATTGTGCAATGCTTTGATTACGATGAATGGTCCTTCCCATGGGGGTGATAGTTTATGCATCCTAGTTGTGCGTTGCACTAGTCTAAGCACCATATCCCCTTCTTGGAAAACACGAGGTTGGACTTTTCGGCTATGATAGCGTCAGAGACTTTGTTGGTATATGGCGGATCTGGATAATGTCAATTCCCTTGCTTCTTCGAGTAAGTCAACTCCATATTTTCGGGCCTCTTTTACCTTAGCTTCCGAGTATTGTCTTACTCTCGGTGAGTCATGCTCTATGTCGGCAGGCAAAACTGCTTCTGCCCCATACACAAGGAAGAACGACGTATAGCCTGTTGATCGATTCAGAGTTATCCTTAAGCTCCATAGCACCGAGGGTAGTTCCTCGATCTAGCAACCAGGTGATCTCTGGAGTGGTTCCATTAGGCAGGGTTTTATCCCGGATAGGACCAAGCCGTTAGCTTGTTCAAATTGTCCATTTGATTCTGGATGAGCGACTGACGCTATGTCAAGTCTTATACGATTTTTTCCACAGAATCGAGCAAAAGCTCCTTCAACAAAGTTTGTGCCATTGTCTGTGATCACACTGTGCGGGTGACCATATCTTAGGATTATGTCTTTCAGGAATGTACAGCTGTTTTCCATCAAGTTTCTTGATGGTCTTCACCTCTATCCACTTGGTAAACTTGTCAACCATCACCAGTATGTGAGTCATGCCGCCCCTCATGACTCACATATCTAGGCACCATACTGCGAATGGCCATGTCTAGGCACCATACTGCGAATGGCCATGTGATTGGTATGGTTTTTAACTCGGATGCTGGTAAATGTGACTTTGACGCGTAGCACTGGCAGCCGTTGCATTTCCTCACTAGTTCTTGCGCCTCTGCTAGTGCACTTGGTCAGTAGAATCCATGTCGGAATGCCTTGGCTACCAATTCTATTGACGAGGCATGGTGCCCACATTCTCCTTGGTGAATATCCAACAGTATTTCTTGGCCTTGCTCTGGACTTATGCAACATTGCAATACACTTGTCACATTCCTTTTATACAGCTCCCTATTAATTATTGTGTATGCTTTCAATCTTCTCTCTGTTTGTCTTGCCAATATCTCATCATCAGGCAATGTTCCATCTCTCAAGTAGTTGAATATTGGTTGTGCCCAGGCTGGTATCACTGGTGCCGAGTCTGTTTCTCCGTCAATTTACATTGTCTCAGCCGACATATGTTCTGCCGACATAACCTGAGGAGTCCCCGAGTGTGATTTGGCAGCCCCTGGGTTGGATGGTACAGTCCCCGAGTTACTCGAACCCGCCCCTGATTCAATGTCCATTGGCATAGCGTCTGACTCCTGGCTTGCCGGGATGAATATTGACTCGGACTCTGGTGATGGCTTGATCGTTGGTTTTCTGAGATGTTCCAATGCTACTCCTGGTGGGATTTCTTGCCGAGATGAGCTTAACTTGGATAATACATCAGCTGCCTAATTCTCTGCTCTGGGTATGTGATGAAATTCACACCCGTCAAAGTATCCCGAAATCTGTTGCACATGAAAACGATATAGTGCCATATTTGCATCCAATGCGTCCCAATGTCCAGATACTTGCTGGATAACCAAGTCCGAGTCACCGAAACACATGATCCTTTTTATGCCAATTTCTTTGGCCACTTTTATCCCATGGACAAGTGCTTCATACTCGGCTACGTTATTGGATGCAGCGAAGTGGATTTGCAACACATATTTGAGCTGATCCTTATTTGGTGATGTGAGTACTATCCCGACACCCAGGCCCATTTTTGTCTTGGACCCGTCAAAGTGCATCCTCCAGTAATTCGGGTCTGGCAGTGGTGGCTCGTATTGTATTTCCATCTAGTCCACGAAGAAATCTGCTACAGCTTGATATTTGATTGCATCTCTGCTGTCATATTATGGAGTGTATGGTGCTAGATCTATGGCCCATTTCGCTACTCGGCCACTGGCATCTTTGCTGCCTAATATATCCGAGATAGGTGCCTCGCATATTACCCAGATTGGGCGTTCTTGGAAATAGTTCTTCAGTTTTTTTGCTTCCATATACACCCCATATGTCATTTTTCGGTAATGGGTGTAGTTTTGCTTTGATGTAGAGAGCACTTCGCTCAGGTAATAAACTGGCCTTTGGAATGATTTGCCCTCTTCTTCGCGCTCTACCACTATCACTGCACTGACAACTCTATTGGTTGCCATGACATAGAGCTGAAGGGAATATGCCCGAGAGGCAATAATAAAGTGGTTATTATCGTATTCCTTATTTATGATAAATGTTTATTTTGCATGCTATAATTGTATTAATACGGAAACGTTAATACATGTGTGTTTAATAAACAAATAGAAAGTTCCTAGTTATGCCTCTCTTATAAACTAGCTCGTTGATTAACAAGATGATCATAGGTTTCCTGATCATGGACATTGGATGTTGTTAATAACGAGGTCACAACATTAGTGTAATGGTGATGAACATTCATCAAGTATAGCATTACGATCAAAGTCATTGAGTTTATATTGCTATAACAACTTACGAAGTGATCCTAATCCTTAGACCATGAGATCATGTCAATCACTAACACTTTGGAAGAGTTTCTTGATAACATCAAGCGTCACACCGTAACAGGTGATTATAAAGATGGGTTCGAACTACTAAAGTGTTATGTTGAGGCCATGGATCGAGTGGAATTTTTCATCGATGGCGGATAGATATACTACGGGCCCTCTCGGTGATATCACATTGATTAGCTTGCAAGCAAGTGATTTGATCACTAGAATGTTATATCACGGAGCGAGAAAAGAGTGCATGTCGATGCGAGATCAAACTAGGTATGGAGATACCGATGATCGAATCTCGGACATGTAATATATCGAAACAAAGGGATTAAGATACTAGCGTAAAGGTTGACGATCACAAGAAAGTCATCGTTGAATGTGTGGAGTCGATATGGGTCTCAGATCCCGCCGATTATTGATTCGAGAGGGTCTCGATCATGTCCGCATTATTCACGAACCGTAGGGTGACACACTTAAGAGACACGACATCCAATTGGAGCAAAAGTTTCATGCCGAAAAGAAAAGGAAAGCGCAGAATTTATTTCACTAGACACCAAAGCTGTTTGGGTTGAAATTGTGAAACTGGTTACGCATGTGAAATGGAATACTAGCAAGGGTTTTATGTGAATGTTTGTTAATTAAAGTAATTAACAAAATTCTGAATAAATAAATAAAAGAGTTTTATTTAAATGAGAGCTTGCATTAAATTTGGTGGAAATTTAATGCATGTGAGTGGATTTATGAGTGGAGGCTTTTAATGGGAGTGGAGGCTTTTCATTTGAGTGGGAGCTCCACCCACATGAATGTGGAAGAGGTGGGGCAGACCCATGGCTGGGCGCATGGCCCCTTGGTGCCCCTCTCCTCCCTATAAAGGCCCCTCTCCTCCTCTCACACCACACCTCCTCGTGAAGGATCTCTCCCCTCTAGAATTTATCCCCATGGTCTCGGACTAGCGTGATACATGTTCCGGTGGATTTTCGGCAAGAAAGAGTTGTGCTTCACTGCATCGCTGGAGCGAGGAGGCGGAGGTTGCTCGGTGCCTCGAACGTGTGCGAGCACGGATCTTATTCTTTTTTCGGCGCTAGGACTTCCTCTCGATCTTGAGATCGGCAAGAGATCGTCTACATCAACCACGAGTTTTGACTCGTTAAGCTTTGTCGGTCTTCAAGGGTATGTTCTCTACGGATATACATCCGCCCGTTGTTTGTATCTAGTAGATAGATCTTGGTACATAGTTGTTCCCATCGTAGGAAAATTTTTGTTTTCTATGCTGCGAACCCTACAAGAGCAGCATTGGCTCTTTGGATAGTGGTGATGCTAATATTGGTGTTGTGTCACATCCCAAAATTCTCCTAATTTTGGAATGTGAAATAAATAAATAAGTTTGATTGATTGTTTGACTATGTTGAAAATTCTCAATGAGAAGAAACTTTTTGAATAGAAAATCCTCTCAACCTTGAATTTAAAATCTTATATTCTTTTGTTATGACCTAAGTAGCCATATAGGCAAAAGGGCATGGATTGATTTTGGATTGTAGAGTTGGTGTCCAAGATTTCAAAATGAAAATCATGAATCATTCATAAGCATTGCATCCATGCAAAGATCACACAAACTGAATCCAAATCCTGGTATCTAAATCCTATAGTCGATTTTCCCAAATGTCCCTAAAGGAAATTAAATTGACTTTATAAAACCCACTATTGCTAAGACAACGATTATTGCTAAATTATAGCCTAAAAGAATCCAATTAATATTACAAAATTTTAGAAACAAAATTGAGCTCATTTGGAGCTAGTATGAAAAAGTTATGTAGCAAATACAAACACATAAAGATATAAATAAAATGAAATATACAAGGTTTTATAAATCCACTACTTCCAAACTAGTAAAAATATTACAAATTTGATCCTACAATAATCTATACGATTTTAAAAAAATTTAGAAACAAGAATCATGTCATTTGGAGTTCGTATGCAAAAAATATAAGAAAAACAAGTAAATAGAAAAAGAAAAAGAAAAAAAAAAGAAAAAAAATTCCTAACGGGCCGGCCCACCCGGACCGAGCCAGCGATCGGGAGCAGCCACGCGCGCACCTATAGTGTGTTGCTTTAAAAAGCGTGCGAAATCTGTTTTCTAATACCTATCTCTACTCAAACTCTCGTAACTTTTTATCTACAACTCCGAATTGACTTCCGTTCATTTCTATTTGTTCCCTACTCCAAGGCCTATCTCTAAACCATCCTAAACCTTCATATAAACTCGTGGAGCCACAGCTGTACGAGTTTTTCCTCTCGAAATCCCGAATCTACATATGCCCGAATCTTATTTCGCATTTTAACCCATCTAGACTTCGTCGTTTGCCTTCGGTCAAAAAACGAAAGTTGTAGGGATCATCGAAATCTTTCAATCCCGACAAACGTCACCTCTTTTCATCCACCACATCCGGAGAATTTCGTATCGCAATATTTCAGATCTTACGGTGTAAATCCAAGATCTACTCGCGCTCGTTTCTTCAAATCCAAATTCCTTTGGTGAGAAGGTAGGAATAATGATTCCCCACAACTTTCATGTTTTGAGTTTTTCGATTTGACCTATGGATTTGTCTCTCTAACACAGATCTATTTCTTTTCTATTCTGAGCCAAAATCGGGTCAATCTCTTCTTCTAGCCACCGGATCCTATCCAGACGGTCGAGATCCAATCAAACCGGTGCGTGCCATATCGTCATCCCGGTCATCTTTCTCATCAACGCCTTGTCAATATAAGGTCAACATCTAGTCCCAGTCAGCATGCAAAGTTAACCTGTCCAGTCAGCGAAATATTCCCTGAAATATTCCGTTCGAATTTAAAATTGCATATTATAGATCTAACTTGTAAAATTCATTAGAAATTTATACCACGTCCAAAAATTGCGTATAATATATCAAATTGAAGATAATTTTACATAGAATCATCTTATCAGAATATATCCAACTTTTACTGTACGTGGTTACTGCAGTAATTTAATTAGTTTTAATAGTCTTTTAGGTTAATAAATTCATAAGAAATTATCTGTAGCTCCGAAAAATATGAATAATATATCAAATTGAAGCTACTGTAATGTACATTAATAATATCTGGTTGGATCTAGCCTTTGCCGAATATTTAAACCGTAGAAATTTAATTAGTTTTAATGGCTTTATAAATCATTAAATTAATTAAAAATTAATTGCTTGTCACAAAAATACAAATGATATACCAATGGAAAGCTGGTTCCATGAAGATCATCATTATGCAATTAGTTCAGCCTTTGACTGTAAGGTTTTGCCATGAAGATTTAAATGGTTTAATGGCCTATTTAGAGTAATAAATTCATAAGAAAATAAATACTATTCAGAAAATTACAAATAATATGTCCCTGAAATCAAAATTCCGTGGAGATTACAGATATAATTTTAGTTTGATTTCTAGACAACAGAAACCATAGGAATCATTTAAAACCATTAAACACTATTTAAATCATACAAAAAGATCTATAACTCCAATTAGGGTGAATCCAAGTGCTAAGGTTTTGTATTGACAATATCTATACAGAGAAATTGCATGACAAATTATTTGGTACTGTTAAAATAGAAATTCATATAGAAATATTTAAACCCATTGAAATAGTGTTTTAAACATAGGAAAATATCTATAACTCCTTTTTAGGTGATTCAAATTGCCACTGTCTCTAAATTGCATTACCTATCCAGTAGCATCTAGTTCACAATTTAATACGACATAAACATATTTGGTTCAATGAAAATGGTATACACCATATTAAATCGATACAACTTTAGTAATAAAATCTTTAGTGCAATAAATGACTTTCCACATGCATCATGTAATCTAACTATGTTCAGAACACTAAATGCAACCATTGTGACTCATTAAATCATCATGCATGCATCTGTTCATCATTGTTTTCTTGTAATGTTGCACTGTTGTATGTTTGCAATGTTTTGAATGGTGTTTGTTGTGTTTGCTTCAAACATTAGATTGCGAGGAGTGCAACTACTGTGATTGCAACTACTATGATTGCAAGTATTGTGGTTATTACGAAAGAGGCCATTATAATTGTGAGGATTATCTAATCGACTACATCTACAACAAAGGCAAGTGGTGCTATCTTGGTCATAAATGTCCTATTGTTTTCCTATGCATTGTAGATGCTTTTGTAGAATTACATCTGTAGGAATTGATGTGTATATGCTATGCTATATCCCATATTATTCCCTAGTATTCCTTGTTTATGAGCCATTGTATTGGTAGATTGCTTAGCTATGCTATTTAGACGAGAAAGGGAATCACATCATGAAAAGTTATATGTTTTGAAAGTCTTATGTTTTGCTCAATGACAAACCAATATGTTTTAATGAACCACCTGGGCGGAATGGCATTGATTGGGTCATCGAGTGTGGATTTATGGTGGGGAATACCGCCCAGTACACTGAGAAAGGATTGGCTTATTTGTTTGGTAGCTTTCGTGTGCAACCATGTGCCAATAATGAAATGGGCGGTTGGTTGGACTCAGTAGGTTGTGGTAACTCGAACCCACGTATCCAGAGATGTAGATAGTGTAGGTTGGACCGGTGCGTGTCGGGTTTGGGGAGCTACTTCCCGAACGGTTCCTTCTTGGACTTCTCCCTATCATCACCCAATATGAGAGTGGTGGTACGAGCTAGGCTGGCCAAGTCACATGGGTAAAGTGTACTAACCCCTGCAGGGTGTATAAACTAAGTGCTTAGCTGTGTCCCCGGTTATGGACAATTTGAGCGACCTGATAATGTTGCTATAATATTTCTCACTCATCCTTATTTCTTAATTACTTAAAACTTGTTGGGTGAACAGAATTGGGTAGGAGCACCTGGGAGTGAACCAGAGTGTCCTATTTATCGTATTGGAAAACTACTTTGTTACAAATGTTAGGATAAAACTGTTGCTTTATGCAAATGAGCATGAACTCCACTTGGCCAAATAAGCATGCAGTTGATAGATCCGTTGATAACCACTTTAGCCTACTTGCCATACATTCAATGTATTGACCATTCGTGGCTGCAACGTTTCATGTTTCAGGTTATATCGTATCTGAGTGATCGTTCATAGGTCGCGAGACTCCACTCAACAATTGTTCGCCTGTGGCATATTTGGAGGATGGAGATCTACCTTGTATTCGTTTTCCGCTGTGTACTTATATAAATAATGTAAATTCTGGATCATATTCGTTGTATTTATGATGCACAGTTATATTTGGTATCATTTTTGTACTGTGTGTGCCAGTGAACCGATCCAGGATTGGCACTATACACATGAACTCAGCCTTATCAGGCGAGGGTGTTACAAGATGGTATCAGAGCTGTGTGTTGACTGTAGGATCGTGACCTTAGAAATGGATTAGTAATAGAAGACCTGTATTAGGAGAACTATCATATTTCATACTTATTAGAATTCTTATATTCCTTGTCTATCATTTTCCAACACCTCTCCTTGTTCAAACTTGTAGATGTCCATTCATTTGATTAGTAGAAGAAGTGATCTACCATAAAAACTACAAGAATTGGAAAATGTTATTAGTAGTTTCTATAAAGCAAATCACTATATGAGAGTTGGCCTACAAGTAATGAATAAATAACATGACATAAATAAACATCTCACCAAGTTTGGTTAGTTCTGGACCACCATATTTTATCTCTTTAGGAGATCATCGCTATCGTGTTAGCATATTGTTCTTATCAACTTATGTGGTATGACAATATAGGTTGTTTGCTTGGTTGTATTGAGCTATTTTGTGTGATGCTTTGTTTAGGATCAGTTAGTTTTGAGCTCTAATGTTTCTGAAATTGTGATGAGGTTTTTAAATTAGTTTAATGGTGTGATTTGATTGAAATTCGTGATTTTACTGCTGAAGTTTTCTGCCGGACCTGTAGTACCGCGCGATTTTTCATATTTTATTGGTAACTCAGAAAAATCTACAAAAATAGGATATGGAGCGTAATTACCTTTAGTACATGCAAAAAAATTGGCTAAAATTCCTGACTAGTTTAAGGTGCCCAGAAAAATTCGTTAAACCTGCTGTACCGTTTTGACAGATTTAGTTTATTGCTTATATGTTACTCTGTTTTACTCTAGTATTGTTCCCAATGCTTTCAAACTACTTTGTGGTTATATACCGCTATACTTAGACCCCTGTAATGTTATTATACAAGTGTTTGCTTGTGTGTTGATTCCTTATGATTGTTTGCTTGTTTGTGACATTGATTGCTTTATATAGTTATGGGTAGGATTATTTTCTTAGTCGTTTCTTTCCTATAGAATCTATTCTTCCCTATCTTGAACCCTGGGAGATATAATGATGTGTTAAGTGGAAGGTTTGATCACACAATGCATTTAGGAAGGAGAATGCTTCACCTAATGGAAAAAAATGTGGAAGTATGAAGTGTTGCACATGATGTTATGTAGTAGATTACCCAACCCGAAAGTTGAAGTATCGATAGTTCAGTTTTAGTAGTAGCTTTGTTGATTGAATACATGGGAGTCTACATAGAGCATTAGTTCGTGCCCATGGAAACATTCTTCAAGGCAAGTGAGAATGCCCGAGTGATAGAAAAACGTAATTCACCTATCCTCATACAGGGTAATGATTTGGGTGCAGGATGGATTGATCACCATTCCTACTACTCTTATTATTCGCTCTTGTACTGTTGGCTTTGAGAATCTTGAGTGCCCTTTCCAACCTTAGCAGAGAGTTGACGTTGAGCCTAAACCCTAGAATGGTATATTGTTACACCTTCTAAAAGCATCCATTGCTAAGCATAGGATATACGGTAAGAATGAATCTCAACCATGGTTAATGGGCACCGTGAAGTAAACATCCCCTAATTGACCACCATGAGAGTTCTGCTAGTTCAATTAGTGTTTTCTTGGAATCCGTCAATCATGACGTTTAGAATGTGCTAGAGACATTGTGTCAATAAAAGTCTAAAGGAGAACCAATCTGAGCTAAGTGAATCCTCGATAAATGACCTAGTAAATTTTATTTTAAGGGTGGTAGCATCCTAATGGATCCCGAACCTTTATTTCTTTCTAGCCTTCCCAAATCTCGGAAGATTTCTTTTAAGTGGTAATCATCACATCCCAAAATTCTCCTAATTTTGGAATGTGAAATAAATAAATAAGTTTGATTGATTGTTTGACTATGTTGAAAATTCTCAATGAGAAGAAACTTTTTGAATAGAAAATCCTCTCAACCTTGAATTTAAAATTTTATATTCTTTTGTTATGACCTAAGTAGCCATATAGGCAAAAGGGCATGGATTGATTTTGGATTGTAGAGTTGGTGTGCAAGATTTCAAAATGAAAATCATGAATCATTCATAAGCATTTCATCCATGCAAAGATCTCACAAACTGAATCCAAATCCTGGTATCTAAATCCTATAGTCGATTTGCCCAAATGTCCCTAAAGGAAATTAAATTGACTTTATAAAACCCACTATTTCTAAGACAACGATTATTGCTAAATTATAGCCTAAAAGAATCCAATTAATATTACAAAATTTTAGAAACAAAATTGAGCTCATTTGGAGCTAGTATGAAAAAGTTATGTAGCAAATACAAACACATAAAGATATAAATAAAATGAAATATACAAGGTTTTATAAATCCACTACTTCCAAACTAGTAAAAATATTACAAATTTGATCCTACAATAATCTATACGATTTTAGAAAAATTTAGAAACAAGAATCATGTCATTTGGAGTTCGTATGCAAAAGATATAAGGAAAACAAGTAAATAGAAAAAGAAAAACAAAAAAAATTCCTAACGGGCCGGTCCACCCGGACCGGCCAGCGATCGAGAGAAGCCACGCGCGCACCTATAGTGTGTTGCTTTAAAAAGCGTGCGAAATCTGTTTTCTAATACCTATCTCTACTCAAACTCTCGTAACTTTTTATCTACAACTCTGAATTGACTTCCGTTCGTTTCTACTTGTTCCCTACTCCAAGGCCTATCTCTAAACCATCCTAAACCTTCATATAAACTCATGGAGCCACAGCTGTACGAGTTTTTCCTCTCGAAATCCCGAATCTACATATGCCCGAATCTTATTTCGCATTTTAACCCATCTAGACTTCGTCGTTTGGCTTCGGTCAAAAAACGAAAGTTGTAGTGATCGT
This sequence comes from Avena longiglumis, assembly GCA_030063025.1. Classification (NCBI taxonomy): domain Eukaryota; kingdom Viridiplantae; phylum Streptophyta; class Magnoliopsida; order Poales; family Poaceae; genus Avena; species Avena longiglumis. Next base: position 109,079,459 of record CP125974.1, read on the forward strand.
CGAAATATTTCAATCCCAACAAACCTCACCTCTTTTCATCCACCACAGCCGGAGAATTTCGTATCGCAATATTTCAGATCTTACGGTGTAAATCCAAGATCTACTCGCGCTCGTTTCTTTAAATCCAAATTCCTTTGGTGAGAAGGTAGTAATAATGATTCCCCACAACTTTCATGTTTTGAGTTTTTCGATTTGACCTACGGATTTGTCTCTCTAACATAGATCTATTTCTTGTCTATTCGGAGCCAAAATCGGGTCAATCTCTTCTTCTAGCCACCGGATCCTATCCAGACGGTCGAGATCCAATCAAACCGGTGCGTGCCATATCGTCATCCCGGTCATCTTTCTCATCAACACCACGTCAACATAAGGTCAACATCTAGTCCCAGTCAGCATGCAAAGTCAACTGTCGGTCAATGAATATTCCCTGGAATATTCCGTTCGAATTTAAAATTGCATATTATAGATCTAACTTTTAAAATTCATTAGAAATTCTTATCACGTCCAAAAATTGCGTATAATATATCAAATTGAAGATAATTTTACGTAGAATCATCTTATCAGAATAGATCCAACTTTTACTGTACGTGGTTACTGCAGTAATTTAATTAGTTTTAATGATCTTTTAGGTTAATAAATTCATAAGAAATTATCTGTAACTCCGAAAAATATGAACAATATATCAAATTGAAGCTACTGTAATGTACATTAATAATATATGGTTGGATCTAGCCTTTGCCCACTATTTAACCCGTAGCAATTTAATTAGTTTTAATGGCTTTATAAATCATTAAATTCATTAAAAATTAATTGCTTGTCACAAAAATACAAATGATATACCGATGGAAAGCTGGTTCCATGTAGATCATCATTATACAATTAGTTCAGCCTTTGACTGTAAGGTTTTGCCGTGAAGATTTAAATGTTTTAATGGCCTATTTAGAGTAATAAATTCATAAGAAAATAAATACTATTCAGAAAATTACAAATAATATGTCCCTGAAATCACAATTCTGTGGAGATTACAGATATAATTTTAGTTTGATTTCTAGACAAAAGAAACCATAGGAATCATTTAAAACCATTAAACACTATTTAAATCATACAAAAAGATCTATAACTCCAATTAGGGTGAATCCAAGTGCTAAGGTTTTGTATTGACAATATCTATATAGAGAAATTGCATGACAAATTATTTGGTACTGTTAAAACAGAAATTCATACAGAAATATTTAAACCCATTGAAATAGTGTTTTAAACATAGGAAAATATCTATAACTCCTTTTTAGGTGATTCAAATTGCCACTGTCTCTAAATTGCATTACCTATCCAGTAGCATCTAGTTCACAATTTAATACGACATAAACATATTTTGTTCAATTAAAATGGTATACACCATATTAAATCGATACAACTTTAGTAATAAAATCTTTAGTGCAATAAATGACTTTCCACATGCATCATGTAATCTAACTATGTTCATAACACTAAATGCAACCATTGTGACTCATTAAATCGTCATGCATGCATCTGTTCATCATTGTTTTCTTGTAATGTTGCACTGTTGTATGTTTGCAATGTTTTGAATGTTGTTTGTTGTGTTTGCTTCAAACATTAGATTGCGAGGAGTGCAACTACTGTGATTGCAACTACTATGATTGCAAGTATTGTGGTTATTACGAAAGAGGCCATTATAATTGTGAGGATTATCTAATCGACTACATCTACAACAAAGGCAAGTGGTGCTATCTTGGTCATAAATGTCCTATTGTTTTCCTATGCATTGTAGATGCTTTTGTAGAATTGTATCTGTAGGAATTGATGTGTATACGCTATGCTATATCCCATATTATTCCCTAGTATTCCTTGTTTATGAGCCATCGTATTGGTAGATTGCTTAGCTATGCTATTTAGACGAGAAAGGGAATCACATCATGAAAAGTTATATGTTTTGAAAGTCTTATGTTTTGCTAAATGACAAACCAATATGTTTTAATGAACCACCTGGGCAGAATGGCATTGATTGGGTCATCGAGTGTGGATTTATGGTGGGGAATGCCGCCCAGGACACTGAGAAAGGATTGGCTTCTTTGTTTGGTAGCTTTCGTGTGCAACCATGTGCCAATAATGAAATGGGCGGTTGGTTGGACTCAGTAGGTTATGGTAACTCGAACCCACGTATCCAGAGATGTAGATAGTGTAGGTTGGACCGGTGCATGTCGGGTTTGGGGAGCTACTTCCCGAACGGTTCCTTCTTGGACTTCTCCCTATCATCACCCAATATGAGAGTGGTGGTACGAGCTGGGCTGGCCAAGTCACATGGGTAAAGTGTACTAACCCCTGCAGGGTGTATAAACTAAGTGCTTAGTCGTGTCCCCGGTTATGGAAAATTTGAGCGACCTGATACTGTTGCTATGATATTTCTCACTCATCCTTATTTCTTAATTACTTAAAACTTGTTGGGTGAACATAATTGGGTAGGAGCACCTGGGAGTGAACCAGAGTGTCCTATTTATCGTATTGGAAAACTACTTTGTTATAAATGTTAGGATAAAACTGTTGCTTTATGCAAATGAGCATGAACTCCACTTGGCCAAATAAGCATGTAGTTGATAGATCTGTTGATAACCACTTTAGCCTACTTGCCATACATTCAATGTATTGACCATTCATGGCTGCAACGTTTCATGTTGCAGGTTATATCGTATCTGAGTGATCGTTCATAGGTCGCGAGACTCCAGTCAACAATTTTTCGCCTGTGGCACATTTGGAGGATGGAGATCTACCTTGTATTCGTTTTCCGCTGTGTACTTGTATAAATAATGTAAATTCTGGATCATATTCGTTGTATTTATGATGCAAAGTTATATTTGGTACCATTTTTGTACTGTGTGTGCCAGTGAACCGATCCAGGGGTTGGCACTATACACATGAACTCAGCCTTATCAGGCGAGGGTGTTACATGTTGTTGCCAACATCTTTTTGAGTTCATGGAAAGTGCTATCAGCTTGCTGCGTCCATGTGAATTTGTCTGATTTTTTCATCAGTTGATATAATGGTAAGGCCTTTTCGCCTAGCCGACTCACAAATCTACTCAACGAGGCTAGGCATCCTGTAAACTTCTGGACATCGTTGAGGGTTTTTGGCAACTCCATTATTTCGATGGCTCTGATCTTTGTCGGGTTAGCCTCAATTCCTCGGCTGGATACAAGGAATCCAAGTAATTTCCCAACCGGGACACCAAAGGTGCATTTTTCCGGGTTGAGTTTCATTCGGAATCTTCTTAAGTTTGCGAATGTTTGATGCAAGTCCTCGATTAGAGTATGACTTTGTTTGGTTTTTATTACCACATCATCGACGTATACTTGAACTTTTTTAAGTTGATTCTGTAAGCATTTTTGCATGCATCTTTGGTATGTTGCACCTGCGTTTCTTAATCCGAACAGCATAGTACAATAGCAATAAGACCCATACGGGGTGATAAAAGCTGTATTTATTTGATCATCCGGATTTAGTGGTATCTGGTGGAAACCAGAGTATGCATCCACAAATGACAACAAATCGCACCCGGCAGTAGAGTCAATGACTTGATCAATCCGTGGTAGGGGGAATGGATCTTTTGGACACGCCTTATTGAGGTTCGTGTAGTCAATACACATGCGCCATACCACTGCACGTTCGGGTCATATTTCTTCTTTTCGACCAAGACTGGATTTGACAACCAATTTGGGTGCAGTACTTCCATGGTAAACCCGACAGCCAAGAGCCTGGCTATCTCCGCGGCTATCACTTTCCTCCTATCTTCGGCGAAGCGGCGGAGGGGTTGCTTCACCGGCTTGGCATATGGCCTTAGATGAAGAGAGTGCTCAGCCACTCCTTCGGAACTCCCTGCAGGTCTTATGTGGACCATGCAAAGATATCCCGATTCTCACGGAGGAAGCTGGTGAGCTCGCTTTCCTATTTGTCAGATAGCCCGGCGCCAATGGTAACTGTGCACTCTGGGAAAGCCTCATCAATTTGTATCTTCTTTGTTTCCTTGGTGGCTTGGAAAGATACACTGCCATGCAGGTTAGTGAGTGCCGGCATAGAAATTTGTGCTGCCTTGGCCAGTTGTGGCATCCCGCAAAACCACTACTAGAAAATCGCGTTGAAGTTGTGCATTGCATCGTCATCATCATGCATTGTTTGCATAAAAACTATTTTCGCAACGCCCGATTTGTTTTCCCGAACGCCCCATCTTTTATTCAAACATCAAAACCCGGGTCACCGGATTATTTTGTTTTGCCCGCTATCGGTTTGCAAAAGCTTTGTTTGAGATAAACAAAATTTATATTTATTTTAGTAGGGGCAGTCGAACGGGCCAACCCGACCCGAACGACCACCCCTGTTTTTAACAATCGGCCCAACCGTCCAGCCCCACCTAAATCCTAAGTTACCCAACTACCTACCCACCTTCCCTGGCCACATCACCCGGGCCAATAGTCATGCGCCACCTCAGCTACCCTCTCTCCCCTAACCAATCTTAGCCTGCCACCTAATCCTACCCCCTCTCTCCTCTCTCACCCCACCCCCCACCACACAACTCCCCTCCCTCACATGCACTCACCACGCCACACAAGCCACACGCACAGACGCCTGCCTCTTCCACTGCTGCCCACCGCCAGACCGCGTCCCCACCTGGACCAATCCCCACGCACCCTCCCGCAGCGACCGACCCACCTCCCCCTGGCACCCCTCCCCAGGTCCGCCCTCCCCCGATCGGGTCCGCGTCCACCTACCCCGTCTGTTCCTCTCCTCCTCCGTTCGCTCCCGTCGGAGGTCGTCGTCTCCCTCGGCAGGTTCCCTCCGTGTTCGTGCCCGCGCTCGCCTGCGCCCCCTCGCCAGTGGTTCGCCAGCCTCGGTCCGACCACAGCCTGACGCCCACGACTCTGCTCGAGCCGCCCAGCGAGCTCGCCCTCGACCCAGTGTCGCGCCTTGTGCCCGTCGCCCGTGGGCAGCCGCCGCTGCCTTCCCGAGCGGCCCAGCGCCCTCCGCTCCCGTCGCGCCATCCGCCTCCTCGCGTCCGGCCAACGCTGCCTCGCCCGGCCCCAAGTGCTCGGCCCGTCCCGTCGACCTTCCGTCTCCGAAGTCGCCTCCGTCCTCGGCCCGCAGACGTCCGCCAACCGTGCCGTGCCTCTGCGCCTCCCGCCTCCCACGCTCCCGTGCGTCAGGGCTGCCTCGCCTCCTCTGGCCAAGCTCAAGCCGCCGCTGCCCTCGCCCAGCCCGCCTCTCCTCGTAAGTCGCCCTTCGCCGCCTCGCCAAGGCCGCCACCGTCGCCGAACCAAGCCTCGGGTCCTTCCGTACTGCGGCCGCTGTTGCCTTCCGCCAGGAGCCGTTCCCCCTGCGTCTGCCCCGGAGCCTCGTGTAGCCTCTCGAAGTCCACAGGAACACGAGTACAGCGGTTGCAAGGTTCTCGTTCTTGCATTTCTTTGAAGAATATGGACTGTCTGGTACCACTACGAAGATGTGTCGAGTCATCGCCACGGCAATCGGGTGGCGAGGATGTTCTCTGCAACCACTTGGCCAGCAGTGCAAAACCAAGTTCACCGCAAACGACCGAAGACGGAACCCTAAGGAGATGACGCCGGAGCCTCAAGTTCTCCTTCGCGGACGACAAGTACTTCCTCTCGGACGACAAGGCCCGGACCCGAAACTCGCCAAGATCGCCACCGAACGCGAAGTCCTTCTTCCTGGATACGACAAGCACCCCTTCGAGGACGCCGAGATCTACAATCGGAACCGAGGACACCGAGACACCGCCAAACCCAAGTCCTCCACCCGGACCCGGAGGATCCCTGGACGCCGAGACCCCCGAACCCGAAGACCGATTCCGAACCCGCATACCAAGATCTACTTCACGGATACGAAGACCACATGTGCGACAAGTACTCTCTCGAGAACGTCAAGTACTTCACCCCGGACACCGAGACCCCGACGCGACAAGTGCTTCGTCCCGAACGCCATGACCGACAACATGCCCCGAGAACCCGGGGGCGACAAGATCTACTCCGCTAACAGAGAACGTTCCGTCGAACCCTGGACCCCGTCGAACCCTGGACCCTGTCGAACCCCGAACCCCGGAAACCCCAAGATCTGCCGAACCCTAAATGTGTGACCCTTTTCCTCGAACCCTATTTTATAACATAATAACAACTTGTTGCATATTTGATTGTCATCTCGCATGCATATCATTGGTTTGGGGCCTTCCGCCGATTCACCTAATAATTAAATATGGGGCCCATATGCGGGCAAATCTAGCCTTATATTGGCCTCATTTAAACTTGTGTAGCGAACCAGTACTATCGTTTGCCATGCTAAACAACATTTAATATGCGGGGGTTTAAACAACTTGAACCATATATTAATTGTCGGGACCCCGGTTCCGCTTAATATGACCTAATTGCACCGCACCTTGCCTTGTCATTCATCATGCATGCATCATGCCGATCTTTTGCCTTAGTATTAAATAGTGCATCCGGTGTTTCTTCTAGTGTTTTGCTTCTTCGCGGATAAGGTCGTTGAGTTGATGTGAGCTTCGCCCCGATCTTCGGTTGAACCCTTCGACAATGTTTTCAGGCGAGCATCTCCCCCTTTCTAACTATCTTACTTTGATAGTCTTTATTCCCTCCTGTTGATCTATTGCTATCTGTGTTGCGATGCTCTAGTTTTCGTACCCGTGATATCCCCTGCAGCCTTATATTGCCTTGGACACATCCTATTACCTGTTGTTTGGTAGATAGTTGGACTTGTGTGTCGTAGCTGCTTGCTTAAGTGCTAATGTGTGTCGCCATATGCCGATTCTTTGATGTATTGCCGCATGTTGTTGTTGGAGATGATTATAGTTTTACTTATCGTCACTTTAAATTCTGTTTAACAACTAAAATTGAATAAGCGGAGGCATCGGTGGGTGATAGAAAATATTTGGTTTCGAACGCCCACTTGTGTCCCGTAAGACCCCGAGTACTTGATACTGTTCCTTGATTTTTGCGCTATCCACATCCGGGAGGTATATGGGACCCCGAGGCGAGCTTGATTCATTCTTATTTCTTGGGGCCACAAACTAGTTTGAGGTTTTATTTACGATCTGTACTTATGCCATGCTACTTTCTGTATTTAAATTGTGCGAGGAGCACCTTTATCGCTTAGGAAAGCGGATTGATTACGCGGTATGTCGACAAGCCACACTTTCGGTTCCCAGCTTCTGACCATTGTCGCAAACCTTGAGTCCGTCTTGAGCTTGCTTACTCTGCGGGATCTACTTAAGGTGGCCCTCAAATATTTCTGAATCTGTGATTGTTCACCGTGAAAGCCTCGTTGGGTTTTGATTTGGTTTTCCGATGTTGATCGAGCGTGTGTTGCTATTGGTGCACCCGCCGGGTAAAACTTTTCTCAAAGCCGTGTCATGGATATGGACGACTTGGAGCACAGTATCTCGATCATAGACAAGCATAACTAAAGTTTACTGCTATAAATTTGACTTATAATGACTAGTAATCAGCTCCACTACAACGGAATGGCTAATTAATACTGCCCACAATTGTTTGTTTGGTTGTCGCTTGCGGCAATTGTATCTGACTAGTAAGTATCGCAACTACAACGGAATGGCTGAATAAAAGTACCAACAACTGCTGGGTTTTTGGGTTATCTCATGATAAATGTATCTGACTAGTAAGTGTTGCCACTATCACGGAATGGTTAACTAAAAGTGACCACTGCTTAATTTATCAGGACGATTATCTATATTTGAATAGTAATAGCTGCAACGATAACTGAATAATTAAAGCGCCAATGTGAGTTCCTCGGTTGACTTCCTCGTTTGGTCTCGAGGGGAAACGAGATGGGTTTGTTTGGTGTTAGCTTCAGGTTGGATCCGGATAGGTCATTCTTACCTCTCGATAATCGCCGGTTATCGAGTCTCTATAGGTTGTTTAGTGCATCTTTGCCTTTCGATCCACATACCTATGTAGGCGAGGACCGAATTCTAGCCTCGCTGTCTTGGCCTCAAGATCGACGCCTCTCTTTTCCTTTGCCCTTTGTCGGCACCCTTTGTTTAAGCAGGTTTTGAGATCGACGCCGTTAGTGGTTACCCTTCGGCTTGGCCTGGCAGTTATGGACGCCATTGGTTATTCTTGGGCTCTTAGCCCCATTTGCATCTTGTCCGTAATGGACGCTCTATCGCTTTTCAAGGTGATTTGGATCTTTGTATATTGTATTCATGCTCTTGACTCTTTGAGTCGTTATATATATCTGTTCCGTGGGTCCCATCGAGGACTGTTGTGTAATGCTATTACCGTTTTCCACCCATGCAAAGTGCTGGTAGCACCTTTGAATCGTTTCTATCGGGTTTGGCGAATTTTCTCAAACTTGCATAGGTCCGATTCGAGGGTGTTACAGTGGTATCGAGCTCAGCAGTTGCGATACCCCACAAGTCCAGCCTGTAGGATAACCTAGCTAACGGCCGAAGTAGCGTGTCAAACTATTTTCGCAAAATCGGTTGGATAGTTCTGATTAGGTCTGATTTTACTCCTTACCCCTCTGCTATTCCCTCTTATCTCGACGTGTTTTGAATCTGCTCTCTCCTTCCTCTTTGAGTCCAGGATTTCTCGTGGTTGGGTTTCGGTCGTACCTTTAGGGTTTCGCTTCCCCTTTGGTAACGGTGTTCTACTATCCGGTGTTCATGCTATCCGAAGAATCCGTCTGCTGTGGCACCATTCTTTGTTCTTTGTTTGTGCCTTCCGTGTTACGACGACCTCATCTATGCCAGATCCGATGCAGAGTCTGCATCAATCCTTTGATCCGAACCTCGCTTGTCGAGATCTTCAGTCTGAATCCGAGGGTTGGTTGCATAATCCGTCTATTCGTGTACATAGTAATGCTTTGAGTGCGGGATGGAGTCGCGACCATACCACTACTCTTATCATTTGCTCGGTATATTGAATAGTGGATCGATGCAATTCTACTCCTTCCATGGAAGTTAGAGGTGGCCTTACCTTTAACTTCGTCCGTTGTTTATCCGGAGTGCTCTCTCGACGATCAGGGACAACGACCTCTTGTTAGTGGTGTCGCGAGGATCTACACGAAGCGCGAAGGATCAGACCGCCGACCTTCCTTCCGGTACCATGAGGCGGATCTCGAGGGCGAGATCCCTTGTTCGTGGTGTCGAATTGTGGCATCCCGCAAAACCACTACTAGAAAATCGCGTTGAAGTTGTGCATTGCATCGTCATCATCATGCATTGTTTGCATAAAAACTATTTTCGCAACGCCCGATTTGTTTTCCCGAACGCCCCATCTTTTATTCAAACATCAAAACCCGGGTCACCGGATTATTTTGTTTTGCCCGCTATCGGTTTGCAAAAGCTTTGTTTGAGATAAACAAAATTTATATTTATTTTAGTAGGGGCAGTCAAACGGGCCAACCCGACCCGAACGACCACCCCTGTTTTTAACAATCGGCCCAACCGTCCAGCCCCACCTAAATCCTAAGTTACCCAACTACCTACCCACCTTCCCTGGCCACATCACCCGGGCCAATAGTCATGCGCCACCTCAGCTACCCTCTCTCCCCTAACCAATCTTAGCCTGCCACCTAATCCTACCCCCTCTCTCCTCTCCTCTCTCTCACCCCACTTCCCCCACCACACAACTCCCCCTCCCTCACATGCAATCACCCTGGCCACACAAGCCACACGCACAAGACGCCTCCCCCTCTTCCACCGCCCGTGGCCACCGCTGCAACCGCGTCCCACTGGACCAATCCCCGCACCCTCCTCAGCTGACCGACCCACCTCCCCTGCACCTCCCAGTCCGCCTCCCATCGGGTCCACGTCCACCTACCCGCGTCGCCTCCTCCTCTCCTCCCGTTCCCGCTCCCGTCGGAGGTCGCCCCCTCGAAAGGTTCCCCTCCCCAGTTCGTGCCCCCCGCTCGCCTCGCCCCTCGGCCGGTGCCCGCCAGCCTCGGCCACTGGCCGGCGCGCCCGACCCCACGACTGCTGAGCCGCCCGTGAGCTTCGCCCTCGACCTGTCGCGCCAGCTTCCCGTCGCCACTGGAGCTGCGCGCCGTCGCCTTCCCGAGCCGGCCCTGGCGCCCTCCGCTCCCCGTCGCCATCCGCCTCCTCGCGTCCGGCCAATGCCTTTCGCCCGGCCCCAAGTGCTCGCCCGCGTCCCGTCGACCTTCCGTCTCCGGCGAAGTCGCCTCCGTCCTCGCCCCAGAGCCGCCACCGCCGTGCCTCTCTGCGCCTCCCGCCTCCCCGCTCCCGTCGTGAGGCCGCCGCTCCTCTCGCAAGCCAGCTCAAGCCGCCCCAGCTCGCCGGCCGCCTCTCCTCGCTAAGTCGCCCGCGCCGCCAAGGCGGCCACCGTCGCCCGAACCAAGCCTCGCGGGTCCTTCACAGTACTGCGCGCTGTTGCCTTCCGCGCAAGGACGTTCCCCGTCGCCGTGCGCCGAGCCTCGCGTGTAGGCCTCTGCAAGTCCACAGGAACACGAGTGCCGGTTGCAAGGTTCGTTATATGCGTTTCTTGAAGAATATGGGTATGCGGTACCACTACGAAGATGTGTCGAGTCGCCACGGCAATCGGGTGGCGAGGATGTTCTTCAACCACTTGGCCAGCGGTGCAAAACCAAGTTCACATAACGATCAAGACGGAACCCTAAGGAGATGACGCCGAGCCTCAAGTTCTCGCCATGACGCGACAAGTACTTCCTCGGACGACAAGGCCCGGACCCGAAACCCGCCAAGATCGCCACCGAACGCGAAGTCCTTCTTCCTGGATACGACAAGCACCCCTTCGAGGACGCCGAGATCTACAATCGGAACCGAGGACACCGAGACACCGCCAAACCCAAGTCCTCCACCCGGACCCGGAGGATCCCTGGACGCCGAGACCCCCGAACCCGAAGACCGATTCGAACCCGCATACCAAGATCTACTTCACGGATCGAAGACCACATGTGCGACAAGTACTCTCTTGAGAACGTCAAGTACTTCACCGGACACCGAGACCCGACGCGACAAGTGCTTCGTCGAACGCCATGACCGACAACATGCCCGAGAACCGGCGACAAGATCTACTCCGCTAACGAGAACGTTCCGTGAACCTCGACCCGTCGAACCACGGACCTGTCGAACCCGAACCCGGAACCCCAAGATCTGCGAACCCTAAATGTGTGACCCTTTTCTCGAACCCTATTTTATAACATAATAACAACTTGTTGCATATTTGATTGTCATCTCATGCATATCATTGGTTTGGGGCCTTGGCGATTCACCTAATAATTAAATATGGGGCCCATATGGGCAAATCTAGCCTTATATTGGCCTCATTTAAACTTGTGTGAACCATTACTATCGTTTGCCATGCTAAACAACATTTAATATGCGGGGTTTAAACAACTTGAACCATATATTAATTGTCGGGACCCGGTTCCGCTTAATATGACCTAATTGCACCGCACCTTGCCTTGTCATTCATCATGCATGCATCATGCCGATCTTTTGCCTTAGTATTAAATAGTGCATCCGTGTTTCTTCTAGTGTTTTGCTTCTTCGGATAAGGACGTTGAGTTGATGTGAGCTTAGCCCGATCTTGGTTGAACCTTCGACAATGTTTTCGATAGCATCTCCCCTTTCTACCTATCTTACTTTGATAGTCTTTATTCCCTCCTGTTGATCTATTGCTATCTGTGTTGCGATGCTCTAGTTTTTCGTACCCGTGATATCCCCTGCAGCCTTATATTGCCTTGGACACATCCTATTACCTGTTGTTTGGTAGATAGTTGGACTTGCGTCGTAGCTGCTTTAAGTGCTAATGTGTGTCGCCATATGCCACGATTCTTGATGTATTGCCGCATGTTGTTGTTGGAGATGATTCTAGTTTTACTTATCGTCACTTTAAATTCCTGTTTAACAACTAAAATTGAATAAGCAGAGGCATCGGTGGGTGATAGAAAATATTTGGTTTCCGAACGCCCACTTGTGTCCCGTAAGACCCCGAAAGTACTTGATACTGTTCCTTGATTTTTGCGCTATCCACATCCGGGAGGTATATGGGACCCCCACGAGCGAGCTTGATTCATTCTTATTTCTTGGGGCCACAAACTAGTTTTGGTTTTATTTACGATCCTGTACTTATGCCATGCTACGTATTTAAATTGTGCGAGGAGCACCTTTGTCTTGTTAGGAAAGCGGATTGATTACGCGGTGTCGACAAGCCAGCCACACTTCGGGTTCCCATGCTTACCGACCATTGTCGAAACCTTGAGTCCGTCTCGGAGCTTGCTTACTCCGTTCGGGATCTACTTAAGGGTGGCCTCGAAATATTTCGAATCTGTGATTGTTCGATCGTGAAAGCCTCGTTGGGTTTTGATTTGGTTTTCCGAGGTTGATCGGCGTGTGTTGCTATTGGTGCACCCGCCGGTAAAACTTTCTCAAAGCCGTGTCGCGGATATGGACGACTTGGAGCATGATATCTCGATCATAGACAAGCATAACTAAAGTTCTTGCTATAAATTTGACTTATAATGACTAGTAATCAGCTCCACTACAACGGAATGGCTAATTAATACTGCCCACAATTGTTTGTTTGGTTGTCGCTATGCGGCAATTGTATCGACTAGTAAGTATCGCAACTACAAGCGGAATGGCTGAATAAAAGTACCAACAAGCTGCTGGGTTTTGGGTTATCTCATGATAAATGTATCGACTAGTAAGTGTTGCCACTATCACGGAATGGTTAACTAAAAGTGACCCGCTTAATTTATCGGGCGATTATCTATATTTGAATAGTAATAGTAACGATAATCGAATAATTAAAGCGCCAGCGGTGTGAGTTCTCGGTTGACTTCCTCGTTTGGTCTCGAGAAACCCGGATGGGTTTGTTTGGTGTTAGCTTCAGTTGGATCCGGATAGGTCATTCTTACCCTCTCGATAATCGCCAGTTGTATCGAGTCTCTATAGGTTGTTTAGTGCATCTTTGCCGCTGCTCGATCCACCATACCTATGTAGGCGAGGACCGCCTTTCTAGCCTCGCTGTGTCGGCCTCAGATCGACGCTCCTCTTTTTCCTTTGCCTTTGTCGGCACCCTTTTGTTTAAGCGGTTTTGAGATCGGCCGTTAGCGGTTACCCTTCCGCTTGGCCGGCAGGTTATGGGCGCCATTGGTTATTCTTGGGCTCTTAGCCCCATTTGCATCTTGTCCGTAGCTGACGCCTATCGCTTTCAAGGTGATTTGGATCTTTGTATATTATATCTGCATCTTGACTCTTTGAGTCATTATATATATATATCTGCTAGTGGGTCCCATCGAGGACTGTTGTGTAATGCTATTACTTCGTTTTCCACCCGCACGAAAGTGCCTGGTGGGCACCTTTGAATCATTTCTATGCGGGTTTGGCGAATTTTGCTCAAACTTGCATAGGTCCGATTCTGAGGGTGTTACACCAGTGCTGCAACTTCCATCATTTGCTGCTTTTCCTGCGCTATGGCTAGTGACTCGGCCAGCGAAGATCCGGCTGAGGCGCATGCAATAGATCTCGTGTAGTCACCCTCAACTGTGATGACTCCACATGGACCTGGCAGCTTCATCTTCAAGTAAGCAATATGAGGGGTGGCCATAAACTTCGCCATAGCCGGCTTTCCAAGTAAGGCATGGTATGAGATGACCAGGTCTACCACTTCGAATTCTATGGCCTCAGTGCGACAATTTTCTCTATTTCCGAATAAAACGTCAACCCAGATCTTGCCAATTGGCTCACAGGATAGTCCCGGCACAATACCATGGAAAGTTGTCTTAGTCGGCTCCAACATGTTCATAGTGATGCCTAACTTGAGCATGGTATCCTTGTACATGATGTTGGTGCTACTGCCATCATCTATCAGTACCTTGGAGAACTTCACATTGATATCTGGGCCCATGAACGTCGGATTCAAGACAAGAGCATAACCTCCTGGCGTTGGCATGATATTGGGGTGATCCTTTATGCTCCAAGTTATATCTTGTTTAGACCAATGCATGTATTTTGGTATTGCCGACATTGTGGCGTTCACTTCCATCATTCGTCTTTGTTAACTTTGCTTGTCATTCGGCTCTATGACAAACACGACATAGCTCTAGTGATGCTCTCTGTACTCGTTTCTGGCCCCATGGCCGACATGAGCGTCATCACCTCTTGGGTTATGCACCTGGTGCATAGCCTCTCTTCTTTCTTGGTTATGATATCTCGACTATCTGTTCTCATACCTATGCTCAGCTCCAACAGCCTAAGCATTTCCTCCTGTGAGCGGTGGTGGGGGAGGTGGTAACTGCTGAGTCGGCGAGTCTACTATGTCTCCCTTCTGGAACCAAGTGCATTATCTTGTTGTGTGATTTGCCGGCTTATTCAGACTTGGCGTATGAAATTTACACGGTTGATCCAAAATCATTTCATAAGTATACTTCTGCCTGTCTTGATATGACTTTCTCTGTTCATATAGCTTTTTGCCATCATTCTTTGGTATCCATTGTTGTTTCCCACTTGTCCTTTGATGCTGGCTGCTTCCAGCATCTGGATGATCCTGACTTACAGCTGCGATTTGAGTTGAGCCATACATGTAGTCAGGTCTCTTATCCCTTATTTTGCTTTTATATTCAGCCCTTTCCTGGCGCCTTTGCGATCCGACCACGTCATAGATCTGAGTTTCAGTCATCCCGTCTGCCGACATAAGCAGAGGTTGAGTCGGATCTCCTAACGTGTATGAGTCGGCAATTCTTATCGTTTCTGCCAAACTTGCCGGCATATCTCTTTGTAACCTTTGCCAAAGTACACTTCCATGTCTGCGTCCTTGTGCGAACCATGCAATGGCCTGAGACTCGATTACCCCTTCACAGAGTTGCACATAGTGCACCATCTAGTGAGGAATTCTCTGTCTGTTTCATTCGGCCTTTTCTTGCATATAGCCAGTTGTTGTGGGCGATTCGGCCTCTTGTACGTGCTTGTGAAATTGCTCACAAAAGCTTCTTGTAAATCAATCCAGCTGTTGATGCTTTCGGGTGGCAAATTGTTCAGCCATACCCTCGATGGTCCTTCTAGCATTTGCGGTACATACCACACTGCCCATCTCAAATTCCCTGCGCAATCTTTATCGCAGTTCCATAATCTATGATCCAGTCTTCTGGCTTTGTGCTTCCATCATAGGTTTTTGTTCCTCTGGCCAGCTGAAAGTTTGGCACTGGCGGCTCTTTCATGATCCTTGGGCCAAAACATGGTGGACCCTGTGGACCTTGCGATTCGATTAGTTCTACCACCTTTATCCGATCGAGCTTTAGTCTTGCGTCATCCGACTGGAGATTTCTGCCTCTGATTCTTGCTCCCACCGCTTGATACACGTGATCCGGCAATTCGTACCCTTCATTTACCATTGCTGAGTAACCATCATTGTATATGTTGGTGTTCGGGTCTGCCGGCTGATGCACTGCTTTTCCTGCACTTTGCTGTCTCCTTTCGAGTTGGGTTGGTGGAAGATTTGGAGCTGGGTTTCCTCCTCCTGCCGAGTGAGTTCCACGCCTAGGCTGAGGCGCAAAGTTCTGCCCTCCATTGCCATTTCTTTGTCCTGCTTGCCTTTCTCGACCAACATTCTCTTGGTTCTCATTTCCCTGAGCGACATTCCTTCGTGCTCCCTGCGCACGGGCCGGGTTTCCTTGAACCACTGTCGGGTCATAAGCAACCATATGCTTGTTCCTTCATGAATCTACACTCTTTTCTTTTCTTTGTCTCGGCGCCACTCCAGGTGAGGAGGCTGTATGGCCTGCTGATCTTGCCGGGATTGGAGTTGTCGAGTGAACGAGCTGTGACCTCCCAGCTATACCCGGATTTGCCCTGTAGTACGCTTAATTCAACATTTCTACTTCTCTCACCAACTCATTTACTTGTTCCTGTTTTTTTATTTGCTTCACCCGTCAGATGGGGTAGCTCAGCCATTGCTGCCTCTGCAGCTCTGAAATTTGCTACTGCAGTGTTGTATGTCGGCCGCATGGTTGCTGTTTTCTGGTGTTATCTTTGATGTTGCGTCTACCAATTCTTCATTGAGGTTTCTTACTCTCAAGCTTGTTGCATCAAGCCGGGTCTTAGCACCCTTGACTCGATTTGCAGAGTTATATTCTCGGATCGTGATATACATATCCTGCTGCATCTGTGCTAGCTCCTTTGCCTTCTCCAAAACTTTTTTCCTGGTCTCCTCTAACTCGGCCTGCACTCGTGCCGGATCAGCTGCTGGTGCTACTGGCTCTTCTAGTTTTTCTATTGCTTCCTCCAACTCCTTGGTCCTCTTAGTCCTAGCTATGTTCTCTAGCTTCTCTAGCGGTGCTTTTGCAGTTCTTGCTTCCCTTGGCGTCCCTTCTGGTTTTTCTCCCTCATTCTCATTCACCGCAGGAGCTACTGGAGGAGCTGGGGGATGCGATGGATTTGGAGCTATCATCATTACCTCGACGGAGATGAGTTGGTGAAGCTTTCCCGCGGCATGAACCGCAGGTGGATCCGGCGCCAAGATGACGTGCTCCGAGTACGCGCGCTCCACGCACACCGCGACGTAGACCTGGTGCTGGCCGAACTTGATGAAGCGACCGCCCCTCGGGAATGGCTTGGTCCCGAAGCAGCCCGTGTTGTCGCTGATGAAGTTGAGTGCCCCGAACCTCTGGATGAGGCTGGAGTAGACGCGTTCGCCCGTCTTAGCGATGATGTTGCCCGTCCAGATGAAAATTCCAGCAAGCGCCTACTTCTGCCCCATGGTGGGTGCCAACTGTCGTGGTGGTGTCACGGCAGATGCCATGCAGTTGGCCCCACGGTGGGCGCCAACTGCCCTGGTGGTGTCACGGCTTAAGTTGAGGGCCGAATGGATGCTAGTGATAACCGGGAAGGGAGTGCACGGTCTAGCCGCGCACGAAGAACAAGATGAACTCTCCACACTAAGGATTTTTATTGATCCAAGAAGTTTACAAGTGCTCCTAGAGCTGTTTGAGCACAGCCTCAGGGCACTAGTTTCCTACTTGGTCCAACCTCCTTAAACCCTAGCTATGACCCTCCTTATATAGACGATGACCAGCTAGGTTACATCCTTTTGGGTCCTAGGGTTAATGTTTGGATCTTGGTGCTTATTGTGCAGGCCGGGTCATGGGCTAGTCCTGATCCCTTGATCCAGTCCATAAAGTCATACTGCCAACAGTCTTCACGTACATAGCATCCAGCTCTTTTGGCTTCATACGGTGACTTTGTACGCCGGCCCTTGCTTTGGGCGTCACTCGGCTGCTTTTATATCATCCGGTGCCGTCCTTTTCTTTTGACCATGCTTTACCTTGGTCCCTCCTGAATCTCACTCGGAAAGGTTCCAGGCGTCCTCTCTGACTCGGCCTTCCCTCGTGAGACCCGGCTCGTTGCTTCCTGTAAGGAAAACAAATTTGTCTTACTATGTCGGCCACGCCTACGCTTCGTACCCGGCCGTTGATACCCGGCCAGTGTATTCTTTGACTCGACATATGCCAAGCTGGGCAATGTTTTACCTCTAATGATCCTACCAGGAGTTATCCCCTGACACCAATTTTATAGAGAAATATAGAAACATATATTACATCAAATTGACACATTATGAAACTAGATTTAAAAATAAATTTAATGATAACAATTTAGTATCATAAATGTTGGTGCATTGTGCTAAAAAGTTAATCAAACATATAGTAAAATTTAACTTAAGAAGTATACTTATTTGCGGACTATATAACTGTGGCGAAAGATCCTTGGCGCAAACCCCGCGCGTGATCAATTCTCGCACCAGGGAAGCCATTCATTTTCTTTCGGGTACAGGACCACGACACTGCGAGACATGTTGTCGAACTTCAGAAGTGCACATGCTTAGTTTAATTTTTTGACCGTCTGTCTAACAAGAACGAATTTGTCGTGTACGTTCCTCCCACTAATAAAAGTTGTTAGGTTCGAACTGACCAACTCCTCCATCTTGGGCCTCAACCTGTATGCAAGCAGTTTGGGGAACAGCTTCCCTAAACTGCGTACGAGGCTTATCGACCAGAAACCTCCACTTCATGAGAATCTGCGTTCTTGGGGATGAGGGTAATAAGTGCACGATTCAGTCTACCGAAAGTATGCCCATCGCCAAAGTATAGTTTCAGGAGCACCGCCATGATCTCGTGCTCGATGATTGGCCAAGCATGCTGATAGAAATCACCCACAAAGCCAATAGTTTTGCAGAATCAATGCATAATCGTGTTACCCAGGTGTTCGGGTACATAAGGCAAGTACAGCCTGTACAGGTCCTCGTGGATAGAGAGGTATTTTTTTGCCAAATCTGACTTTTTTGCGAAACTTCAGTCGAATGTGATTCATCCCCAAAACTAATTTGGAATCTGTTCCCTGGGGTCGACGCCATTGTAAACGGCGCCGAAGATGTGCAGATCCGCTAAGACGAAGCAGCTGAGAGGCAGCCTCAGGAGGTCGGCGCCATCTGATACGGCGCCAAACTCACCTCGACACCATATCACATGGCGCCGACCGCCCGAGGCTGCCTCCCAACTGCTTCGTCTTGGCACCGATCTGCACATCTTCAGTGCAATTTTAAACGGCACCGACCCCAGGGGTCAGATTTCGAATTAGTTTCGAGGAGGAGTCATATTCGGTTGAAGTTTCCAGATTTGGCAAAAAAAAAATACGGCAGAGATGCCAGACGTTTAGGGGAATAAGATACTAACGATCAGGAGAGCTACCTCTGACTATTAGCATAGTTTGTTACATACACATGTAAACTTTCAACACATGAATTATTATTCAGAGAGATGCCGTGATGTTTAGACTAGACCAAAATTCTTAAAACAATGTAGTCGGCAGCCCTTTGGTGAAGATGTCAGCATACTGAGAGCTGGTGGGAACATGAAGAACCCGATCCTCACCGAGTGCAACGTGGTCACGAAAAAATAAAGATCAATCTCGACATGTTTTATCCGTTGATGTTGGACCGAGTTAGAGCTCGTGTACATAGCATTGGCATTATCACAATAATCTATTGTAGCTCGTGTGAGCGAATGATGCAGTTCCTGAAGAAGTTGGCACACCAATTTGACTCGACAGTCACTACAAGGAATGTGCTATTCTATGACCTTCTAATAGTGACCGTGAACAAAATCGTCATAGAGTTATGACGATTTTGCATGAGATGGTCGTAAGCAGTTAAAGAGGGCCTATACCCTAGAAAATTACGACGATTTTGCTAAAAATCGTCATAGTTACTTTAGATGAAATCGTCATAATCTGGTGAAAGCAGTCTATGGTGTTACTTGTAGCTTACTATGACGATTTTAAATCGTCATATTGTCCAAATTAGCATAACTTTAAACGAGTAGTCGGCCACATCAGCAATTGCGCCTATGTGGCGTGTCTATATGTCAATTTTTTTACTATATGTCTTATCCATGTGTCAATATTGACTATTAGTCAAAAAGAGACATGCGAATTATTAGGTATAATTTAATAATTATATTAATATATATTTTTTTAATAGAAAACTCAAAATTTATTACATAAATAGTAAAATTATTAGTCAAAAAAGGTTAGCCTAGGCTTTGAACCCACGACCATGTTCGAACCGTTTTTTAAAATTTTTATGTCCATTTCAAACTACGTCAAACCCTCAATCTTTAGACACTTTTATCCAACCAATCAGAATGAAGGAAGACAGCCATCCACGGATCACCCCACGGAAGGGATCTTAACCGTCCATAGCAGGTCGATCTAACGCTCCAAAACTCACCCACCGAAATTTTGGAGGAAACCTGCGCCAATTGCGAAATTTCTTGGCGCCCAGAGCCCTTCGATTTTGGGCTGCGGGACACCAAAATTTGGCCCGCAAATTCGGTCTAGGTCAGGCCGCACCCCCCCCATCGCTCAGACCTCTACCTCGTAACATCTCAGCCACCCTCACGCGCCGCCTCCTTCCCCCGTGTGCAATCTCCGGCCACCCTAGACCTCCAGTGCCCCTCCTCCTCTCCGCCCCTCAACCATCTTCTGATCCATATCTCCGACCTCCCCCATATCCCGCTCCACCAGACCTTACACTGCCGAGACCGGAAGCCTTCGCGGTCCGGTCAACGGAAGCCTCGATGGTGAATTCGGCACCGAGGGCGAAGGAGATCGATACCCACACAACGATGAGTGAGCGAGCGGTGGCGGTGAGCCGAGCGAAAGGAAGCCGAGCTGGGTTCTCTCTCTTTGGTTTCAGCTCCGGGCGGTGAGTGAGTGTGACATGGATCTGCATCTGCCCCAATTAAGCCTCATCCAATCCAACGACCACGTCCTTCCCACGTGCACCTATAACTCCAAGCCACCGCTCGACCCGCTGCTCCTCACATTTTCACAGCATCCCGATCCGGCCGGCGACGACCATGGCGGCGGCACTCAAGCGCATACCTGCGTCTACAATGGGCCGTCTTCGGATGGTTCGCTCATCTCTTCATTCTTTCCTCCCACATCCAATTCTTTATCCCCTCGCCCATGGACTAACTCAATTTCTCCTGCCTGCGTGTGTGCGTGGGTGCAGGGCGCAGGTGCTCTACTACGCCGTCACGACCACCTGCCAGAGCCACCAAGGCGTCGCCCGCCCGTCGAGGCCGCTCCAGCTCGCACATACCGCCGCCGTCCTAGAGGTACCGCCCCGCCCGACGGATCTTGCCCCTCTGTTTCGTCCTGTTCTGTTCTGCCTGCTCTGTTCTGAATCTCTGCGCCGTGTGTGTCCTCCTCAGATCATCCACGGCCTCGTGGCTCGTCTCGCCCGGTGTCGGCCACGCTGCCACAGATCGGCTCACACCTCTTCGTCACCTGGGGAATCCTCTGGAGCTTCCCCGAGGTCAGCTAGCCTCGCCTCGCCTCGCACGACCCCATTACTTGCAGTCAGAGTTACAGTGCCACGACCTGTTAACCTTACTCATTTTCCCCTTCTGCTTGCAGACCAGGACGCACATGCTGGTGAGCTCCCTCGTCATCAGCTGGTCCGTCACCGAGGTATGCTTTTGCTCTCACCACATCATGTAGCATATGGATTTCATAGCGTCACCACTAGTAGTCTGTTTATAACAGACGGGGATTACACTTCTTCAGACTGATCCTAGTATTATCGAGTTGAGAGGCGCGTTGTTGCTGTAAGACTGGATGAAAACATACTCGTCAAGCAATAATTCAAGGATATGGTTTTGGCATCAGGACGTTGATGTCCTAACTCCTATCTCAGATAGTTGTGACCTGAAAATTCAACACAAAACAATTGCGCCTAGTAACACTATATACTACACATAGGCTTCCAAAGTGATATGGTCGCTCCATTGATACAAACAAAACCCAAATTATGTACCCTACGAACAATTTACCTCGTTACTAAGCGTTGGGTGTTGTTATGCAGATCATTAGGTAGTTCTTCGGCACTAAAGAGCTTCTCGGGTCTGCCCGTCATGGCTTTTATGGCTCAGGTGAATTCAGCCTCGTCGTATGTTCTTTTGGTTTCCTAAATGCTAAAATATATATGGCTTTTATGGCTTCTATGCCTCGATGGTGAATTCAGCCTCGTCGTATGTTCTTTTGGTTTCCTAAATGCTAAAATATATATGGCTTCTGAAGTAGTGTGTTCTCAATCAATATACATTTTAACTGTGTTTTGAAACTCTGAAAAAGGCACTAGTTTGAATCAAGCATAGATGGTGAACTGGTTGACTGGCCCTTTAATGCGTCGTATCTATTGAAATGTGACTGCTTGGGGTGGAAGTTAATACTATTTGACGTCAGTAAAGTCTAGGTATTTTTTATGCTTTGCTCTGTGATTTCTGGAGCGGTTCTAGCGGTTTGTTGAAAGTGGTTCATAGGGGAATTTATTTTGAAAATCCATTGAATTTCTTAAAGACTTTCTAGTGAATATAGATGCTATGTTTAAGCATCCCGAATCTTCATTTGTGTAGAGTTCAACAAGCGGAAGGGGTAAATGGCTATTGGACAACATATGCCGAAGGGGACTCTCGCCACCAGCTTGAGCTTTCCAAGCGATCATAACACAAAGATTTTGGGAGGAAGAGAGTCGCCATCTATCGGCTCGAGCCCTCGATTCCGCACTCACTGGTGACACTACATAAGTAGCACAGATCGTTCCACATGCATGACACCATCGCCTTCTTGAATATTCAGTCCCTCTACAACAATGTTATGACCGTGTAGTGCATTCCTTAATTTGTAACTATAGTGTAGACTTGCTTCGCAGTTCCTTGTTTAATATATTCATTTGTGTAACTAGAGCATGAATATATTCTTATTCTTATATTTGTGCACTTATACAAGAAATAGACTTTCTTCTATAGTTCCTTCTTTCTGTTCATTATTTGTGAGTATGCCTGCTAGTGATGGATAAGCTTGTTTTACTTTTGATTCTCTGTAAGAAGTTTTGAACTGTTGATGCATGTGATATTGATACCATGAGTTTTTAGGAATTGTTGGATGTTCTCTGTTCATAGCACACTCTTGTACTACTAGCTTTACCTGAGATTTGATGCTTGATGCTACTGTTAACTTTATTCATACTGGTTATTCTCGCAGACCTGATGGAGTGTTGTAATAGCAGCAACACTGTCTTCTACAGATTAGATAAGTTCGACCTCTCATTATGGAGTTGCATGCCATCCCCGGTTCTTCCTCCACCCTGTGGAAGGTACCTTATTAGCTTCAAGCACCACGGCGACCACTACATATTGCGAGGACAACCTTCATCATCCACAACCCCACAAGAATGCCTCAAGGTTCTATGCCCTCTTCTCTTATTAACTACTGAATTGAAAATGGCTAGACCTGATGTTCCGGTTGTATCTATATAATTCATTTTGTTATGATGTGAATCACTGGAAATGATAACCAGCTATGCGCCCCTAGATGCCTATTTGTAATTTGTCAGGGATGTTTCTAATTTGTCAGCTCGAGAACCTCCTATCTTTTGGTTCTACTCGTCTTGTGGTACCACTTTTTGATGTAGCATATCTGTTCTTGTTGGGTTGATATATATCGATTGTTGAACTTATGTTCTCTATTTAAGCTTTTCAATCATCATCGATTGTTCTTGCCAAGATTAATTGTAGGTAGATTCACATGATGTGTTATATTTCCATTAAGGAAATCATTTTGGTATCGATGTACTTGGTAAGATGGTGACACTAACTTGTGTTTGAGAATCCATCAACAAATGTGTTCTGTGTTGTTACTCTAGTGTCAAAATGAGACTAAAACTTCTTTGCGTGTTTATAGGATATGATTCTTGTCTCATATTTTTTATAATATATTTCCTAGATTGGGACTCTAAAAACTTGCTTTTCATCTCTCTTTTCAGGAGTTATGGCCAAAGAAATTTGACGAAAAGCTTGAAGACTAATTTTTTAGCAAGTTATATTTGAACTGTCAAAATATCTGGCTGTTTTGATTGAACTGTGTAATGACTATAATATACTATTGCCGTGCATGCTAGGTGCTTGTGGTAATGCTTGCATGTTGTTATAGCCTCTGATGTGCGGCTACTATTCTTATAGCGTCGGTTCAGACCAGATGTAAGCACTGCTAAATTCATCGTTTGTTTAGTTAGCACAATATTTTCAGCTTTAAGTTAAAATGTCCATTCTAATGCTTTATTGGGTGTATGATTACCCATGTCAGTTTTACAATCAATAGATGAAGTGTAGTAGTCAGTATATTGGGCTGTTGCGAGCCTCTTCTTTTTACCCATAGTACATTTAGCGTCCACTGCTATGTGATAGCTTGGTTGTGGTATTGATGTTGCTATAAATTGTGAAATACTATTCCTGATATCTTCAGTTTATCATGTATAATAATTATCATATATATATCTAAATAACTACTAAACTGCCTACTTGTACTTTAAGTTGAGAATTAAACGTGATGAAACAATTAAACTTGTATACCATGACAGTACTGCAGTGTATCTTCTATATCATGATAGAATGCCTTGCTACTAGAATAATCTTGTATATCATTACAGTACTGCTTTGCATTGGCTCATTTACTTTGGTCCACACCAAAAAATATATGCATGGCAAATGCTTCTCTTTTGTCTAAATTGTTTGGGCAGTTACTTTCCTAAGTCTAATGAAATTTTTATGCTGCTTTAACTTGCATTCTGATAGAGTTTTGGTGTGTTTTGTGTCTATGCCAGGAGACTAACGGAGAAGCAACCCCAACAAAAGATGGTCCCATAGTAAGCGCCTCTGTTCCACGCTATCTATTTTTCACCTCTCTTAAATGCAGATCCATGGAAGTATCCAATGACCTTTGATTAGTCAACCTGCCCTTGACCATTTGTTTTTGCTCTTTGTTGTGGAGAGACTCCAGGATCATCAGTGATGTCGTACACTAGTGGTTTCCACTTTCCAAGGCTGACTTTGGATCCTCCAGGAACTACCCGCAACAGGCCATATGCAAGGGCCGTTCTTGCAAGGTCTGCTCTCTATAGATCTCTCCTGATAGAAAAGCTTCCAGTTATTTGTATTGTATTGTATTCTTGTTGGTTCATTGATGCATTTGGGAAATTAATCTCTCAGACAGTCAGCTTCTGTTTTGAATCAGTATGAAAAGAATAATTATTTGGCTGGTAGTGTGCTATTGAATTCCTTAACTTTGTCTTTGTCATTAACGGTGATAGAAACATGTGTAGTGTGGTACTTGCAGATATATATTCTATTGAATATTTTCTATTCTTTGTCATGTGGCTTGTGGAACTTGCTCTATTGCTTGCTGCTATACTATCTAGTTTACTTTTGACAATGGAGGCAATCTATTTGGCTGGCCTTAGCATGTCCGCTAGTTGATTTTGCATCTTAATTGTATTGGAACTAAAACTAATTCTGTGGTGGGTTCTTATAGTTGTGCCCCTGGTACAAATCCAGGACATAACTAACTTCTATAATTTTTGCAGATGCTTGGTGAAATCTTATACCACTTATCGATCAACTGGAGTATGATCAGTCATCTAAGGTTACTGGAATGCTTCTTGAGATGGACCAGACTATGGTTCACGATACTCGAAGACCAAGGTGGCGAAGTTGATCATTGGATTCTCTTTTGAGAAATGACTTTGTCTTCTTAGTCGAGCTATCTGTTTCTACTTTCTATGTGTGCTTGGTGTTTGAAATACATTTTAAGTGTTTTGATTATCAACAAATGAGACTTCGATGTTTTGTTAAATTTTGAGATTAAAATTTGATTTATCTATGGATTATTTGTTTTGCTTGGTTGCTATACCAGTGATATGGATCACATTTGGGCTCTAAGCAGGCCACAATCCAACAAAAAACCTGATTCACAACTGTGTACAATTCAGAATAAAAGAATAAAAAGGTTAAAATAGAATAAGGATTGTACTGTGAAAAGGGAAGATTGAATGGACCAAAAAGGCCAAAGCCCAACATTGAAATGGATAATAAAACACCAGCCCTAAAAGAAAATGACACGGAGCCACGCCCAATTCAATAAAAGGCTGAATTTTTGGGCTTGGCCCATATACCGCCAAAATGGACCGGGCTGATTTCACACTCTGACGATTTCATTTTCATAATTTTACCACGTCGGATCGTACGTGGGATCTGATCTGTCCGGCAAGATGGGCGGGGCGATATTGGATCGTCATAACGGCTATGATCTAATATCGTCATAGATGGTTATGACGATTTTATCAAAATCGTCGTTATAGTTCATTTGCGACGCCCAGCTTTCGACGATCACATTTTCGTCATAAAATCGTCATAGATGGACTATTATGACGATTTTGTGACGAAAATTGAGGGTCATATATTGCCAGATTCCTTGTAGTGAGTGCACACTAGTGCACACGTAGTCCTTTAACACCGGTTCGTAGAGGCCTCTAACACCGGTTGCAGAACCGTTGTTGCGGGTTCGGTGTTAGAGGCCCCCCTTTAACAGCGGTTCTTATATGAACCGTTGTTAAAGGGTGGCGCACGTGTTTAACACCGGTTCGTAACACGAACCGGTGTTAAAGGTTCTGTCGCGGCGAGTTACCGCCATTACAGGCGGATTCTGCAGCGGCGGGGGCGAGGGGATCGGTCGGGATAGGTATACACAAACATCGTCGGTACATACGAGTATATGAATAATTAAGCAACTATTATTATATACAAACATCGTCATTGTGATATTCTCCGTACACGTTGAAGCATCAGTAAGTACAAGACAAACAGGTTCAAACATATATACAATATAACATCTCCGTACACGTTCATTTTGGATATCTAAAGAGTTCTCCACCAGGCGTGATAACCTCATCAAGTATGAACCCCGCCAATTCCTCTTGAATAGCTCGTATGCGGTCAAATGGTAGGAGTTTGCCTCGCATCCGTTCGATCTAAATATATATGAAGAATGGGGTCAAATGGTAAGAATATAATGTTGTGTACTTCGTTTATTTACTCTAAGTTGTTCTAGTGCGGTTTGGCCCATCGCACATATCGTGTTGCGAATGAACTCGCAAACATAGTATCCACATAAGTTATTGCCGGGTTCCTGATGCGCGCATTTTACGGGAATAGAGAGTTCAATCAAAATAATAATCATTAAAGCATGATATAATGGAATTGAAAGAAGAATCAAAGAGATACGCGGACCTAGCTGGCTAGTATTACTTACATTTTGATCTACAAATTTTAGTTCTTCTGACCATTTACCCACGGCCCTTCTCGTGAACCTTTTCCAAACCCTGTCCGGCAAAGAAAATGGATAAAGGAGTAATTAATTACTTGTTGTCACGAAAGTTGCTGATCTAGTGCGATAATATGATTGATATTACCTCTAGAGCATCTCTTTAAAGTCTGCCTATAGCTCTTGGTATTTTTGCAACGAGTCCATGACAAGGACTTTTCCTGCATCAGGTTGAATGTCTAGCAGAATAAAGTGGAACCTACGCACGCATAACTCATCATCAATTACACTTAACATCGAGTAAGCTGAAACAGAATGTGTAGAAGAGAGGGTAACATTACTCACGAGAAGTTGTAAGGCAATAGTATTTCCCTTTTGGTTTGTTGTCTCGGTAAAGACCTTAGCAAGAAATCTTCTGTTTGCTCGGGTCTGTGTTTTACCTCTTGTTCATGAACTCTATTTGGGTCAGCGAACCCAATGTCAGAAGGGCCTCCTTTCATGCATTCCATAACCTTTTTCCTGCATAATAGTATATACATATATGGTGAGGATATATATACATGCAATTAATGAATTGAATGAGATGAGATAGAAATTACAGAAATAGTACTTACACACAATAAAGGCTGATGGAAGCTTTATCGAGTTCCTTCTGATTGAATAGAAAATGCAAGTCTTGAATATTGAAGGCGATCTCGTCGTCTCTGCACAAGAAAATATCATCTTTATATGCGCCATGATCCATTCTTCCTTTCTCGTCTTGCAGAAATCAAGGTACCACTTATGCAATCTTCGCATCTTTGTTGGTAGATTCTCGAGCTCCTCTTTCTTGACGAGATTCTTCCCATACTTCCATGGTTGTATGGGGTTGACATCGCCTTTGGGAAAGTTGTCTCCCATGATGTTCAAGTATGCAATGTAAGTCATACCCATCTCATTGGCCTTTCTTTGTAGCTCTGCCTTGTAATCATTTACAGGAGGAGCTATCCGTGTGTCGAACACTTGGAGCGGGGCGCACGATTGGTTTTCCTGCTCTCCGAGCATGGGAACTATTTTCTGGGGTGTCGCACGACTACTACTTTCAGAATCCCTCCGCCTTGCATCCCCCTTCATAATCTGGCGCTCGTAGTCCGGCACAAGTGGGGTTTCAGGTTTCAAAAGATTACTGTAAAACTTCTCCACCACCGCCGGATCTATTTTCTCCTTTGGCTCGGCCCGTCTAGGTGCAAAGAATTTCTTGACCTCTTCTTCCGAGATCCTCTTGGTCTCCTCGTCACTGCGATTCCACGGTAATACCGGCAATGGCTTGGTGGAAGGCTACGGGACGTAGTTTCTTGAACTCTTCGGCATACGGTTTCCTGCGGATTTCTTCGTGGCAGTGCTAGTGCTCTTCGTGGCAGTGCTCTTCCGCTTACGTTGACGCGCAGGAGATGCCTGAGGCGCAGGAGATGGCTGGCGCGCCGGAGATGGCTGATGCGCAGGAGATGGCTGGCTCGGAGACGGCAGTGGCGGACGATAGGGAGTATTCTAATGACCGGAGGCGGAGGCGGCTCGATCTCTGGCAGCTGCGGAGGCGGGGGTGTCGATGGCCTCAATTTGGAAGCACGATGTGTTCCTTCTTCCAAAGAATGGTTGTTTTCACGCAAATTTGAGTTGAGTTTCCCTTCACCGTAGCATGGTCAAGCTGTGATTCCTCATATTCCTTCACAACCTCATCCACCCGACAATAGCATAGCCATCGGAATCGGTCGGTTAGTGCGTTCCACCCACAGGAGGTAATGCATAGACCACCACCTTAATGGATAAGCTCATTAATCTCACACGAAGCTCCGTGTTCGCTCTCCGTGATCTCATCCACGGGTATCGAGGACCCGCCATTTCAGCGTGGTGCACGTTCTCCGTGGAAGCCACTGCGCTTCCGCATGTGATCCGGGCCGCGGCTTAGCCAATGCAGGCTCTTCGTGCCGCTGAGATGGGCCGGTAGCTTGCTGGCTCTTTTGTGCATTCACTTGCGCCTACAGCGCCACAAGTGCACGTTCTATCTGTGTCATACGGTCTGTACCCTCTTTTTCTTTTCTGTCGCGCCATTAGTAAGAGTCGCCCCACTCGGCAAACACATCATACCCCCTGTGCCTCGTGCAAGTCCAGGGTGTTCTTTTTTACCGATGACGCATGTCAGCTGGTCATTATCTCTGTCGGGATGGAAGGTCCTGGCGGCTGTTTCCTCGTATGCCATGATGAGTTCAGTGACGGGTTTGGCAAGAAGTGTTGGGAAGATACACAATCTCGTTTCAGGGTCCAACCTTGCACCGATTGCGTAGAACCAAGTCTTTGCATGTAGGTCCCACCCATGTGTCTGGGGTGTGATCCCTCTAGCGTGCATGGCCTTCTCAACTTCCTCCCACTTAGGCCTCTGAGATATGTAGCCACCTGACCCCGTCCTCTGGTGATATTCCTTCTTCTGGACATTTAGCGTATTGGTTTCTGACCTCTTTGTAGCTATAGCACCTTCCTTGTACGCCACAAATTCGGGCCAGTGAAGTCTTATCTTCGCATAATATGCGTCTTCGAAATCTGGAGTCTCGCGAGCTTTGACAAATTTGTTCAATTTTGCCTTCCAGTTGAGGAAAGCGTCAGCCATCTTCCTTAGAGTCCACTCTTTGATTTTTTCCTTTATAATCGGTTTATTTTCATCCTCCTCTGGCGGTAGGGTGAAATTTACCAATAGCGAAGTCCAAAGCGTTTCTTTGGATCTTTCATCGACAAAGGTACCATCGCCCTTCTTTGGCTTATTCCAATATTCAATTATGATTGGGATTTGGTCCATAACAAGAACTCCAGCCTGACGTATAAATTTGTGTGCGGCCTTCTTGGGCTCCTTCGGCCTGCCATCAAGACGGACTGCTTCGATCGTGAATTTTGCACGATCTTTCAATCGATGGCTCGCGCCTCCCTTGCTCTTTTTCGTAGAAGAAGATTGTTGTTGGCTGGTCGATCCGGGGGGCTAAAAGAAGAAAGAAGCGTTAATTAATACATGTACATATATATACAAATCAATCGATGCAAGTCAGTAGAGGCTTAATCCATGCATATACCTCGACGGAAATCGGTAATCGTTAGCTACTCGGTTGGCTTGGGAGTAGCGATTAATCGGAATTCGGACGATTAACTGATTTAATCGGTCGGCTATTAATAGGTGAAGCCTACAAAATTTAGCACCTAAAACAAGTATGAATGCTTAGCCTTAAGCTCCCGGATGAGATCCTCAAGGCGCTCGAGCTCTTGTATTTGAGGTCTGGTCGGCAATTACGAGGAACTGGTCAACAACGACAAGGAACTAGTTGGTGATGGCTGAAATCAACCTCCTGGAGGCAGGGATCGAACGGGAGCTCCGCAAAAACTACTTCATTGGGGAGGGCTAGCGGATGGATGGGCGATATGTGTTGATAATTTTGCAACTTTTTTGACCAAGTGTAGTGATTAACCGGGAACATACCTAGTAATCGGTGTGTTAGACCTATTAATAGGGCTAAACGATTAACGCAAAGGATTAGTGGTAGTCGACACGGTCAGGTCCCTAGTAGCGATTAATCGGCCTATTAATCGCCGATTCGGCCTATTTTTTGAACAGTGGTAATCACTAAAGTGCGTTCACCGGAGTCATCATCTTCTCCATGACTACTTGAGCTGTCACCATGTCCCTCCAAGTTTAGATATTGTGACGTGTCCTCGTGGATCATGTTCTCCATTATTTCTTCCTCTTCAAGGTTTCTACTGAGTGGATCCATAGTTTCTAAAACAATAATATATATACAACAATCAAATTATATACAACAATATATATACAACAAGCAAATATATACAACAAATATATATACAACAATATAGATATAAAATATATATACAACAATCAAATATATACAACAATATACATATATATATACAACAATAACAATCAAATATTCAACCAAATTTGGATCCTCACCTGCGACAAACGGCAGGGTTGGCGTGCACGACAGTGAGTGGAGGACGGTTGGCGGCGGCTCCGAGCGGCGCGGCACCGGGCGTGGATGGCGGTGGTGGACGGCGCGGTGGCGGACGGCTCCGAGTGGCGTGGCGGCCGCGTCTGCAATGATGGGGCCGGGCGTAGGTGGCGACGGTCTGGCGTGGCGGCGGACGGCGACAACGGCGGACGACAACGGCGCATCGAGCAGCTTGTCGGCGTTGTCCTCTGCTAGCTCCTTTGCTCCTCGATCT
Organism: Avena longiglumis; assembly: GCA_030063025.1. NCBI lineage: Eukaryota > Viridiplantae > Streptophyta > Magnoliopsida > Poales > Poaceae > Avena > Avena longiglumis. The sequence continues at coordinate 109,110,465 of CP125974.1, forward strand.
GCTTGATCCCACAATATGGCTGGGAGGAAGAGGAAGAGGACGCCTTATATTCTTAACACGGTTCCATACAAACCGGTGTTAAAGGGATTCGTTCACAGCATTCTCTTTAACACTGTTCTAGCCATGAACCGGTGTTAAAGGGGGAATCATTTCACAAGCCTTTAACATAACATCGGTTCGTGGCTGGAACCGATGTTAAAGGAGGGGCATTTATTTCGTACATTAAAGGGGTGGGGGCATTTTTAATTCAAAAAATAGGATAGAATTTAGAAAATTCATATCTTTTTCATTTCAACTTAGAAAAATATGAATAATATATCATAATTTTCAGAAAAATAAGATCTATCCATTCATATAAAAACATTTTATAGTTACTATAGATGAAAATTTTCAAAATGATTAAAACACTTACATATGAATTTTTATTATTCAATTAAGACAAAAATAAAATAGTCAAACCCTAAAACTTTGAATTTAAGAAATATTAAGCATCTGAAAAGGAATCTAACCCTATTTTATTAGAGCAAATCATATTTTATTTTGTATTAACATTTTTGAATTGTTTGGATATTTAAATTTAACATGTTTTGTATACCTTGGAATCTGACAAAACTTTCAGCATGAAAATTGTTTGCATTTGAATAATTAATCCTAAAACATTTTTTGTTTTAAAAAAAATAAAATTCTAACTATTCAAACTAGTAACAAATGGGAATGGGCGGGCAGAATGCGTGGGAGGAAAAGGGCGGGAAGAAAATTTTATTACGATAGAACTGAAATTAAAGTACATAACGCAACTAACAAAGCACGAAGGAAAATTAAGATACATAGAAGAACTGAAAATTAAGATACATGGTCAGATGAAGTCACAATCGGCCGAACTTTTTTTAAAATGTTGGAGTGATTCAGTCATGCTCCTGCCTACACCTGTAATACATATAGTCAATCTTATGATCGCATCGGCCGTAACCATGGAGTATCAGCACCGTTTAACAGGATGGTTGGGTCAGTCTTCACTTTGAATTGTGAAATTTCATCAAACTTATTATAATCTTCTGACATGTCGGTCTTGTCCTCCACTCCCACGATGTTTCTTTTCTCTAAAAGAACTATGTGACCCTTTGGCTCATCGTGTGATGTATCTGTTTGCTTATTTTTTCTTTTTTTTTCAGTTTGATAGACATGTCCTTCACATAGAAAACCTGAGCCACATCATTGGCTAAGACGAATGGTTCGTCTAAGTACCCAAGATTGTTGAGATCCACTGTTGTCATTCCGTACTTGTCTACCTCAACCCCTCCTCCTGTTAGCTTGACCCATTTGCACCGAAACAAGGGACCTTAAAATTAGGTCCATAGTTAAGTTCCCATATATCCTCTATGAACCTATAATGCGTGGTCTTTTGCCCATTGTATTCTGCTGCATCGAAGCGAATACCACTGTTTTGGTTGGTGCCTTTTTTATCTTGTCCTATCGTGTAAAATGCATTCCCATTTATCTCATACCCTTGGAAAGTACATACAGTCGAAGATGGTGTCCTGGCCAACAAGTACAGCTGATCTCCAACAGTGGTGTTATTTGTGAGAAGTCTTTGCAGCCAGCCGCCAAAACTCGCCATGTGTTCACTTATAATCCATTCATTAGACTGCCCCGGGTGTTTGAGGCATATAAAATTCTTGTGTTCATTGATATACGGGGCAACCAAGATAGATCTTTGAAAAACCGTGTAGTGTGCTTGATTGAGAGAATGCCCGTCCCTACATATCATTGCTTTACTCCTAGGGTGCCTTTTCCACGCAGTCTTCCCTCATGTCGTGATTATGGAACACCAATCGCCTTAAGGTCAGGAATAAAATCAACACAGAACTCAATGACCTCCTCTGTTACATAGCCCTTGGAGATGCTTCCTTCTGGCCTAGCACGGTTATGAACATATTTCTTTAAGACTCCCATGTACCTCTCAAAGGGGAACATATTGTGTAGAAATACAGGACCGAGAATGGCAATCTCTTCTACTAGGTGAACCAGGAGATGTGTCATAATATTGAAGAAGGATGGTGGGAACACCAACTCGAAGTTGACAAGACATTGGGACACATCTATCTGTAACCCTGGTAGGCTTTCTGGATTGATTACCTTCTGAGATATTGCATTGAGGAATGGACATAGCTTCACAATGGGTACTCAAACATTTTCAGGTAGAAGCCCCCTCAATGCAATCGGAAGCAATTGCGTCATAATCATTTGGCATTCATGAGACTATAGGTTTTGGAATTTTTTCTCTGCCATATTTATTATTCCCTTTATATTCGACGAGAAGCCAGACAGGACCTTGATACTGCTCAAGCATTCAAAAAATATTTCCTTCTCTGCTTTAGTAAGAGCGTAGCTGGCAGGAGTTAAGTGGCGTCCTTTACCCTTCTCGTTCTCAGGATGCATAGGCTCTTTAGGGTCTTTCATACGTTGCTAGTCCTGGTGTGATTCCGGTGTATCTTTTGTCTTCCCATACACTCCCAGGAAGCCTAGCAGGTTCACGCAAACATTCTTCGTCATGTGCATCACGTCGATTGAAGAGCGGACCTCTAGGACTTTCCAATAGGGTAGGTCCCAAAATATAGATTGCTTCTTCCACATGGGTGCGTGTCCGGCATCGTCATTAGGAACATATAGACCGCCAGGACCTTTTCCAAAGATTACTTCTAGGTCCTTGACCATACCAAATACCTCCTCACCAGTACGGAGGACATGCTTCCTCCGGGGTTCTGCCAGACGTTTGAAATGCTTGCCTTTCTTTCTTACGGTATGTAGGTTCGGAAGAAATTGAAGATACCCTAGGTACACAACCTTCTTACATTTATCCAATTATACACTTTCAGTCTCATCTAAACAATGTGTGCATGCTTTGAATCCCTTGTTTGTCTGCCCTGAAATGTTACTAAGAGAAGGCCAATCACTCATGGTTACGAAAAACAACGCTCGTAGGTCAAATGGATCCCCTTTGTGCTCATCCCACATACGTACACCTGGTTTGGCCCACAGCTGCAAAAGTTCTTCAACTAATGTCCTGAGGTACACATCAATGTCGTTGTCGGGTTGCCTTGGGCCTTGGATGAGCACTGGCATCATAATGAACTTTATCTTCATGCACAACCAAGGAGGAAGGTTATAGATACATAGAGTCACATGCCAGGTGCTGTGACTGCAGCTCTGCTCACCAAAAGGATTCATGCCATCTGTACTTAGACCAAACCTTAAGTTTTTTGCGTCACGCATAAGTCCGGTACTCTCGCTCGACTTTTTCCACCGTGACCCATCGGTAGGTGTCTCAACATCGTGTCTTCCTTACGGTCTTCCATGTGCCATCGCAACAACTTGTCATGCTCTTTATTTCGAAGAGACGCGTTTTAACCGTGGTATTATAGGAGCATACCACATAACCTTGGCAGAACCTTCTTCCTAGGGGCCTCGCCTCAACATCGCCAGGTCGTCTTGCGGTCTTATACCGCAGCGGTGCATACCGGGCATGCATCCAAATTCTCGTACTTCTCACCGCGGTATAGGATGCAGTCATTAATGCAGGCATATATCTTCTGCACGTCTAATCCTAGAGGGCAGACAACCTTATTTGCTTGGTATGTACTGTCGGGCAATTCATTATTTCTTGGAAGCAGATTCTTCATTTTTACCAACAACTTTGAAAATGCGCTGTCAGTGACGCCGTTCTCTGCCTTCCATTGCAGCAAATCCAGTGTCATACCTAGCTTTTTGTGGCCATGTTCGCAAGTTGGGTACAACAATGTTTTGTGATCCTTTAACATCTACTCCAGCTTCTCCTTTTTAGTTTCACATTCTTCCTTTGCATCAGTAATGGCCCGACCAAGATCGTCATCAACGGGCCCATCTGCTGCCTCTTGATCTTCATTATCTACCCCTGTTGCAGTATCATCGTATTCAGGATACATATTATGATAGTTGTCATCATCCTCTTCTTCTTCGTTGTCTTCCATCACAACCCCTCTTTCTCCATGGTTGGTCCAACAATTATAGCTGGGCATGAAACCGGATCGAAGCAGGTGGGCGTGAATGGTTCTGGTATTTGAGTAGTCTTTCTTGTTATGACAGTGAACACACGACAACACATAAAACCATTGTGACCACGGTTTGCATTAGCCACAACGATGAAATTTTGGAGGGCCGTAATGTACTCGGAAGTGCGTCGGTCACCGTACATCCATTGCCGGTTCATCTGCATTATATAGTATATCAAAAATTAATAGGTAGATGACCACTTATAAAGTATAAAGTTGCCGACCACGACCGAGAAGGAAAGAGCAACGATAAAACTTAATTCGAGCTCTCGAGCATTTCACCGAACACCTCTTGTGCATAGGAAAAAACACAAATTAGCACACCTCTCACCCTCCAAAATGAGAGAGTGAAAAAATGAGAGAGAGGGGTGTGGGCTGCGGTGTGTTATATAGGCGTACCCCCTTTAACACCGGTTCAAGCCACGGACCGGTGTTAAAGGGGGGGCTGCGCGGGGCGGTGGTGTAGGGCCTTTAACACCGGTTCAAGCCACGAACCGGTGTTAAAGGGGGATGCGCGGGGCGGTGGTGCAGGGCCTTTAACACCGGTTCGTCGAACCGGTGTTAAAGGGGGTGCGCCTTTTTGCTTTCTGGACCATGCTGGTACGGGCGCCCCCTTTAACACCGGTTCATAGAAGAACCGGTGTTAAAGCCCATTTCCGACCTCAACCAAAGGCCTCGTTTCCACTAGTGGCAGTTGGAAACTGCACGATACTCTACTTCCGCACTAGAACGAGAAAATGTGTATTGACAACGAGAAGACCAGGAGACCAAAATATTGCCAAGAAAAACACAAAACCCGGAAATGGACTTGCGGGTATCACGACAACCCGCCCAATCAGCATCAAAGTAAGCAATAATATCCAAAGAGGAGTTTTTGTGGAGCTGCATACCAAAATGAGATGTACCCCTTTATATACATGAGAATCCTCTTGATAAGCTGATAATGTGTATCTAGCGGAGCGCGCATAAACAAGAAGACTTGCTGAATGGCATATCATAGATCAGGTCTTGTAGGCATCAAGTATTGGATCACACCAGCCAAGTTCATGTACAGACTCGGATCAGAAAATGGGACGCCATCGCAAGCAGAAGTCATGGACCAAGTGTCCACCAGTGTGGATACAGGAAGGCAATTGAGCATTTTAGCACGCTCCAAAATCTTCAAGGCATACTATTGTTGCGACAGAAACAACCCCACACATGTACAGTGTACATTGATCCCAAGAAAATGGTGTATGTCACCCAGATCAGTCATGAAAAATTCATTGTTTAGGGATGTGATAATGGTGTGGAGAAGGTGGGTGGAGTTTTCTGTAAGAATTATGTCATCAACATATAACAAAAGATAGGAAATGGATGGACCATTTTTGAGGATGAATAATGAGGAATCACTCTTAGAGATGGAAAAACCAATGGAGGTAATAAATGAGGTAAATCGAGGAAACCAAGTTCGAGGAGCCTGCTTGAGACCATAGACTGATTTGTGCAGGAGGAACACATGAGAGGGGTGAGAGGGATCAATAAAGCCAGAGGGTTGCTCACAGTATACTGTCTTTTGAAGATGACCATGAAGAAAGGCATTTTTGATGTCCATTTGATGAATAGACCAGGAGTGAATGGTGGCAATCCCAAGAACAAGGAGAGTTGTAGCTGGCTTGACCACGAGGCTAAAAGTTTCTCCATAGTCCACCCCATGTTGCCGCCTAAACCCATGAACAACCTAACAAGGCTTGTATCTGGCGAGAGATCCATCTGGATGCAGCTTATGATGAAATATCCATTTGCCGGTCACCACGTTCACGCCTGCATGACGAGAAACTAGAGAACACGTGTCATTCAGCCTTAGAGCATTAAATTCATCGAGCATAGCACTATGCCAATTGGGGTATGTGAGGGTAGATCGATAGGCAGGGGAATGGGAGAGATAGCAAAAGAGACGGTGGCTTGCAAGGATTTTTTTGTTTGGGCATAAAATACCCAGCCTTGCCGCGCGTGACCATCTGTTTTGGGTTCTGGGGTGGCCGTATCGAGACTGCTTTGAGTGGCAGCGGCTGGCGAGGTGGCGCGCTAGGAGTGGTTGGAGAGAGTGGGGACCAGGTGATGGGCGAGTGGGGACAACACCGATTGCGAGATGGATTCCAAGGGCCAGGGGTGGGTGGTGTGGCACGTGCGTGGTGGTCGAGGGGAGACGTGACGGGTGGTGGGAGCGGAAGTGCGGCATTAGTGGAGACGTGGAAAGCAGTTGACACAGGTGTTGCATAGGCTATGGGCACGGGTCCGAGACAGATGCGATCGGGGCGGCAGGCAGGGATGCGCTGAGCGGACGACAGGTACGAGGTAGGTGGAGTGGTTGGATCAGCTCCGGATCTTTTGTGGATGAAACAGAGGGGTTAGTAGAAAAATATGGAAACACAACCTCATCGAATATGACATGCCGGGAAACAATAACGTGACGGGTTTCTAAGTCGATACAACGATGGCCCTTATGCTCTCGGGGATAGCCTTACATAGTTTGTATATTAAACCATTGATTGTTAAATGATATCCTCGCATAATACACGAGTTTGTAAATAAATGTAGTTCATCCATGTCGATGCTAGGTGTTAATATTCAAACAAGTGAGGGTATGTTGGGTTGTTGTTTGGCCATAGATCATGGGTTATACTATCTCCAGCGAATCTTTTTCAATAACTTCCCTAAAAGTTTGCCCTTTTGACATGTTTAATTGTACTTATTATGGTATGTAAATTCACTTCGAGGAGCGCAAATATATGACATGCACCTAGTCACCACAAAAATTCTTCATGGTTTGAGAAATCTCTATGGTCTGAGATTGTCATAGTTCTAGCTATGCATCGTACATGAGTCATTATTTGGTTTTGTAAAGTTTGTGGTAAGTTCACATAGTTACTTTACTTTGTGGGGGGGGCGGGGGGGGGGGGGTTAATCACAAATCTACTTCAATATTTTTTCGAACCTCACCCACTCCAATATATTGTTTAAAGAGTAAGATTCGAGAGAAGTTATCTTACTCTGAAATTTGTAGCATTTAACTGGTTTCACTATGACATATGATGTCATAATACTACATATATGACTTGGTTTCCATGAGCTTTGCTTGACGTGCATAGTCAGCATAATCTGATATATTTATAGTTCTGGCTAAGCATCCTGCAAGAGTCAATGTTGAATTTTTGTATACTTTACATTAATTAGAGAGAGTTTCTTTACTTCTTCGGGTAGGCGACGGGTTCAGAGGGAGAAATAGTGGCTTAATTATATTGTTTAAATGGAAAGTTTTGAGAGAAGTTACCTTTACTTTAAAATATGTTGTATTCAACTGGTTCCATTGTAACATGATACTTCATATATTTCCTAGTCCTGGAGAGTTTGATTTGACCTGCATGATCCAAATACGACTCTTGATGATGTGATTCTATGTACTAAAATAACAAAGTTGTAATTAACTGAAGGTGTTCACACTAGTTTATACCTAAGGTATGTATGCATTTTGAATAATTAATATTAGTTCCTTCTCGATAATCTTATATAATACAACTTCAAAGTTCTTAGTATAGATAAATTTTTTTTCCATTTGAAATAGTTTTTCTTTATAAATAAAGTATATATATTATGAAAATTCACTAATTACAAAGTAATTTTAGTTCAACGTGTTTGGTAGCTAGCATAATAAAACATAAGCATGTTACTACTAAATTAGTGTTTGGATACTTCGATTCATTCCATAAATATGGCATGTAATCTTGTCTTATGAGGAAATAAATTGTAATCTTACCAAAATTAGTTTAATTATCTTTCATTCGACTTTGATTTCATGACGACAACAAGCAAAGATAGTTGTTCCATATATTTTGCCAAACTGGACATGTGCTCTACCATGCATTATCTATTATATACTAAAAGCAATATAAGGGGTTGTTTCGAGGCACCACATTGATCCACATCATCTAAATTAATTGTAGCTGTTAGATCTGTAATTTACGGTTAAGACTTAGCGAGCTATTACGTACCTTTTGTGTTCAGCTGAACAAACCTATTCAGACTTTTACGTGCCAAAAAAGGAACCAGATACAGACTTTCTTTTGAGAGATATGACCTATTCAGACTTATCTTTACGTGTCAAAAAAACAGATGTACTCAGACTTTTATTATGTGTCAAAGAAAAATTTACCAACATATGTACAATATTTAATGAAACAGGAGAAGTACACGTCTGGTCTGACGTACGGATATATTTAAACAGACTTTTTCTTCTGTCGTGCGTCTCAGAGACCCTGCACTTGCATGGGAGATCTGTCATGTAAAGGTTTTTCCTTTTCCACGGGAGGTCGAGATAAAAAAAAAACAATCTGTGTCATGTAAAGCTTTTTTCTTTTCCTTTTTAGATGACCGGGACACGTAAAGCTAGCACTACATGCATGCACAATACAAAGTTTGCCGATCAGCCTAATCTAGAATCATATGTTTTGAGATGGTCAGGAGCGTAGTGCTACCCAGCCCATCAAGAATAAAACACTAGGTTTGACGCTTAGATGTTTTATAAAGTTGGAATATTTTTTTAGTGGGAGGCGATGATTTTATCGACAACGAGGTGTCTTTGGTGAATTCCAAGACCTTCCAGCTTAGTGTTTATAGGGGTAGGGTAGGGTGTGCATACGTTTATATATGGTTGAGTGTATGTATGCATTTGTGAGCGTCTCCTACTGTTTGAGTATTTTGTTTTAAAAAATCTAAAAAGTTAATATTAGTTAGACTGCATAGCACAAACACACGTAAAGCATTTTGAAAACTAATTGATAAACCATTTTCTCTATTTTCATTAAGCTTTGTTTAACTATCCAACTTTATCGATTCATGAAATAGAGTATTCTCATACGATAAGTTGTGCTTCAACATAGCTTGAAAGGGCGAACGATGTATGCAACCAGTTATCTTATTCTCAATAGGAGAAATTTCAAAGGAAAACATTCAGATGATCAAGCATGTTGGAATCAATGGATGATGATCAAGAAATTATTTCTTTGCATAACCTTACGATTTCATGTCAAAACCTGAACTCAATTATTTTTTATAATATTATATGAGCTTCACCATCACTCATAAGGTATTGGAACAAGTTGGGAGAGAGAGAGAGAGAGAGAGAGAGAGAGAGAGAGAGAGAGAGAGAGAGAGAGAGAGAGAGAGAGAGAGATCTATTTGGGCATGTAAAATCCAAGGGAGGAACTTTGGTATCATTAAGGAAGAACAATGTTCGTATCAATGGCTTATGAGTTTCTACAATTTCCTATGACATCATAGAAAACATATACCTTTTGTCAAAATATATGGTTCATAGTCCCTTTACAATTTTAAAATTGACATTCATTCAAATCCGATGACTTATTAGGATGTTAAAACTATATTGCTCATTATAAGTCGTGATACCTTTAAAAAATATAATGTGAGCCAGAGCTTAGAATAACTGTTTTAAATATAGGGCATGTGTAGGCAAAGTGTCAAAGAAAACATAAAAGTGCTATGCTATGTCGGTTTCCCAACAAATGACTATCTAGAAAAGTTAAAGTTAAACTTCTCTAACTTTGTATAGATATATCCATACATAAAAGTATAGTTAAATTTGCATCCTAGAGAATGTCTATGTCCTATATATGATGTGTACCGGAACAAATTGAGAACTTCATACTCTCATACGATAAGTCATACTTCAGAAAATGTTTAAAGGCTGAATAATATAACCATCCATTTGTATTATTATCACTAGAAGAGATTCAAAGGAAAACAATGACATGAGCAAGCATCTAGGAATTAATGGATGACGAGGAGGAAATTTGTTGCTCTATATAACATTATAATTTAATGTCAAAAGCTGAAATCAATTGTATTTTTAAATGAATTCCTAGAAAATCTTTGACTCCTCGATTACGACAGGGTTTCACACCCGGCGAATATTCACTCTACCTCCTCTGTCAATTATGAGCTTCACAGTCACCCATAAGTTATTTGAAGAATTAGCACCAAATGCCTATGGGAGAGATAGACACATAGAGAGATAGAGAGGCAACATTGGTACCATTAAAAAATATCAATATTAGTGGCTTATGAGTTTCTATGTTTTTCTTATTTTGTAATAAAAGATACTTATGTTTGTGTTTACTTTGATGATTCATAATCCGCTTCAATTTAAAAGGACATTCACAACGACAACTAATTAGGATGTTTAAACTACTTTGTTAATTTTATCATTAATCATGTCACATTACACGAAAAATATAAACCGAGAGAGAGCTTGGAATAACTGTTTTGACTAGAGAGGATATCGAGGCAGATAGTTAATGAAAATATTACAACAATGATGCTACCTTGGTTTAAACAAAATGAGCTTCTAGAAAATTACACTAAAAATTCTCTAACTTATTAAAAAAATATGCATACATTTTTTTCAAGTTTTCATCCTAGAGAATGTCCATGTCTAATATGTGGCGTATAATGGATCAAATGGAGAACTACGCATATTTTAAAACAAAATAAGGCGTTCGTGCATTTTAGAGTGGGGGGAATAAATGATATTTGATTTTTGCACAAAGTATGATGATAACTCTTGCATTTTATATGACATTTGAGGATAAGTTATTTTCATTCCATTTATTTTTCACCCATTAGAAAGGTCATCTAGAAATCATATGGGAAATTCATAGGTAGACCCTAATTGTTATATGCAATTTGATATACATCTAAATACAATAGATCACCAATTTGAATGTTAACCTATAAAATATAATCTACCATTAGATAAAACTACTTTATTTCATGGTATAATTCTTTGTAATTTTATACGAGGATGTAATATCATGTCGAATGACACATATGATCTATAGCATGGCATTTTTTAGAAATAAAAAATCACCATAAGTACACTCATTAAATATGATTCAATAAATATGATTTTTATTTAGCATTACATCTATGATGACTATAATAATGTATTTTCATATAATGTGAATATTTGTGGGTCACTAATTTTATTTTTTAGATCCTTGCAAATACTATCCTCTAACTTTCAAAGAAAGATACATAAAGTATTATCATGTTTTACCAAGTAGACTAGGTACACTTCTTAGGATTATAGTGTTTATGTCTTCGATCCTTCCTTACCTAAGTATTGATCTTTTTAAATATGATTGATGTAAGGATACTAATATAAAGAATAAAGTAGACTATGTGTTATCGATCATGTAGATATTATTACGGTAACATGTGGAGAAACTATATTGAAAAAACTTCGCATGTACTAAGTGTCCATATGAGGTCATATGCTGCTCCCAAATGTTATTAAATATTCCTTAAAATTATTAAATATTGTCATGCACTGGGCGGGCCACACCACAAATTCCCAAGAAAAAACAAAATATCTGATCTTTGTTCCGATAGAGCATCTTTATGTTAGTAGATAAAAGTTGCTAGACCTATTAATAATACCTAAACAGGTCGTATTAGTTCATACCTAAAACAAACATCTGTCTAATCTTCGAAATTGTAACACACATTTCATCTATATGATCTTCATGATATAATAATTAAACAGATAATAACCCGACAATTAGATTTACATATCATATCAAAATAGATCGCATCCTTTGCATCTACATGACCTAACCTAAATAAATCATAAGTTTCATTTGTAGGTCTTCATGATACATAAATAGGTAGAGCCTAAATAGGTGGACCCTATTAGGTCTTCGTAAACAAACCTAAATTGGTCATAACTAACTAGCCTAAAGAAGTGTGCCTAGCTCACTTGGTTAGGGAAGCGGATGTATAGCCCAGCCACCCATGTTCAAGTCCTCAGACTTGCATGCATTTGTGTTCGAGTTTTAACCATACAATTAGCATAAAAGTTAGTGTGCCCCTCTCCCATGTAATTAGTACATATATGTGGAGTACATTTCTCCAAAATCCTGCAAAAGCCACCTGTAGTGCACCTAGGTTAGTTCCGGTCCATCTCCGCTCTGGAAATGCATGCCACCAAATTGGTATCCATCATCGATGATTGTGAATTAAGGAAATACACTAAATAATGATCCATGTGAAATAACATCTCATGGAGAAGATTGTGCCTAACATGTCAGTGTAGTAAATTGGTGAGAAAATATTCTTTAAGTTATGAGTAATCAGAGGTTGTGTAATGATGTGATTGCACACAACATATACATGTGGTTTAGGTTGTAAATAACCTGAATTGAAGGGTAGAAACTAAACCAAAACACCACTCTTCTAGGTTACAAAATGGTGACATGCCATTTTTGGAAATATCGTAGTAATATTAGATAAAAATTAGAATTGTTCTATATATTTTTCAAATAGGTATTATTTTATTTAATAAAAAAATGGTGGTCATAAAACAATTTAATTTAGAATTCAATAATTTAAGTATCTCTGAACCATAAATTAATTTCACGGACATGTCAAATATGTTAAGATGATGCCCTCGCATTGTGAGTTCCGCCTTGCTAGTTAGAATGAAAACACAATTCCACTTCACATAATTATTACAAATGTTGTAGACGACATACACTAAGATAAACACATTTACTAATTGTAAACGATCTTAGTGATTGATGGTTGCTAAAGGTCTTATTTTTTCATACGACGCAAAATATGATCGGGGTTGCACTATTATCACATGACGGAACCAAGTTTTTTTAGATTCCACGGTAGGGACAACACAAAGAAAAGAAACTATAGAAAGCATGGTTTATCGCAGCAACACCAACATGTAGACAAACAAAACGCGACAAAAATCATCGTACCTAGCAGCGATCAGTGTCACAAACATCCACAAACAAAAATCTCCTTGGTCGCTAACTACCGTCTTGTTACCAAAGCTATTTGTGCTAGCCAAAAAAACATTATTCCGAACTGTTATGGAAACCGAAGGGCCACTCTCTAAAATCAAGTTTAATAGCTAAACATGAGATACACACAACTGATTCCTTATCACCAGCTTCAGCTTTGGCAAAAAGGCGTAAGCCTTAGTCTTCATACAAGGAGATCTCCTGAGAATTCGTCAGCCTTAGGTATTCTTTGGAGGAAGCCATTGTATGTAATCAGGGCCTTTGTTTGAAGCGTGGCAGAATCAGCTAAAGTGATCCATTTCTCTCCTTCTATTTGTAAGCATGCCCGGTATTTGAAGAAAGAACATGCATAAAACTACTTTTGCCGATGATTTTATTAAACTTTATTCTCAAAACAAGACCTATTTCGCATTTTCCGAAGTTCCCAACAAAGCGTAGAAGAACTAACTACATGTGCATTAGTTAACCATTTTATATAATAGAAATCAAAAAATACATAAAAATTTCTAGGTCTATTATAGAGCTTGAGTGGTCACACTAACAAGACTCCATATATACTTGATTGTTGGAAACCCAAAAATTATGGTCAATAGTTTCAAGCTCATCACTGAGCTTACATCTCAAATCACATATCCACCCCCTTTTGTTCATACTATCTTCGGTAGCAGTAGAGTTAAGCCACATCAACCACAACCAAATATGAATTTTTGCACGAGATTTTGCTTTCCAAAGATATGTGAATCCATATTTCAGTCAATTTTCGGTTCATAGCCCAACAATTCACATACATGTAGCTCCACCATTCCTAGGGTGAGTTCGCCTCTAAGAAAAGCATGTGGGGATTTTTTTTTCCTTCCACGCCATCATACTTCATCTAGAGTGCTTTCCCTACCAGGATTTGAATAAACTCTAGAAACTTCATAAAAGCCATTATTCATATCGAAAGAAATTGAAATGATTGAAACTGCAGCCATGTCTCGGAAATAATAGTAATAACATACCATGAACGTGGGTCGATCTCATTCCTAGTTGAAATAATACATAATTTTATTTTCTTTCATCATGTACACTAAATTCACAAGACGAACCATGTCGCAAAAAAGAGAGGCACAAACTAATAGTTTCTACCGCAAAACACCTGAATAGATCGACAACAACAATATGCTACAGATGAGAACCTAAAGTTTCTTACATCAATCAACTTGTTAACTATATTCTATACATGCAAAAAAAATGCTCCGCACATTTTCAGAGGGCCGTATTAGGAAAGGGGAATGAGATACTAACGATCAGGAGAGCTACGACTAGCAGAGTTTGTTACATACACATGTAAACTTACAACACATGAATTATTATTCAAAGAGATGCCGTGATGTTCAGACTGGATTGAAATTCTTCAAACAATGTAGTTGGCAGCCCTTTGGTGAAGATGTCAGCATAATGAGAGCTGGTGGGAACATGAAGAACCCGAGCCTCACCGAGTGCAACGCGGTACCGACAAAATAAAGATCAATCTCGACATGCTTTGTCCGTTGATGTTGGACCGGGTTAGATCTCATGAACATAGCACTGACATTATCACAATAAACTATTGTAGCTCATGTGGGGGAATGATGTAGCTTCTGAAGAAGTTGGCGCAACCAATATGACTCAACAATGCAGTTTGAAACTGCACGATACTCTACTTCTACACTAGAACGATAAAATGTGTTTTGGCAACAAGAAGACCAGGAGACCAAATTGTTGCCAAGAAAACACAAAACCTGAAAGTGGACTTGCGGGTGTGAGGACAACCCGCCCAATCAGCATCAGAGTAAGCAATAAGATCCAAAGACGAGTTTTTGTGGAGTTGTAGACCAAAATGAGATGTACCCTTTATATACATGAGAATCCTCTTGATATGTTGATAATGTGTATCTCGTGGAGCATGCATAAACAAGAAGACTTGCTGAATGGCATATCATAGATCAGATCTTGTAAGCATCAAGTATTGGAGCACACCAGCCAAGCTCATGTACAGACTCGGATCAGAAAATGGGACGCCATCGCAAGCAGAAGTCATGGACCGAGTGTCCACCAGTGTGGATACTGGATGGCAATTGAGCATTTTAGCACACTCCAAAATCTCCAAGGCATATTGTTGTTGCGACAGAAAAAACCCCACATGTGTACGGTGTACATTGATCCCAAGAAAATGGTGTATGTCACCCAGATCAATCATGAAAAATTCATTGTTTAGGGGTGATAATGGTGTGGAGAAGGTGGTGGAGTTTGCTGTAAGAATTATATCATCAATATATAACAAAAGATAGGAAATGGATGGACCATTTTTGAGGATGAATAGTTAGGAATCACTCTTAGAGATGGAAAAACCAATGGAGGTAATAAATGAGGTAAATCGAGGAAAACAAGTCCGAGGAGCTTGCTTGAGCCTTGAGCCCATAGAGTGATTTGTGCACGAGGCACACATGAGAGGGGTGAGAGGGATCAATAAAGCCAGAGGGTTGCTCACAGTATATTGTATCTTGAAGATGACCATGGAGAAAGGCATTTTTTACGTCCATTTGATGAATAGGCCAGGAGTGAATGGTGGCAATCCCAAGAACACGGCGAGTTGTAGCTTGCTTGACCACGAGGCTGAAAGTTTCTCCATAGCCCACCCCATGTTGTCGCCTAAACCCACGAACAACCTAACAAGTCTTGTATCTGGCGAGAGATCCATCTGGATGCAGCTTATGACGAAAGTTCCATTTGTTGGTCACCATGTTCGCACCTGCAGGACGAGAAACTAGAGAACACGTGTCATTCCGCATTAGAGCATTAAATTCATCGAGCATAGCATTTGCCAATTAGGGTCTTTGAGGGCAGATCGATAGGTAGGGGGAATGGGAGAGATAGCGAAAGAGGCGGTGGCTTGCAAGGAATTTTTTTTGGGCATAAAATACCCAGCCTTATCGCGTGTGACCATCTGTTTTGGGTTCCGGGGTGGCCATATCGAGACTGCTTTGGGTGGAAGGGGCTGGCGAGGTGGCGTGCTAGGAGTGGTTGGAGAGAGGGGACCAAGCGATGGGCGAGTGGGGACAACGCTGATTGCGAGATGGATTCCGTGTGCCGGGGATGGGTGGTGTGGCAAGTGCATGGTGGTCGAGGGGAGACGTGGCGGGTGGTAGGAGCGGAAGTGTGGCACCAGGGGAGACGTGACAAGCAGGTGGTGCATAGGCTGCAGGAGCAGGGCGCGAGATGGATGCGATCAGGGTGTCAGGGACGCGCTGAGCGGACGACAGGTACGAGGTAGGCGGGGTGGTTGGATCAGCTCCAGATCTTCTGTGGAGGAAACAGAGGGGTTAGCAGAAAAATATGGAAACACAACCTCATCGAATATGACATGCCGAGAAACAATAACGCGGCGGGTTTCTAAGTCGAGACAATGATGGCCCTTATGCTCCCCGGGGTAACTTGCATAGTTTGTATGTTAAACCATTGATTGTTAAATGGTATCTTCGCATAATACACGAGTCTCAAATAAATGTAGTTCATCCTTGTCGATGCTAGATGTTAATATTCAAACAAGTGAGGGTATGTTGGGTTGTTGTTTGTCCATAGATCATGGGTTATACTATCTCCATCGATTTTTTTCAATAACTTCCCTAAAAGTTTGCCCTTTTGACATGTTTAATTGTACTTATTATGGTATGTAAATTCACTTGAGGAGCAAATATACGACATGCACCTAGTCACCACAAAAATTCTTCCTGGTTTGAGCAATCTCTATGATCTGAGATTTTCATAGTTCTAGCTATGCATCGTACATGAGCATTATTTGGTTTTGTAAAGTTTGTGGTAAGTTCACATAGTTAATTTACTTTTTTGGGGGGAATTAAGCACAAATCTACTTAAATATTTTTTCGAACCTCACCCACTCCAATATATTGTTTAAAGAGTAAGATTCGAGAGAAGTTATCTTACTCTGAAATATGTATCATTTAACTGGTTTCACTATGACATATGATGTCATAATACTACATATATGACTTGGTTTCCATGAGCTTCGCTTGACGTGCATAGAGAGCATAATCTGAGATAGTTCTGGCTAAGCATCCTGCAAGAGTCAATGTTGAATTTTTGTATACTTTACAGTAATTAGAGAGAGTTTCTTTACTTGTTCAGGTAGGCGACGGCCGACGGGTTCAGAGGGAGAAAGATTGAAGCACAATGGCTTAATTATATTTTTTAAATGGAAAGTTCTGAGAAAGTTACCTTTACTTTAAAATATGTTGTATTCACCTGGTTCCATTGTAACATGATACTGCATATATTGAGAGTTCGATTTGACCCACATGATCCAAATACGACTCTTGATGATGCGATTCTATGTACTAAAATAACAAAGTTGTAATTAACCGAAGGTTTTCACACTAGTTTATACCAAAGGTATGTATGCATTTTGAATAATTAATATTAGTTCCTTCTCGATAATCTTATATAATACAACTTCAAAGTTCTTAGTATAGATAAAACAAAAATTGCATTTGAAATAGTTTTTCTTCAGAAATAAAGTATATATTTTATGGAAATTCACTAATTACAAAGTAATTTTAGTTCAGCGTGTTTCGGTAGCTAGCATAATAAAACATAAGCATGTTATTACTAAATTAGTGTTTGGATACTTCGATTCATTCCATAAATATGGCATGTAATCTTGTCTTATGAGGAAATAAATTGTAATTTTACCAAAATTAGTTTAATTATCTTTCGTTCGACTTTGATTTCATGAAGACAACAAGCAAACATAGTTGTTCCATATATTTTGCCAAACCGTACATGTTCTCTACCATGCATTATTAGAACGAAAACACAATTCCACTTCACATAGTTATTACAAATGTTGTAGACGACATTCACTAAGATGAACACATTTACTAATTGTAAACGATCTTAGTGATTCACGATTGCTAAAGGTTGTATTTTTTCATACGAAGCAAAATATGCTCGGGGTTGCACTATTATCACATGACGGAACCAAGTTTTTTAGATTCCACGCTAGGGGCAACAGAAAAAGAAACTATAGAAAGCATGGTTTATCACAGCAACACCAACATGTAGCCAAACAAAACGCGACAAAAATCGTCATACCTAGCAGCGATCAGTTTCACAAACATCCACAAATAAAAATCTCCCTAGTCGCTAACTACCGTCTTGTTACCAAAGCTATTTGTGCTAGCCAAAAAAACATAATTCCGAACTATTATGGAAACCGAAGGGCCACTCTCTAAAAGCAAGTTTAATAGCTAAGCATGAGATACACACAACTGATTCCTCGTCACCAGCTTTAGCTTTGGCAAAAAGGCGTAAGCCTTAGTCTTCATCCGAGGAGATCTCCTGAGAATTCGTCGGCCTTAGGTATTGCTGGAGGAAGCCATTGTATGCAGAATCAGAGCCTTTGTTTGAAGCCTGGCAGAATCAGCTAAAGTGATCCCTTTCTCTCCTTCTATTTGTAAGCATGCCCGGTATTTGAAGAAAGAACATGCATAAAACTACTTTTGCCAATGATTTTATCAACTTTATTCTCATAACAAGACCTATTTCGCATTTTCCGAAGTGCCCAACAAAGTGTAGAAGAACTAACTACATGTGCATTAGTTAACCATTTTATATAATAGAAATCAAAAAATACATAAAAAATTTCTAGGTCTATATAGAGCTTCAGTGGTCACACTAACAAGACTCCATATATATTTGATGGTTGGAAACCAAAAATTATGGTCAATAGTTTCAAGCTCATCACTGAGCTTACATCTCAAATCACATATCCACCCCCTTTTGTTCATACTATCTTCGGTAGCAGTAGAGTTAAGCCGCATCAACCACAACCAAATATGAATTTTTGTAGGAGCTTTTTCTTTCCAAAGATATGTTAATCCATATTTCAGTCAATTTTCGGTTCATAGGGCAACAATTCACATACATGTAGCTCCACCATTCCTAGGGTGAATTTGCCTCTAAGAAAAGCATGTGGGCCTTTTTTCCTTCCACGCCATCATACTTCATCTAGAGTGCTTTCCCTACCAGAATTTGAATAAACTCTAGAAACTTCATAAAAGCCATTATTCATATCGAAATAAATTGAAATGATTGAAACTGCAGCCATGTCTCAGAAATAATAGTAATAACATACCATGAACGTGGTTCGATCTCATTCCTAGTTGAAATAATACATAATTTTCTTTTCTTTCATCATGTACACTAAATTCACAAGACAAACCATGTCGCAAAACAGAGAGGCACAAACTAATAGTTTCTACCGCAAAACACCTGAATAGATCGACAACAACAATATGCTACAGATTAGAACCTAAAGTTTCTTACATCAATCAACTTGTTAACTATATTCTATACATGCACAAAAAATGCTCCGCACATTTTCAAAGGGCCGTATTAGGAAATAAGGGGTTGGCTGCGCGCCCTGGAGCAATGACAAGCTGAGTGCACAAGTTCTAGACTTGCGAACAAAATATCTTATCTTTGTTCCGATAGAGCATCTTTATGTTAGTAGATAAAAGTTGCTAGACCTATTACCTAAACAGGTCGTATTAGTTCATACCTAAAACAAACATCTGTCTAATCTTCGAAATTGTAACACACATTTCATCTATATGATCTTCATGATATAATAATTAAACAGATAATAACCCGACAATTAGATTTACATATCATATCAAAATAGATCGCATCCTTTGCATCTACATGACCTAACCTAAATAAATCATAAGTTTCATTTGTAGGTCTTCATGATACATAAATAGGTAGAGCCTAAATAGGTGGACCCTATTAGGTCTTCGTAAACAAACCTAAATTGGTCATAACTAGCTAGCCTAAAGAAGTGTGCCTAGCTCACTTGGTTAGGGAAGCGGATGTATAGCCCAGCCACCCATGTTCAAGTCCTCAGACTTGCATGCATTTGCGTTCGAGTTTTAACCATACAATTAGCATAAAAGTTAGTGTGCCCCTCTCCCATGTAATTAGTACATATATGTGGAGTACATTTCTCCAAAATCCTGCAAAAGCCACCTGTAGTGCACCTAGGTTAGTTCCGGTCCAGCTCCGCTCTGGAAATGCATGCCACCAAATTGGTATCCATCGCTCAGTGATTGACGAATTAAGGAAATACACTAAATAATGATCCATGTGAAATAACATCTCATGGAGAAGATTGTGCCTAACATGTCAGTGTAGTAAATTGGTGAGAAAATATTCTTTAAGTTATGAGTAATCAGAGGTTGTGTAATGATGTGATTGCACACAACATATACATGTGGTTTAGGTTGTAAATAACCTGAATTGAAGGGTAGAAACTAAACCAAAACACCACTCTTCTAGGTTACAAAATGGTGACATGCCATTTTTGGAAATATCGTAGTAATATTAGATAAAAATTATAATAGTTCTATATATTTTTCAAATAGGTATTATTTTATTTAATAAAAAAATGGTGGTCATAAAACATAGAATTCAATAATTTAAGTATCTCTAAACCATAAATTAATTTCACGGACATGTCAAATATGTTAAGATGATGCCCTCGCATTGTGAGGTCCCCCTTGCTAGTTAGAATGAAAACACAATTCCACTTCACATAATTATTACAAATGTTGTAGACGACATACACTAAGATAAACACATTTACTAATTGTAAACGATATTAGTGATTGATGGTTGCTAAAGGTCTTATTTTTTCATACGACGCAAAATATGATCGGGGTTGCACTATTATCACATGACGGAACCAAGTTTTTTTTAGATTCCACGGTAGGGACAACACAAAGAAAAGAAACTATAGAAAGCATGGTTTATTGCAGCAACACCAACATGTAGACAAACAAAACGCGACAAAAATCATCGTACCTAGCAACGATCAGTGTCACAAACATCCACAAACAAAAATCTCCTTGGTCGCTAACTACCGTCTTGTTACCAAAGCTATTTGTGCTAGCCAAAAAAACATTATTCCGAACTGTTATGGAAACCGAAGGGCCACTCTCTAAAATCAAGTTTAATAGCTAAACATGAGATACACACAACTGATTCCTTATCACCAGCTTCAGCTTTAGCAAAAAGGCGTAAGCCTTAGTCTTCATACAAGGAGATCTCCTGAGAATTCGTCAGCCTTAGGTATTGCTGGAGGAAGCCATTGTATGCAGAATCAGGGCCTTTGTTCGAAGCGTGGCAGAATCAGCTAAAGTGATCCATTTCTCTCCTTCTATTTGTAAGCATGCCCGGTATTTGAAGAAAGAACATGCATAAAACTACTTTTGCCGATGATTTTATTAAACTTTATTCTCAAAACAAGACCTATTTCGCATTTTCCGAAGTTCCCAACAAAGCGTAGAAGAACTAACTACATGTGCATTAGTTAACCATTTTATATAATAGAAATCAAAAAATACATAAAAATTTCTAGGTCTATTATAGAGCTTGAGTGGTCACACTAACAAGACTCCATATATACTTGATTGTTGGAAACCCAAAAATTATGGTCAATAGTTTCAAGCTCATCACTGAGCTTACATCTCAAATCACATATCCACCCCCTTTTGTTCATACTATCTTCGGTAGCAGTAGAGTTAAGCCACATCAACCACAACCAAATATGAATTTTTGCACGAGATTTTGCTTTCCAAAGATATGTGAATCCATATTTCAGTCAATTTTCGGCTCATAGCCCAACAATTCACATACATGTAGCTCCACCATTCCTAGGGTGAGTTCGCCTCTAAGAAAAGCATGTGGGGATTTTTTTTCCTTCCACGCCATCATACTTCATCTAGAGTGCTTTCCCTACCAGGATTTGAATAAACTCTAGAAACTTCATAAAAGCCATTATTCATATCGAAAGAAATTGAAATGATTGAAACTGCAGCCATGTCTCAGAAATAATAGTAATAACATACCATGAACGTGGGTTGATCCCATTCCTAGTTGAAATAATACATAATTTTCTTTTCTTTCATCATGTACACTAAATTCACAAGACGAACCATGTCGCAAAAAAGAGAGGCACAAACTAATAGTTTCTACCGCAAAACACCTGAATAGATCGACAACAACAATATGCTACAGATAAGAACCTAAAGTTTCTTACATCAATCAACTTGTTAACTATATTCTATACATGCACAAAAAATGCTCCGCACATTTTCAGAGGGCCGTATTAGGAAAGGGGAATGAGATACTAACGATCAGGAGTGCTACGACTAGCAGAGTTTGTTACATACACATGTAAACTTACAACACATGAATTATTATTCAAAGAGATGCCGTGATGTTCATACTGGATTGAAATTCTTCAAACAATGTAGTTGGCAACCCTTTGGTGAAGATGTCAGCATAATGAGAGCTGGTGGGAACATGAAGAACCCGAGCCTCACCGAGTGCAACGCGGTACCGACAAAATAAAGATCAATCTCGACATGCTTTGTCCGTTGATGTTGGACCGGGTTAGATCTCATGAACATAGCACTGAAATTATCACAATAAACTATTGTAGCTCATGTGGGGGAATGATGTAGCTTCTGAAGAAGTTGGCGCAACCAATATGACTCAACAATGCAGTTTGAAACTGCACGATACTCTACTTCTACACTAGAACGATAAAATGTGTTTTGGCAACAAGAAGACCAGGAGACCAAATTGTTGCCAAGAAAACACAAAACCCGAAAGTGGAATTGCGGGTGTGAGGACAACCCGCCCAATCAGCATCAGAGTAAGCAATAAGATCCAAAGACGAGTTTTTGTGGAGTTGTAGACCAAAATGAGATGTACCCTTTATATACATGAGAATCCTCTTGATATGTTGATAATGTGTATCTCGCGGAGCATGCATAAACAATAATACTTGCTGAATGGCATATCATAGATCAGGTCTTGTAAGCATCAAGTATTGGAGCACACCAGCCAAGCTCATGTCAGACTTCGGATCGGAAAATGGGACGCCATCGCAAGGTAAGCCATGGAGCAGTGTCCACGGTGTGGATACAGGATGGCAATTGAGCATTTTAGCACACTCCAAAATCTCCAAGGCATATTGTTGTTGCGACAGAAAAAACCCCACATGTGTACGGTGTACATTGATCCCAAGAAAATGGTGTATGTCACCCAGATCAATCATGAAAAATTCATTGTTTAGGGGTGATAATGGTGTGGAGAAGGTGGTGGAGTTCTTGTAAGAATTATATCATCAATATATAACAAAAGATAGGAAATGGATGGACCATTTTGAGGATGAATAGTTAGGAATCACTCTTAGAGATGGAAAAACCAATGGAGGTAATAAATGAGGTAAATCGAGGAAAACAAGTCCGAGGAGCTTGCTTGAGCCTTGAGCCCATAGAGTGATTTGTGCACGAGGCACACATGAGAGGGGTAAGAGGGATCAATAAAGCCAGAGGGTTGCTCACAGTATATTGTATCTTGAAGATGACCATGGAGAAAGGCATTTTTGACGTCCATTTGATGAATAGGCCAGGAGTGAATGGTGGCAATCCCAAGAACAAGGCGAGTTGTAGCTTGCTTGACCACGAGGCTGAAAGTTTCTCCATAGCCCACCCCATGTTGTCGCCTAAACCCACGAACAACCTAACAAGTCTTGTATCTGGCGAGAGATCCATCTGGATGCAGCTTATGCCGAAAGTTCCATTTGTTGGTCACCATGTTCGCACCTGCAGGACGAGAAACTAGAGAACACGTGTCATTCCGCATTAGAGCATTAAATTCATCGAGCATAGCATTTGCCAATTAGGGTCTTTGAGGGCAGATCGATAGGTAGGGGGAATGGGAGAGATAGCGAAAGAGGCGGTGGCTTGCAAGGAATTTTTTGTTTGGGCATAAAATACCCAGCCTTATCGCGTGTGACCATCTGTTTTGGGTTCCGGGGTGGCTATATCGAGACTGCTTTGGGTGGAAGGGGCTGGCGAGATGGCGTGCTAGGAGTGGTTGGAGAGAGGGGGCCAGGTGATGGGCGAGTGGGGACAACGCTAATTGCGAGATGGATTCCGTGTGCCGGGGATGGGTGGTGTGGCAAGTGCATGGTGGTCGAGGGGAGACGTGGCGGGTGGTAGGAGCGGAAGTGCGGCACCAGGGGAGACGTGACAAGCAGGTGGTGCATAGGCTGCAGGAGCAGGGCGCGAGATGGATGCGATCAGGGTGTCAGGGACGCCAGAGCGGTGCACGATCTGGTAGGCGGGGTGGTTGGATCAGCTCCAGATCTTCTGTGGAGGAAACAGAGGGGTTAGCAGAAAAATATGGAAACACAACCTCATCGAATATGACATGCCGAGAATCAATAACGCAGTGGGTTTCTAAGTCGAGACAATGATGGCCCTTATGCTCCCCGGGGTAACTTGCATAGTTTGTATGTTAAACCATTGATTGTTAAATGGTATCTTCGCATAATACACGAGTCTGTAAATAAATGTAGTTCATCCATGTCGATGCTAGATGTTAATATTCAAACAAGTGAGGGTATGTTGGGTTGTTGTTTGTCCATAGATCATGGGTTATACTATCTCCATCGATTTTTTTCAATAACTTCCCTAAAAGTTTGCCCTTTTGACATGTTTAATTGTACTTATTATGGTATGTAAATTCACTTCGAGGAGCGCAAATATACGACATGCACCTAGTCACCACAAAAATTCTTCCTGGTTTGAGCAATCTCTATGATCTGAGATTTTCATAGTTCTAGCTATGCATCGTACATGAGTCATTATTTGGTTTTGTAAAGTTTGTGGTAAGTTCACATAGTTAATTTACTTTTTGGGGGGGAATTAAGCACAAATCTACTTAAATATTTTTTCGAACCTCACCCACTCCAATATATTGTTTAAAGAGTAAGATTCGAGAGAAGTTATCTTACTCTGAAATATGTATCATTTAACTGGTTTCACTATGACATATGATGTCATAATACTACATATTGACTTGGTTTCCATGAGCTTCGCTTGACGTGCATAGAGAGCATAATCTGAGATAGTTCTGGCTAAGCATCCTGCAAGAGTCAATGTTGAATTTTTGTATACTTTACAGTAATTAGAGAGAGTTTCTTTACTTGTTCAGGTAGGCTGACCGACGGGTTCAGAGGGAGAAAGATTGAAGCACAATGGCTTAATTATATTGTTTAAATGGAAAGTTCTGAGAAAGTTACCTTTACTTTAAAATATGTTGTATTCACCTGGTTCCATTGTAACATGATACTGCATATATTGAGAGTTCGATTTGACCCACATGATCCAAATACGACTCTTGATGATGCGATTCTATGTACTAAAATAACAAAGTTGTAATTAACCGAAGGTTTTCACACTAGTTTATACCAAAGGTATGTATGCATTTTGAATAATTAATATTAGTTCCTTCTCGATAATCTTATATAATACAACTTCAAAGTTCTTAGTATAGATAAAACAAAATTGCATTTGAAATAGTTTTTCTTCAGAAATAAAGTATATATTTTATGGAAATTCACTAATTACAAAGTAATTTTAGTTCAGCGTGTTTCGGTAGCTAGCATAATAAAACATAAGCATGTTACTACTAAATTAGTGTTTGGATACTTCGATTCATTCCATAAATATGGCATGTAATCTTGTCTTATGAAGAAATAAATTGTAATTTTACCAAAATTAGTTTAATTATCTTTCGTTCGACTTTGATTTCATGAAGACAACAAGCAAACATAGTTGTTCCATATATTTTGCCAAACCGTACATGTTCTCTACCATGCATTATTAGAACGAAAACACAATTCCACTTCACATAGTTATTACAAATGTTGTAGACGACATTCACTAAGATGAACACATTTACTAATTGTAAACGATCTTAGTGATTCATGATTGCTAAAGGTTGTATTTTTTCATACGAAGCAAAATATGCTCGGGGTTGCACTATTATCACATGACGGAACCAAGTTTTTTAGATTCCACGCTAGGGGCAACAGAAAGAAAAGAAACTATAGAAAGCATGGTTTATCACAGCAACACCAACATGTAGCCAAACAAAACGCGACAAAAATCGTCATACCTAGCAGCGATCAGTTTCACAAACATCCACAAATAAAAATCTCCCTAGTCGCTAACTACCGTCTTGTTACCAAAGCTATTTGTGCTAGCCAAAAAAACATAATTCCGAACTATTATGGAAACCGAAGGGCCACTCTCTAAAAGCAAGTTTAATAGCTAAGCATGAGATACACACAACTGATTCCTCGTCACCAGCTTTAGCTTTGGCAAAAAGGCGTAAGCCTTAGTCTTCATCCGAGGAGATCTCCTGAGAATTCGTCGGCCTTAGGTATTGCTGGAGGAAGCCATTGTATGCAGAATCAGAGCCTTTGTTTGAAGCTGGCAGAATCAGCTAAAGTGATCCTTTCTCTCCTTCTATTTGTAAGCATGCCCGGTATTTGAAGAAAGAACATGCATAAAACTACTTTTGCCAATGATTTTATCAACTTTATTCTCATAACAAGACCTATTTCGCATTTTCCAAGTGCCCAACAAAGTGTAGAAGAACTAACTACATGTGCATTAGTTAACCATTTTATATAATAGAAATCAAAAATACATAAAAATTTCTAGGTCTATATAGAGCTTCAGGTGGTCACACTAACAAGACTCCATATATATTTGATGGTTGGAAACCAAAAATTATGGTCAATAGTTTCAAGCTCATCACTGAGCTTACATCTCAAATCACATATCCACCCCCTTTTGTTCATACTATCTTCGGTAGCAGTAGAGTTAAGCCGCATCAACCACAACCAAATATGAATTTTTGTAGGAGCTTTTTCTTTCCAAAGATATGTTAATCCATATTTCAGTCAATTTTCGGTTCATAGGGCAACAATTCACATACATGTAGCTCCACCATTCCTAGGGTGAATTTGCCTCTAAGAAAAGCATGTGGGCCTTTTTTCCTTCCACGCCATCATACTTCCTCTAGAGTGCTTTCCCTACCAGAATTTGAATAAACTCTAGAAACTTCATAAAAGCCATTATTCATATCGAAATAAATTGAAATGATTGAAACTGCAGCCATGTCTCAGAAATAATAGTAATAACATACCATGAACGTGGTTCGATCTCATTCCTAGTTGAAATAATACATAATTTTCTTTTCTTTCATCATGTACACTAAATTCACAAGACAAACCATGTCAAAAAAAGAGAGGCACAAACTAATAGTTTCTACCAAAACACCTGAATAGATCGACAACAACAACAATATGCTACAGATTAGAACCTAAAGTTTCTTACATCAATCAACTTGTTAACTATATTCTATACATGCACAAAAAATGCTCCGCACATTTTCAAAGGGCCGTATTAGGAAATAAGGGGTTGGCTGCGCGCCCTGGAGCAATGACAAGCTGAGTGCACAAGTTCTAGACTTGAACAAAATATCTTATCTTTGTTCCGATAGAGCATCTTTATGTTAGTAGATAAAAGTTGCTAGACCTATTACCTAAACAGGTCGTATTAGTTCATACCTAAAACAAACATCTGTCTAATCTTCGAAATTGTAACACACATTTCATCTATATGATCTTCATGATATAATAATTAAACAGATAATAACCCGACAATTAGATTTACATATCATATCAAAATAGATCGCATCCTTTGCATCTACATGACCTAACCTAAATAAATCATAAGTTTCATTTGTAGGTCTTCATGATACATAAATAGGTAGAGACTAAATAGGTGGACCCTATTAGGTCTTCGTAAACAAACCTAAATTGGTCATAACTAGCTAGCCTAAAGAAGTGTGCCTAGCTCACTTGGTTAGGGAAGCGGATGTATAGCCCAGCCACCCATGTTCAAGTCCTCAGACTTGCATGCATTTGCGTTCGAGTTTTAACCATACAATTAGCATAAAAGTTAGTGTGCCCCTCTCCCATGTAATTAGTACATATATGTGGAGTACATTTCTCCAAAATCCTGCAAAAGCCACCGTAGTGCACCTAGGTTAGTTCGGTCCAGCTCCGCTCGAAATGCATGCCACCAAATTGGTATCCATCGCCATTGATTGATTTAATTAAGGAAATACACTAAATAATGATCCATGTGAAATAACATCTCATGGAGAAGATTGTGCCTAACATGTCGATGTAGTAAATTGGTGAGAAAATATTCTTTAAGTTATGAGTAATCAGAGGTTGTGTAATGATGTGATTGCACACAACATATACATGTGGTTTAGGTTGTAAATAACCTGAATTGAAGGGTAGAAACTAAACCAAAACACCACTCTTCTAGGTTACAAAATGGTGACATGCCATTTTTGGAAATATCGTAGTAATATTAGATAAAAATTATAATAGTTCTATATATTTTTCAAATAGGTATTATTTTATTTAATAAAAAAATGGTGGTCATAAAACATAGAATTCAATAATTTAAGTATCTCTAAACCATAAATTAATTTCACGGACATGTCAAATATGTTAAGATGATGCCCTCGCATTGTGAGGTCCCCCTTGCTAGTTAGAATGAAAACACAATTCCACTTCACATAATTATTACAAATGTTGTTGACGACATACACTAAGATAAACACATTTACTAATTGTAAACGATCTTAGTGATTGATGGTTGCTAAAGGTCTTATTTTTTCATACGACATAAAATATGATCGGGTTGCACTATTATCACATGACGGAACCAAGTTTTTTTTAGATTCCACGGTAGGGACAACACAAAGAAAAGAAACTATAGAAAGCATGGTTTATTGCAGCAACACCAACATGTAGACAAACAAAACGCGACAAAAATCATCGTACCTAGCAGCGATCAGTGTCACAAACATCCACAAACAAAAATCTCCTTGGTCGCTAACTACCGTCTTGTTACCAAAGCTATTTGTGCTAGCCAAAAAAACATTATTCCGAACTGTTATGGAAACCGAAGGGCCACTCTCTAAAATCAAGTTTAATAGCTAAACATGAGATACACACAACTGATTCCTTATCACCAGCTTCAGCTTTAGCAAAAAGGCGTAAGCCTTAGTCTTCATACAAGGAGATCTCACGAGAATTAAGCCTTAGGTATTCTGGAGGAAGCCATTGTATGCAGAATCAGGGCCTTTGTTCGAAGCGTGGCAGAATCAGCTAAAGTGATCCATTTCTCTCCTTCTATTTGTAAGCATGCCCGGTATTTGAAGAAAGAACATGCATAAAACTACTTTTGCCGATGATTTTATTAAACTTTATTCTCAAAACAAGACCTATTTCGCATTTTCCGAAGTTCCCAACAAAGCGTAGAAGAACTAACTACATGTGCATTAGTTAACCATTTTATATAATAGAAATCAAAAAATACATAAAAATTTCTAGGTCTATTATAGAGCTTGAGTGGTCACACTAACAAGACTCCATATATACTTGATTGTTGGAAACCCAAAAATTATGGTCAATAGTTTCAAGCTCATCACTGAGCTTACATCTCAAATCACATATCCACCCCCTTTTGTTCATACTATCTTCGGTAGCAGTAGAGTTAAGCCACATCAACCACAACCAAATATGAATTTTTGCACGAGATTTTGCTTTCCAAAGATATGTGAATCCATATTTCAGTCAATTTTCGGCTCATAGCCCAACAATTCACATACATGTAGCTCCACCATTCCTAGGGTGAGTTCGCCTCTAAGAAAAGCATGTGGGGATTTTTTTCCTTCCACGCCATCATACTTCATCTAGAGTGCTTTCCCTACCAGGATTTGAATAAACTCTAGAAACTTCATAAAAGCCATTATTCATATCGAAAGAAATTGAAATGATTGAAACTGCAGCCATGTCTCAGAAATAATAGTAATAACATACCATGAACGTGGGTTGATCTCATTCCTAGTTGAAATAATACATAATTTTCTTTTCTTCATCATGTACACTAAATTCACAAGACGAACCATGTCGCAAAAAAGAGAGGCACAAACTAATAGTTTCTACCGCAAAACACCTGAATAGATTGACAACAACAATATGCTACAGATCAGAACCTAAAGTTTCTTACATCAATCAACTTGTTAACTATATTCTATACATGCACAAAAAATGCTCCGCACATTTTCAGAGGGCTGTATTAGGAAAGGGGAATGAGATACTAACGATCAGGAGAGCTACGACTAGCAGAGTTTGTTACATACACATGTAAACTTATAACACATGAATTATTATTCAAAGAGATGCCGTGATGTTCAGACTGGATTGAAATTCTTCAAACAATGTAGTTGGCAGCCCTTTGGTGAAGATGTCAGCATAATGAGAGCTGGTGGGAACATGAAGAACCCGAGCCTCACCGAGTGCAACGCGGTACAGACAAAATAAAGATCAATCTCGACATGTTTTGTCCGTTGATGTTGGACCGGTTTAGATCTCATGAACATAGCACTGACATTATCACAATAAACTATTGTAGCTCATGTGGGGGAATGATGTAGCTTCTGAAGAAGTTGGCGCAACCAATATGACTCAACAATGCAGTTTGAAACTGCACGATACTCTACTTCTGCACTAGAACGATAAAATGTGTTTTGGCAACAAGAAGAACAGGAGACCAAATTGTTGCCAAGAAAAACACAAAACCCGAAAGTGGACTTGCGGGTGTGAGGACAACCCGCCCAATCAGCATCAGAGTAAGCAATAAGATCCAAAGACGAGTTTTTGTGGAGTTGTAGACCAAAATGAGATGTACCCTTTATATACATGAGAATCCTCTTGATATGTTGATAATGTGTATCTCGCGGAGCATGCATAAACAAGAATACTTGCTGAATGGCATATCATAGATCAGGTCTTGTAAGCATCAAGTATTGGAGCACACCAGCCAAGCTCATGTACAGACTCGGATCAGAAAATGGGACGCCATCGCAAGCAGAAGCCATGGAACGAGTGTCCACCAGTGTGGATACAGGATGGCAATTGAGCATTTTAGCACACTCCAAAATCTCCAAGGCATATTGTTGTTGCGACAGAAAAAACCCCACATGTGTACGGTGTACATTGATCCCAAGAAAATGGTGTATGTCACCCAGATCAATCATGAAAAATTCATTGTTTAGGGGTGATAATGGTGTGGAGAAGGTGGTGGAGTTTGCTGTAAGAATTATATCATCAATATATAACAAAAGATAGGAAATGGATGGACCATTTTTGAGGATGAATAGTTAGGAATCACTCTTAGAGATGGAAAAACCAATGGAGGTAATAAATGAGGTAAATCGAGGAAAACAAGTCCGAGGAGCTTGCTTGAGCCTTGAGCCCATAGAGTGATTTGTGCACGAGGCACACATGAGAGGGGTAAGAGGGATCAATAAAGCCAGAGGGTTGCTCACAGTATATTGTATCTTGAAGATGACCATGGAGAAAGGCATTTTTGACGTCCATTTGATGAATAGGCCAGGAGTGAATGGTGGCAATCCCAAGAACAAGGCGAGTTGTAGCTTGCTTGACCACGAGGCTGAAAGTTTCTCCATAGCCCACCCCATGTTGTCGCCTAAACCCACGAACAACCTAACAAGTCTTGTATCTGGCGAGAGATCCATCTGGATGCAGCTTATGACGAAAGTTCCATTTGTTGGTCACCATGTTCGCACCTGCAGGACGAGAAACTAGAGAACACGTGTCATTCCGCATTAGAGCATTAAATTCATCGAGCATAGCATTTGCCAATTAGGGTCTTTGAGGGCAGATCGATAGGTAGGGGGAATGGGAGAGATAGCGAAAGAGGCGGTGGCTTGCAAGGAATTTTTTGTTTGGGCATAAAATACCCAGCCTTATCGCGTGTGACCATCTGTTTTGGGTTCCGGGGTGGCCATATCGAGACTGCTTTGGGTGGAAGGGGCTGGCGAGGTGGCGTGCTAGGAGTGGTTGGAGAGAGGGGGCCAGGCGATGGGCGAGTGGGGACAACGCTAATTGCGAGATGGATTCCGTGTGCCGGGGATGGGTGGTGTGGCAAGTGCATGGTGGTCGAGGGGAGACGTGGCGGGTGGTAGGAGCGGAAGTGCGGCACCAGGGGAGACGTGACAAGCAGGTGGTGCATAGGCTGCAGGAGCAGGGCGCGAGATGGATGCGATCAGGGTGTCAGGGACGCGCTGAGCGGACGACAGGTACGAGGTAGGCGGGGTGGTTGGATCAGCTCCAGATCTTCTGTGGAGGAAACAGAGGGGTTAGCAGAAAAATATGGAAACACAACCTCATCGAATATGACATGCCGAGAAACAATAACGCAGCGGGTTTCTAAGTCGAGACAATGATGGCCCTTATGCTCCCCGGGGTAACTTGCATAGTTTGTATGTTAAACCATTGATTGTTAAATGGTATCTTCGCATAATACACGAGTCTGTAAATAAATGTAGTTCATCCATGTCGATGCTAGATGTTAATATTCAAACAAGTGAGGGTATGTTGGGTTGTTGTTTGTCCATAGATCATGGGTTATACTATCTCCATCGATTTTTTTCAATAACTTCCCTAAAAGTTTGCCCTTTTGACATGTTTAATTGTACTTATTATGGTATGTAAATTCACTTCGAGGAGCGCAAATATACGACATGCACCTAGTCACCACAAAAATTCTTCCTGGTTTGAGCAATCTCTATGATCTGAGATTTTCATAGTTCTAGCTATGCATCGTACATGAGTCATTATTTGGTTTTGTAAAGTTTGTGGTAAGTTCACATAGTTAATTTACTTTTTGGGGGGGAATTAAGCACAAATCTACTTAAATATTTTTTCGAACCTCACCCACTCCAATATATTGTTTAAAGAGTAAGATTCGAGAGAAGTTATCTTACTCTGAAATATGTATCATTTAACTGGTTTCACTATGACATATGATGTCATAATACTACATATATGACTTGGTTTCCATGAGCTTCGCTTGACGTGCATAGAGAGCATAATCTGAGATAGTTCGCTAAGCATCCTGCAAGAGTCAATGTTGAATTTTTGTATACTTTACAGTAATTAGAGAGAGTTTCTTTACTTGTTCAGGTAGGCGACGGCCGACGGGTTCAGAGGGAGAAAGATTGAAGCACAATGGCTTAATTATATTGTTTAAATGGAAAGTTCTGAGAAAGTTACCTTTACTTTAAAATATGTTGTATTCACCTGGTTCCATTGTAACATGATACTGCATATATTGAGAGTTCGATTTGACCCACATGATCCAAATACGACTCTTGATGATGCGATTCTATGTACTAAAATAACAAAGTTGTAATTAACCAAAGGTTTTCACACTAGTTTATACCAAAGGTATGTATGCATTTTGAATAATTAATATTAGTTCCTTCTCGATAATCTTATATAATACAACTTCAAAGTTCTTAGTATAGATAAAACAAAAATTGCATTTGAAATAGTTTTTCTTCAGAAATAAAGTATATATATTTTATGGAAATTCACTAATTACAAAGTAATTTTAGTTCAGCGTGTTTCGGTAGCTAGCATAATAAAACGTAAGCATGTTACTACTAAATTAGTGTTTGGATACTTCGATTCATTCCATAAATATGGCATGTAATCTTGTCTTATGAGGAAATAAATTGTAATTTTACCAAAATTAGTTTAATTATCTTTCATTCGACTTTGATTTCATGAAGACAACAAGCAAACATAGTTGTTCCATATATTTTGCCAAACCGTACATGTTCTCTACCATGCATTATTAGAACGAAAACACAATTCCACTTCACATAGTTATTACAAATGTTGTAGACGACATTCACTAAGATGAACACATTTACTAATTGTAAACGATCTTAGTGATTCATGATTGCTAAAGGTTGTATTTTTTCATACGAAGCAAAATATGCTCGGGGTTGCACTATTATCACATGACGGAACCAAGTTTTTTAGATTCCACGCTAGGGGCAACAGAAAGAAAAGAAACTATAGAAAGCATGGTTTATCACAGCAACACCAACATGTAGCCAAACAAAACGCGACAAAAATCGTCATACCTAGCAGCGATCAGTTTCACAAACATCCACAAATAAAAATCTCCCTAGTCGCTAACTACCGTCTTGTTACCAAAGCTATTTGTGCTAGCCAAAAAAACATAATTCCGAACTATTATGGAAACCGAAGGGCCACTCTCTAAAAGCAAGTTTAATAGCTAAGCATGAGATACACACAACTGATTCCTCGTCACCAGCTTTAGCTTTGGCAAAAAGGCGTAAGCCTTAGTCTTCATCCGAGGAGATCTCCGAGAATTCGTCGGCCTTAGGTATTCTTTGGAGGAAGCCATTGTATGCAGAATCGAGCCTTTGTTTGAAGCCTGGCAGAATCAGCTAAAGTGATCCTTTCTCTCCTTCTATTTGTAAGCATGCCCGTATTTGAAGAAAGAACATGCATAAAACTACTTTTGCCAATGATTTTATCAACTTTATTCTCATAACAAGACCTATTTCGCATTTTCCGAAGTGCCCAACAAAGTGTAGAAGAACTAACTACATGTGCATTAGTTAACCATTTTATATAATAGAAATCAAAAAATACATAAAAAATTTCTAGGTCTATATAGAGCTTCAGTGGTCACACTAACAAGACTCCATATATATTTGATGGTTGGAAACAAAAAATTATGGTCAATAGTTTCAAGCTCATCACTGAGCTTACATCTCAAATCACATATCCACCCCCTTTTGTTCATACTATCTTCGGTAGCAGTAGAGTTAAGCCGCATCAACCACAACCAAATATGAATTTTTGTAGGAGCTTTTGCTTTCCAAAGATATGTTAATCCATATTTCAGTCAATTTTCGGTTCATAGGGCAACAATTCACATACATGTAGCTCCACCATTCCTAGGGTGAATTTGCCTCTAAGAAAAGCATGTGGGCCTTTTTTCCTTCCACGCCATCATACTTCCTCTAGAGTGCTTTCCATACCAGAATTTGAATAAACTCTAGAAACTTCATAAAAGCCATTATTCATATCGAAATAAATTGAAATGATTGAAACTGCAGCCATGTCTCAGAAATAATAGTAATAACATACCATGAACGTGGGTCGATCTCATTCCTAGTTGAAATAATACATAATTTTCTTTTCTTTCATCATGTACACTAAATTCACAAGACAAACCATGTCGCAAAACAGAGAGGCACAAACTAATAGTTTCTACCGCAAAACACCTGAATAGATCGACAACAACAATATGCTACAGATTAGAACCTAAAGTTTCTTACATCAATCAACTTGTTAACTATATTCTATACATGCACAAAAAATGCTCCGCACATTTTCAAAGTGCCGTATTAGGAAATAAGGGGTTGGCTGCGCGCCCTGGAGCAATGACAAGCTGAGTGCACAAGTTCTAGACTTGCGAAGAAACATTTAAGCTCACAAATCACAATAATGTGTTCCTAAAAATAAGATGGCAAGTAGCTTAGCACTTTTCTACGAATATTTTTTAAATTTAGGCAGCATGTGAAAATATGGACATAAGAAAGAGCATGCATGTGCATATATAACCACATGCACACCACAGAGTATCAAGTCATCCCTGAAGGGGGCAATTGGAAAAGAACCATGACAGTTTGGACCGCAGGGAAAAAGTCAAATACATTGACATGACAAAGAACTATTTGAATCTTGTAGAAATACGCCAAAGGTTGAACAAGAGCAAAGAATATCATCAAGTTAAAACTTTTAGTAACAGTTCCTAACATTTTCATCATGTGCACGAGTAAACAAAACCTATACCTACTAGTATAAAGAACAAGAAATACAACTAAACGTCATGCATGTGAGAGAATTTGTTATTCCCACATATGAAAAAAAAAACATACTCGTGTGCACGTTTCCTAAATTGTGGTTAAAAGACACACGTGATGAAAAATCTTTGTCAATTATTTCTGAATCTTTGTGATGAGGACGATACCGATGCAATATTTGGATGACAGCACATGGGATATATATGAGCAATCTAAAAATTAATGTCCTTCTTCTCCAAAGATCTCCTCTGCGTTGGAGCATATATATTTAGATTTAGATCTTCGGAAAATATATTTGCACACAGTAATTAAGAGCATTATTATTCAAATATTTTTCTCCTATATAAACTGGCCCTCCCTGTTCCTTTGTTCCTCGCTCACACCAAAGCAATATGGGTGGTAGGGGGAGGGAGAGAGGTGACCTGAAGGTCCAGTGGATCATGGACAGCCGCAAGCGCAAGACGACTCTGAAGGGTCGCCTCCCCGTCGTGGTGAACAAGGCCAAGGAGCTGGGCATCCTCTGCGGTGTCCCAGTATGCCTCGTGGCCTACCCACCAGGCGAGGATGAGCCCGTGGTCTGGCCTTCGCCGCCGGCCGCCCGCCGTGTCGTGCGGCGGTACCGAGGCCTGCCCAAGCTGGGCGGGTACAGGAACAAGCTCAACAGCACGGCCTTCGTCAAGCAGGTGAACGACAAGGCGAGGGCGAAGCTGTGCAACGTCCAGCTGCAGCGCCACGACGCGGAGGTCAAGAACGTCATCGTCGACTACCTCGCCGGCCGCCGGGGCAGCTTCGACGACCTGCCTACCGACTTCTTCATCTCCCTCGGAATGAAGGTGCAGGATAAACTCCACGCGGTCAACGCGCGACTCCACCAGATCCGGTCTGCGCCGGCGCTGCTGCTTCCTCCTGCTGCGCCCGGCCCGGACGACGACGACGACGACGTGCAAATGGTCCAACCTCTGGCCACCATGGAGCCGCCGCAGCAGCAGCACGTCGCGATGATGATGACCCCGTTGATGCTGGAACCTGCACCACCGCAGCACGACGGTCCTACCCCAATGACGACCTTGGACGGCAAGCCACGCCATGGGAGCTACCTCTTCGAGGTGCTCGACGCCTTCAACGGCAGAGCCCTACCTACCACCGACGAACTGCATGCCGTCTTTCTGCAGGCCGGGATTTTCTCCCCGCCGCTGCCCAACTACCCGAGCTTCCATCCCTAGCTAGAACCTCCTCCGCCAGCAGGCCCAAGCGCTCGTCTGCACCTGTTGCTTGAATAAAAGTTGTTGCTCTCCATCTAGTCTTAATTAGGTTATTTTCATCAGGTCAAGTCGGTTCCATATCATCATCGATCGAGTCATCGAATTTCAAAATCTTATTAGCCTTGTTCTGTTGCTCTCTTTATATATATATTTCAGGGGTTCTCCTGTTTGTTTGTTTGTTTCTGCCATTTTTCTCTCATGAATCATATATATTTCACGTCCTTCAGTCGATATATGTTTTATCTCGGTGTTATCAGACTATATATGCATGGTAGTAGATTATTAAGTGCTCTCTTTCTGAGGCCTTCAGCTTCAGCGGCGATGCCATTACTTCTCTGTATCTTGTGTGAGCATCGATCCACTGCAGAGAATAAGTTCAGATCAAATCTCTTGGTCTGTACCAGATCGATAGTCCTTGTTGTCATATTGTACTAGAATTCATGAAGAGGTATTTTACAGGCAGTGGTTTTCTAGAAATGTTTGAATATAATAGGATATTAGTTTGTGGTAAATCACTAATGTGTGCTTAAACAATATTAGCTTCGGCGGAAGATTCATCCACACTCATAGTTCTTAAACACTGATAAAGTATCATGAATATTTTTTAGTTACCGTGATTTGTACAAAACAAAACAAATTTGTTCGAGGCCGAATTTTCCATTGGACCCTCGTTGCTATTTTGGTTTGCTGCGCACATGAATATGTTTTTTCTGAAAAGTATAAGAATGCACCATATATTTGCTACTGCATAAAAATTGGGTTAATTTGTGTCGAATTTTGCGGATCCCAGGGGCGTGAAACCATGGTTGCGGCCGAGAGTTGGCGGTCTTCCAGGCCAAACGATACATTTGCTACTGGAATTTGGCCATCTAGGGTGTGGCACTCAACCGCGTTGCCTAGCAGCATACTAGTAATTTTTCAATCCTACAATCAAACTCTAGGTAGCAGCGTCGAAATTTATGAAGGTGGTCACGATGCGTGGTGTTTTTCCGTAAAACCTACTACACATGAGCCTAGCCCGGGGATGCTAATTGCTAACGGCTGCTTCTATACTCGACTAGGCCTGGAAAATTCTATACATTGACTAGGTCAACTGTTAACTCGCGCCGGCTGGTCCAGTTCGTGATTTTTTGTGTTTTGGTTTCTTTTTTTATTTTCTTTTTCCTTTTTCTTTTAAGTTTTCTTTTCAGTTTTTTTACAACATTTCTTCGATTTTGAATTTAGTTCAAATTTTAAAACTTATTCATATTTTTAAAATAAAAATGTTCAGATTCGAAAATTGTTTAAATTTGAAAATTGTTCAAAGTTGAAAATATTTAGATTTAAAGATATTCAAATTTAAGAAAAATCAAATTGAAAATTCTTCAGATTCAGAATTTTTTTTTGAAAAGTTTTAAAATTTCAAATAGATAAAGTAAAAACTATTCATATGTTAAATCTGTTCAAAAATTAAATAATATTAGGACACTTTTATCCGATTTTGAAAAACAAAAATGAATCGGAAAAACTGCAAAAAAAAGCAGAAAAACGAAAAAAAGAAACGTCTGATGGACCACAGCCCAACTGACCACCGCACAACGCCGTTTAAAATGGTGTATAGGAGGCCCGTGCTTGTTTGGGCTAGGCCGAACAATTTGGTACCGTATGGCCAACTTGCTTCCATGGGCCAGGGCCTGGGCCAGCAACATATTGCCAAGCTAGCTGGGAGAGCCTCCACTAAAAAAAAGCTATGAGAGCCAAATCGCTTGCCTCCAAAAGCAAAGTTGCATAAAAAAATCTAAACCGTTCACACCCCTTGTTCCATCGAACAGCTCGCCTAGTGGCCGGCCAAAACGATACCACCCTGCTAACCAAACGCACCCCCTTCCTTCCATCAAAGAGCTCGCCTAGTTCTCAGTGGCGGACGCACGAATAAATTGGAAGGTGAGCACACTTCAATTTTTTTTTCACCGACACATGTGGAAGACAAAATCTGCTTACAAATAATATTATAGTTCTATAATATATTCTAATTTTCCGGTTAAAATATATGTCCATTTTATAAGTTATGGTACACGATAGACAAGTAAACAGTAGAATTAAACAATTAGAAAATAATGCTTTTTAGCTACTGGACATGTGTAAGTAGAGCTTATTTCTTGCATGATTTTTTTACAAAACACATGTGGCACACGAAATCTATCTAAAAATTATTGTATTATATCCATTGATATGAGATTGCAGAGTTTATATACTTCCTCCGGTCCAATTTAATGGACTCGGATCCATTTAGGTATGAATGTATCTAGCACTAAAATATGTCTAGATATTTTTTTTTTTGGAAAAGAGCATATATTAATATCACAATGACATCAATTACACCCATCCTCTGCAACAACGCATGCTCTAGCGGCTCTACGGATGCACACAGCTCAGAAAAAAGAAAGAGAAATTACAAAAAAGAAAAGTCCCGCTACAGAGAACTAATCCTCAAAGAAACGACAATGACACCATCAGAACAACACCAGTAGTCCTCCACTCCAATAACAACGCCTTCAAGAAGGAAACAGTGCCCAAGCGCCGTCGTTGCCCGACCAAACGCTATAGGTTTTCACCCTGGAGAAAGTCCTTACTCACAAAACAATGTCTTCAACAAGATCATTGTCAGGCACAACCAACTAAGGCCAGACCTTGGATTTTCACCCTGCAAGATAAGACTGGAAACTCCCCTGTGTTGTCTTCCGCCAATCGATGCAACGAGTCTCGATCACGCAGCCGGATCTCCGTCACCATAAGAACAAAATCACCATCGCTACCCTCAAATTTCCGCTTTCCGACATTCTCCGCATCGACATCACCATGGCTCAAAGCATGGCACTTGGTGGAAACAAACGAGCTTCACCGCTCGGCGAAACCAATCGGCGAGAAAAAAGAAGGTGCGCGAATACCTTCCGATCCAGCAATCTCCGTGCATGATACGCCCATGGAGTTCGCCGTGAGTTTTTCGAACCCGCCTCTCGCACCGGATCAAGGGCGGACATCAAGCAGATCTTCGTCTTTATGCGAAAGAAATCAAAGGACCACTACCTTTATTAGATCTGCCACTGATCCCCACACCGCCGCCGGTTTCCGGAGGATCGGCGGCGAAAGGAAGAGAGCCAAACCGGGAACCGAATAGCACGAGCCGCCAAGAAGATCCAGCGCCACGCCTTGACCGCTGCCTAACAAGGCGCCCCGAGGGCCGACACAGCCTAGATGGCCCAGATCTAGCCCACGCGGCGCACCCAGACGGTCGTCGTCGCAGCGAGGCCCCTTCATACACCACCCGTACCGCCTCCGCCAAGCCACCATGCGCCGCCCGACCTCCAGAGCAGGCCACGCCGTCGCCCAGACCCGCCATCACGCCTCCACGGCAGCCCCTCTCTCCAACCTTCAGCGGCGAGGGCGCCCGCCGCCACCGCGAGAGGGCTGCGCCGCGGCGAGAGAGTCGCTGAGGAGCCCGCCGCGGGCGGGTTAGGTTGCCAGTCGCCTGCACGGGAGCGACGGGGTCAGGGCCTACATTCCTTGGACTGGAATGAATATGTCTATATATTTGTATCTACACAAATCTGAATCCATTAGTTCCGCGGTTGTAGGCGACGTAGTCGTGGCTGCTGCCGTGGCCACCCTAGTTCCGCGCACGCAGATGGGCGCGGGTGCCCTGAGCGCCCTCATGAGGGCCGCCTCGTTGCTGCCTGCGAGCTTCTCGAGCTGAACGGCATCTCATAGGCTATGCGTGCTCACCTTGCCGATGTTGAGGCCACGGAACGGAGGGGCGGCGGCCATGGTCGGGGATCGTGGTGAGGGGAGTGGGACTGGGCAGTGAGGGGAGTGGCCTGTGAGTTAAGCCGAAAATTTCACGTCTTCCGCGTTTCCCCACGCATGCAAGAGGTAGGCATGCAGCGGTCGTCAGGTCTTGGCTGCGTTAAAACGGCCGATTTCAGCGTTCTTAGTGGGCCAAGTTTTGGCCTGTTTTAAGAATCGTGCGATGCAGCAACTCCATGCAGCCCAGCTCTCTAAATAGAGACACGTGACATACATTTTGAAAGCGGCGTCACTAATATATATATTTACCTCTATAAGGCCTTCCCTACCCGTGCATCAAGGAGTTGCAACAATACCACAACCTAGGTGAAGTCCGCACCAAGTGCGCAACCTAGCAAGGTCGCTCCCGACGGCCTCTCCCCCAGCAAACCACCAACCCCCACGACGAGGGCCTGGTCAGGGCATAGCGCATCTACACTTCTCGGCATGGCCATGGAGAACCAGTTTCCCGAGCGAAGGCGACGAGTATGAAACAAACAACAATGCAAAAGCTATGTATGGCACACGATGCTTGGCCTATTAGTAACGCCGCTGCTTTTCACCTCTTCCAGCTCGCTGCTAAAGGAGAATTAAGCACAAAGCACACAACACAGACTGGTAGTACAATAAAAATAAAAGGTATTCCTAGCATTCTTTTTGAAATAAAAATATAGCATCTCCGAACAGTGATGCATAACAGTCCAGCACACATATAGCATACATAGAGGGTGCATTTGAGCTTAGGAGCGGAAACTCCATGTCCAACTCTGCACCAATTTCTTGAGTTTCCCGCACTGCGATATCATTTCACTGTTTTTATTTCAATAGTAGCATGATCTTTAGTGCCAAATCAACTCATTTCCACTATTGCAAACCCGTCATCAAATCCAATCACCAGGCTGCATAAAATGGGATGATCTGGTCAGTATCTATCTATTCCAGCATGAACATTATCAGTTTTCTAGAAAAAAAGGTTATAGAAAAAGAAGACGGACTAGGATAGAAGTTACAAGACTAATTGTTCTCGGTAATTACCTTTTTATGGCCTTAATGTATGCAAAACCACCACGAACCCTATCGAGCTTAAAGTCCATCGTGCTCTCGTACCTGCAAAATTATGAAAGCCCATTATTATTTTACAGGGTTGACAAAAATCCCCCAAAGTTGCACTTGGTTTTGGAGGCAATGCCAATTAGGGTTGTAAGAGTCGTCGGTAACTACTATGGGAGGCTACAGCGGATGTGCAGCTAGTGGAGGTTTTTATAGGTACAAAATCGGAATGTTACCCATAGGTATTGTAGTTGCGCAAAGAAATAGCATATTCATGTGAAGATGTTAGTAGAATCGGATTCCCCTGTATGCCATTGATCACACCAACATTGATGCCTGACATATGCTGGAGTCCCTCGAGTTCTTGGATGCATCTCTTTGTCCGCAAATCCCATATCTGGTACCAAAAAATGAAGCATATTTAATACATCAATATAGTTCATGTAACCAGATATTGTTGAATATGGAGTATTGCCTAATAATAAATATGACATACCCGTGCAATCCCATTATCGGACCCCGTAACCACATACTGTCGATCACCACCAGGGGAAAAATAATCAACACATATTTGTCCATCACCATCACAGTCCAACGTGGCAATAGCAATGGGTGAAGAAAAGCTCCAGATCTGGTAAGTTCAGGTGCTATCGCACTATTAATAATGATTCGAAAAGAAAACATCTGTGGATACAAACATACGCAATTTGTTGGTTTGTGTACCTTTGCCGTACCATCTTTCGAAGCACTTACAAAAGTGCTTCCTTCTAGCGGGTTAAACTTGACTTGCTGTACATTGCGTGAGTGTGCTTTAAATGTCTGAATGCATGACCAGCCACTCTCCCAGTTCCATAGCTTGATTAAACTGTCATCAGATGCCGACAACACAAATGGGCGACTCGGGTGAATCGCCAGTGATTCGACCCAGCCTGAGTGAGCTTTGAACTGCGTGATCTCATCCATTGTAGTGGACGAGAGCACATGGATAAACCCATACCCATCTCCGGCAACAAATTGTTGCTCCCTCGTGATGAATTTAGCAGAAAGCATCCAATGGTCTCCAGTGCATGGCGCAGGCTCCTTTATAG
Source organism: Avena longiglumis (assembly GCA_030063025.1). Classification (NCBI taxonomy): domain Eukaryota; kingdom Viridiplantae; phylum Streptophyta; class Magnoliopsida; order Poales; family Poaceae; genus Avena; species Avena longiglumis. The sequence goes on from CP125974.1 coordinate 109,153,424, forward strand.
GCCTCAGTGCCATCACTCTTTCATGTGTATCATAGTTCCATATGGATACATGCCCACTTCCATGAGCGGCCAAAATCCTATAAGAGGATAATTATGCGGATGAAAAAAATACTAAGTTTCCATGGACTTTTAATTTACTTGTCTTTTATATTTACCGCTACATGTCAATTTCATTTGTTACATCACAACCCTAAAAGTACCCTCTATGTTCAAAGCCACTACTTCTTTAGCGCTTATTGAACAAAAGCAATGCAATTTTGTACCAGATGCTAGTGCAAGAATCCAAAAGTAGGATAGCGAAAATATATGATGCTTAATTCACACCTCTTTTATGTATAAAGTAGGAAAGGATCCTAATGCATACAACATATGATTCAATAAGATACCTAACTATAAGAATAATATATGTGCTCAGGTTAGCTTTAGTAGTTTCAGTTTAATGTCGTTATTAATTTGATAAATCATTTCATGAAAACGATGCTAGGTAAAATTGTTCTTCAGTTATGCTAGTGCATGATCTCTAATTTCATGGAAAATATGTAGTGGTGAGTTTCTACAAAACTCATAATTGCAAATTTTGATAGAAACATGTGTTAATTGTTATGGCTTTATCCTAATACAACCAAACAAAGTTTTAGCTCGTGACCATAAAAATTAGTGTTTTATGGAGAGAGTGGATTTAAATTTTGTTTCACCAAGTCATGTTTTGCACCTCTAACTGGCTATCCATGATCTAAACTATATAGATGAAAAATACTTCCTATGAGGGATTTGTAAGTTATATGGTGTGATCCTTCCAGTGAATACTTCTAGATGCATAAACTCACCAAGGCTTCGTCGGATGCACATCCATCGAAAGTATTTCTGACAAACTAGCATCCCTGCAGTACATGACCTAAAAAAATAATGTTCGGTAAAACTATATACATAAATAATTATGAAATATGTACACTAGAAAATATAAAATTCCTCACTTTTATTATTGGTTGGATTGGCTGTCGGATAATAAACATGCACCAGGTATTTGGCCACAGAGAAGAGAGGAAAATAACAAAGAAATATCACATAATTAAAAAACATGTCATGTGAATCTGAGCTCAGTTAATTTGCATAAAAGAACAATATGACTAACCTCAGATGACATCATCTTGCATGTTGGCTCGCAAACAGCCGTCAGTGTCACCTTATCTACCTGACAATTGCTCTGATCCACTTGGGACCCCTTAGAGGTTGAGAAGTAGTCATCCATGTCCCATCGTGTGCACCTATACCCTACCCAGCTCTCTAGGATAATAGTAAGAGTATCCATGTTTGCAGGTGGTTGCCGCTGCTTTTCCATCGTTATAATGTATGTGCAAGTAGAATTTGGCGGCACAGTCCCATGGAGCCGTGATAGTCCATTCAAGAAACTCTTTGGGTTTTTTGGGACACACCTAAAGTCGACATGCACATCTGTGTTGTTAGTTAGATTGAGGTTACAAGGGATCAACTTGTTCGGCTCAAAGTGGAAACGGAGATGGAGGGGGTGGACAGCCAACAACTCTTTTACTCTCCTTTTTAGATGCATCGGGGAGCTAGGAACCCACCTACATGTAATAAAACCACTATAATATTTCCCATCAAGATGCACCAGATATAATTCGAATTCAGTTTTATAATTTATTTCACTAGGAAGAAAATATATGAAATATGTAGGCAAAAGTTGTGTCATTAGTGGCCACACCCGATCCATCCACGCTCGTGGGATGTAGTCTCCGTCTCATTAAACTTGTTGACGATATCTCCAATGCTCGGCCTTTTGCATGGGTCACCCTCCAAACAACTTAAAGCTATTTCTATGCAGCTTCTTACTTGTTGAGAATATGACTCCAACGGGTATGTTGATGTAGCGTGGAGTTTATTCCTCCAATTTCCTTGTACCTATCAGATGATATCATAGAAATTTCTATTAGAAGAAAATTATGGAAGGATGTAAATTAATTGAATTCAAGAAAGGGAATATCTTTTGTTACAAGCTCAACGAATTGTGGGGTGCGCATCTCGTCATTTCTTGAGTAGCTCGTAGGTCCTGCCATTATCTTCATGATAATAGCACCTAAGCTGAATATGTCAAATTTATTTGAGATTTCATTCCCCTCTATGTATTCTGGTGGCACGTACCCACTACATGAAAAGCCATATATGTATGATATTAGTAACACCTTTCATTAAATGAAATCAGAGTTACTAGGTTACAAGAAATTTCAATTCACGATGAGAAATTAGGCTTTACATTGTTCCCATGAAACATTTCGTAATCTGTGTTTGTTCCTCTCCACATAGCTCTGACAAGCCATAATCTGTTAGTTTCGGCACCAAGTTGTCGTCCAGCAACACGTTGGATGGCTTTAGATTCAAATGATAAATTGGAGAATCCAATTCCTCGTGAAGGTATTTCAAGCCCTTGCAGATCCCCTTAATTATTTCATAGCATGTATGCCATGCATCTCCTTTGTATTTATCTGTAGCATTAAAAAATGGAGCATTTCTAATCAAGAATTAGAGTATGATTTAAGTTTTACTAAATTCTATCCCCCCCCAATACTTTGTCAATTTTTATGATCATTTCCCCATTTAGAATTTTTTGCCAGTTTCCCCATCTAATTTTTTTGAGAGTCATCTGCCAAGTGGACATATAGTTTTTTCGTTGGAATTTGAATGTAGGTAATTAGCCTCAATAATTAAACCAGTCACACAAAAATCCATGAATAGTTCTAGTCTTGTTCCGTAGAAAAAAGTTATTGGCACGAAGATAACTAATCTAAGAAATAATAATTACATGCCAGTAGTAATATATGATTTTGAATGTAAGTGCTAATTTCTAAAAATAATAGTATATAATTCCACATTGTGTATTATGAAAATAATTTTTTGATGTAAACCAAATAATATCACTGCCATTTAGAAAAAAAATCTGAATAGGTTTTCCTATTAAACCAAAATATTTTGAAATTAATGACATCTAAAATAGATAGATGAAGTAGCTTACTGGTCATACTAAGCAGCCCATTTTTTTTCATTTCTAGCGCACCTGAAATGCATGTGGGGTTCACAAAAAATGTAAACTGCGATGTGGCACAACTAAAATATCGGACAACGCTATTTTTTTCCATGGTAACACCACATGTACCTGATTGCTCTCTAAAAATTAAAAGGTGTAAACGCTGACAAAACATTCTCTGAATGGGGTAATCTGGGAAAAAATGCTGAAGAATGGGGTACAAACTCAAGTTCACTCTCTAATTTTTTTTGAAAATATCTCGAGAATAAGTTAATTTTTAATATTTTCACAAAGAACTAAATTCACTAGCTGAAGGATTGCTATATGCTTGTGAAAAAAACATAACATTTGGGTGGAGTTTTTAGAAGAATAACTGTTGGATTTATTCATCATAACTAAAAAGAGTTAATCATCTATTAAAATATTATTAGAGCATGATCATGTATACCAGAAAGAAGATAGTTGTCAAGGTCTCCATTGTGCATATACTCAGAATAGAGCGCTCTATGTGTCTTTTCACTGAAAATTTGTCTCCCCTCGTACTCCACGTGTTTCTGCTTGGTTTCGTAGTAGTACCCAAGCAACCGCACGATGTTCTGGTGTCGGAGCCTCTTAAGGTTGCTGAACTCCGTCTGGAATTGCTCATGACAACCATCAGCATGTGTTGGCATGTCGTCATGAAGCATCTTGACAGCAATCTTCTTCCCGTATTCATGTACACCCTAAATGCATGTTCAGCATCTCACATATGGTCAAGTTTGATCTTAACTGTAGTTGGAAAATAATCAATATTTCACATGGTTAAGTTTAATCTTAATTGTAGTTGGAAAATCAACCATATTTCACATGGTTTAGTTAGATCTTAAGTCAATCTTTATTTTCAGTATTAGAGTCGTGTCTATCACTACAGGAGAAGCTGAATACGCCGTCGGCCTATTTATTCTACGACGACGGCAAAACTGGGCCGACGGCCCATCAAGCTACGCCGACGGTCCCGACATTTTGCCGTCGGCGTATAAAAAGGCCGTCGGCCTATTTAGTTATTCCCGTAGTGTACTGTATGCTTAGTTCCTTTATGTAGTAATAAAAATAGATGCAAAATCCTACTTTATGTGAGAAACAAAACTAATAGTATAATCCTCGTTGAAAGCTAACCATATATATGATGCAGGAAGATGTTTAATCGATGACGATTAATACCATGTAAACTTTGCCGTAGGCACCAGCGCCGAGGCTGCGCTCCTCGGAGAACCCGTCGGTGAGCTCTTTTATGGAGAACAGATCATCATCCATCGGCTCTTGTTGGTCGTCGTCAGAAAATGGAGCGGCGTTGTCATAGTGGTCCATGCTGCCGGTGCTCCTTGTCCTGGTGGAGAAGAGAAACATGAAGCAACATGAGCCGGTGAGTAGAACAAGGGGTTGGCTAACCTTGGATGGACGATGCGCCTGCAGGTCAGTGGGAGACTGATCATCCTCTCTTGGCTCTTCTTTCTTTCTTTCCCTTTCTTTTATGCAGCCTGGTCTTCTCCTAGCTCCCTTGTGCATCCAACCAGCTGACCAATGGCGCTCAGCATCCAACCAGCTAGCTGCAACACCAGATCCAGCTATTTATACAGCCGGGTCTTCTCTATCTTCCTCCCTTGTGCATCTCCTCCAAGCAGCCGGGCCTAGCTTGGAGGTGTAGTTAATTAATTAGTTGCTTCCCCACGAATGAATGCAGTGCTGTCTTCGTTCCATGGCGTCATGCACCATGACGTGGTGTTTTGTTTCTTCTTATTTAATTTAATATAGTAGGGCCAACTGCTAATGTAAAAATGTCCTATTTTTTTAGTCCACGGCACACTCCACACCCTCATGGAATGTACAGCTGACTCTTGCAGAAGAACCTCTCACTTTTTTACATATCTCTACCTCCGCGTAAGCAAACCCACTATTAGGATGGCAAACGGGACGGGTTGCGGCGCTGTTGTTTTTACTATTCCTTCCCTAATTCTGCTAGCTGTCGTGATCCCTTTTTGTCTCTATTTTGCTTTTCCTGGTTGTTATACAGGTGCCGCTTTCCACCCTACTATTGTACTTACCCAAAGATCGCAACTCTACTTTATGGGATGAAAAAATGTATAGCTAGTTAGATGTCTACATGGTGGTGGAGATATTCCCTCTGTCTGTGAATAAGTGTAAGTGTACATCTATCTCCAAACTTTATGCTTAAAAGTGTGTACATCTATATACCAAGAGAGTTACTAAATGCAATTAGCTCCTTGTAATCACTCACTCCACTTCATCCTCCAATCTTCATTTTTCTCCTCCACCTCATCCACCAATTTTCATTCTCCTCTTTCAATTATATTGATGGAAGCTTATAAAAAAACTGTCTTTTTTAGTATTACGTAGATGTACACTTATTTGTGGACAGAAGTAGGATAGATGACTGTTGGGTTTATGTAGAGATTAAGCAAGCAATGTCGGCATGAGGACTTAGCCATGCTGAGCAACGTCGTCTAGTCAACGGGTAGATGGCTCACCTACCTTTGGTCTGCTTATGCATGCACCTATTAACTAATTAATAAATGCACCCATAAATTCATCCATGTTCGGCTCAGATCGAATCTTGACCCTCCTATTCCACTTGTCTAAGCTTGGGTTTTTCTTTTTTTCCCTATGATCGTCTAAGCTTGATTACGATAGATTTCTATTGTTTAGAATATCACTGCACTGTATAATTAAACAAATTACTCGCACGACAAATTTTATGGTCTGCTTCACTTTCAGACAAGTACTACAAGGAGCTACTACATTTTTTTAGGGCTTGAATATCACAAAACCACAATTGTTTTGCTTTATTTGACGCATAACCATTATTGTCATTGAGGGCAAGGTCGTGACATGCATATACTCCCTCTGTCTTAAAATAGATGTCACAGATTTATTAAAATTAAAATAAATCTAGACACTATTTAGTATGTACATGGAAAGAGTATAATTTATTTGCCGCTTAGCTTGCTTTACCAACAGCATTTACCTCGGCTATCATACTAACGTGGTGATAGGTAATGGATTGGAGGAGACAATTGTTATTACGGAGTTTGCCTAGGTCAAACCGCGACGTCTCTCTCTCTCTCTCTCTCTCTCTATATATATATATATATATATATATATATATATATATATATATATATATATATATATAGCCGATGGCGATAGATGGTGTAAATGCTTTGTGATTATCACCAAGTATTATCCGATCATGGTCACTCCCAAGGTTAGGTATTTGTATTCATCTTGTAAGCCTTTCCTGAATAATCAAACAAAACAGGGCTGTATGCATCATTTTTATGGATGAAAGAAGTGCAGAATTCGTAGCAGCTGGCCGCTTCAGCTAATACACGGAATTGTCCACAGCATGACAACGTACAGGGTTTGGCTGGATGTACGCCGGCTGTCCAATTATTTTAGGCGCAAAGCCGAGTAAGCCGGTAGGATCTAAGCACTAGAGTACTGGCAACGTATCCAAGGTTCGTGAAGAACAATGATACCTTCGGCACTGATCACCTCTAAACCATGTTGTGAGCATTGTTGGAAGGTCCGATATTCAAACCGAAAACGTTCTACTATGTTGTATGGATCTGGGAGCTGCCGGTCGACTTTTCTGGCCCGTCGGCCTTTTTATTTTAGATTTCATTCGTTTTTCCAAAAAAAAGAAAACTTTCTTCGGTGTTGATCGATGCATTTTAGAAGTCAATTCTTCTATACAGTCATGCTTTTAATCTACATTGCTTACTTGATTTCCAACTGATTCATTAATCGGAACGCACGCAACCACATCTTGATGAAATGGAGGAATTTTCGACAAGGCTCTCCCGCCGCCAAGGTCCGTCATCCGGAGGAGATGGACAGTTTCTCATGACGGCCGGCAAGCTCCTCGCCCGAACTCGGTAAGATCTTTTTGGAGATAGATCACTTCTTTGGAGGAGTTCAAGAGCCCTAGTATGACGTATAATCCTGATGATCCATATGAGCGGTGTCATGATGACCATGCTAATGACGAGGCGTATTTTGATGACAATAATTATGACCATTGGACTGCTATCGGCCGGCCAAGCGAGTTAGTGAACTGTGTCATTTGTGATTAGATCTTTCCCATGAAGACTGGATCTATACCATATAACTACCAACATACTATTTGATCTTCTGCTAGCATATTGGCATATGATGGTTTGATCTAGGGACATCTTTTTTGCGGGTGACATACGGGACATCTTCATGGCCACCAAAAATTACAAATGTGTTCATTTCCTCACTTTTGTATATCTCTATCTCGCAAACCAGGCTATCGCCCACTTCATCACATCCTTATTTATATGATAAACCGATACATGGGGAATTGGGGATCCCCATGTCATGCTAGCCAAGGTAGAGAGTAGCACACCGCCAGTTTGTCAAGATGGTGTGAGAGTGGTGTACAACCTAGCGAGTGGAGTAGGATCGATGTGAAGGAACGAGAGTATAAGGGAGAGGCACTATGTAGTTCGGGATCTAATAGTGAATGTTGTAATTCCAGTGATATATCGGTAGTTCCTGGTTCCTTCTATGCCCACATGTGCCGTTTTTAAGTTCCGTAGTGTGCAAAGACACAACAAGTAATACATGAAATGGGAGGACAATTCTAAGACACATGAGTAAAATAACGAATAAGCCATTTTTCATTTACTTAGAGAAGCCTTGCTACTTATAAGAAACTTGGGAGGGTGATAGTGGCATGAAGTTATATGTCCTCTGGTAGGTCAAGAGTTAAGAACAGTTGGTTATGAACTTGGTCATGCCTTAGGTCAATTAACAAACCTTGCTTATGAACTTGGTCCCCGGGTAGGTTAGAGACTATGAGAGTTTTATTCATATTCTAGACAAGATGATTTTCTTAGCCTTTTCTTTTAAAATATAAATAATTTTGTTGTTTTTTCCAACTATGAATTAATAGTTGGTTCACCTAGCCAACAAAAAATATATTACAATGCTAGTAGAAAATAAAGCCCAACAACTAATGTTCCATCCTGAATAAAATGGCCAAGTAAAACCAGTACCGCCTAAGTTTAGTCTATGTAGTTGTGGAGTCAGATTCGTTGTTTAAGACTTTGGAGCCGGACTTTATTTATTGGATCATGTTGTGTGTACCCCAGGGAATATTTTCCCGGGATCCCGGTCTCCTCTTGTTGAAACCTGTCCAATTCTATCCCAAAACACACAAATGCTGGATTGAAGCAAGAAATGTCCCGATTTTGCTCCATTGAAGCAATAAATTTTTTGACCATAATAAAAGAGAAAGAACACTTGCCAAACAGAAAAGTTTGGCGAGACATTGTAGCAAAATTTTCATGCTATCTTAGAATCAGTGCAGCAATTTTATCGCAGTGGGTTAACAACATAAAAAAGCATTGCAATGTTTCAATAACAACAATGTAGCAAAAAATAGAGTATGTAGAAAATTTCCACTGGCTGCAACAAAATCCCCAAATGAGAACGCCGCTGGTAAAACCCGGAACACCGTTGGTAGCATCCCCGATCACCGTTCCCCATACTAGTGCCGCCTACTTATCCCCCATCTATGTCCTCCACCGTTGCAGCATGCCTCTTGTAGCACCATGGCAAACTTAACGTAGCATCACCGAGATTCTGGCTTGCAGCAATGTTGCCCGCTCCTCCCTTTGCTTTGTAGGCCACCTTTACAACAATGACGTTTTCTCCTTGTAGCACCAGGGCGCCTCTCATAGCATCACTGTCCCTCGTTTGCAGCATCCCCCACCAGCAGCTCCACAGATTGCCCGACAGAAGCATCGAGGACCACCGACAGAACTAACGCCGACCATCGCCAGCAGCTGCACTACCCCACCCTTGCAGCACTGACACCATCTTTGCTTGCAGTCTCGGTGGGCCCGAACTCAACAGCACCGCCACCCCACAGCTCGCATCGACACAAGCTACCCCCTTGTCGTCGTCGAGTCCCGCGAGATTAGGGATCATGAGATAAGATATGGGGGCAGTGATGAAGGGAATATGCCCTGAGAGGCAATAATAAAATGTTTATTATGTGTATTCCAAGTATATGATAGATGTTTATTTTGCATGCTATAATTGTATTAATACGGAAACGTTAATACATGTGTGTTTAATAAACAAACAGAAAGTTCCTAGTTATGCCTCTCTCATAAACTAGTTCGTTGATTAACAACATGATCACGGTTTCCTGATCATAGACATTGGATGTTGTTAATAACGAGATCACAATATTAGTGTAATGGTGTGATGAACATTCATCCGAAGTATAGCATTACGATCAAAGTTATTGAGTTTATACTTCTATAAACAAACTACGAAGTAGTCCTAATCCTTACACCATGAGATCATGCCAAACACTAACACCGGAAGAGTTTCTTGTTGACATCAAACGTCACTCTATAACTGGGTGATTATAAAGATGGCTTCAAAGCTACTAAAGTGTTATGTTGAGAATCATGGATCAAGAGTGGAATTTGTTCATCCCGATGACGGATAGATATGCTCTGGGCCCTCACGGTGATATCACATTGGTTAGCTTGCAAGCAAGTGATTTGATCACTAGAATGTTATATCACGGGAACGAGAAAAGAGTGCATGTCAGTAACGAGATCAAACTAGGTATGGAGATATCGATGATCGTATCTCGTACATGTAATATATCGTGAAACAAAGGGATTAAGATACAAGCGTAAAAGGTTCCGACGATCACAGGAAAAGTCATCGTTGAATGTGTGGAGTATATGGATCTCCATGTCACGCTACTTGATTATTGATCGAGAAGGGTCTCGATCATGTCCGCATTATTCGTGAACCGTAGGGTGACACACTTAAGGGACACGCATCCAGTTGGAGCAAATGTTTCATGCGAAAGAATAAACAAGCGAGAATTTATTTCACTAGATACGAAACAGGCTTTCGGGTGAAATTGCATAAAGTGGTTATGCATGTGAAATGGAATTCTAGCAAGGGGTTATTTGTGAATGTTTGTCATTAAAGTAATTGACAAAATTCTGAATAAAATAAAAGAGTTTTATTTAATGAGAGTTTGCATTAAATTTGGTGGAAATTTAATGGGAATTTGAGTGGACTTTTGAGTGGAGGGAATTTAAAGGAATTTTGTGAGTGGAGTGTCCACCCACATGAAGAGGGGAGGGCAAGGGGGCAGCCCCCATGCGCCGGCCACCCCCTTGGGGTTCCCCCTCCTCCTATAAAAGGAGCCACCCTCCTCACTTGTCTCACACACCTCCTCGTGAAGGATCTCTCTTCCCCTCTAGAATTTACCCCCCATGGTCTCGGACTAGCGAGATACATGTTCCCGGCGGCTATTCGGCAAGAAAGGGTTGTGCTTCCGCTGCATCGCTGGAGCGAGGAGGCGGAGGTTGCCCGGTGTCTTGTACGTGTGTGCAAGCACGGATGCGCTGCTGCTTTGCGGCACTAGGACTTCCTCTCGATCTTGAGATCGGCAAGAGATCGTCTACATCAACCACGAGTTGAACTCGTTAAGCTTTGTCGGTCTTTACGGATATATATCCGCCCGTTGTTTGTATCTAGTAGATAGATCTTGGTACATAGTTCCCATCGTAGGAAAATTTTTGTTTTCTATGCTGCGAACCCTACAGTGGTATCAGAGCCGGATCTATGCGTAGATACTTTACATGGGTAGTACACATATAAGTATGTGGGCGATGATGATCATGTTGTTGTTCCTTTGTTGTAATTTTGGATATTGGTGGCATAGTGGGATGAAGCGGCCCGGACAAACTTTACATGTCCTCGCACATGAGACCTGTTCCACGCTTGACATGCAACTAGTTTGCATAAGTGGCTAGCGGGTGTCTGTCTCTCCTACTATAGTCAATATCCATTTTTCAAACGAGTTGTCAACAATTTGTTTATCCTCGTTGTGGTTCATGTTCGTAGTTAAGAACGGTTCTATCTCGAAAGCCCTAAGCCACGTAAAACTTGCAATGGATAAATTAGAGGCGTCTAGTTTAGATTGTTGCTGGGCTAGTGTTACGATATGGTGATGTTGTAAGTAGAAGTATGAGATGATACTCTTACAACATACATAACATGTAATCTCCATAGACCTTGGACTTACACATATAGGTATGATAGTGATCATACCACGGTGCACATGATAGAGATCATATGCGGGAACCATATCATTTCACTAATAAACATATGATGTTTGATAGCATCTTATATTGCTTGTTTAGCGCTTTGTTAGCATAATAAGATGATCCCTCTTTTAAATATCAAGATAAGAATGTGTTCTTCCTTTAGTATGCATCGATTATGTTTTCGTCGCTCCAAGACATCACGTGATGATCGGGTGTTCTTGGATCCATGACCATATTTCGGGTGTAAAACAGTTACACACGCTAATACTAAGGTTCTAACTTGGCGAGCCTAGCATGTATAGACATGGCCTCGGAACACGGACCGAAAGGTTAAGCATGAGTCATATAGTTGATATGATGCCCATTTGATGCTCGCCTTTGAAGCTACACCGACTCACGTGATGATCGGACTTGGTGTAGTGGATTTTGTTCATGTAATCACCAAAAGGGCACGAGGGAATTCGTTTTTGAGTGGGAGTTCATTCGTAATATGGATTAGTTGAACTCAATCTATCATACACTTAGTCTAAACTTTACAAATTCTGTTGTAGATGGCACCACCTGCTTTTAATTTCAATGTGTTCATGGAGAAAGAGAAACTTGCAACGAACGGTAGCAACTTTACCGAATGGGCCATGAATTTGAGGATTCTCCTCTCTGCTGCACAAAAGCAATATGTGCTAGAAGCGCCGTTAGGCCCCCCACCTTTAGATGATGCCCCTGACGAGGAGAAGAATGTCTATCAGACTCGTTAGAAGGACCACAACTTAGTTCATTGCGGCATATTGTATGGGCTAGAGCCGGAACTTCTAAAGCGTTTCGAAAATGGCAATGCTTTTGATACAATGGGTGAGTTGAAAATGATTTTCGACACGCATGCTGCTGTAGAGAGCTACAACGCTTCAGAAAAGTTCTTTAGCTGCATGATGGAAGAGCACAGCTTCGTTAGTGAGCATGTACTCAAGATGTCGGGTTATGCCGATAAGCTTATGTCCTTGGGAATATCGATTCCCATTGACTTAGGCATCCATCATGTTCTGCAGTCTCTACCACCTAGCTATAAGAGCTTCGTGATGAACTATAATATGCAAGGCATGAAGAAGTCTCTCCCCGAGCTTCTGTCGATGCTTAAAAGCTCAGTGGAGATCAAAAGGAACATCAAGTGTTGATGATCAATAGGAACACTGGTTTCAAGAAAGACAAGAAGGAAAAGCGGAAGGGAAGTAAGGCGGCAAGCTGTTGCGTGCTGAAAAGAAACCCGAGTTGGACCTAAGTCGATACAGTGCTACTATTGTAAGGGGCCAGCCCTTTGGAAGCGCTCGCCCCAAGTACTTGGCGGAACAAAGCGGCAAGGCAAACAAAGGTATATATGATATACATGTTATTGATGTGTACTTGACTAGTGCTCGCAGTAGCACTTGGGTATTTGATACTGGTTCAGTTGCTAATATTTGTAACTCGAATCAGGGGCTGCAGAACAAGCGACCGCTAGCAAGGGGTGAGGTCAAGATGCGTGTCAGCAATGGATCAAGCGTTGATGTGATCGCCGTCGGAACGCTGCCTCTCCACTTGCCGTCGGGATTAGTTATAAACTTGAATAATTGTTATCTGGTGCCTGCACTAAGCATGAACATTGTATCTGGATCATGTTTGATGCAAAGTGGTTATTCATTTAAATCCGAGAACAATGGTTGTTCCATTTATATGAATGAAATCTTTTATGGTCATGCACCGATGATGAATGTTTTATTTCTTTTGGATCTCGATAATAATGTTACACATATTCATAATGTTGATGCTAAAAGGATTAAACTAAATGATGATATATCCGCATATATGTGGCCTTTGCCTAGGTCATATTGGCGTTAAGCATGAAGAAGCTCCATTCGGATGGACTTTTGGAATCACTTGATTATGAATCATTTGATATATGTGAGCCATGCCTTATGGGCAAGATGACTAGAATGCCGTTCGGTTCAATGGAGCAGGCAGATTTATTGGAAATCATACATTACGATGTATGCGGTCCAATGAGTGTGTCGGCGAGGTGGATATCGTTATTTTGTTACTTTCACGAATGATTTGAGTAGATACGGTTATATCTACTTGATGAAACACAAGTCGAAACCTTTGAAAAGTTCAAGGAATTTGAATGAAGTGGAAAATCATCGTAATAGAAAGATCAAATTTCTCGGTCCGACCGTGGAGGTGAGTATCTAATTCTGAGTTTAGCACTCACATGAAAGAGTGTGGAATTGTTTCACAACTCACACTGCCGGAACACCACAATGAAATGGTGTGTCGGAACGTCGTAATCGTACTTTATTAGATATGGTTCGATCTATGATGTCTCTGACGGACTTGCCGTTGTCATTTTGGGGCTATGCACTAGAAACTGCTGCATTCACTTTAAATTGGGCACCATCTAAATCCGTTGAAAATACACCGTATGAATTGTGGTTTGGAAACAAACCTAAGCTGTCATTTCTTAAAGTTTGGGGATGCTATGTTTATGTGAAGAAACTTCAACCGGATAAACTCGAACCCAAAGCGAAAAATGCGTCTTCATAGGATACCCTAAGGAAACTATTGGGTATTCCTTCTATCACAGATCCGAGGGCAAGATTTTTGTTGCCAAGAATGGATCCTTTCTAGATAAAGAGTTTCTCGCGAAAGGTGTGAGTAGTCGGAAGGTAGAACTCGAAGAGGTTATTGAACCTTCTCTTCAAAGTATGGCGAGTAGCGCCTTGTGCGGAAGTTGTTAGAGTTGGATCCAATTGAAGAGAACTAATGATAATGATCATGAAACTCCGAAGAGAGTACTCATGAACCTCGCGGTCAAGCGAGGCCGCGTGCATCTCCGAGCAGTCGGAAATCTGTCATGAATTTCATGGTTGATGGAAATGATGACCCTGCGACGTATGAAGAAGCGATGATGAGCCCGGATTCCAACAAATGGTTAGAAGCCATGAAATCCGAGATGGAATCCATGTATGAAAATCAAGTTTGGAACTTGGTGGACTTACCTCACGACCGAAAGGCCGTGGAGAACAAATGGATTTTCAATAGGAAAACTGATGTTGATGGTAATGTAACCTTCTATAAAGCTCGACTTCTCGCAAAGGGGTTTTGAAAAATTCAAGGAGTTGACTACGATGAGACATTCTCTCCCGTAGCGATGCTAAAGTCAGTTAGGATTATGTTAGCAATTGCTGCATATTTCGATTATGAGATATGGCAGATGGATGTCAAAACCACGTTTCTCAATGGTAATATTGAAGAAGAGCTGTATATGATACAACCAAAGGGTTTTGTCGATCCTAAGGATGCTAACAAGGTGTGCAAGCTTCAGCGATCCATCTATGGATTGAAGCAAGCATCACGAAGTTGGAATCTCCGCTTTGATGAGGTGATCAAAGAGTTTGGATTTGTCCAAACTTATGGAGAAGCATGTATTTACAATAAAGTGAGTGGGAGCAATGTGGCATTTCTGATATTGTATGTGGATGACATATTATTGATCGGAAATGATATAGATCTTTTAAACGGTGTTAAAAGTTATCTAAACAGCAAATTTTCAATGAAGTACCTAGGTGAAGCGTCATACATATTAGGCATAAAGATCTATAGAGATAGATCTAGGCGCCTAATAGGGCTATCGCAAAGTACATACCTTGATAAGATTTTAAAGAAGTTTAAAATGGAAAATAGTAAGAAGGGGTTCTTACCTATGACACAAGGCACGACATTGAGTAAGACTCAAAGTCCGGCTTCGGCGAAAGAAAGAGAGATAATGGACAAGGTCCCCTATGCTTCAGCCATAGGCTCTATAATGTACACCATGCTATGTACAAGACCGGATGTGGCACATGCTACTAGTTTGACTAGTAGGTACCAATCAGATCCAGGTTCAGAACACTGGAAAGCGGTCAAGAATATCCTTAAGAACTTGCGAAGAACTAAGGATATGTTTCTTGTATACGGAGGTGAAGAAGAGCTCGTCGCTAAGTGTTATGTCGACGCTAGCTTTGACACCGATCCGGATGACTCTAAGTCTCAATCCAGATACGTATTTCTCATGAATGGCGGAGCGGTTAGTTGGAGGAGCTCCAAAAAAACTGTGGTGGCGGGATCAACAACGGAGGCCGAATATGTTCTTTGTGAGCGGCTCGAGCGATTTGGATGAAGGAGTTCATATCCGAACTAGGTGTGGTTGCAAACGCGTTGGACCCAATGGTGATCTATTGTGACAACAATGGTGCCATTGCTAATGCCAAAGAGCCAAGGTCTCACAAGCATTCCAAGCATATTAAGCGCCGGTTTTGTAGGGGTTCATAGCATGGAAAACAAAATTTTCTATCGCATACAAACAAACAAGCCAAGATCTATCAACTAGATTGTAGCAACGAGTCGATGGAATAACTTACCCTCGAAGATTCCAAAGCGGTTAACGAGAGCAGATTCTCGTGGGTGATGTGATTACTTTTCCGATCTCAAGATCGTGAGCGATCCTTCGGCTGCGTTTAGGCAGCGCTTCATGATCGGTCACACGTTAAATCGACGAAGACCTTCCTCTCCCTTGTTCCAGCGTGCGGAGGTTGTAGCACTCTCCTCGCGATTCCGGCGGCCTAGCGTGGTACCCGAGTAAAGGGAGATCATGCAGGCTTCGCCTTAAGCGGGCGAGTATGGTGGAGTATGAGAGATATTAGTGGTCTAGGGTTTGAACACACCAATTAGAAGGCTCTAATCTGAAGGCTAGAATTTAGAAGGTCTAAACCAAGCGGCTCTGCGGAGTTTAGGGCTAGGATTTAGATTAGAGGATAGGAACTTGTGTGTCTAGAGGAGGAGGCCTGCCCTCCTTTTATAGGTGGGAGGGCGGACAAGGAGGATTCCCTCCCAGTAATATGGGTGGCGGGAAGCTTGGAGAGGAGGCTCCTCCTCCAAGTTGGTTTCAACCTCCTCTTGCTTGTTTCCACAGTTTCTGTTTTTAGTTTGACTTTCAAACTGGCCATTTGACTTTTTAGTTTTAGGATTCAATTTAATCCTTTATTTGGAACAACAAGAACACTTAGTACATGATGGAATCATTCCAATATACAATGACACATTCATGTACCCCTTCCCCCCCGGAGTGCCGGACATTCCGGAACCTTCTAGAACATTCCCGATGAAAACACCGGAATCATTCCCGAACTCCGAAACGGGACTTTCCTTATATGAATCTTATTCTCCGGACCATTCCGGTTCACCTCGTGATATCCCGGATCCCATCCGAGACTCCGAACAACATTCAGTCTCTTTCTCATAATACCATAACTACTCAAACAACGTCGAATCCTTAAGTGTGTCTCCCTACGGTTCGTGAATTATGCGGACATGATCGAGACACTTCTCCGAACAATAACCAATAGAGGAATCTGGAAATTCATATGGCTCCCACATATTTCTACGATTACTTTGTGTGGCATCCCGCAAAACCACTACTAGAAAATCGCGTTGACTTTGTGCATTGCATCGACATCATCATGCATGGTTTGCCAAAACTATTTTCGAAAACCCCGATTTGTTTTCCAAACGCCCCATCTTATTCAAACACCGGAAACTGGGTCCCCGGAATATTTTGTTTTGTCCGCTGCCGGTTTGCAAACGGCCCAATTACATTAAATAAAAATTATAATTATTTTGGGTGGGGCAGTCGAACGGTCCGAACCGACCGAACGATGGATTATATTTTAAATCGGTCGCTTCAACCAACCCCATCTAAATCCTAAACACACCCACTAGTCTACCCAACCCCTGGCCACCTCACCTATTATAGGCTTGCGCACATCACCCTTGCCCACCCTCACCCACTAAGAACACGCCACCTAGGCTAAACCACCTCCTCTCTCCCTTCTCTCCTCGGCCCCGACTGGACCCCACTGCCCACGTCACTCCCTCCCTCACAGCCCTCCTTCTATCCCTGGGCCACAGGCCCACCCATACAGCCAGCCCCTCTTTCCTGGAACCTTCCTGCCCCGGCCCCACCCCCCTGCTACTGCTCTTCTTCCTCCTCCCCTACCCACGCGCCCGCACCTCTCTCCTCCCCTCCCACCATCTTCCTCCTCCCTTCCTCCTGAACGCGCTCGCCTCCCCCCGACCTCGCCCTCTCCCTCCGTCCACCCGAACCCCCTCCTCGTCGTCCCTCCTCTCCCGCCCGTCGCTCTCCCCCGCTGCCAGCCTTCGCCAGACCCTACTCGCTCGTCTCCGCTCTCCCCTCGTAGCATGCGCTCCGTCCTGCCCCACCGCCGCGCTCTCCTCCGCGAGCCGCCCGCCGCCCGCCACCATCGCCGCCACGCCCGCCATGACCACCTCCACGCCTCCGCCGCCTGCACCCCTCGCGGCAACCCCGCGCCCGCTTGCGCCTCGCCCTCGCTCTCAGACGCCCGCCCGCCGCCTCGCCCCGCGCCGCGCTTACGCTCGCCCGCGTCTCGCGCAACCTTCGCCCGGCAGCGCCCGCGCCGATCTCGGACCTCCCGTCCACGCCAAGGCGTCGACCAAGCCCGCGCCCGCGCCTCCCAGCCGCCCGCTCGATAACCGCTGCGTCGCCGCCGCCCGGCGCCTACTCCCACCCGCCCGTCCTTGCGCCTCCCGGCCCGTCTGCGCCGCCGGTGCCCTCCCGGCGCCGCCGAGCCCGTCCGCAGGCCGCGCCATCCGGGCCTCTCGTCGCCCTCCCTCCGGAGCGTCCCGCCTGCTCCCTCCTGGCCCGATCCCGTGGCCACCGTGGGCCGTGCTCGTGTATGTGTGTGCTCGTGTGCGTGTGCTCGTGTATGTGTGCTCGTGTATGCGTGTGCTCGTGTATGTGTGCTCGTGTATCGTGTCATGGTAAGCAGCGTGTGAACCCTATGGCCTATTGGAGCACCCCGAGCTCGCCAACGATCTTGGCGCGAACCCTCGACAAGATCTTCATCACGGAAAACCCCGCGCCATGAACTCCCTCACGGAATCCGGAGCGGAACGCCTTAAGACCCTCATAGCGGCAAGACCCGCGATGGCGAGCGGCACGACCAAGTTCTGCTCCCCGGACGCCGAAGACCCCGGATGCGACAAGAACTACCCCCGATGTCCGAGCACGACCCCGTCAAACCCCGGAACCCCCAAGTCCGTCGAACCCTGAACCCCGAGATCCGATCCTCGTCGAACCCTGGACCCTGACCCCGAACCCCGGAACACAAGATCGTCGAGCCCCTCTGATGTGTGACCCTTTTCCTCGAACCCTATTTTATAACATATCAATTTGTTGCGCATTAAATTGTCATTCATCTCGCATGCATAGCATTGGTTTGGGGGCCTTATGCCGATTCACCTAATAATTAAATATGGGGCCCATATGCGGGCAAATCTAGTCTCATATTGGCCTCATTTAAACTTGTGTAGCGAACCGGTATCTTATCTTACCTTGTTGAAACAACATTTAATTTGCGGGGTAGCTAAATAACTTGCACCACCTAATTAATTGTCGGGACCCCGGTTCCGCTTAATATGACCTAATTGCATCGCACCTTGCCCTGACATCCATCATGCATGCATCATGCCGATCTTCTGCCGTTGTATTAAATGTTGCATCCGGTGTTTCTTCTAGTGTTTTGCTTCTTCGCGGATAAGGCCGTTGAGTTGATGTGAGCTTCGCCCCGATCTTCGGATGAACCTTTCGACAATGTTTTCTGAGCATCTCCCTTTCTACCTATCTTACTTTTATAGTCTTTATTCCCTCTGTTGTTCTATTGCTATCCGTGTTGCGATGCTCTAGTTTCCGTATCCGTGATATCCCGCAGCCTTATATTGCCTTGGACACCCTATTACTGTTGTTTGGTAGATAGTTGGACTTAGCGTCGTGTCGCTTGCTCAAGAGCTGTTGCGTGTCGTCATATGCCACAGTTGCTGATGAATTGCCGCATGTTGTTGTTGGAGATGATTCTAGTTTTACTTATTGTCACTTTAATTTCTGTTTAACAACTAAAATTGAATAAGCAGAGGCATCGGTGGGTGATAGATAATATTTGGTTTCGAGCCCACTTGTGTCCCGTAAGACCCCGAGTACTTGATACCTGTTCCTTGATTTTGCGCGCTATCCACATCCGGGAGGTATATGGGACCCCCCTGAACCAGAGCTTGATTCCGTCTTATTTCTTGGGGCCACAAACTAGTTTGAGGTTTTACTACGATCCTGTACTTATGCCATGCTTCTTTGCTTTATTACGATTGTGCGAGGTGCACCTGTCTTGTTAGGAAGCGGATTACGTGGTATCGGCGGTCCCGTTTGGGGCATACTTTAAGCTGACCATTGGCGCAACCTTGAGTCCGTCTCGAAGCTTGCTTACCGTTGGTGTACTCTAAGGGTGGCCCCTGAAATATTTCTGAATCTGTGATTGTTGATCGTGAAAGCCTCGTTGGGTTTTGATTTGGTTTTCGAGGTTGATCGGCGTGTGTTGCTATTGGTGCACCCGGCGGGTTAAAACTTTACGAAAGCCGTGTCCGCGGATATGGACGACTTGGAGCACGAGATCTCGATCATAGACAAGCATAACTAAAGTTCTTGTTATAAATTTGACTTATAATGACTAGTAATCAGCTTCACTATAACGGAATGGCTAATAATACGCCCACAATTGCTTGTTTGGTTGTCGCTTGCGACAATTGTATTGACTAGTAAGTATTGCAACTAGCGAATTGGCTGAATTAAAAGTACCAACAAGCTATGGGTTTTGGGTTTATCTCATGCTATCTGCACTGATTAGTAAGAGTTGCAACTATAACGGAATGGTTAACTAAGAGTGCCTTGCTTACCTTATCGGACGATTATTTAAACCTCGACTAGTAAAGTGCCGAACTATAATCGAACAAGTAAAGCGCCAACTGCGTGAGTTCCTCGGTTGACTTCCTCGTTTGGTCTCGAGGGAAACACCGGGATGGGTTTGTTTGGTGTTAGCTTGAGTTGGATCCGGATAGGTCATTCTCATCCCTCTCGATATCCGCCCGGTTGTATCGAGTCTCTATAGGTTGTTTAGTGCATCTTGCTGCCGCTCGATCCACCATACCTATGTAGGCGAGGACGCGAATTCTAGCCTCGCCGTGTCTTGGCCTCGATCGACGCTCCTTCTTTGTTTTACGCTTTGCCCTTTGTGGCACCTTTTGTTTAGCAGGTTTGAGATCGACGCCGTTAGCGAGTTACCCTTCCGGCTTTGGCAGGGTTATGGGCGCCATTGGTTATTCTTGGGGCTCTTAGCCCCATTTGCTTCTTGTCCGTAGTCTGGACGCCCTACCTTTTTTTGGGTGAGGTGATTTGGATCTAATATATTATCTCTTTGACTCTTTTTGTTGTGTATATGTCTCTGTCGTGTGGGTCCCATCGAGGTTGTTTGTGTAATATTATATTTTTTCCACCATACACAAGTGCACAGTGTGGGCACACTGAATCGTTTCTATGCGGGTTTGGTGAATTTTGCCCGAACTTGCATAGGTCCGATTCTGAGGTGTTCTGAGTGGTATCGAGCTCAGCGGTTGCGATACCCCTGAAGTCCAAATGTAGGATAACCTAGCTAACGGCCGAAGTAGAGTGTCGAAACTATTTTTGAAAAATCGGTTGGATAGTTCTGATTAGGTCTGATTTTACTCCTTACCCCTCTGCTATTCTCCTCTTACCTCGACGTGTTTTGAATCTGCTCTCTTCTCTCTCTTCGAGTCCAGGAATTCTCGTGGTTGGGTTTCCGTCGTACCTTCAGGGCTTCGCTTTCTTCCTTTTTTGTAACGGAGGTGCCACAATCATCAATCTGCAACTTGTCTGTTGTACCCTTCCTCCAGTCTTTTAATCTTGAGCTCTTTATCCATCTGCGTTCCTTGCTGGATGTTAGTGTCGTTGAAAAACATATGAGGAGGACGAGCGTTGGTGAAATTGGAGTATACCTTGAGCATGTGTTGTTCATGCCAATGGAACCATCGCGGAACCTAATCAGTGTGTCTTCATACGATTTCTGCTGGCATCATATCTTTGTTCCGGATACCGCCTAAGAAGATCTTCAGTCTAATTCCGAGAGTAGGTTGCTTAATCCGCCTATTCGTGTGCAGAGTAATGGTTCGAGTGTGGGATGGAGTAGCTACCCTACCACTGCTCTTATCATTCACTCCTGTATGTCGAATCAGTGGATCCAGCAGTTTTACTCCGTCCTTTGTTTATCCGGAGTGTTCTCCCGACGATCAGGAACAACAACCCATTGTTGGTGGTGTCGCCGATTCCAAGATGGAGAAGGAACCCTCGTTAGTGGTGTCGCGAGGATCTACACAAAGCGTGAAGACGGAGAACGCCGACCTTCCTTCCGGTACCATGAGGCGGATCTCGAGGGCGAGATCCATTGTTAGTGGTGTCGGTGTGGCATCCCGCAAAACCACTACTAGAAAATCGCGTTGACTTTGTGCATTGCATCGACATCATCATGCATGGTTTGCCAAAACTATTTTCGAAAACCCCGATTTGTTTTCCAAACGCCCCATCTTATTCAAACACCGGAAACTGGGTCCCCGGAATATTTTGTTTTGTCCGCTGCCGGTTTGCAAACGGCCCAATTACATTAAATAAAAAATTATAATTATTTTGGGGGGGGCAGTCGAACGGTCCGAACCGACCGAACGACCGCCCCAGATATTTTAAATCGGTCCGCCCCAACCAACCCCATCTAAATCCTAAACACACCCACTAGTCTACCCAACCCACCCTGGCCACCTCACCCCAGCCTATAGGCTTGCGCCACATCACCCTTGCCCACCCCTCACCCACTCAGAACCTGCCACCTAGGCTAAACCACCTCCCCTCTCTCCCTTCTCTCCTCACAGCCAGCCGACCTGGACCCCCACTCTGGCCCACGTCACTCCCTCCCTCACAGCCCTCCTTCTATCCCTGCCGTCCTGGGCCCACCCCGCCCACAGCCGAGCCAGCCCCCCCTCTTTCCTGGAACCTTCCACCCACCCACCTCGCTCTTCTTCCTCCTCCCTCCCCACGCCCTCCCTCTCTCTCCTCCCACCATCTTCCTCCTCCCTTCCTCCTGCACGCGCTCGCCTCCCCCCCCGACCTCGCCCTCTCCCTCCGTCCACCCGAACCCCCTCCTCGTCGGCGTCCCTCCCTCTCCCCCGTCCCCCGTCGCTCTCCGGCTTGCGCCTTCGCCAGCCGACCCTACTCGCTCACGTCTCACTCTCCCTCAGTAGCACGCTCCGTCCCGCCCCACACCACCGCCGCTCTCCTCGCGAGCCGCCCCACGCCCTGCCACCCATCGCCGCCACCGCCTCGCGACCGCCTCCACCGCCTCCAGCCCTACCCGCCGCGGCAACCCCGCGCGCCGCCGCGCCCTACGCCCCTCTCGAACTCAGCCGCGCCGCCCTGCGGCAGCCCGCTAAGCACGCTTCGCCCAGCGTCTCGCGCAACCTTGCCCGGCGGCGCCGCCGCCGATCTCGGACCTCCCGTCCACAACGCGGCGTCGACCAGCCCGCCCAGCGCCTCAGCCGCCCGCCCGCTCGATGCCGCCGTCCGCCCGCCCGAATGCCCGGCCCACCTACTCCACCCGCCGTCCGCGCCTCCGGCCGTCCGGCGCCCGGTGCCCTCCCAGCGCTGCCCGAGCCCGCCGTCCCGAGCCAGCGCCATCTGGGCCTCGTCGCCTCCCTCGGAGCCGTCAGCTGCTCCGCCCGCTGGCCCGATCCGTGGCCCTGTGGGCCAGCCGTGCTCGTGTATGTGTGCTCGTGTGCGTGTGCTCGTGTATGTGTGTGCTCGTGTATGCGTGTGCTCGTGTATGTGTGTGCTCGTGTATGCGTGTCATAAGCAGCGTGTGAACCCTATGGCCTATTGGAGCACCCGAGCTCGCCAACGATCTTGGCGCGAACCCTCGACAAGATCTTCATCACGGAAACCGACGCCATGAACTCCCTCACGGAATCCGGGCGGAACCGCCAAGACCCTCATAGCAGCAAGACCTTCGATAGCGAACGGCACGAACCAAGTTACGCTCCCGACGCAAGACCGGATCGACAAGAACTACCCCGATGTCCGAGCACGACCCGTCAAACCGGAACCCCAAGTCCGTGAACCACGAACCCCGAGATCCGATCCTCGTGAACCACGGACCTGACCCGAACCGGAACACAAGATCGTCGAGCCCCCCTCTGATGTGTGACCCTTTTCCTCGAACCCTATTTTATAACATATCAATTTGTTGCGCATTAAATTGTCATTCATCTCGCATGCATAGCATTGGTTTGGGGGCCTTATGCCGATTCACCTAATAATTAAATATGGGGCCCATATGCGGGCAAATCTAGTCTCATATTGGCCTCATTTAAACTTGTGTAGCGAACCGGTATCTTATCTTACCTTGTTGAAACAACATTTAATTTGCGGGGTAGCTAAATAACTTGAACCGCCTAACTAATTGTCGGGACCCCGGTTCCGCTTAATCTGACCTAATTGCATCGCACCTTTGCCATGCCATACATCATGCATGCATCATGCCGATCTTCTGCCGTTGTATTAAATATTGCATCCGGTGTTTCTTCTAGTGTTTTGGTTCTTCGCGGATAAGGCCGTTGAGTTGATGTGAGCTTCGCCCGATCTTCGGATGAACCTTTCGACAATGTTTTCTGAGCATCTCCCCTTTCTACCTATCTTACTTTTATAGTCTTTATTCCCTCTGTTGTTCTATTGCTATACGTGTTGCGATGCTCTAGTTTCCGTATCCGTGATATCCCTGCAGCCTTATATTGCCTTGGACACACCCTATTACTGTTGTTTGGTAGATAGTTGGACTTGCGCGTCGTGATCGCTTGCTCAAGAGGCTGATGTGTCGTCATATGCCACAGTTGCTGATGAATTGCCGCATGTTGTTGTTGGAGATGATTCTAGTTTTACTTATTGTCACTTTAATTTCTGTTTAACAACTAAAATTGAATAAGCAGAGGCATCGGTGGGTGATAGATAATATTTGGTTTCGAGCGCCACTTGTGTCCCGTAAGACCCCGAGTACTTGATACCTGTTCCTTGATTTTGCGCGCTATCCACATCCGGGAGGTATATGGGACCCCCCTGAACCAGAGCTTGATTCCGTCTTATTTCTTGGGGCCACAAACTAGTTTGAGGTTTTACTACGATCCTGTACTTATGCCATGCTTTACTGCTTTATTTACGATTGTGCGAGGTGCACCCTGTACTGTTTAGGAAGCGGAGTGATTACGCGGTATCGGCAGTCCCCGTTTGGGGCATCTGTCGCTGACCATTGGCGCAACCTTGAGTCCGTCTGAAGCTTGCTTACTTCGTTGGTGTACTCTAAGGGTGGCCCCTGAAATATTTCTGAATCTGTGATTGTTCGTCGTGAAAGCCTCGTTGGGTTTTGATTTGGTTTTCCGAGAGGTTGATCGGCGTGTGTTGCTATTGGTGCACCGGCGGGTTAAAACTTTCAAAGCCGTGTCCGGATATGGACGACTTGGAGCCGCGATATCTCGATCATAGACAAGCATAACTAAAGTTCTTGTTATAAATTTGACTTATAATGACTAGTAATCAGCTTCACTATAACGGAATGGCTAATAATCTGCCCACAATTGCTTGTTTGGTTGTGCTTGCGACAATTGTATTGACTAGTAAGTATTGCAACTTCTAGCGAATTGGCTGAATTAAAAGTACCAACAACTTTGGGTTTTGGGTTTATCTCATGCTATACTTTTGATTAGTAAGAGTTGCAACTATAACGGAATGGTTAACTAAGAGTGCCTTGCTTACCTTATCGGACGATTATTTAAACGACTAGTAAAGTGCGCAACTATAATGAACAAGTAAAAGCGCCAGCTGCGTGAGTTCCTCGGTTGACTTCCTCGTTTGGTCTCGAGAAACACGGGATGGGTTTGTTTGGTGTTAGCTTCAGGTTGGATCCGGATAGGTCATTCTCATCCCTCTCGATATCCGCCCGGTTGTATCGAGTCTCTATAGGTTGTTTAGTGCATCTTTGCTGCGCTCGATCCACCATACCTATGTAGGCGAGGACCGCCGAATTCTAGCCTCGCCGTGTACTGGCCTCAGTACTGACGCTCCTTCTTTGTTTTCTGCTTTGCCCTTGTCGGCACCCCTTTTGTTTAAGCAGGTTTTGAGAACGACGCCGTTAGCAGGGTTACCCTTCCGGCTTGGCCTGGGCAGGGTTATGGACGCCATTGGTTATTCTTCAGGGCTCTTAGCCCCATTTGCTTCTTGTCCGTAGTCGGACGCCCTACCTTTTTCAAGGTGATTTGGATCTTGTATAATATATCTGTATTCTTGACTCTTTGAGTCGCTGTTGTATATATCTGTTCTGTGGGTCCCATCGAGGACTGTTGTGTAATGTTATTACTTCGTTTTCCACCCGCACGAAAGTGCCTGGTGGGCACCTTTGAATCGTTTCTATGCGGGTTTGGTGAATTTTGCCCGAACTTGCATAGGTCCGATTCTGAGGGTGTTACACTTTGCGATCGAATGAACCACTTACATACGATACCAATTTCCCTTTGTCTCACGATAGTTTATTTATCCGAGGTTATGATCGTCGGTATCTCTGCATACCTAGTTCAACCTCGTTACCGATAAGTACTCTTTTCTCGTTCCCGTGATATGTGATCCCTTGTGAGCCAGTCACATGCTTGCAAGATAATTGGATGACATTCCACCGAGAGGAGCCAGTATATCTATCCGTCATATGGATGGACAAATCCCACTCTTGATCCATGTGTTTCAACCAATACTTTCCGAACACTCAATGCCACCTTTATAGCCACCGATTACGTTGTGGTGTTTGATGTCATCAAAGCATCCATCCGGTAAAGGTGATATGCATGATCTCATGGTCGAAGGAATTAGGTTACTATGTATCAGAAAGCATATAGCAATTGAACTATTTAAATGACTTGATCTTTATGCTAAGCTTATCTATAAGAGTATGTCCATCATCATTCTCTTAATGATATGATCTGTTGTTAATAACATCTCTATGTTCATGATCGAAACCATGATCATATATTAACCAACAAGCTAGTTTAACAAGAGGCTTTACTAGGGACTCTTATTTTAGTTTACAAATCACACAAGTATTAATGTTTAGGTTAATACAATTATAGCATGGTATGTAAACATTTATCATAAGTGTGAAGATATGATAATAACCACTTTATTATTGCCTCTTGGGCATATCTCCATGATCTCCCACTTGCACTAGAGTCAATAATCTAGTTTCAAACCTTTGTGTATTCAACACCTATGGCTTTCCGGTGTTGTATATACACGATTGCTAGTGGTCAATGATCTCGAATCGACACTTCGGTCCGTGTGTAATTGCATGTCTTTGCGTCTCTACGCATCACTCATTCTCTAATGAGATGGCTTTGTATAAATTTGGTCTTTCGGTGTGACCTTTAGCTCTTTGGGGTTAAAACATGTTGATAATATTGTCGCACAATATATCTTCATAGTATTATCCCTTGTGAACTACACCTAGTTTGATAACAAACTACTTGACACAAATGCCCTCTTTTGATGCTAAAATAGTCATACTTAGCCTTTTGTTGTAGTATCAGTCACAATGTCTTAACTTTGGAACTCATCCAAATCCATTATGGAACTCACTTTCCATTATATTGTGCCACCCTTAGTTTAGATCGAGATAAACTTAATTTGTACTTTGTGACAAAACTAGTATCAATGTAGTACTTTTACAATGAACTAACCATCTATTTGTCACTTCTACAAATATTATACTCTTAGTTCTTCCTAAATATCATAAGAATATCCTTACTATTGTCCATGATCATCTTACGAATCATTCTGGTATATGCTCACAACATTTAGAGCATAGGACATATCTGGATTTGTACATATCATAGTATGATTGATATAAATACTCTTTGTGATTTCATACATCAAGTATCAATCTATACTTGATTATTTGTTTCACTTTACCAAATGTCAATACACATGAATATATCATCAACATTGAACTCTTTCAATCCTTTCTGTGCGACAAGAACCTTTTCTTGTAGTTTCTATATTGAACTCATTCAATATCTCGTCTATGTACTTCTGGCACAACCATATTAGCGTCTAATGATGCCAAATATTTGGGTTTTGCCTAAGTATTTCATCGAGATGAAATTCTTATCCTGTGTTAATAAAAAGATACATCACTTCCAATCAACAATATGTCTTCTACACAATGTATTAGAAATATGTCTTAGCGCTCCCACTTAATTTCTTGCAAATGCAAGGATCTTCATTGTCTCTGATGAAATTAAACTCTTTTAACAGTTTCATCATAGTGAAGATTCCAACTCCGCGATGCTCACTTCAACCATTGAAGTTTGCATATGCTTTTAGCATCCTATGAATTAACAAAACCCTATGGACCGTGTTATGCACATGTCCTAGGTAACGATTCTATTAGAAGAACTTGTTTTGTTTATTCAACTATCATATAACAAAATTATATGTAGTGGTTGCTACATTAATCCGTCTAGACTAAATATCACTATGAAAGATCAAATCTTGTCATAGTCAACCTTTGAACATTTTGTGAACTCTTTCCCAACATGTCGACTATTTCATAGATGTAAAACATCCATGTCTATTTCTTTATAGATCGAGACACAACTATAAGGTCTTACACCTTTCTCGAGGTCCTTCAAGTTCAAAACTTGATTTCTCATGAATGGAACTATCACGGATTTTATGGCTTCAAGCCATTTAGCGGATTCGGGGTCCATCATCGCTTCTTTGCATGTAGTCGGTTCATTATTCTCAAATAATGATTCAACCCTCAAATCTTGGTATTTGATTGTTCATCCGACCTACTTGTTTCAATAGGAACTTGGATCTCCGTGACCACAACCTTTGAGGTACGTGAGCCATGAGCTTTATTCTTTGCCTCGGAACACTTTTGGTCTTTGCG
This sequence comes from Avena longiglumis, assembly GCA_030063025.1. Classification (NCBI taxonomy): domain Eukaryota; kingdom Viridiplantae; phylum Streptophyta; class Magnoliopsida; order Poales; family Poaceae; genus Avena; species Avena longiglumis. The sequence goes on from CP125974.1 coordinate 109,181,617, forward strand.
CAACTCTGCACATACAGCTAAGGTTCTTTTAACCTTATCAAAGTTCTATTGTCCTCCCACTTAACTTTTCACGAAAAATTCCTTCCCAAAGAAACTTGACGTTCTAAGAGACAAACACTTTTGTCTCTGGTGTTATGGAGGATTACTTAACAGTTATTCGAAATAACATACAAAGACAGGTTCATCCGACTTTGGTTGCAAACATCTTTCTTATGCATAGCATACCAATGTTTTAAGAAAGGACAACTTGGGTTTTATCCCAAACCATAACTTTATATGGTGTCATTTCAACGGATTATGATGAAGCTCTTTTCAGTGGAAAAACGGTAATCTCCAAAGCTTTTAAACTTTAAAATATGATGGCAGTTTTATGAATTATACCTTTGATCTTACCATGTCAAACAAGGTTTAATTACATATCTCGAACGCTCCATACTCTTATGGTGTTTCGGGAAAATGCAAATCCACGGAACGATTCCTTAAATCTTAGGTATTATGCTAAACTTGTAACTCAAATATCTTCCTTTATGATCTTATCATAAACTATTTATATTCTTGTTATAATGATTTTGTACTTCATCTTGAAAGTCTTTGAACTTTTCAAATATTTCATACTTCATCCTTTTTAAGTAAATATTCATATATTCACTCAAATTTTCGGAGAAAGCATATGAAGTTGAAAACCAACACTCTTGACTACACATAATAAATTTAGTAAAACAATATGTACAAGTTCCAATAAGCTAGTCATTCGTTCCTTTTGGCCTATGAGCGAAGTTTTAATTATCTCTAGGAAAGTTTCACAAGCGTCATTTGATCAAAATCAAAAGACTCTAAAATTCCATCCACATGGAGTTTCTTCATGTTTTCTTTCAATATAATTTAAGCGGCGATGTTACTTCCTAAGTGATCTTTCAATCAATTTGTCTTTCGACTTTTTTAGCACTAGTTTTATGGATGTGATTTCTCCAGCGAGATTTGTGAATCATCCATCTTTTATGGATTACGGAAATTATTTGAACAACCCTTTTGTTATCATAATACGATAAAACAAATCTGAAGGCAAGCTTTGATGTTTAACGAGCAACACAATAACCCTTTATTTGTTCTTGATGAACATCATCACATATTCTTTTGCTAGTTACTTAGGCCATTGTAGTTCATGAATTGTGTTGTTTCGTATGACGATTCATACCAACAAATTCAGTATCAAATACTTAGGAACCACATTGTTTAATAAGCAAAGAATATAGCCATAACACGTATATCATCTATATACTCAAGCTGAACAATTCTAGTCTTTTCTTTTCTGCCATATATTTATGAGATTCTCTTTCAATATTTCCTTTTCTGTTTGAAAGAATCTATCAATATCAATAGTGGAGTCATACATATGACATATAGTCCAAAGCGTGTATAATTAAATACCAATATCTTTGGACTTGCACTTTGAAGTAGATCACCATCATCAAATATTTGGTGTTTTTTCAAATTCCTTTCTTTAGTAATCTCTTGGTGTAGTAAACATTTTACCTACATCAAATATTCACCCTTATCATGGAATCGTCCATGATCAAGCTACTGTTAGCTTATAACGATGAATTATGAGTATAATGTTGCTATCCGAAACCTTTTGGAGGATTAGGACAACAAGTGTCTCCAACCTTTTGCAAATTCTCATTAAATATGAGAACATGACTTTAGCCATATTATACTCTATCATGTTGCAACCAAAACTTCGTTTCAGATATCACAATATCTTCCACACATCATGGTTTCTGAAACAATTCTTTCAGATCCTAGATAACCTTGATATTAAGACAATCCTTTGAATATCAAGAATCATGGAAACAAACATGATACTAACACTTGGAATTGTTACTCTTGATTTAATACTAATTATTAAACTTCATGGAGTGTAGGAACTTCTTGAAAGTTTGTAATAGGACTTTAAACTTTAGATTAACACTTCAAAACAATACGATACCAGTTAGTAAAGTAACTAACCAGAATTCTATAGTTCTATTATCTCAATTATAACTAAGCTTAAGGTGGTAAGCGGATGCCAATGACTACAACAACTATGCAATTTCACTTTGATTTAGTTTATGATAAATTGAGTTCTAATTAATAATTAAATTAATCTAGGTGAACTCCCACTCAAAACAATATCCCTCACATTGTTTTAGTGATCACACGAACCAAATCCACCACATCAAAACCGATCATCACGAGAGTTGATATAGCTTCAATGGCGAACAATCAACATGTTCATCATATCTACTATATGACTCATGCTCTACCTTTTAATCCGTGTTCCCGAGGCCATGTGCGTACATGCTAGGCTCGTCAAGATCAAACCTTAGTTTACGCATGAGCAAATCTGGCTTGCTCACGTTGTATACACTTGCGTAATCTAAGACCCGACCATCACGTGGTGCTTGAAACAACAAGCTTTAGCAGCGTGCTAACTAAGGGTGAACACTTTATGACTTGAAATTCATGTGCATGAGGATCATCTTATAATGCTACCGTCGTCTACTAAGCAATACAAGATGAATAAAGGATTAACATCACATGCAATTCAATAATATGTGATATGATATGGCCTTTCTTCTTTGTGCTTCCGATCTCCATCTTCAAGCACGAACATGATCTCCATCATCATCGGCATTGCATCAAGGTCAATGACGGCTTCTCCATGGTTGTCGCCCACCGGCTTCAACTATTACAACTACTTTGAATAGACACGCTGGTCTTAACATAAATTAAAGACAACCATATGGCTCTGCCGTTGCCAAAACTTACAATAAGGAACATTGCATACATCATATATAATCACAATCATGGCCATATCACATCACGGACACCTGCAAAACAAAGTTAGACGCCTACTTTCTTTTGCATATTTTACGTGGTTTGGGGCTTTCAATAAGTGTCGTTCTAACTTACGAACAAGAACCACAACATTGATACTAGTATTGTTAATCACCCGTGTAAATTGGATCTTAACTATGCTAGGAGAAACATGCACCATAGCCACTTATGCAATACAAGTTGCATGTCAAGCGTGGAGCAAGTCTCATGAACGATGTCATGTAAGGTTAGCCCGGGCCGCTTCATCCCAACATACCGCAAGATGCAAAGTACACAAGAAGCAATCGACAATAAAAGCATCAACGCCCACAATGACCATTGTGTTCTACTCGTGCAACCGATCTACATATAGACACGGCTCTGATACCACTGTAGGGGTTCGTAGCATGGAAAACAAAATTTTCTATCGCATACAAACAAACAATCCAAGATCTATCTACTAAATTTTAGCAACGAGTCGATGGAATAACTTACCCTCGAAGATTCCAAAGCGGTTAACGAGAGCAGATTCTCGTGGGTGATGTAGTCGATTTTCCGATCTCAAGATCGCGAGACGATCCTTCCGGCCTGCGTTTAGGCAGCGCCCAATCGGTCACACGTTCGGTTTTCGACGAAGACCTTCCTCTCCCTTGTTCCAGAAAATGGAGGTTGTAGCACTCTCCTCGCGATTCCGACAACGTGGTACCTAAGTAGAGGGAGATCCGAGGCTTCGCCTTAAGCGGAGCGAGTATGGTGGAGTATGAGAGAGCTATTAGTGGTCTAGGGTTTAGACACACCAATTAGAAGGATCTAATCCGAAGGCTAGGGCAATTAGAAGCTCTAAACCAAAGCGGCTCTAAACCGGAGTTTAGGGCTAGGATTTAGATTAGAGGATAGGAACTTGTGTGTCTAGAGGAGGAGGCCCTGCCCCTCCTTTTATAGGTGGGAGGGGCGGCCAAGGGAGGATTCCTCCCAAGTCGGCCTTGGTGGCGCTGGCTTGGAGGAGGACTCCTCCAAGTTGGTTTCAACCTCCTCTTGCTTGTTTCCCACAGTTTCCTGTTTTAGCCGTTTGACTTTCAAACTGGCCATTTGACTTTTTACTTTTAGGATTCAATTTAATCCTTTATTTGGAACAACAAGAACACTTAGTACATGATGCAATCATTCCAATATACAATGACACATTCATGTACCCCTTCCCCCCCGGAGTGCCGGACATTCCGGAACCTTCTAGAACATTCCCGATGAAAACACCGGAATCATTCCCGAACTCCGAAACGGGACTTTCCTTATATGAATCTTATTCTCCGGACCATTCCGGATCACCTCGTGATATCCAGGATCCCATCCGAGACTCCGAACAACATTCGGTCTCTTTCTCATAATACCATAACTACTCAAACAACGTCGAATCCTTAAGTGTGTCTCCCTACGGTTCGTGAATTATGCGGACATGATCGAGACACTTCTCCGAACAATAACCAATAGAGGAATCTGGAAATTCATATGGCTCCCACATATTTCTACGAATACTTTGCGATTGAATGAACCACTTACGTACGATACCAATTTCCCTTTGTCTCACGATAGTTTACTTATCCGAGGTTATGATCGTCGATATCTCTGCATACCTAGTTCAACCTCGTTACCGATAAGTACTCTTTTCTCGTTCCCGTGATATGTGATCCCTTGTGAGCCATTCACATGCTTGCAAGCTAATTGGATGACATTCCACCGAGAGGGCCCAGAGTATATCTATCTGTCATATGGATGGACAAATCCCACTCTTGATCCATGTGTTTCAACCAATACTTTTCGAACACTCAATGCCACCTTTATAGCCACCCAGTTACGGTGTGGTGTTTGATGTCATCAAAGCATCCATCCGGTAAAGGTGATATGCATGATCTCATGGTCGAAGGAATTAGGTTACTATGTATCGTAAAAGCATATAGCAATTGAACTATTTAAATGACTTGATCTTTATGCTACGCTTATCTATAGGAGTATGTCCATCACATCATTCTCTTAATGATATGATCCTGTTGTTAATAACATCTCTATGTTCATGATCAGGAAACCATGATCATATATTAACCAACAAGCTAGTTTAACAAGAGTCTTTACTAGGGACTCTTATTTTAGTTTACAAATCACACAAGTATTAATGTTTCCGGTTAATACAATTATAGCATGGTATGTAAACATTTATCATAAGTGTGAAGATATGATAATAACCACTTTATTATTGCCTCTTGGGCATATCTCCAATAGGTTTCACTCCATCCGCGAGCATGTCAAGGATGGAGATACAAAGATTTATAAAGTACATACGGATCTCAATGTAGCAGATCCGTTGAATAAAACTCTCCCTAGAGCAAAACATGATCTACACCAGAACTCCATGGGTGTTAGATACATCACAATGTAACTAGATTATTGTCTCTAGTGCAAGTGGGAGGCTCAAGGAATATGCCCGAGAGGCAATAATAAAATGTTTATTATGTGTATTCCAAGTATATGATAGATGTTTATTTTGCATGCTATAATTGTATTAATACGGAAGCGTTAATACATGTGTGTTTAATAAACAAGCGAAAGTTCTAGTTATGCCTCTCTCATAAACTAGTTCGTTGATTAACAAGATGATCACAGTTTCCTGATCATAGACATTGGATGTTGTTAATAACGAGATCACAACATTAGTGTAATGGTGTGATGAACATTCATCTGAAGTATATCATTACGATCAAAGTTATTGAGTTTATATTGCTATAAACAAACTACGAAGTAGTCCTAATCCTTAGACCATGAGATCATGCCAAACACTAACACCGGAAGAGTTTCTTGTTGACATCAAACATCACTCCGTAACTGGGTGATTATAAAGATGGCTTCAAAGCTACTAAAGTGTTATGTTGAGAATCATGGATCAAGAGTGGAATTTGTTCATCCTGATGACGGATAGATATGCTCTGGGCCCTCTCGGTGATATCACATTGGTTAGCTTGCAAGCAAGTGATTTGATCACTAGAATGTTATATCACGGGAACGAGAAAGAGTGCATGTCGAATTGAGATCAAACTAGGTATGGAGATACCGATGATCGTATCTCGGACATGTAATATATCGTGAAACAAAGGGATTAAGATACAAGCGTAAAAGGTTAGCGATCACATGAAAAGTCATCGTTGAATGTGGGGTCAAGGATATGGATCTCGTGTCCCGCCATCGATTATTGATCGGAGAAGGTCTCGATCATGTACGCATTATTCGCGAACCGTAGGGTGACACTTAAGGACACCGGCATCCAGTTGGAGCAAATGTTTCATGCCGAAAGAATAAACAAGCGCAGGAATTTATTTCACTGGATACCGAAACAGGCTTTCGGGTGAAATTGCATAAAGTGGTTATGCATGTGAAATGGAATTCTAGCAAGGGGTTATTTGTGAATGTTTGTCTTTAAAGTAATTGACAAAATTCTGAATAAAATAAGAGTTTTATTTAATGAGAGTTTGCATTAATTTGGTGGAAATTTAATGGGAATTTGAGTGGACTTTTGAGTGGGGCGAATTTAAAGGAATTTTGTGAGTGGAGTGTCCACCCACATGAAGAGGGGAGGGCAAGGGGGTAGCCCCCATGCGCCGGCCACCCCCTTGGGGTTCCCCCCCTCCTCGTATAAAAGGAGCCCCCCTCCTCACTTGTCTCACACACCTCCTCGTGAAGGATCTCTCTCCCCCTCTAGAATTTATCCCCCATGGTCTCGGACTAGCGAGATACATGTTCCCGGTGGCTATTCGGCAAGAAAGGGTTGTGCTTAAGCTGCATCGCTGGAGCGAGGAGGCAGAGGTTGCCCGGTGTCTTGTACGTGTGTGCGAGCACGGATGTGCTGCTGCTTTGCGGCACTAGGACTTCCTCTCGATCTTGAGATCGGCAAGAGATCGTCTACATCAACCACGAGTTGAACTCGTTAAGCTTTGTCGGTCTTCAAGTGTATGTTCTCTACGGATATACATCCGCCCGTTGTTTGTATCTAGTAGATAGATCTTGGTACATAGTTCCCATCGTAGGAAAAATTTTGTTTTCTATGCTGCGAACCCTACAAGTGAGATGTCGGCGAGGTGGCGGTGCATCAGGCGATAGAAGAACGTGGAAGAGCATGGTGCCAGAGACACAATGGAGGAGGTAGATCCGAGAGGGACGGAAAAGACTACAAGGGAGAAATTAATGGCGCTCTGGCTCAGTGAGGAAGAATAGGATGAGAAGAAGACGGTGAAGAGAGAGATGGGGAAGAGGCGAACGGATAAGACAAGTCTGTTTTTTTCTCTCTTTCCAAGGTCGGGGACATGTGTTGCGCAATGAAGAGGACGCGAGTCGCGCGAGCCTCCGTCCATATTGTCTGTTTTACTTATTATTTAGTATAATATTATATCATGACAGTCACAAAATCCTTTGCTTTATTCTAGAATATTCATATTTTCTTATAAAAACAAATAGATATGCACATCCTTGCACATTACGATTTCACACCACTCGGACAACCACATCTCTAATCATATGCTACTATTGATAGAGATTAGTCATAAAAGCAGATCTCATGTCGTTGAGGTGTAAATATTTGTGTGATGATTTGAATTTTTGTAGGTGAACATACCTAGCGACGGAACGACGACAACAACATCAAAGCCTTTATCCCAAGCAAGTCATTAGGTAGCCTATATATGAAATCCAACATAAACAAAAGGAAACCAAAAAGGAAGAACACAAAAAAAAGAAACGAGAAAACTAAAAGTTTAGGACATGGATTGTTTGTTGGAAATATGCTCAAGAGGCAATAATAATTTTTTTATTATTATATCGAGTGCTCATTTTAAGTTTTTATTCTCTATGGTTCAATTGTATAAACTAGAAATTAAATACATGTGTGGATAAATAAGCTACACAATGTCCCTAGTAAGTCTCTTCTGACTAGTTCGTTAGTCAGGTACATGGTTAAGGTTTTCTAACCATGGACATGTAATGTCACTTGATAACGGGATCATATTATTAGGAGAATGATTTGATGGATATATCCAATAATAAGCATATCCTTTTGATCATATCACTTAGTTTGATTGCTATCGCTTTTGTAATGTCAATTATCGTTTCCTTAGACCATGGGATTGTGTTACTCCATGTTACTAGAGGAATACTTTGTGGACATCAAATGTACTTTGTATATAGGTGATTATAAAGATGGCTTTCAAGTATCTCTAATGGTGCTTGTTGACTTGAATGAATCAACACTGGGATTTATTCCTCCATGTGATGGAGAGATATATTTGGGCCCTCTCGATATTGTAGCATCCTAAATCTTGCATGTGAATAATGTGTTTAGTCATGGGGATCCTATACTATGGAACGGGTAAAGATAACTTGCTAGTAACGAGATTGAACTTGTTTAGTCATGGGGATCCTATCACGCGTGATTGGATGGATGCACGCAGGACAGTGGAGCCGTATGGCATCATGGTGGTGTCGATGGCAGGCCTTGCAAGGTCAGTACATTGATCTCTCCAGAAGTTGGGTATGCGGAAGAAGGCGACGGCTAGGACTTTCCGGAGCGTGTATGCTGGTACGCTCTAAGAATCTGCCGGATCGGTTGTGCCACTTGCTCGCCACTGGGCGACTTGTCGAGGCCTTCGGTTCTAGATGATGTTGGTGGAATGTCAGCGATATTGGCCCTGCTCATAGACACCCTTTCATCAGGGTTGTAGGATTAGTGAATTGTCGCTTGTTTTGGTGGGCTTCGATTTGATATTTGTAATCTCATTTATAAGGTTTTTGAGAATAATCTAATAAAACAGGTTGTGTGCATCTCTTGGATGCAGAGACCGGTACGATATTCCCCCGTTTCAAAAAAAGTGTACTTGGTCTTGGGGGTAGGTTAACAGCTAAAGATCTTTGTTAATGAACTTGGCCCTTGGGTACGGCAAAAACTGTGAGACCTTTATCCATCTTCTAGACATGAATTTCATTATCTTTTTCATTTTGAAAATAATAATTTTGTTGATCTTCTAGCCTATGCATTAATATGATTTACCTAATCAACAATTTATTACTAGAAAGCTCATGAAAGATAAACCCCAAACTCTAATGTTCCGTCCTAATGAAATGTGGGATAAGTAGAACCAATAAAACAAGAGGTGGATAGTGGTGCTTTACATGAACTTAAGATCTATCGGCGTGCCCCGGGAATTTCACATATGTTGTTTGCCGATCATAGCCTCTTATTCTTTGAAGGAGCAACACAACAAGCTGGTGTTGCGAAATCAATCTTAGACATATATGAGAGAGGTATATGACAACTTGTAAGCTTAGGCAAGTGCTCAATCATGTATGGGTATAAATGCCAAGAAAATGCAGAGGAGGAGATAAAGAATATTCTTCGGTGTGAGACAGCAACCTTCAAGGAACGAAAGGACGTATGAATAAAGGTAAATTCTCAACCGTGGAAGTCAAAATTTCTTAAGAGAGCTAATGATTGGGATGAGAAGTATATGTAGGGGCAGCAAAATAGATATTGGTGAAGGCGGTGCTATAATCCTTGCCAACCTATGCTATGGCAATTTTTCGATTTCCAGTGGGTCTTATTGATGATCTAAGCCAAGTCATTCGAAATTTTTGGTGGGGGGACGAACATGACCGCGGCCGCATGCATTGGATATCTTGGGAGAAAATGGTAAGACTAAATCACTTGGAGGGATTGGTTTTCTTGATTTGTGGGTGTTCAACCAAGCGTTGCTGGCCCACCAAGCGTGGAGAATCATTCAGAATCCTGATATAGTTTGTGTGCGAGACTACTCAGGGCCAAGTACTACCCAAACAGTAACTTGTTGGACATAGCTTTTGTGCAAAATGCATCACAGTCGTGGCAGGGGGTGATGCACGGCTTGAAACTTCTCAAACAAGGTGCCATTTGGAGAATCAGTTCAGGATCACAAGTGTGAATATGGAGGGATAACTGGATACCACGTAGCGACTCACTAAAGATTTCAGGCATGCGAAAACACACACGCTTGTGATGGGTATCTGATTTGATTAACTCGGTGACTAGAACCTGGGATGAGGTAACTATTAGGAAGATTTTCTTCCATCATGATGCTGAAGCGGTACTTGCGATGAAGCTCCCGGCCAGGGCTACGACTGACTTTATCGCCTGGCACCCGGAGGATAATGGCATGTTTAATGTGTGTTCTGCATATCGACTTGGACTTGCACCGACCTTACATAGATTGAGTATATGGCAGTCATGTTCCAACCATTCAGGTGATCGTCCAATATGGGACTTGGTGCGGAAGGCTGGTGTACCACCAAAGATTCGTGTATTTGCATGGAAGGCTGCAACTGACACTTTGACAGTCATGGAGAATGTTTATCAATGCATAAATTCGGTTCTGCCGACCTGCAATATTTGTGGAGTAACCATTGAAAATGCATGGTCTTTGGTACAATGTACCCGTGCAAGGGCCTTACATGATCAGCTAAGACAAGTATGGAAGCTACCACCGGAAAGAGAGTTTGGTCAATCATGAAAAGAATGATTTTGCAACTGATTGCTAGCTAACATCCCTGCTGAAACGAGACCGAAACTTCTCTTCCTTTTCTGGCGAGTATGGCATCACAGAAATGACATAGTACATGGTGACGGAAAGGCGTCCATAGTAGCATCAGTTCCATTCTTGTAGAATTATTTGGAGTCCTTCAAGACCGCAACAGCAAAGCAAGTTGATCCAAAAGGAAAGGCCACCATTTTCAGTTCACAATCGCTGGTACCTAATGCCCATGATACAACTTCACGATGGCGTCCTCCTGATGACGGCCGGACAAAGGTCAATGTTGATGCAAGTTGGGACTCTTGGAGCAAGAATGTAGTGTGGGGGTTGATCATACGAGACAACGCAGGAGCTGTAATAGTCTGTTGTTTGCCTTGAGGGCCTCAAGCATGTTATTGATCTTCAATGTTGGCCGGCAATTATTGAGTCTTATTGCAGCCGGGTGGTAAATGCTGCTAATGCAAATTCAATGGATAGATCGCCCTCTATATATAGAGAGATCAAAAAGGTTATGCGACTTCATCCCGAAATCTCTATTAGTAAAGTTGACCGTGAGTGTAATAAAGTAGCGCATAATTTGGCCCAACTAGACAAGCGTGAGTCTTGTGGAGTGTTACGTGAACGGACACCGATATGGGTGTTGGCTTTGATCGCGAACGATTGTAAAAACATTATTGCCTAATTAATAAAGCTCACGGTTTTCCTAAAAGAAATGCCTAGGTTTGTTCATATTTTCGTTGTTTTCATTTTTTGGAAAAGGGCAGCCAACGTATTTGCAAACTGAATAGCACTGGTTCAGTTTCCTTTATACACGTTTTTACAGTATCGTTAGTGATGCTCTAAGAGCAAGTCTAACAGGCCCCGTAAACAGCCGGCACCCCGTAAATTTCCGGCGAGATACGGGGTGCCGGTGTTTTGGCCCGCCTAGCACGCCCCGTAAACAGGCCGGCTCGTATCGCTCGGATACGGGGCAAATCACCACCCGCCCTCAGAGGTGAGGGTGCAGTGAGGTCCAACCTCACTGCAACCCTAGCTCCGTGCCGCCCAACTCGGCGAGCAATTCCACCCGTTCATGAATCCACGCCGCCGCCATGAGCTGCCGCCGCTGACAGGCTCCTCGCCACCAAGCGCCATGAGGAGCTCACGCTCGAGGCGTGGGTCCTCTATCGCAAGCTATTCAGCGGCAGCCGTCGAAAATGGGTCGGTGGCGGGGGCGATGCTGTCGCTCGTCGACTTCGCGTCCGGCGGCTGCTACTTCAACATCGACCCGCCGCTGCCGCCGACGACCGACGACAAATTCGAGAAGTGCCGGGCACAATGGGAGATGGACCGCGCCAATCTCGCGGCGTGGCGCCTGTGCACGCCCCAACCGGGAGGAGGGCTCGGCGCCTGGCTGGGGACGGCGGCGGCGAGGAGGAGGATCCCTCTTCCGCAGCGATCGAGGCCTCAAGGAGGCCGGCAGCGGCCGCGGATAAGGAGGAGGCGCCGCCATCGCCGCCGAGGAGATGAAGAAGCGGAGGCTGCCGCCGCCCGTCATCGTCATCGACGATGACTAGCGCATCGCCGCCGGCGGCTGACAACCTCGCCGACAAGGAGGTCTCCGGCGAGGTTCTTTTGTGCAGTTTTAGCTTAACAAGTCGTGATCTACCGCTAGATCGCGCAATTTTGCCTGTATCTATGATGAATCGACTATCTATGAAAATCTATTTTTATCTCACGCGAAATTTAAATTTTAAATATACGGGGCTCGGATACGGAGTCTGCTAGACGGACGATGAAATCAGTAGGGAACTTCGGAGCAAAATCAAGTAGAGGACCTTTGTTTTACGGGCCAGAAATGCTCTAACGGGCTTGTACGAAAAACAGAGGAAGTAGTTGACGTCAGATCAGAAAACGCCAGCGTCACCTCCCCGGTTCCCCCGATGGCGCCGCTGCTCAAGCTCCCGCCGCCGATGACGTCGCCCGGCACGGCCGATCTCCAGCTGCACGCGCCGCCACTCGAGCTCGCGACAGTTTGGGGTCTCCCTGCTTGCACCGCCGCCTAGGATGCCGAATCTTGAGCTTCCCGTGCTGCTGGAGAGATGTCTCGACACGGTCCTGCTCCTGTCGCCGCCAGGTGCGGCGTATCTCAAGCTGCCGGCGCAGCCACTCGACAGCCCCTGCTCCCTCCGTCTCATATTTGCCGTCATGGGGTTGGGGTGGAGGAGACGCGGTGTCGTCTTCTTGAAGGCCACGAATGGGCCTCGATCTCAACCTATCAACCCCGCCGTGAGTGCCCTCCGCTGCACAACTCCATCAGGTTCGTTCTCTCTTTTGTGCGTGCTTTGAGGCCCTCAACGTGTTCGACAATATTCCTCAGTGAGGCCAGCGACAGTCCATGGTTTTCGATGCCTGATGTTGAGTCCACGCTGGTCTTTGAAAGCCTGCCAAATGCATGTGGTCAATGATCGATGCTAGCTTGTCTCATCTTGCTCTTGCCAAATGCACATACCGCATAAAGGTACCAAAATCAACTGATATTTTTTAGCTTTATTTTGTATGTCAAACAAATGGAATTGAATTGCACATGGTTCTGTTTGGAGGAAGATATGAGATCCTTTTGGATAACCATAGGCAGTAGAGTCTTAGCTTGATGACACTAGAGGAATGGATATTTCTAATGCATAGTCGAATTGTGCAAAACATTTCCACTGACCTAGCTCACTAAATGATTGAGTTTTTGTTGTCCTACTCATCATTTCCTACCAATTCTACCGATGAATATCACAAGATGCAATTCAACTTGACTTGATCAATCATGTAGTGGTTTATACTTTTAAGAAATTAGTTGCCACCATAGTAATTTGTATAGGTACCTACCTGATTAGTCCATACCTACAACAAACCCCCCTTATCCGTGACTCTACGCCAGGGAGTAGTGGAGCCCGCCACCCAGCCGATGACGCCATTCGCGAAAGGCCGCCGTTCACTGTCACCGAGAAGTTAGAACACGTTTCAGAGTCGGTTGGGCCAATCGCATGGGAGTGGGCCAACGTCGCTAGATCAAGAAGACTCGCTATGTGATGCACCAGTGGCCCGGGAGAGTAGTTGGGCAACGTTGCTAGCAGCCCACCGCCGTTAAAGTGTATGGCAGTGTCTGACACTCTCCGCCACACCGGGTTGGATATCAACCAATCCCCATGCACGGACATGGTGGTGGCGCCCTCCACTGCTCCGGCCAGGGCTGCTACCAACCTTCAATGCTCTGCTTGATCTGCTGTAGAGGATCCGCTGCGCTGGGGCAACGAGATCTTGCCATATTGGCCGCTTGATGCCCAGCCAGCACGTTGTATGGACATGGGCGGCGCCCACCTCTATTTTGTATGTATTTGACGATTGTAGATGTTATATTTCTCTACATATTTGGTCAAAATTTATATGGCTTGACTTTTGAATAAAAAACTAATATGCACTCTGAAATTTATATTGCAGAGTTGATAGCTCAGCACCTGAGGCTAAGCCTACTATTATAAACTGTTTATTGGGATGGTACTTTTTTTTGTAATTATCATTCTACCAGACCTGTCAATCTTGTTCACGAGGCAACAAATCTAGCTATCAAAGGTAAGAAAGTACAGGCTTTTATATCTTTGCCTTGTTACACATGCAATATATTCTTCAAGGTAGAGCATAGCCAAGTAAGCACTCAGCACCATCAAGCAGAATGCTCATCTTCCTCCTGAAATGCTTGATACTGTCCCAATAGTAGTTGATGAAGGATATGACATGATGTATGAATCGAACCCTTCATTTTGCATCAAGGCCAGTGCTTGGAAGCTCTGGTGTGCTGTTAGCTCAGGTGGTTCAATATGGCCATCTAGGTATTGGATCACTTGCTGCATACTAGGCCTTGCAGATGCAAATGGGTGTGAGCACAGCAGTCCTAGCTTTAACATCAGATATGCTTCACCAACATTGTAGCGCCCATTAAGCCTTGTATCTATTACATCCGCAAGCGATCCTTGTTGCACATGCTCAGGCACCCAATCCACCAACATGACCTGCTTATCCTGTGTCCTTTGCATGATAGGTCTTTGTCCACAAGTGACCTCTAGAATGAAAATACCAAAGGCAAATATGTCGGTAAGAGGGGTGGCCTTGCCTGTGCGTGCTAGCTCTGGAGCAAGGTAACCGATGGTGCCGACAACACGAGTAGTTTCATGTTCGACGCCATGATCATACAACCTCGCTAGACCGAAATCACCCAGTCGTCCATTCAGCTCATCGTCAAGGAGCACATTGCTTGCCTTGATGTCTCGGTGGACGACTAGTTTCTCCCACTCATGGAGATATATCAGTGCAGACGCAATACCCCTGATGATACGAAACCTTTGATCCCACCTTAATGTGTTGTCAACTTCGCCATACAAGTACTTATCAAGGCTTCCATTGGGCATATAGTCATACACTAACAAGAGCTCACCATGACGCCTGCAATACCCAAGTAGCTGTACGAGATTTGGATTCTGAAGGCGGCCAATGCTGACAATTTCTGCAATGAATTCCTTCATTCCTTGCTTGGAGTCATGTGACACCCTCTTCACAGCTACCATTAATCTGTTCCTTGGTAGCACTCCTCTATATACTCTTCCAAATCCTCCGGCCCCTAGGAGATTTCTGTCGTCAAATCCTTGTGTTGCACGAAATAAATCCTTGTACGAGAACCGGTGTGGGCCGAATTCAATCTCCCAGTCATCACGTAACTCTGCGTACGTCAAATGCCTCCGCACGAGCAGGGAAACAACGGCAGCCACAGACAGGATGAGTGCTGCCGTTGCTAGCGGTAGAGCGATCTCCAATGCATGGAGACGACGATGATCCTTGGGATGAGGACGAGGAGGCAGCTTTGGCAGCATGGTGACATTGATGGCCGGAGCAGGACTGTTCATGCCGAAACTCCAACCGAGCACATAGTGCCTCGTGTTTATCTTGCCCAATGCAGCTGTGAAGCCGATGTATGCCACGTCTGTGAGCACAGTTGATAGGTCAGAGTTTGCCGATACTGTTGGTCTTGTAGGTTTGGCCATGCCGAGAGGAGCCATGGTGACGTTGATCTGCGTCTTCTCTCTGTGGTAGTCCACCCAGACCTGCATTTCCTCTTGGCTATCAAGACCCAATCCCTGGAAGGTGCCGTTCTCGTCGTGGTAGAAACCAGCATCGTGTGACTGCATGGAGCGGAGACTGTTGATGTCGATGCCAATATGGTTGTCGTTGATGTCCTGGAACTCCATGTTCTTGAAGGTGTCGAGCTCGACCGCGAAGATGTGGTTTGTCTGGTTGCCATTGTTCTGGCTGTTGAGGAGACCTAGGAACTGCACGGGAAACGCCGCTGAGAAGTTTTCGCTCGGCGCAATGAACATGGCCATGCCGTTGCTTCTCAAGTCGTTGTAGAGGGAGATGATGGCGAAGACGAACAGGAAGGAGAAGGACTGCACGGTCCCATCGGACGAATTATGGAAGCTCAGAGGAGTTGGGTAGATGGCGTGGCCTTTGCCCAGGATCGTGCCATTGGTGAGCTCAAGTAACCCGTTGGGTGTGACCGAAGCTGTACCATCGAGGGTGAGGTTAGCGTTGGAAAAACCAGAGTAGCTAAACTGGTGGTCATCGCCGGCAACGAAGCTAAGGCCAAGAAAGAGTAGTTTGAGAAGCAATAAGGATATAGGTTTCATGTCAGAGATGGGTATGAAAAATGGCATAAGGAGGTGGATTGTATGGATGTAACTCTTATACATGGCAACACCGGAAGTTTTGCTCTACTCGGCCATCTATTGGTGAGAGGACTCTCAGTTTTGCAGTTTTTTCATGAGCGGTCGGCCTTCCCTTGGTTTCCTCTAGAACAGAGCTTTGATCCTGCTCTGTAACACAGTACTGATATAGACTAATTTGAGAATTAATTAATGTGCCATTTGCATCAACCTTTTTATTATTCTGTCATGTGGATGATGGGAAATTGGCAGCTCACATCAGAGTGCCAAGTCCAGACTCCAGAGGCACCTTTGTAGTCTTTTGATGTTTGTGTTCAAATTTATTATGCCCTTACAGCAACAGTAGAGGATTTCAATAAACCTTTCTAGTCTCCTTACGTGAAGTAAATCTGGATCATCCAACTTAAAGTAAACATGTACACCTATGAACTGTTTGACGCAAATTTTCAAGATATTTTCAACGACAACATTCCATTCGAAATAGCATTCTTTTTGGAGATTTTGCAGTCTAACTGCCATCCTTACTACAGTTTTAACAAGGTGAGCTAGCTTTTCAACACTCTTTTTCTTCACCACGTCCCGTGTGTTCTTGTGATCTCTAACTTTGTTCTTCACTTCTTCTGTTGTCCCAGCTTCCTCTTGATCTTTAGTTGTCATGATAGGTGGTCTTGATCTTTCGGCATAATGTTGTCCTTGCATCGACTAACAGATATGTTGTCTGACCACCAGCCCTTGGCCCCCTGTCGTGACATCCGAAGTCCCCCACATCAATGATGTTTAAGAGCTCCTTGTAGCATTTGCGGCTGACGCAGTTCACTACATATTTTGCCTCAGGGTATGATTTCTTCCTGCTGATAGAAACTACAAATCTTATCGCCTGTCCCGAAACTTTTTAGTGATATTATTCTCAACTTTTAATGAAAATTTAGTATTCCACAGCTGCTTGAAAGATCAGTTACCCCAGACCTGAACCAAGTATTTGTACATGGATGATACAGAGAACTGACCTGTCTTGTTATTATAGCTCCATCAAGACATGTCACTTTCCTGTATAAATTTTGTGCCATAGCAGCAATGGCAGGGGACCCCAGTGAACCTTCCTAGTCTTCGGTCAAGGTGAATTTTAAAGATGGACAATAACTGAAAATGACACTTGATGCTAAATTTCTAACATGTGACGCGATAATAATTTATTAATAGGGGCTGTAATGTATGACCTTAAACGTTATTCTAGATAGTGTTGCTGTTTGGCGGGGACTTGTCCAAGACTAATGGCAAACATGTGAGATCAGCAAACCACTGTTATCAGGTCACATTTTTCTTGACATACTGTACTGACATGGAAATACTTTGTTGATTATGTGGCAGAGAAGAACTTGAATCGTCCGTTGTGGGACCGACTGGCTCCAGCATTCGTCCGCAATATTCAGCTGGCGAGGAAACCCGATTCGCGAGCTCACGTACTTTTGGAAAACTTATTGAAGTTTCCCATTTAGCATCGACCTCAGATGCAACCTCTTGCTGAAACCAATGAGCCGTTCAGGATCATCGCAGCCACGCGAACAGTGTTGGCAAACAGAGGAGGATAAAAACAGATGGAGACGATGCAGACAGGAACGGGAGTCGCACACATGCCAACCGTCACAACTCACAAGCGACGACAACAGCCGAACGAACTATCTACAAGCAGAGCATTGACAGACAGAGGAGGATAAACAAGAATGGAACGGGAGTCTGTGGTATGCTAAAGCGGAGCATCTCAAATCACCCTATGTAGTCTTCCGTCGAGTAAAATTGTGATCATTATTTTTATGGCTGGCCTACCAGAAATATTTTCACTAGGATGACTTGGCAAGGGAGGCGAAGATTGGGACACGCAAGGGAAGAAAATTGTCACTAGGATGACTTGGCACCCTGAGGTGTGAAACTGTTGGAAAATGACCACGCTGGTGAAAAAACTGGAACCTATCTAAATCGGTGCTCTGTTCTAGTCATCCGGAGAAACAGGACCTAGGCCAGAGACACTTAGAAAACTGGAAAAATGAGTGGCCCAAGACCGAACCTTCCTGTTGGCCATGAGTCGCCTGTCCTCGTCACCCTGCTGCGGCAGGCATGAAAGTCACCCAATTTGGCAAGGGAGGCGAAGATTTGTTGCAATATCATATCTCCTCATGGAAGACTTGTTTCACCGGAATGTCGGCCAGGGCGCCATTGAAGTCAGGAAATTTGTCGACCGTGACACGCAACTCTCCTCTGTTGGTATGCATATACCCTGTTTCCGTGGCTGCAAAGATCATGGACGGCTTCTTCGCTTTCACTGTGCCATTGTGCAAGGTTGATTGAGATCCTCTGCCGTTGCTCTAACGACCATAAATTTCAACAAAGATAGTAGGCTGGAAAGGTTGATTGAGACCCTCTGGATTTGGCACTCAATTGTGAATTGAAGCTGCCTGTGTGCTACATCAAAATGAACTTGCACCAGCAATGAAACACCTCATTCCAGCATACTAATTGAGTAGTTGCCACATCCCAGCCACAGACCGCTTCTGGCGATGGCCAAAATGTTCCTCCCATCCCTCCTACTATTTGGCCTTGCCATCACAACCTTTTCTGCCGGCGACGACCAGTTCGTCTTCTCCGGCTTCAAAAACTCCGGCCTAACACTCGATGGCAGCGCCGTCATCACGCAAGGCGGCCTCCTTGATATGTCCAACGGCACGGATAACGTCAAAGGTCATGCTATCTATCCCACACCTTTGCTCCTCCGTAATTCATCTAGTGGTAAAGTGCAATCTTTTTCGGCCACCATCGTTTTCTGTATCGTTGGCGTGTACCCCGGCGTGAATGCTAACGGCATGGCCTTCTTCATCGCTCCAAGCAAGAATCTCTCAGAAGCACTGCCGACGCAGTACTTTGGGATCCTGAAACAAGAACATAATAACAACCTCCTGGTCGTCGAGATCGACACCTTCCAGAATCCTGAGTTGCAAGACATCAATGACAACCATGTCGGCATTGACATCAGCAACGTCTTCCCGTTGCAGTCTTACATGGCTGGCTTCTATGAAGACTCTAGTGGTGACTTCAAGAACTTGACCCTGAACAACGGCATGAAGATGCAATTGTGGGTGGAATATGAACAAGAGTTGACAAGGATCAATGTTACCTTGGCTCCACTTCACGTGGGAAAACCCTTGAAGCCACTCTTGTCTGCAATCCATGACCTCTCAAAGGTGCTTACAGAGACGTCTTATATTGGTTTCTCATCCACAGCTGAACTGATGAACGCTCGTCATTATGTTCTTGGATGGAGCTTCGGCGTAAATATGCAAGCTCCATCCATCGACATATCCAAGCTTCCAAAGTTGCCTCGTGTTGGGTCAAAGCCCCAGTCCAAGCTCTTGGCGATCATCCTACCGATAGCCACTGCAACATTGATCATCTCTATCGTCACAATTATATTTCTGATGGTGCGAAGAAGACGAAGGTATCAGGAGGTGCGCGAGGATTGGGAGAGCGAGTTCGGTCCACACCGGTTCTCGTTCAAGGATTTGTTCCATGCTACGGAAGGATTTAAGAGCAAGAACCTAGTTGGAGCAGGAGGTTTTGGAATGGTATATAAAGGGGTTCTTAAATTGTCCAAGAAGGAGATTGCCGTGAAGAGGATGTCTCATGAGTCAACACAAGGGATGAAGGAGTTTGTTACTGAGATTGTTAGCATTGGTAAATTGCGACATCAGAACCTGGTGCAACTTCTTGGTTATTGCAGGCGAAAAGGCGAACTGATATTGGTGTTCGATTACATGTCAAATGGTAGCCTTGACAAGTATATACACTGTGAAGAGGGAAAGCCCACCTTAAATTGGGCTCAGAGGTTTCATGTCATCAAAGGTATCGCTACCAGCTTGCTCTACCTCCGTGAAAAGTGGGAGAAAGTTGTGATCCACAGAGACATCAAGGCGAGCAATGTTCTTCTTGATACTGAAATGAATGGGCGGCTCGGCGACTTTGGACTTGCAAGGTTGTATGATCATGGCACCGATCCACAAAGCACACATATGGTCGGCAGGATGGGATACGTTGCCCCTGAGCTTGTACGCACAGGCAAGGCATCTCCTCAGACGGATATGTATGCCTTCGGCATGTTTCTTCTTGAGGTTGCATGTGGGCAAAAACCCATCAAGCAGAACACGGAGGGGAAACAAATTTTCCTGGTTGATTGGGTCATAGAGAATTGGAACAATCGATCGCTTAGCAAAACAGTGGATATATGACTCAGAGGTGACTACAACACTGGTGAAGCATGTTTGGTGCTGAAGATAGGACTTCTATGTCTACACCCATTTCCTTGTTCAAGGCCTTGCATGCGAGATGTTATGCAATACTTCAATGGTGAGATCCTGCTGCCTGAGCTGAGGACGACACAGCTGAGCATGGACATGCAAGGTTTGATGCAAGATAACGGATTCAACACATGTGTCATGTCTTATCCCCAGCTGATGCCAAGCTTCAGTGCAATGTCGGACCTCTCTGGAGGACGATGATATTCATGGTCTTAGTGATTTTTCTCATCCAGCATGTACGTACTCTTGGTTTGCATGTTCTAGCTTCACATATGAATATGATCAATTAGATATTTTCATATCTTTGCACTGATTCACATAGTTAGTATCCAGATTCCACTAAATATAAAGTATCTATCCATTCAGTTAGATATTAGTATCCATATTTCCATAATTTTACCGGTATCAACTGAATACAATTTTGATACAATTCCGTAGAAAATCTGCTAAAATGTTATTTATTTCGATGGCCAGAAAAAAGGTGGGACTGTTAGTAGGTCCACTAGTTGCTATTTTTCCATAACATAAATCAAGTAAGTTTGAATAAAATGAACAAAATTAAAAGTATCATATTTTGCACGTAGGTGAGTTTTTTAAAATAAAAGGGGAAGCCCTGGTCACTCTTAGAGTTAACATCTCGTAGGTCACATCAGGCTTATGCTAATGTGGCATGTACTGCAACTGGACGACATCAGGTTTAAGCTGTGTGAGTGCCGAACCCCTCTGCACTTGATGGAATTTTCCTCTCTTTGCCTCATGACCAGTGTATGAAGTCGATGCATCTAAACAAAAGACTCTGAAATCGATGGCTGTGGTGTGGAGTTGGTGGCTTGACAAAAATAAAATGGAACGTTAGGAGAGGCGCTTATCAGTAGAGGAGTTCCATTTCCTGATTCCAAGCCACACTGATATTCATGGTCTTAGTGATTTTTCTCCTCTCTACCTGAAGAAGGAGCAGCGACCTGCTGTCCGTGACAACCAACGTTTGAAGCCACCTCTTGATGGTTTCATCAAAGTAAATATTGATTGATCCTTGGTTGGTGCATTATCACAAGTGATCATGCCGGCAGCCCTGTTTTTTCTGCTGCTGGTCGGATTAGGGTGGCTCAGTTTCAGCTATCCCAATCTTGGAGCCGGTACCGGACGTGTGATTTTTTTGACAGATTGCCTAGTGCTCAAGCAGGCGTTAAGCACAGATGCCTATTATCTGTCCAGGTTTGGGGTATATATCCAATGTACAGATGCAAATTGTGTCAGTTTTACATTACATTAGATCTACAACCACCTATTCGGCATTTGACAAAAACCATTCATTGGTTACTTAATTATTATAAGCAAGTATGAATTAGTGTTAATTCTATGATTAGAGATAATCACAAATAAAGCCTAATTCTATTTTTTTATAAACTATATACACAAAGGAACGGAAACTGTCATTAGGGTGACTTGTCTTGGACTTGGCACCCTGAGGTGTGAATTGCCACGTTCCCTCCATCTTTGGAAATCTTTCACAATAATTTTCGAGATTATGAGCTGCTTTCAAGTTTGATATTCAAAAAACAAATGTCATTTTCAGTTCCTGTTCATATTAAAGTGCCACTGTTTATTGCTAGACAGGTTGCTTGAGATGCTCAATTCAACAAATGTAGTTCCTGTCCATATTTAAAATGCTACTCTTTACCACTACTAACTAACTAACTGAGATGCTCTGCAGTTAGAAAATAATCACACTCGTAGAATCTATATTTGAGCTCTGGTAGAAGAACTAGAAATTGACTGGATTCTGGACGAAGACTGAAATCCCCTGCGGTTGCTGGAACGACACAACATTAATATATATGTGTCTGTAATTGTTAGGCTTGCTGCAGGCAGTGAGTCGCTGGCTGTAATCCTGCTGTGGTGTGTCCGATTTGACAACGGAGGTAAAGATTTGTGGCAAATTCTACCTCGTACAAGACTCGTTAGATACAATGCTTTAGGTCATTACAGAAAATTTTGTTTTGGCTGTCATCGTCTCTCACTTGTATTGTACGGTTGGTGAGTGTGAGGCTCCTGTTCCCGCCTGTCTCGTCTCCATCTGTTTTTATCTGTCGGTTCTGTGTTTAAGTGCCTGCGATGATCCTAGACAGATTTTTCTCTTCAGCGCAGGTTTCGTTTTTTCCAACCAAAGAAAGTATTTTTTTCGAACCTAAACAGCGCAGGGTTTTTCGAACCTATGTAAGACCTGTCCCTCTCCTTGTTTTTTATTTTGCTTATGAGACTAGAACAATCAGATGCCACAGTAATCTTCTGTAAACCAGCTTCTTCGGCAAAAATTAAAGCATGGCGCGTTGCAATGGCTTCAGCTAGCTCTGGATTGTCAACATGGTCCACAGAGCACCTACTTGCAGCTAGCACCGTACTCAACTGGTTGCAGATGACGATACCAATGCCCGTGCCCATACGATTACTCTTTGAGAAGATGGCAGAATCAATATTGATCATGACTGACTCAGCCCACGGCGGAGACCACTTGG
Source organism: Avena longiglumis (assembly GCA_030063025.1). Taxonomy (NCBI): domain Eukaryota; kingdom Viridiplantae; phylum Streptophyta; class Magnoliopsida; order Poales; family Poaceae; genus Avena; species Avena longiglumis. The sequence continues at coordinate 109,204,671 of CP125974.1, forward strand.
GCATTGATTCCTGGTTCTCACGCTAAGGGCGACAGCCCACCTGAAGCTCAACTTCGAAATGCAACAAATGTCATTTTCAGTTCCTGTCCATATATATTTAAATGCTATAGTACTGTTTACCGCTAGTACCTGGTGACACCGAATCTAGACAGAAAACTAACAAGCTTCGTCTGCACGACATTCATCGACCGTGACACGCTGTATTAATTGGCTTCAACCAACAGACATCTCTGGTCTCCATCCTCCTCTGTATGCCACTAGTGCAAAGGTTGATTGAGATCCTCAGGATTTGGCACTCTCAAGTGTGAACTAAAGCTGGCTGCGTGCAACCTTAAAACGAACTCGCACGATCAACCAAACACCTCATTAATTCATTCGGACACATTAAATCTTAATAGTTGCCATTTCCTAGCCAATGACAACTTCCGGCGATGGCCGATATGTTCCTTCCATCCCTCCTCCTTCTATTTGGCCTTACCGTCAAAATCTTTGCCTCCGACGATAACCAATTCGTCTTCTCCGGCTTCACACAATCCACCTAGCACTCGACGGTAGTGTTGCCGTCACACAATGTGGCCTCCTTGTTATGTCCAACGGCACGAGCAACGCCGGAGGTCATGCTATCTACCCCACTCCTCTGCTCTTTCGCAATTCATCTGGTGGAAAAGTGCAATATTTTCAATCACCATCATTTTTGGTATCGTCGGCATATATCCTGACATGAATGCTAACGACATGGCCTTCTTCATCGCCCCAAGCAAGAATTTCCCGGATGCAATGGCAACACAGTTCATTGGGATCATCCTAAAACAAGAAACAATGAAAACCTCATGGTGATCGAGATCGACAACCTTCCAGAACCCTAAGATGCAAGATATCAACGACAACCACATTGACATTGACATCAACAATAATTTCTTTTTGTAGTCTTACATGCTAAGTTCTAAGAAGACGCTAGTGGTTCCTTCAAGAACATGACGCTGAATAGTGGCATGGAGTTCAGCTATGGGTGGACTATGAAGAGGAGGAAGCAAATATCAATGTGACCTTGGATCCACTTCATGTAGGAAAACCCGTGAAGCTATCTGCAAACTATATAACCTCTCAAGATTGCTACAAAGACGTCGTATATTGGTTTCTCATCCACGGGTGAACAAATGAACACCCTTCATTATGTTCTTGGATGGAGCTTTGGCATGAACAAGCAAGCTCCATCAATCGACATCTCCAAGCTTCCTAAGTTGGCTCATGTTGGACCAAAGCCATAGTCCAAGCTCTTGTCGTTCATCCTACCAATAGGCACTGTAACATTGATCATCTCTATCGGCACTATGGGCATTGTGATGGCGCGAAGAAGGCAAAGGTATCAGGAGGTGCGCGAGGAATGGGAGAGTGAGTTCGGTACACACGGATTCTCCTACAAGGACTTGTTCCATGCTACCGAAGGATTTAATAACAAGAACCTAGTTGAAGCATAGGGTTTTTGGGATGGTACATAAGAAGGTGCTTAAATTGTCCAAGAAGGAGATTGTCGCGAAGAGGATGTCTCATGAGTCAACACAAGGGATGATGGAGTTTGTTACCGAGATTGTTAGCATTGGTAGACTGCGACATCACAACCTGGTGCAACTTCTTGGTTATTGCATGTGAAAAGGTTAACTGATATTGGTGTAAGATTATATGTCAAATGGTATCCCTAGCCTCTGGATGCATGTATATGGTCTAATTTATTTGATTATTTAGAACTCTTAGAGTTAACATCTCACTATGTTGCATAAGGTCGACATACAAATCAACCAACAAAAAAGATACATTATGGTCCTCTACATCAGCATGTAATTTTATTATCAAATTGTTGGCCACACCATTTGAATAAATGTCATGCCACTATTTGCAAACGACTGCAACTAGAAGCCATGGCTGTCCGCATCTCTACCGGATGGAGGTAGGACTCCATATGAATCTAGTGGGTAGCCAAAGGGGTAACTTGTAGAATATATAATCTCTTGTCCTATTAAAAACCAAACCATGACGTGCATGTAAACATAGCCCATAATAAAGCGCAAACCCCTTCGCGAAATTTGAGCCATAGTGTTCTAATTATTTCCTTGCAACCAATACGCAAACAGCTTAATTTGTGGTATTAGTGAGGGAGAACAAATTATAGGTCAAATGGACAATGGAGCAAATAATTCACACAGAAGGGCGTCTAATGAAAAAATGTTGCATTGTTTTATGTTATTCATAAAAATAATATTCTTATTTCCTTGTCGATTCCTTTTTGTATGATTATCTTTTTATGTTTTGCAAGTAGGTGTGTGTGGCCCGAGAGAGGGAGGGAGGGTGTACGGTCAAGACAGAGTCTGCACCGCAGAATGAAGAGTGGTGCACGATATGTAGTGGGGGTGACAAAGAGGTGTCAAAGCAGAGCAACAATCAAAGTTGCACGGAGGAGTGCAGAGTAACGTCGTTGTTTGCCAGTGCGTTTCAACATACGCAAGGAATATTCTGAAGGCTCTGATCCTAACCTCCCATCCCTCGGGTACGAGTCAACGAACGACTCACGCACGCAGCATGGTGGCCCCGCACGCTGTTCATCTTCTTCGTTAGAGCGGGGTAGTTCAGCGCCGCCGCTCCACCGTCCCATGTCCCACGTCCCACCGGCCGCCGCAGCTGCTGCCCTGCTTCCCAACACGCCGCCGCCAGTCTCCACCGCTTCCCTGCGTTGTCTCTGCCGATGAAGATCGGCCTCCCTGGATCCCTCACCCCACCACTACAGGAATGGAAAGCTATGCCGACGTCCGGTCGCTACGCCGACGGCCAAACGTCGGGGCCGTCGACGTAGCCATCGTCTAGGCCAGCTCCGCCAAGCAGCCGTCGGCGTAGAATTGCCCTCGGCATATTCTATGCTACGCCGACGCCGACGGCTGCCCTCAGTGTAGCTATTTTTTATTTTATCTCATTAAACTTTAAAAAATCATAACTAAATCATTCTAATTCGAAAAAATACAAATAATATATAAAAATTTGCAGAAAAATAAGACCTATCTATCTACACTCAAATATTACACATTTATAAATAAAAATTAAGTAAAACATAAAACATTATATATAGTTTAAAACATGCATAGAAAATTCAAAAACGATCGAAATAATGCGAAACCTTCGCGTGGTGTCATATTATGTGACATAGTTAGAAGGAAAAATATCAAACTTGGTATATTGATTATGTCTTAAAAAAACCTTCACAAAATGACCTATCTCATTCAAGGTTTCTTGGCTTTCGGGTCAAATGACCAATGTTATGGCTAGGCATAGTTTGTGATAATGTGCCCATATTATGTATACACATGCATCATGGGATGGTGAACAATGTTGCAGGAGGAAGTTTTCCTTTTCGTCGCACCAAAAAGCCATTTTCTATTTTCCGAGCATAAAAACGGATGGTTTTGTGAAGCAACCACCAAATGGCTAATTCAAAACACTACCACCACATTTTACAAAAATACTATACCAACTTATATGGACAATGCCCCAACAGGGGGATCCGAAACCTTTCCGTCCACCTTTGGTGCAAAAGACAAATTCCTGCCCAATCGGTAGGAAGTGAGTCAGATATGAACTACAGGTACATGATTCGATGCTCATGTTTTTTTACAAAAATCTTTTTTAGGTTCACAATATGCTATTTTATCAAAGATCCAATGCAAGTTTTCCTTTTCATCGCACCAAAAAGGCATTTTTCATTATCCGAGCGCGAAAAGGGGATTTCTAAAGCAACCACCAAATAGCTAATTCAAAAACGGAGGATTTGTGATTAGTTGATATGGATATCATATTTGGATTCCTCTCATTTTTCTGATCAATTTAGACATATTATTTGTTGAATTTCGATTTACAGATTTAAATATATTAATTATTCTATATTAAATAGAAAATACAAAAAAATAAAATTATTATATTTTTATTTGAATTCAATAATATTTTTACTTATTCATTAATATTTACTTAAATAATTGTTTGTAATTTCAAAAAAAAAGCATATGACATGATGATATAAGAGTTAATATGATTGACATCATAGTATTGACACCAATGTATGAATTATTTTGCAGAAACGGATTCTGAAGAAACGAGGAAGTTAAGCGTGCTGAAGCTGGAGTAGTATTAGGATGGGTGACCTGCTGGGAAGTTTGACTAAGACTGAAATTTAATCAAATATTAAGTATAATTAGTGTTAAAAATGTTCAAAGTAGGAGATTAACAAGTGAAACAATTTTAAAAATAAAAAATTGAGAATTTAAAAAAAAATGTTTTTGCAACCGGTCGACAGTCTATGCCGATGGCCGCTACGCGACGGCAAAACCCTCGGCGTAGCATACGCCGATGGCTTGAGTGTGCTCCGCCGAGGGAGATCTTTGCCGAGGAGGCTACGCCGAGGGCAGCCCTCGGCGTACCATACGCCGAGGGTATTTTGGCCTACGCCGACGGCCTTTTGTCCTCGGCGTAGCGCGCACGTCCCGTAGTGCACCACCGTCCCTTGTGTTCCCATCTACGCAGGCGCCGGTGATGGTGAGGCCGCGAGCAGGTGCTGCTGACGCGAGCCCCTCGTCCCGTGGTTGTGGCCAGCGGCGCCGCGCCTCCACGCCATAGTCCGCCCCGCCATCGTTGCCGCTATCTATGACGTCGAGGGTTGCTACATGGGGTTTTTCAGGCTGCTACATGCGGTCGACGTCGATGCTACAAGTGGCGTGGAGTTTTGCTACGAATGCTTTGTTGTTTTGCTATGAGATCTACGACGAGATCTCCGACGTGGTCTCTTACGAGATTGGATTTTCTATAATATGATATTTTTTTTGCTACATACATTTTGTACTCTTGCTACAATAGTATAAAAATTTTGCTACACGGTCTCCGGCGAGGTCTCCGGCGAAAGTCTCCGGTGAGATCTTCGGCAAGGTCGGGTTTGCTACATTAGCATAACTTTTTTGCTACACGGTCGCCGGCGATGTCTCCGGCGAACTCTCCGGTGAGGTCCAGTCTATTTTTCTATTTTCTGGGTCAAACCGTTTTTTAACACGTTGTAGCAAAAACGGGACTATTTGTAGCAAAACTAGTATGTCTGTAGCAAAAGCGGGATTTTAACCCAAAAAAGAGGACACGTGGTTAGCTGGGGACCCGGAGAATAAAAAACAAAAAAACACAAATCCACCGGGGAACGCGTAGTACTGTCCTAAAAAAAGTCCACCAATTCACATAGTAGGTTCTAATCGGGTGGTCCCCACAAGAAGGGGGAGTTTGGCAAAAAATTAAGATTCCCTACCAGAGGCAAGGAGTAGGGGGTGTCAGAGAAGTATTTGTCTTGTTAATCTTGAAGTTTTCTTTAGACGAATATGGATTTATTTATTTATCATTATCTGACCATGTTACTCTAAAAAAAGCAAAAAGCACGAAAAGAGAGCGGCACTAGCCAATGAGTGCAAGCGAATGAACCATACCATAGAATCTGCCTAGGTAAGGATGGGCATTCGCATAATTGTACACATCTATGTGTGTGATCTGTGTATGGGACTTCTTAACGGATACCAAGAATCACAATGTGTTTGTTATCCCTTTTCTATATATCTATGCTGCAAACCATAGTTCACTTGGTTAGGAAAGTGGACGTACAACTCAGCCACCCAGGTTCAAGTCCTTACGGATGCATATTTGGATATTTGGGTTCTTATTATTTAAAAACAAACTCGCTGTACGGGGCTTCCCCTACTGCATTCCTTTCAAAAAAAATGCTGCAAACCAGACTATCATCCTCTTTATTCCATTCTCATTCATGCCAAACCAATATGGGCACCACTAGGAATCGGCGATTTGTTGCTTCCCAACGGACCAACTTTTAGCTGTAGGATTTGAAGCACCTTGACGATACAGGGCAGAATGGACAAAAATAACTCAAATTTGAAAGGATTTCACAAAATGACCCATCTGAAAAACTATTTCACTGGCACTAACCCTTTTTGTAGCGCCTAACAGCTAGGCGCTACACTGTAGAGTGTAGCGCCTTTCAGCTAGCCGCTATGCCCCCTGCCAGCGTGGCACCACTTGACCCCGCCCTGGCCCCACCCCGCCGTGTGACGCCCAGGCGCTATGCCCAGGGTGTAGCGCCTATCAGATAGGCGCTACACTTTAATGTGTAGCGCCTAGCAGATAGGCGCTACACCCTGAGACATAGTCTGTCGGGCGCAACCCCCCTCCCCACCCCTCCCCATTCAGTCCCAGACAGAGAGAAGAACAGATAGAGGAGGACGGCGATTCCTCCTTCCCTCCCTCTCAAATCCCCACCTCAAATCCAACAGATCTGAGGGATTTCACCGTGGATTAGCTCCCCCATCCCTCCCTCAAGGTAATCCCCTCCTTTCCCCTCTCTTTCATCCAATAAATCTTGCACATTAGCCTCAAACCCTAGATGTAGTTGGATTCATAATATGGACCATCTGTGCATGTTTTTAGTTACTTGGTAGTTATAAATTAGTTGTATTTGATGGGGAATGAAAGTGTGTTGTTGATTTGCATTGTATATGATGGTTGTATATGGATTTGTATGGATGTTTGAATAATATGCTATCATATTCTTTGTAGTTTATTGTATAAATTCAAACAATGGCCACATACCACACACATTTTATTGATGTTTGGAATATATATGTAGGATGGTGTGGCTACTTGAGGATTACTATGATCATCAACACAGGGCATACTTGATGGCGGAGAAGCATATGGTAATAAAACCATGGTTGAACTTCTTTGCTTTTGTTTTTCTATTGATTCAATTGTGTTGGAAAAAGCATTATGTTCGATCTTGTATGTATGCAGAGGCTTCGTCCCCTCAAGATTCGGTCTCATGGCACGTCTTCGAATGACATGCCGTACGACGAGCGGTACACCGAGTACATCAAGCGGCTAGGCCTCCTCCCTTTCATCACGCTTGTGAGCCGGTCGACGCCAAACCTCAACGCGGATGCTATCACCGCACTTGTCGACCGGTGGAGGCCGGAGACGCACACTTTCCACCTCCGGACCGTCGAGATCACTCCTACTCTTCAGGATGTTTCCATGATCTTTGGACTTCCTATCGCGGGGGAGCCTCTCTGTATGAGCACAGATTCCTATGGGTGGCGCAATGCGATGGAGCTACTTATTGGCATGGCTCCTGAAGAACTTGAAGATAAGAGCAAAGATAGAGTCCCAGCAGGCGCGACATATGCGTGGATCGTGGAGAACTTTAGGGAATGCCCGAACCCCGCCGAGGTTGAGGTGATCGAGACACATGCTCGTGTGTACGTGTGGTATGTCCTTTCTAGGACTCTGTTCTTGACAATGAGGTAGGACCGCTCAGTGGATGTGGCTCAAGGCACTAGCAAACTGGGATAGCAATATCAGCTGGGGTTCGGCGACTCTTGCCTACTTGTACCGGCAGGTAATCACATGTGCACTCTACATTCATTTGTATATGGCATTGTCCACACATATGCTATACTGACCTCGTTTTTGTTCACTTGCAGTTGGACGATGCCTGTCGCAGGGCAGGCGAAAATGCCGGAATAGGTGGTGCTATGGTTCTTCTCTCGATATGGAGCTGGGAACGCTTACCAGTTGGTCGTCCCAAAGAGGTGGGCCACCATCCTTGGCCAGCGTATAATAGAAACCCTCTACGCCAGCTGTGGCATCCCGCAAAACCACTACTAGAAAATCGCGTTGTTTTTGTGCATTGCATCATCATGACCGCATGCTCATGTCATCATGCCACATTGCATTTGAGCATCGGCATCATCTTGCATTTGCTTGCATAAAACTAATTGCGGAAAAACCTGTTTGTGTTTTCTAAACGCCCCATCTTTATTCAAACGCAAAACCCGGGTCTCCGGATTATTTTGTTTTGTCCGCTATCGGTTTGCAGAAGCTTTGTTTTAAACAAATAAAATATTAAATTATTTTTTAGTGGGGCAGTCGAACGGGCCGATTCGACCCGAACGACCACCCCAGGAATTAAAATCGGTCCCCCAAAATCCCTAGTCTACCCAACCTAATCTACCCACACCCCCTCCACATCACCCACCCAATCCCTGGCCGCCACCTCACCCTCTCCCTCCCCTCTAACCTATCCCACACTGCCACCTCACCCCCAGCCCTCTCTCCCTACCTCTCTCACCCAGCCCCGCACCACTCAACGCCACACCCACCTCTCCCCTGGACCCGCGGGTCCCACGCCCTGTCCCCACCCTCCTCTCTCCTCCCTCAGCGCGCCCCCTCTCCCTCACCCGCGTTCCCCCGTCTGCTCCCGACGCCGCGCCCCCTCCTCCATCTGCTCTCGCCATCGAGCTCCTGCCCCTCCCTCCAACCTCCGCTCCACCGCCTTCCACCTCCTCCGCCGCCCTCTCGCCCGCTCCACCGACCGCCTCGCCCTCCCAGCTTGCGCCTCCCGCGCCCTTGAGCCACGCTGCGCCGTCCGCCTCAGCGGCCGCCGCCCTCCCCTCAACCGCCCGTCCTCGCCTCGAGCTCCCTCCGGCCGCGCGCCTCCCGCTCCCCGCATCCTCGCCGGCCCGCCTCCTCCTCCACCCTCGTCCGCCGCCCCCTCAAGCTCCGGCGCTCCCCAGGCCCTCCGTCGCTCAGCCCCCGTCCCCGAGCTCCGCGCCTGGCCCTGCTCCACCTCCCCGCCGTCCTCGCCGCTCTCCCCATCCCGTCCTTGCCAGGCCCCGACCACCTCCGCTCCGGCCACGCCGTCGCCGCCCAGGTCGCGGCCTCTCCTCCTCCTCTCGCCAGCGCCGCGTCTCCTGTGCCGCCCACAGCCTCGGCGCCGCCCCGTCCTCTTCGCAGCAACCGGGCGCCGCCTCGAGCTCGCCATGGCGATCCTTCCGCCGCCTGCTAGCACCTCTGCAGCCGCCCGCCGCCGTCCGCAGTAGCCCCGACGACCTCCATCGCCTCCTCTCCGCCTCGAGCAGCTCGCCCCAGTACCCGGCCCCACCTCGCCTGGCCCCGCCTCCGTCATCCTGTGGGCCTCTGCCTCCCGTGTGCGCGTCTGCGTGTGCTCGTGTATGTGTGCCATGGGAATATGCTAGTGTTCCCTAGGGCCCGTCTTGAGGCACCCCAAGTTCGCACGCCTTGGCGCCGAACCGAGGACACTCGACACCCGGCGGCAAGATCTTCGACATGGCCAAGATCTACCGCAACCGAGTCCGCAACAAGTGAAATCAGAACCACCAAGACCTTCGCGGAATCCCCAAGGCCGATGTGGAACCACAAGGGATACTACGCGACCTCAAGACCGTCGAACGCCAAGTTCGCCTCATGAGCCCCGAAGACCCGAACACGAAGACACCAAGATCGCCGACGCAGCATGCCAAGTACTTCACCCCGGATGAGACAAGTACTACTTCCCGGTACGCGAACCGACAAGATCTCCGCAAAGATAAGATCGGCACCGACCCGGAAGAATCCGATGCGCCCCCGACACCGAATCAAGTCCTTCTTCCCCGAACGCCAAGCTCTTCACCTTGCGTGCAACCCCGAGACCGAACCCGTCGAACCCTGAACCCTGAGACCGAACCCCGACCCCCCCGGAACCCCAAGATCGTCGAGCCCCCCCAATGTGTGAACCCCTTCCCGAAACCCTATTTTATAATATAATACAACCTGTTGCATATTAATCATTCATCTCGCATGCATATCATTGGTTTGGGGGCCTTATGCCGATTCACCTAATAATTAAATATGGGGCCCATATGCGGGCAAATCTAGTCTCATATTGGCCTTATTTAAATTTGTGTAGCGAACCGGTAACTTATTTTGCCATGTTAAAACAACATTTAAATTGCAGGGTAGCTAATTCACTTGAACCGTTTAATTAATTGTCGGGACCCCGGTTCCGCTTAATCTGGCCTAATTGCATCGCACTTCTGCCATGTCATCCATCCTACATGCATCATGCCGATCTTCTGCCGTAGTATTAAATATTGCATCCGGTGTTTATTCTAGTGTTTTGCTTCTTCGCGGATAAGGCCGTTGAGTTGATGCGAGTGTCGACCCGATCTTCGGTTGAACCTTCGGCAAAGTTTTCAGGCGAGCATCTCCCCCTTTCTGCCTATCTTACTTTATAGTATTTATTCCCTCCTGTTGATCTATTGCTATCTGTGTTGCGATGCTCTAGTCCCGTACCCGTGATATCCCTTGCAGCCCTATATTGCCTTGGACACATCCTATTACCTGTTGTTTGGTAGATAGATGGACTTGCGCGTCGTAGTCGCTTGCTCAATGCTGTTGCGTGTCGTTAAGTACCACAGTTGTTGGAGTATTGCCGCATGTTCAATGTTGGAGATGATCATGGCTTTAATTATTGTTCACTTTAATTACTGTTTAACAACTAAAATTGAAGTAGGTAAGCAGAGGCATCGGTGGGTGATAGATAATGTTGGTTTCCGACCCACTTGTGTCCGTGGGACCCGAGTTCTTGACACCTGTTCCGAGATCGAGCGCGCTAACCACAGGTGGGGAGATATGGGCCCCCCATTGATTATTACCTGATTTCAAAGTATTGTACTGGGGGCCACAAACTAGTTTGAGGTTTTACTTACTATCCTGTACTTATGCCATGCTTTCTTTTATTTACGATTGTGTGAGGAGCACGTTGTCTTGTTTAGGAAGCGAGTGTTTTCATGTATCGACAGTCCAGTTTTGGGATTTCTTGTCGTTACACCTTGTCGCAAACCCTAAGTCCATCTCGGAGACCGGCCGACTTCGTTGCGGGTGTACTTAGTGGGGTGGCCCCCCGTGCTTGCTTTGGGTCTGGGAACGTCATGACTTAGGCCCCCCCGACATACCGATGGGTGTATGTTAACTGATCTGGCAAAAAGGGTCGAAGTGCTTGTGGATACTTTGGTGCAGCCCTGCAGGGTTAAATCTTTTCGAGAAGCCGTGTCCGCGGTTATGGACGACTTGGAGCACAGTGCTTGATCATAGACAACTATAACTAAAGTTTACTGTTATAAATTGACTTGTATCCGATATGACTAGTAATCAGCTTCACTACAACGGAATGGCTAAGTAAAAGTACCAACAACTGCCGGGTTTTGGGGTTATCTCATGCTAATTGTATCTGACTAGTAAGTGTTGCCACTATAACGGAATGATTAACTAAAACGGCCCACTGCTTATTTTATCAGGATGATTATCTACACCTGACTAGTAATTGCTGCAACGATAACCGAATAAATAACACTGCCAACTGTGTGAGTTCCTCGGTTGACTTCCTCGTTTGGTCTCGAGGGGGAAACACCAGGATGGGTTCGATTGATGGTAGCATCAGGTTGGTTCCGAATAGGCTTTCCTTACCCCTCTCTGATAGTCGCCAGTTGTATCGAGTCTCTATAGGTTGTTTAGTGCATGCTGCCGCTGCCGCTCAGTCCACCATACCTATGTAGGCGAGGACCGCCGAATTCTAGCCTCGCCGTGTACTGGCCTCGATCTTGGCGCTCCTCTTTTCCTTTGCCCTTTGTCGGCACCCTTTTGTTTAAGAAGGTTTTGAGATCGACGCCGTTAGCGAGGTTACCCTTCCGCTTTGGCAGTGTTATGGACGCCATTGGTTATTCTTCAGGGCTCTTAGCCCCATTTGCTTCTTGTCCGTAGTCGGACGATGTATCATTTTCAAGGTGATTCGGCTCTTTGTATATTACATCTGTATTCTTGACTCATGGAGTCGTGTTGTAAATATATCTGTTCTGTGGGTCCCATCGAGGACTGTCGTGTAATGTTATTACTTTGTTTTCCACCCGCACGAAAGTGCCTGGTGGGCACCTTGGAATCGTTTCTATGCGGGTTTGGCGGTTTCACTAAAACTTGCATAGGGCCGATTCTGAGGGTGTTACAGAGTGGTATCGGAGCTCAGCAGTTGCGATACCCCACAAGTCCAGCCTGTAGGATAACCTAGCTAACGGCCGAAGTAGAGTGTCAAAACTAGTTTTGCAAAAATCGGTTGGATAGTTCTGATTAGGTCTGATTTTACTCCTTACCCCTCTGCTGTTCTCCTCTTACCTCTACGTGTTTTGAATCCGTTCTCGTCCCTTTCTTCGAGTCCAGGAATTCTTGTGGTTGGGTTCCGTCGTACCTTCAGGGTTTCACTTCCTTCTTTGATAACGGTGTTCTACCATCCGGTGTTCATGCTGCCTGAGTGATCCTTTATCTGTGGTACCATTCTTTGTTCCTTGTTTGTGCCTTCCGGTGTTTCCCGACGCGACGACATCATCTACGCCAGATCCGATGCAGAGTCTGCATCACTCCTTTGTTTCTGAACCTCGCTTGTCGAGATCTTCAGTCTGAATCCTGAGGGTTGGTTGCATAATCTGTCTATTCGTGTACATAGTAATGCTTTGAGTGCGGGATGGAGTCGCGACCATACCACTACTCTTAACATTTGCTTTGTATATCGAATGGTGGATCGATGCAATTCTACTCCTTCCATGAAAGTTAGAGGTGGCCCTACCTTTAACTTCGTCCGTTGTTTATCCGGAGTGTTCTCTTGACGAACGAGATCAACGACGTCTTGTTGGTGGTGTCGCCGTTTTCAAGACGAAGAAAGCATCATTGTTGGTGGTGTCGTGAGGATCTACACGAAGCGAGAAGATGCAGATCGCCGACCTTTTCCTTTCCGGTACCATGAGGCGGATCTCGAGGGCGAGATCCATTGTTAGTGGTGTTGAATTGTGGCATCCCGCAAAACCACTACTAGAAAATCGCGTTGTTTTTGTGCATTGCATCATCATGACCGCATGCTCATGTCATCATGCCACATTGCATTTGAGCATCGGCATCATCTTGCATTTGCTTGCATAAAACTAATTGCGGAAAAACCTGTTTGTGTTTTCTAAACGCCCCATCTTTATTCAAACGCAAAACCCGGGTCTCCGGATTATTTTGTTTTGTCCGCTATCGGTTTGCAGAAGCTTTGTTTTAAACAAATAAAATATTAAATTATTTTTTAGTGGGCGTCGAGCGGGCCGATTCGACCACCCCAGGAATTAAAATCGGTCCCCCAAAATCCCTAGTCTACCCAACCTAATCTACCCACATCCCCTCCACATCACCCCACCCAATCACAGCCGCCACCTCACCCTCTCCCTCCCTCTAACCTATCCCACCGCCACCTCACCCCCAGCCCTCTCTCCCCCCCTCTCTCCCCCAGCCCCGCACCCACTCAACGCCACACCCACCTCTCCCCTGGACCCGCGGGTCCCCCGCCCCGTCCCCACCCTCCTCTCTCTCCCTCCCCCCCCTCTCCCCTCGTTCCCTGCCTCCAGCCGCGCCCCCTCCTCCATCTGCTCTCGCCGGCGAGCTCCCGCCCCTCCCTCAACCTCCGCTCCACCGCCAGCCTTCCCCCAACCTCCGCTCGCCCCTCCTCTCGCCCGCTCATGCCGCCTCGCCTCCCGGCCGCGCCTCCAGCGCCCCTTGCCCCTTCTGCCCGCCGTCCGCCTCAGCGGCCGCCGGCAGCCTCCCCTCAACCGCCCGTCCCCGCCTCGAGCTCCCTCCGGCCGCGCGCCTCCCGCTCCCCGCATCCTCGCCGGCCCGCCTCCTCCTTCACCCTCGTCCGCCGCCCCCTCAAGCTCCGGCGCTCCCCAGGCCCTCCGTCGCTCAGCCCCGTCCCGAGCTCGCGCTGGCCACCTCCTCCCCCGCCCGTCCGCTCTCCCATCCGTCCTTGCCAGACCCGACCACCTCCCGCCCGCCACGCCGTCGCCTGTGTCGCCTCTCCTCCTCCTCTCGCCAGTCCCCTCATGTGCTGCCCTCGCCGCCCCGCTCGTCCCTCTTCCTCATGCAACCCGAGCGCCGCGCTGCTTGAGCTTCGCCACGGCGATCCTTCCGCCACCGCCTGCTAGCACCTCTGCAGCCGCCCGCCGCCGTCCGCAGCAGCCCCGACGACCTCCATCGCCTCCTCTCCGCCTCGAGCAGCTCGCCCCAGTACCCGGCCCCACCTCGCCTGGCCCCGCCTCCGTCATCCTGTGGGCCTCTGCCTCCCGTGTGCGCGTCTGCGTGTGCTCGTGTATGTGTGCCATGGGAATATGCTAGTGTTCCCTAGGGCCCGTCTTGAGGCACCCCAAGTTCGCCAACGGCCTTCGGCGCCGAACCGAGGACACTCGACGACACCCCCGGCAAGATCTTCGACATGGCCAAGATCTACCGCAACCGAGTCCGGCACCGACAAGTGAAATCAGAACCACCAAGACCTTCGCCGCGGAATCCCCAAGGCCTTCGATGTGGAACCACAAGGGATACTACGCGACCCCGAAGACCGGTCAGAAACGCCAAGTTCGCCTCATGAGCCCCGAAGACCCGAACACGAAGACACCAAGATCGCCGACGCAGCATGCCAAGTACTTCACCCCGGATGAGACAAGTACTACTTCCCGGTACGCGAACCGACAAGATCTCCGCAAAGATAAGATCGGCACCGACCCGGAAGAATCCGATGCGCCCCCGACACCGAATCAAGTCCTTCTTCCCCGAACGCCAAGCTCTTCACCTTGCGTGCAACCCCGAGACCGAACCCGTCGAACCCTGAACCCTGAGACCGAACCCCGGAACCCCAAGATCGTCGAGCCCCCCCAATGTGTGAACCCCTTCCCGAAACCCTATTTTATAATATAATACAACTTGTTGCATATTAATCATTCATCTCGCATGCATATCATTGGTTTGGGGGCCTTATGCCGATTCACCTAATAATTAAATATGGGGCCCATATGCGGGCAAATCTAGTCTCATATTGGCCTTATTTAAATTTGTGTAGTGAACCGGTAACTTATTTTGCCATGTTAAAACAACATTTAAATTGCAGGGTAGCTAATTCACTTGAACCGTTTAATTAATTGTCGGGACCCCTGTTCCGCTTAATCTGGCCTAATTGCATCGCACTTCTGCCATGTCATCCATCCTACATGCATCATGCCGATCTTCTGCCATAGTATTAAATATTGCATCCGGTGTTTATTCTAGTGTTTTGCTTCTTCGCGGATAAGGCCGTTGAGTTGATGCGAGTGTCGACCCGATCTTCGGTTGAACCTTCGGCAAAGTTTTCAGGCGAGCATCTCCCCCTTTCTGCCTATCTTACTTTATAGTATTTATTCCTCTGTTGATCTATTGCTATCTGTGTTGCGATGCTCTAGTCCCGTACCCGTGATATCCCTTGCAGCCCTATATTGCCTTGGACACATCCTATTACCTGTTGTTTGGTAGATAGATGGACTTGCGCGTCGTAGTCGCTTGCTCAATGCTGTTGCGTGTCGTTAAGTACCACAGTTGTTGGAGTATTGCCGCATGTTCAATGTTGGAGATGATCATGGCTTTAATTATTGTTCACTTTAATTACTGTTTAACAACTAAAATTGAAGTAGGTAAGCAGAGGCATCGGTGGGTGATAGATAATGTTGGTTTCCGACCGCCCACTTGTGTCCCGTAGGACCCCGAGTTCTTGACACCTGTTCCGAGATCGAGCGCGCTAACCACAGGTGGGGAGATATGGGCCCCCCATTGATTATTACCTGATTTCAAAGTATTGTACTGGGGGCCACAAACTAGTTTGAGGTTTTACTTACTATCCTGTACTTATGCCATGCTTTATTGCTTTATTTACGATTGTGTGAGGAGCACGCTGTACTGTTTAGGAAGCGGAGTGTTTTCGCTGTATCGACAGTCCCAGTTTTGGGATTTGCTGTCATTTACAGCCACTGTCGCAAACCCTAAGTCCATCTCGGAGACCGGCCGACTTCGTTGCGGGTGTACTTAGTGGGGTGGCCCCCCGTGCTTGCTTTGGGTCTGGGAACGTCATGACTTAGGCCCCCCCGACATACCGATGGGTGTATGTTAACTGATCTGGCAAAAAGGGTCGAAGTGCTTGTGGATACTTTGGTGCAGCCCTGCAGGGTTAAATCTTTTCGAGAAGCCGTGTCCGCGGTTATGGACGACTTGGAGCACGATTGATCATAGACAACTATAACTAAAGTTTACTGTTATAAATTGACTTGTATCCGATATGACTAGTAATCAGCTTCACTACAACGGAATGGCTAAGTAAAAGTACCAACAACTGCCGGGTTTTGGGGTTATCTCATGCTAATTGTATCTGACTAGTAAGTGTTGCCACTATAACGGAATGATTAACTAAAACGGCCCACTGCTTATTTTATCAGGATGATTATCTACACCTGACTAGTAATTTCTGCAACGATAACCGAATAAATAACACTGCCAACGGTGTGAGTTCCTCGGTTGACTTCCTCGTTTGGTCTCGAGGGGGAAACACCAGGATGGGTTCGATTGATGGTAGCATCAGGTTGGTTCCGAATAGGCTTTTCTTACCCCTCTCTGATAGTCGCCAGTTGTATCGAGTCTCTATAGGTTGTTTAGTGCATGCTGCCGCTGCCGCTCAGTCCACCATACCTATGTAGGCGAGGACCGCCGAATTCTAGCCTCAGTGTCGGCCTCAAGATCGACGCTCCTCTTTTTCCTTTGCCCTTTGTCGGCACCCCTTTTGTTTAAGCAGGTTTTGAGATCGACGCCGTTAGCAGGGTTACCCTTCCGGCTTGGCCTGGGCAGGGTTATTGACGCCATTGGTTATTCTTCAGGGCTCTTAGCCCCATTTGCTTCTTGTCCGTAGTCGGACGATGTATCATTTTCAAGGTGATTCGGCTCTTTGTATATTACATCTGTATTCTTGACTCATGGAGTCGTGTTGTAAATATATCTGTTCTATGGGTCCCATCGAGGACTGTTGTGTAATGTTATTACTTTGTATTCCACCCGCACGAAAGTGCCTGGTGGGCACCTTGGAATCGTTTCTATGCGGGTTTGGCGGTTTCGCTAAAACTTGCATAGGGCCGATTCTGAGGGTGTTACACCAGCCGACTTGGGCTTACAAGTGGGACGTGGTATCGGAGATGACAAGCGATGTTGATGCCATGTACCTCAAGTACACGAACGAGTTTGATGCGATTACGCCCGAGCAGGTAGATGTTTATCTATACGTCACTATCCATAATATTTACTTCACGAGTCAAAATCGATACCAAACATGTTCTTGTGATATGTTGCAGGTGGAGTGGGAGCCTTATGGTTGTGGGGACGAGTTTGTTATTGCTCCCGGGTTTGATATTAACCCGAAGTGCTTGGAGGAACAATCTCTATGGCTCATGTGCTGCCCATTGATTTGCAATTGGGCGGTTGAGTTTCATATGCCACAACGGGTGATGAGGCAGTTCGGGTTGTTTCAGTGCAACCCTCCCGTGTGGAAGGACACCGACAAGGAGCTTCATCGGTTAGTTAGCATGAGAACTTGTGCTCAATTGCTTTGGATGGTACTAACATGGTTCTTTGTTGTTGTTCAGGTTGGACAGAAAGAGGCAGAGGAAGATCAAGAATTGGGATCACCATCATAGGAGGCACGTCATGGAGTTCCTCATTTGTGTGGAGAATGCTCGACGAACGGAATGGAATAGTGGAAGAGCACATTGCCCAGTTGCATTTAACAAATACATCCATTGGTTTCTTGGTAGTACCCATGTCTCCATTTGCCCGCCGTCCTACGAGGAAGAAATATTGGAGGAGCCAGTCCAGTTCGATGAACTTTCCTACACTCAGTACAACCGGCAGGTCAGGAAGGGGACCGACATCCCGCTTTCTTCCTCACTCAACTTTGCGGTAAAGTTATCATTGCCTTCGCATTACTTTCCTTGCACTCTCATCTCTTTCTTGCCTAACATGTTCTTGTTCTTGACTCTGTAGAGAGCGGAGGTAAAGAAATATGCCGACGATGCCGAGGCGATTCTTTTTGCTGCCCCTAAGGGGAAAAAGGGAGAAGGCATGATACGAGACTTCCTTAAGGTATGGATGCGAGACTTCCTCAAGATAGGCATGTTCTTGTTTTGACTTATGTTGTTATTTGTTACAGCGCTCGGCCCAAAAGATGCGTCGCTTATCTAACGTGCTAGGTTGCCGCGATCCCGAGTACACAACCCCGTCCGGTTCTAGGTCCAAGTCGACTACTGATCCGTCGGCCCATCTTCAGGATGATGTTGAGGATGACACCACTTCGGCGATTCGTTCGGAAGATGAGGTATGGGACAACCTTACATGCATTTAGTGCTTTCTGTTTCCCATGCATTTCTCATAGCCATACAATCTTACATGTAGCTGCCTCATATGGAGAATGAGACTGAGGAGGAGTACCGGATTCGTTCCGCATACCAGCTGAAGCCAAGGAAACAGTTCAATCGCTGGACGCCGGACGACTTCCGTAACAAGGGAAAGGCCAATGTTGTCGAGGACGAGCCGCCACGGAGGTCAAGAGCGACTAGGAGGACGAGAGGCCTACAATATGATGATGAAGATGAGTCGCAAGAAGAGGAGGTGACAAAGAAGGTACCTCCAAGGAGGGGCCGAGGCCCAAGGACGCGTGGACGGAAGTAGGTCATGTATGGCACAGTGTTGATGATGATGCACTAGGTTGGAGACTATGTATGGGTTGATGTATGGCACTATGTTGATGTTGTTTAAGACTATGTTCATGTATGGCACTATGTTGATGTTGTTTGAGACTATGTTGATGTATGACAATTTGTTCATGTTGTTTGAGATTATGTTGATGTTATTTGAGTATATGTGCAGTTTGAGTATATGTTGTTTGAAACTAGTATAACAAGTGTTGTTTGAGTACATGTTATTTGAAACTAGGCCAGTTCAGGAGTGTAGCGCCTGTCTGATAGGCGCTACACCTCAGAGCATAGCGCCTATCAGACAGGCGCTACACCCTGACTTAGAGATTTCCCCCTGACTGAATGGGGAGGGGTGGGGAGGGGGGCTGCGCCCGACAGACTATGTCTCAGGGTGTAGCGCCTAGCAGATAGGCGCTACACATTAAAGTGTAGCGCCTATCAGATAGGCGCTACACCCTGGGCATAGCGCCTGGGCGTTACACGGCGGGGTGGGGCCAGAGCGGGGCCAAGCGGTGCCACGCTGGCAGGGGGCATAGCGCCTAGCTGAAAGGCGCTGTTAGGCGCTACAAAAAGGGTTAGTCCAGTGAAATAGTTTTTCAGATGGGTCATTTTGTGAAATTCTTTCAAATTTGGATTATTTTTGTCCATTCTGCCACGTACGATACAGACCTGCTGGCCTCTTTTCATGATTACAGGAAACGGAAACGCATGCATGCTTCTAAAAATTCTTGCGAGAGTAACTGCTCCCTTAATGCACGTCTAGATATAGCGCTAATCTCTTCTTCTTTTCTTCTTCGTGACTGCTCCCCTAATACAGGTCTAGAATAGCGCAAACCTCTCCTACCATTCTTCTTCCTCGGAGTTCCTTCTTCCATAGAAGCATGGAAAATGAACATATGAGATTGAGTTCAATGAAAAGTTTGTCTAAACTGTGAAGCGCGACTTTTCATGCAAGAAGCATGTTATTAGTATATATAACAGTAGCTTTGTATAGGATGATACATTGATTTATTTTTGTCTTTGGAAGCAATTAAATTGGTATTAGGAAGCATACATGTGACACTAGCAGAGTCCATAGCCTGAGAACCAAACAACGTTTTATTTTCGAAATCACATCCATTGGTTATAAGAAGCATGCATATGATCCAGCAGAAGAATTGTTAGCTTACGTTGCAATGTTTTTTTCGTAACGAAGCAAAAAGGGAAAAGAGATCTGAGTTATGAAGCATCATGGGACTAGCAGTAAAGGCCATGGCGGCCAGCGACATGGCACGGAAATCTCATCGAAAAAGGCCATGGCCCTGCGCTTTATGCGTTCGCCGTGGTTGAGACCGACAACTAGCATACGAGAACCATGAACTGCATCGTGCTTCCTGGACGTGATGCAGTACATGCCGGGCTGCTTCGCCGCCATGCGGTGATGTGGCTGCTTGTGATCTGCTCCTCTCTGTTAGATGTATATATGTATATTGTATTTCCCCCATATGTTAGGGGGCTTCCTGCATATTTGCCCTGTACCTGTATTATATATTGTGGCCTTTGGCCCCCAGAGTAATACAAGTTGCATATTTCTGACATGGTATCAGAGCTAGGTTAGCCTCCTTCTATCCTACTTGCAACTTCGTCGCTGTAGCCGCCACCGTCCCTGCCGCCGACGGTCTTGCCGTTGTCGCCGCCGCCGGTCGCCGCTCAGTTACTGATCGTTTCCGTCGCTGCCGTTTCATCTTCTGATCCAGATCCGATTCAGATTGGTCCTCTCCGATCCAGATCCGATTTAATCTCCAGACGCGGAGACTCCCTGGCGCCCCTGTAGCCTTGACGCAGTACTCCTCTCTGACGTGCAGCGGTGACAACTCCCGGCGACCCGTCAAAGAATCGCCTGGACACGCTCCCTGCCGCCCTGACGACACGCACAGGAGGCGGTACTCCCCACGCGACGCTCCCTGCCGCCCACGCGCGGTACTCAACACGCACAGCAGGCGCACAGGAGGAGGTACTCCCTCACGCGGTACTGTTCCAGTGCTGCTGTGTACTCCCTCACGTGGTACTGTTCCAGTGCTGCTGCTTACACACGGGAGGACCAGCTCCTTGCCTCACGTGTACTCCCTGCTGCTCGTGCTGCTGCTGTTCTCACCTCCAGTGTTCTGCCTCAGGACCTTGCGCAAGGTTTGGGCCACGGAAGAAGCTTCATCGCCATTGGTGAAGGGACGAACACGAAACCACCTAGGAGCAGAAATCGGGGATAGTGGGGAGAGTTGACCATAGCGGCGACGACGGCGACATTAGGCTCGCTAGGAGCGAACGCGGACATGGCGTGGGCCATTATATAGCCCAACCATGAGACGTTTGATGCGTCGCTCGAAATAAACGGCCAGATTCTAGTCCGGTGTTTTCTTCCAGATCAGACCACGATAGATAGTATTTACCAACAAATATACATGTATATCCACTCCTTCCTAGATATAGACACAGTGCTACACACCATTGGCTTGTCAACCTGGTATGAGAGTGTGTTCTGTATAAGACGGCTAGAGAAGGATTGTTCCGAAGGAACGAGGTAGAGCAAGAATATCCAAGGCAATATAGTACATGGGAGAGGAACATTGCCACAATCTTCAACATGGCCCATGTTGTAATCCGAGTGATCCGTCGGTTATTCCTGGTGCCTTCTATGCCCATAGATATCAAATTCAGTTGTGCAAACACCCTTAACAAATAAATGTGATTGAACAATTCTAGGAGACATGAGTAAAATGACGAATACACTATGCATCGTTTTCTTATAGAAATCCTCCTACTTATAACATACCGGGTGGTAGACAGAGAGATAAATTACTAGTCCTCTGGTAGGCCGATAGCTATTTTGTTTGTTATAATAACTTGGTCCTCTTGTTGGTCAATAAATAAGAATCTTCGGTTATGTCTTGGTTCTCCAGTAGGCCATAGGTGGACGGACCAAGGAATGCATCAAGGCCAGTGTTGGAATAGCTTCTAATGGGCCAGCCATGGCTAAACTACAAAGTTAAAGAGTTCTGGCTAAAGTCTAATATAATTTCTTTTTGAGTTACTCAGCTCGTCTAGCATGGGACCTGGGTCTCCCCCTTTATCAATATTTTAGCCCGATGATGAATTTATTTATCGTCTTGTTTTTGGAAAGGAAGAATTGTGTTGATCTTCAGACCTATGCATTAGTACGGTGCACCTAGTCAACAAATGCACTTATTATTCATGCAACATTCAATTTTGCAACATTTTTAAACAAATTTGTAAACACGTGAAAACTTTTGCAACATTTTGAGCATGCCCATGCATGTAGGAAAAAGTACTGTATGTTAAAAAAAATACTTGTTTGTTTGTTTGTTTGTTTGTTTGTTTGTTTGTTGCGGAGTGTAAGAATCGTGTCATAGTCTATGATAAAAATAATCAATGCATCCAACATTCCTGCCTAACTCATCCAACATTACAAAAAAACATATAATTTTGGAGTAAACTATCTATAACATACACATAGAAATCATTGTAGAAATTTTCCCATACTTACACAAAACAAAAACAATGCAAACATATAGCAAATCGCATACATATAGACACATGTGAACCTAGACAAATCCAAGTCACTTATTTTTGGATGAAACAAGTATACTATTTTGCACATAGTTGTGTTTTTTTAAATAAAAAGGGAAGCCCTAGCCTCTGCATCGATCGATGCATATGGTCTATTTTATTTGATTATTTATAACTCTTAGAGATAACATCTCAGTATGTCACATAAGACCGATATACAAATCAACCAACAAAAAATAAGATACATTATGGGTCTCTGCATCAACATGTGATTTTATTATCAGATTGTCAGCCACACCGGTTGAATAAATATTGTGCAATGTTTCCAAACAACTGCACCCAGAAGCCAAGGCCGTGCGCATCTCTATATATACAGTGTGTTTGTTATCCCTTTTCTATATATCTATGCTGCAAACCAGACTATCACCCTCTTTATTCCATCATCTTTCATGCCAAACCAATATACTGGGGCATCCAGCCCTTCCTAGATTTAGACGGAGTGCTACACACCGTTGTCTTGTCAACGTGGTATGAGAGCGTGTTTTGTATAGGACGGCTGGAGAAGGATTGTTCCCAAGGAACGAGGTAGAGTGAGAATAGCTAAGGAAATATAGTACATGGGAGAGGAACATTGCCACAATCTTCAACATGGCGCATGTTGTAATCCAAGTGATCCGTCGGTTATTCCTAGTGCCTTCTATGCCCATAGATATCAAAATAGATATCAAATTCAGTTGTGCAAACACCCTTAACAAATAAATGTGATTGAACAATTCTAGGAGACATGAGTAAAATGACGAATACACTATGCATCATTTTCCTATAGAAATCTTCCTACTTATAATAGACCGGGTGGTAGACAGTGGCATGAATTACTAGTCCTTTGGTAGGTCGATAGCTAATTTGTTTGTTAAGAACTTGGTCATATGGTTGGTCAATAAATAAGAATCTTCGGTTATGAACTTGGTTCTCGAGTAGACCATAGGTGGACGGACCAAGGAACACAGCAAGGCCAGGGTTGGGCTAGCTTCTAATGGGCCAACCATGGCTAAACTATATAGTTTAAGAATTCTGGCCGAAGTATATAATATAATATAATTTCTTTTTGAGTTACTCGGCTCGTCTAGCACGGGACCTTGATCTCCCCTCCTTTATCCATATTTTAGCCCCATGATGATTTACTTTATCCTCTTGTTTTTGGAAAGGAAGAATTGTGTTGATCTTTGGACCTATGCATTAGTACGATGCACCTAGTCAAAAATTGAACTTATTATTCATGCAACATTCAATTTTGCAACATTTTTAAATAAACTTGTAAACACGTGAAAACTTTTGCAACATTTTGAGCATGCCCATGTCGTAAAAGAAGTACCGTATGTTACAAAATCCTTGTTTCTTTGCAGCGAATAGTAAAAATCGTGTCATAGTCTGCGATAAAAATAATCAATGCATCCAACATTCCTGCATGACTCATCCAACATTTCAAAAACACATATGTAAATTGGAGTAAACTATCTATAGCATACACATATAAATCATTGTAGCACTTTTCACTTTTTTTTTCGAAATGGGGGAAGATCACCCCAGCCTCTGCATCCAAGAGTTGCACAGGGCCTATTTTATTAGATAGTTACACAAAACAAAAACAATGCAAACATGTAGCAAATCGCAACACAGTATGTAACGTGGATGAAATTATAACCTTCCCAACGACCATGGATTAACCACCATAGTCTATTCGAGATCAAAGGTCATGAATGTGTCACAACGGTCGGAGCGAGATCTTGGGTGTTTCCCATACATGCCAACTCCCATCTCATCTTCCAAGGACTAAATCCGTGTGGGAGCTCCACATTTTATGCCCAGCAACACTCGAATCTTTGTCATGGCATTGGCCATGCCGATGGCGACCTCCTGTGCTTTCACTCGAGTGAGTACCGGAGGCAGCGGGTGGACTAAACTAAAGTCAACAGAAAGGCATGGTCAGGCGGAGGAGCGGCCAGCGCGCCGGCGAACTACAGTGGCCACCGCGCTAGAGAGGGAGCAGCGGCCCAGGCACCCTTGGAAGCACCGCTAGCGGCGGCCGCGCGCATAGAGCAACAAGACAACAACGCCACAGACACACATAAAAGAGGATTTGATCACCAGCGGGTAGAATATGAAAGTTTTCGTTAATACTTATGCATTCAAACGAGTGTGGATGTAATGAAAATACGTGGATCTCGCTTAACTAAGGGTGTGTTTGATAGCCCGGGTGGCCCATCTTAGCTCATACAAGCTGAGTACAGCTATGTCCAACTCATACAAGTGTGTTTTATTATCTGTGTTTGGTAGGTCGTACGAGCTAAGATGTGTTGACTTCATATCCTGTTTGGTAGGTCGTATGAGTTGAGCCGTGCCAGCTATTGGATAAAAGCATTCAGGTCCTTGGCTAGAAAGATAAAAAGCAATCAGGTCCCTCGGAGCTCGCCGGCGCCGTTGCCAGTGAGAGGAGCCGCCGCCACACGCCTCCGTCGCCGCCATGATGCGGAGCTCCTCGTTCCCTGCCACCACGAGGACGTGCTCAGGCCACACGCGCGCCGCCAGGAGGCCGGGTCGCTGCAGCTCAAAAGAGGCATGGCAAGAGGCCACATGCTGCCGCCAGGAGCTCGATAGGGACGGTGAGTTCGACGGGGGCAGGGATGAGGACGGTGGAGCTCGACCTGGACGATGAGCTCGACCTGAACGAGTAATGGCGACATCGGTGATGAAGAAAATGAGTAGCTGCAGGGGGATAGGAGAAACAAATCGCTGCGGGGAGGGGGAAATGAGGTGCGGGGCCTCTGACCCCTGTGGAGTTGGACCGCACGGATGGGACGGATTCGGCACTGCCGAGTTGTGAAGCTCGATTTGAGCTTCACAACCGGGCAGGGCTCTGATGGAACCGAGCCAGCTTAACAAACAACAAAACGTGGCATGAGATAAGAATATTTAGGTTGTCCTAGGCTACCAAACACACCCTAATTGTGCTGAAGTCATGGGGGTGTGAAAACGAGTGTAGTCATGTACTCCTCCAGTCCTCCTTCTACAAAAACATGTCCGAGATTTGGCTAGATTCCTATATACCTATACACTAACTCATGTCTTGATACATATGGATCAAGACAAATGTTGGACATCATTTTTTAGACAGAGAGGGTAGGTGAAATCACATAACTCAGGAGGTGGTTCCAATTAGCACTTTTTCCTCCCTTCTCCTTGGAGCGAGGCGGCCGCTAGAAACCCCGAGCGCCGCGGGTGAAGGGGACGACAGGCTCTGGCACCTCGCAGTCGTGGTGCGGCTGGGAGGGGCAGCACTCTTGCGACAAATTGGAGCGATGACCGTGACCTCCTAATGTGGCTGCTTGTCTCCACGACGTGGCTGGGAGGCCATGCTCTTGCGGCATATTGGAGTGATGGGCATGACCTCCTCCTGTGTCCACTTGTCTCTGTGGCACGGTGTCGCTCCAAAGGCTTTACGATGGAAGAGGTTTGGGTAGGGGCTCTGACCGGCGCAGGGACCCCAGAGCAGAGGATTCGGACATGGTGGCGGAGGCGTCCCCTCCACTGGGAATTATTGGCCATGAGGTGTCTCATGTGGTGGCACCTAGGGACGGCAGATCACGTAATCACGAGCCTAGGTTCATTGCATGAGGCGTGTGGTGGCCAAAGCTCCCTCCTGGTCCTAAGGTGGAGCGGCGCAGTTCTTTGGTGTCAAAGACTATGAGTCTCAGCGGCATGGCGCAACGGTACTACGGGGCGGACGAGTAATCATGGAAACACTGGGTGGTGGATATGTTTGGCGTTATGGCAACGGTAGGTCTTGTAAATATTACGCAAATCTCTATCGTGAAGATGAGTCTACAGCACCACCAGCCCCGTCGACAGGGGTATGCGAGGTGTGCGCTAGCACAGGACCCCCAAAATTTAGGGCCCCCAAATCCTACTTACTTTTTTTTTACTATACTTAATCAGAGCTTAGCACAGTGTCCAACTGCACAAGAAAATCAACCAACAATGGTATCCCTAGCAATATATCTACCTCCAAAAACTAAATACAGATCTCAGCAGCAGTGATCAACCGACTGTCGCTCAGGCCCGTTCAATCGTTTACCCAGTACGGAAGTGATGCATCTCCCATGTGAAATTGTTCTCAACTTTGGCATAAGATATCCCTCTATGTCTGTCTGCTAATACCGACACTTCGTAGTTTCCTTGTTATTGAATTGTCTCATTCCGAATGAGGCATTAAGAATTATTTTGTGATTAGGTGCTTTAGCTATAGGTTCTGGCCTAGCCTATGCTTTATGCTAAATTTTGAATTGTTTGAATTCAGGTTCAGTCATTCGTTCAAGATTATTATTTGATACTCCATCAACATGTAATGTGAGGCCACATATGTAATATTCCATAAACTAGAGACAATTAAGAAACAAACAATTACAAAATAGAGGACATAATTACTAAACAATTGCATTAATAAACAAACAACCATCTATAATATTCATTATTTATAATCTCATGTGATGACATTCATATACATCTCCAAGTGACATATGCTTTCTTTAGTTCCTTCTCCTCTACTTGCCAACCATAATCTTCGGTGTTTTCTGATAAAGTTCTATGCGACATCTTAGAGCCATATGAATCCTTCCCTCTCTTTGCAATCTATTTTTGCTCAGATGTGGTATTTTGTATATGTTACCTCCTTCCTCTTACATAACATTAATCATGCACTGCAGGGTTATAAACACTCTCGACGGTTTCTGCACGTGATATGCATCATATGATTGTTCAACAGACTATTAAATCCTCGAGAGTGTTAGGTGCACTCTCAAGTGCCACGGACTAAATCGAACAGAATAAGCTAAGACCCAGAACGTTCATATAAGGTGAAATTGTTGGTTGCAGCGCCAACCTGATATCTAGTCCTGATTCTTCGACGACAACTAGAAAAGTGGGATCATTTTGAAGAACATGTGTTCTAGCATTGTCTTATTGGATCAATATTCTCCCCTCTTGACTATCATCGGGCATCTGGTCTGTGATAGCTGGAACTACCTTTTCATAAAGATATTCACTCATGACATCTCTAGTGACTGAAAGAGTAATTCCTGGTGCCTTCTATGCCTATAGAATCAAAATTCAAATACTTAGCATGCACAGACACAACAAGTGATGCAAGAAATGAGATCGAGCAATTCTAGAACATCAGTAAAATGAAGAATAAGCTATTCATCATTTTCGTAAGGAAGCCTTAGTTTTATAGAAAGACTTTGTTGGTGGGTAGTGACATGATGCCAATGGTCCTCTAGTAGGTCAATTGATGAGAATCTATTTGTTACAAATTTAGTCCTCAGGTAGGTCCGAGGCAACGAAAGCTTTATCATTGCCTCAACATAAATATGTTCTAAGTTTTCTAAGACATACATATATTGATCTTCTGATCTTTGCATTAGAATGATGCACCTTCAAAGTTTATAGAAAAAAAGCAACGGCTAATGATCCATCTTGAAAGGCAAAGGTGGGATAAGTAGGACCATCGCCACCTAGTTGTGTTCATATGTCCTGGAGAATCAAATTCATTTTCACCAAGATTGGAGATCTAGACTATATTCCAAGAAATAGATGGACACGATTGCTACATCATACTTGCAAGCTCAAACGAACATGTCAATCAGATGTTAGTATTTAGGAAGGCCTGGCACAATACGCTTATCTCACTTAATTAATTACTATCTAATTAATTATAATGCGAATTGAGTAAGTATTTGGAATCTATTGTGTCAAATCACATTTTCTTTGAAAAGGAGGGAAGTCCCCAGGGACTCGGCACAGATTGGTCAACATAACCATATATTAGTGCAAATTACCATTTACAATCCAAATGAACACCGTTGAGCATAAAAGATATAGCGCTTCTTCTTCTGGCGCCATAGGTCTTACCATTTGCTAAAGAACTAGGGCTATGTTTATTTTTTGTTTCCATTATTCAAGAGTTTCTATATATTTTCACTCTTTTATATCTGAGACCTCGAAACATCGGGACAATTAATTCTCTTAAGAACACATCTCTACTATCTAAAAGGGAAAATAGAGGTTATGTTTCATGCCAACCCCATGTTTCGGTCGTCGCTTCGTCACAAACCCCCCTTCATTGCTTCATCCCCCCCCCCCCGTAAAAAGTGCTTCGCAGAATAATAACATGTCATCAAAATAGTCCACCGAGTTAACCCACCCACCATACCCACGCCCAGTATCAAGCTACGCCTCAGCGACCTCCATCACCATGATTCCCTACACAACGCCACATGTATGCCACCCTAAACTGAAGTCACCCCTGCTACCCTACCGGCTGATGCACACATGCCTGACCGCCCTTCCGCTCGCCCTCATGCCTGCACCCACGCAAACGACCGCACTACGACGCCACCTGTACTCATCCCAGCCGAAACATAGGATCAATGATCGATGTGGTGCTTCGTCAAAAGAGAATATCAGGCCCTCCAACTCTCATGTTTTGTATCCCTCTACCTTAATTCCCTGGGTTCCTATTTTGATGAATGCAGGAATGCCTACTTGGATGATTGGACTCTTTGATTTACTTAGGTTGATATTAGATTCCCGTGATTCCCGTGATATTAGTAAGCCATAAAACCCATGTCCGAAGGCTTTCGTGACGAGGGATATGGGAGATTCATTATGTCCGCAATCACCAACGGGGATTTCCCTCTGAATATCGATTCCTTCAGCCATAGAAACACAACGCTGGAAGATTACGGTTGTGATCCGTTTGTAGAGTTGACCGTTCATGATAGTGTAGGATTTTTCACGCTATATGATCTAAGATTTGAGTCCTCAGGTGTGTCCGATGCAAATAGAGAGTTATTAATCATTTAGAAAAATAATAAATCTCCTTAGTTTTTTCAAGAAATAACTAAGATGCACCTAATTTTTTTATAGAAAGTAAAGTCCAATTTGCTATTAATTATTCCGTTCTAAAAGAGAAAATATGGGCTAAGGCTTTGTTCGGTTGCATTGGTTCAGATCCACTAGCGGATGCAACCCCTGCATGGATTCGGTGAACCATAGGTGTCACCCAAATCCCGACTGACCCACTCCTCAGAATCCCTACTATTCCATGGCATTTGTTGTCGTTCGGTTAGTCCCTGCACAAGTGGCAGCAAGCAGCACACATGATGGCATGCAGCAAGCAACACATGCGGCAGGCAGCAAGCAACATAACATACAAACCCAAAAAAGACAACATGTTTGAATCTAAATAGTATCCTTTTTAACATCAACTTTGACCATGGTAAAAGCTAAAATAAAAAAATTTCCCAAGCAAGATAAATAACGAAATACAAGATATAGCTAAAACGTAAGTATCTAAAAAACTCTACTATTTCAAGGTACAATTGATCCGATCTTAGAAAATAGTGACGCGACAAGAAAATACAGTCTTTACACTGTAAAGCACACACAAATTCATCATCATAACATCCTGCCTTTCTTCTTCTAGAGATTGATGATGTAGAACTGACAACTTGCCTTTCTTCTTCTAGAGATTGATCATGTAGAACTGGTCTTTGCATTAGCCAACCGTCAATAGTATAAAACAACTTCAGGTTTTTTTTCTTGAGAAGAATGAGAATCTTCTCCTAAAAAATCAATGTCCAGTATTTGGAGGCAGTCAAGGAGCAGCAGCTAGCATCTTCTACATCCAACATTATCTAGCATTAAACAATCTTTGTTACTTGATACTTTTAGTCTCTTTAGTATGCTTCCTCTTGTGAGGTTTTCTGTTTTTTTTAGATGATTGGTGTTTGTATCAACGTTATCTGATCCATGAGATGTTTTTTACCTTTTGTACTCTTTGTTACTTGATACTTTTTTAATAAATGGCTGCGTGCATTTGAAGATGCAGATGCCGGGGTCGACCCCATTTCGGAAAAAAAAAGCATTAAACAGTCTACATGCACTGCGCTTTGCAAGTGAGAAGACAATAGTAGTAATGATGCAACTTACCACTATTATTGACCTTGAATTTTTAGTGAAAATTACTCAACTACAGTCTTAGTGAAACACATGATATAAGTGTTGTCAACTTCTACAATAACAGTAATCAGACTATAAGCAAGTAGAGTTTCCATACAAGGCAGTGCTTCTAAAATACGCTAAAGTAATTAATCAACAACAACAAGAAAGCAGAGTTATTGCACACGAGCGAAAAGCTCAGAAGCATGCATGTACAAATGCTTCACAAGGCATACACTGTGCTGAATCTACCCACACACGCAGATGCAAGCTACAATACACGCACGCACACACAGAAAGAAAGAACATGTGGCGATTTTTTTCACCCATGGCTTCGACCTCCCCGGCAATGAATAAGACAGTTAATTAACAGAACCGAGTATAGCAAGAAAGATGCAGCTTCCCCTTTTCCCTCCCCTTTCCCCCCAACGAAAAAGGCTGGAGGTAGCCAGCTCCAATTTGGGGAAGATCGCATGAACACAAGGCATGTACGCAAGAGAGAAGCACGGCACGGCACCTGTTGCTGGAGTACTCGTAGAGACGCCCGCGGATTCTTCACAAGGCATGGAGAGCGCGTACGCCTTCTTCTGGAGCCTGTTACGGCACTTGCAAAAGGTCACCTGCCACAAATCAATGGGGGCGACGAGATCCAACAAGATCAGATGCTACCACATCTCAACATCTCATATCTTAGAGCATGCTCCCTAACTTGAACAAGCCCTAACTTTACCAGAAGAGGGGATGGGGAGGAGATGGAGGAGGGCAGCTTACCTTCTAGTGGCCGGTATCAGGGATGGAGAAGGGGGATATGTCAGAGATCTGAAGCTTCTGGGTCAGGTGCAGCCACCGTCGCCTCCCCTTAGCCGCCGTCGCGAGAAGGAGCTATAGCGTTTCTTCTTTCATTTCAGGATTCTTTCCAAGGATATGAGCTCGATTTTTTTAACCTGGTTGTACGGGGTGGTTTCGGCGAAAACCGGCCATGCTGGAAACCGCACAGAGCCTAACCGAACGTGCGATAGAAGCGGGCCTGGATTAAACCCCGACGGTGGAGATCCTGGCTGACCCACAGGGTTATGGCCCAATACCGGCAGGGTTGGGACAAAACGAACAAAGCCTAAATGGAACCAACACTTCCTAGTTTTGTCCATATGTTCAAATTGCTACTTCGGCGCGCAGATTTACACGCACAATCACCTTAAAAAGCACTAACGGAGCAGAATGGATTGGGATATCAGACTAAACCGGGTATGAATGCACACATGTGTAGGCAAATTTAAGATGGTAAAAGGTCATTCTCTGTTGTACGAAATGCTATTTCATGGCAACGTTGGACTGCTGTCATAGGCCCAAACTCAGGCAAGGCTCCAGTGAGGGGTTCCCAACTTTATCGCCCCCTATCCACTCCACTTTGTGACCTACAATTTGGTTGAGTAGAGTTTTATGAGACCATATGGCCATAAATTTAAACCAAAATGCTGCAAGGAAAGAAAGAAGGCATGTATATTCTGTGAAAACAGGAAACAGAAAACTTGATTCCAACACGCTGTTGTCTATGGCCACAACTGTGTTTATTTTTATCTTTTGCTGAACCTTCCACTACAAGTGCTCCAGTCGATGGATGATCATAGTGGAGTTCAGCCCACCGCCACCTCTATCAGCAACATCGTTCTTTGCATATCTCTAAGTTCAACAATAAAATGTGAAATGTTCTGCTAGACCATGAACAGTTGAACCTTATTAGCTATGTTCAGCCGGACCAAAGAATCTCACCAGGCCACCGTCATGCAAGTAACATGGCTATACCTAAACTGAATTCAAACTTTTTGCAGTGCATTTATCATCGAGCAGCCTGAATCCATATAGTAGGTTCATTGGTGCAGGTGAGTGTAGATTAAGAAAGTTCTCTGATTCTATTTATGCGAGTAAAGTACTTGGCACATCTTAATATTTTGGAGAGCCATCGAGGAGATTAAACACTTCATTGGCTTGGGTGTGTCCTTTGTGGTGGGGGGTGGCCATGGGGTGCGGTTCTGGCTCGATCCGTGGCTACTCCCAATCCCGTTGGGGGTCCAGTTCCCCGGTCTCTTCGCCATCTCTTCCTCCCCAGCGGCGCTGGTGGCAGAGGTCTTTAGCGACGGCCGCTGGAACATCTTGTTCCGTCGCTACCTCAGCGTGGAGGAAGTTGCGGACCTTCTGCAGCTCCGGGGCTCCCTCCCGGCGACCTTAGCGACTTCCCCGGATTCGGCCACGTGGCAGCTGCAGCCTTCGGGCGAGTTCTCGGTGAGCTCGGCTTACTGGGCCCTGTTCCAGGGCCCAGAGCTGGCCTGGACCTCCCCCCTATGGAAGGCTCCCCTTCCGCTTAGTATTCGGATCTTCGTGTGACAGCTGCTTCGGGACAGGCTTCCCTCGGGGGTCGAGGTGGCCAAGCGTCATGGCCCGGGCAATGGCATGTGTCCCCTATGTGGGACTCCGAAATCCTGTGCCCATATTATGTTCTCTTGTTCGGCTGCGCGTGTGCTTTGGTCCTTTGTCCAGGAGGCGCTGGGGCCTGCATGGCAGGCGCAGGAGCTCGGGGAGTTCCTACAAACCCAGGCAAACAGGGCCGGAGGAGGGAGCCGCCTCTTCTGGATCGTGTTTGCGGGCATCTCTTGGACCTTGTGGAATGTGCGTAACAAGATGGTGATTGAGAAGGTCTTCCCTTCCCGCGTGACTGACCCAGTTTTTTCCTTTCTAGCCTTCCTACAGCAGTGGTCTCCCCTGGTGCGGCAGCGTGACCGGTCGACCTTCGACGACACTCTCCGGACCTTGAGGGCAACAGCGCTCCCCCTCTCGGCCCCTGCCTCGTCGGCCTCCTCGGTGGCATGAGTGCTCCTCCAGTCGCTTCGTCGCGCCTTTTTACTTTTCTTTTGTGCTTGCTTGTGCTGTGGCCCCAGCGGACCGTCGTACCCTTTTCTTTTTTGTTTGGCTCCGGCCAGCTTGGTTGATATGTGAACATTGTATATGGATGCTGCTTTATTTATAAAGCGGGACGAAAGCCTATTTCGAGAAAAATATTTTGGATTTTCGGACCACCACTTACATCCATCATGTTTTTGGTAGTACTAGCTAAAAAAGAAATAAGCATGGATGTATTTTGATCAGCAGAGAATATTGAATCATTACTCTCTTTTGTAATCTGTATAATAGAAAAATTAGTCTGCTGAATCTTACTAGTTACTGTCCGAGCAACACAAGTAGTCGATTCTAATAAAGACTTCCATTTCGAGGCGCATACACGAGGTTGGGTTCTAGCTACTATATTAAGAGTAATAAAGTGTTCTTTATCGAAAAAACATGAGGATGCTTTCTAACTAGTATGCTTCCGTGGCTGCTTTTCTGCCCTTCTTCTTCATCTTCTTCACTTTGAGCAGGGGCGGAGCCAGGATTTAACCATAGAGGGGGCAAAAAATCGCGAGATAAAATACTTGGATATATCAAAAAAATCTATCCATTTCCAAAAAAAAAATCAAAACAATTTTCTTTATGGGATGGTTAGCGATTTTTCAAAGAAACTTAGTGTTATTAATAGATTCTTCCACTCATCCTTATGCATAAATAAAATGATTAAAATTTAGATCTTAGCAAAAAATGCACAAGTATACAAACTAACCAGTAGTTCGAACTCGTTGTATTCTACGAAACAAAAAGATAGTAAAAAGAAAAATGATAATATGTGTGTACCTTTTAATCAGACATAGAGTAGCACTAGTGCACACACACCCCCCCCTCTAACACCGGTTTGGAGGGCCCTCTAACAGCGGTTGTAGAACCGCTGTTGAGGGTTCGGTGTTAGAGGGGCCCCCTTTAACACCGGTTCTTATACGAACCGGTGTTAAAGGTCTTATACGAACCGGTGTTAAAGGGTGGCGCACGTGGGGCTGGCGCAGCGCTCAGGGACTCCCCCCTTTAACACCAGTTCGTAACACGAACCGGTGTTAAAGGTTTTATGCCGCGGCAGAGTTCTACCCCTGCCCCGTTCTAGGCGTATTTCTGCGGCGCGGCAGGGACGGGGAGGAGGGGAGGGGGAATCGATCGGGAGCCGTATACACATACATCGTCATCGGTACATACGAGTATATGAATAATTAAGCAACTATTATTATACACAACATCGTCATTGTGTGGTATTCTCCGTAAACGTTGAAGCATCAAGTACAAGACAAACACGTTCAAACATATATACAACGTTTATTTTGGTGGATATCTAAAGAGTTCTCCGCCAGGCGTGACGACCTCATCAAGTATGAACCCCGCCAATTCCTCTTGAATGGCTCGTATGCGTTCAAATGGTAGGAGTTGGTCCCGCATCCGTTCGATCTGAATATATATGAAGAATGGGGTCAATATATATAGAAAAATAAAACTCAACACAATTGATGGTAATAAAATAATGTTGTGTACTTTGTTTACTTACTCTAAGTTGTTCTAGTGCGGCTTGGCCCGTCGCACATATCGTGTTGCGAATGAACTCGCAAACATAGTATCCACATAAGTTATTGCCGTGTCCCTGATGCGCGCACTTTACGAGAATAGAGAGTTCAATCAAAATAATAATCAATAAAGCATGACATAATAGAATTGGAAGCAGAATCAAACAGATACACAGACCTAGCTAGCTAGTATTACTTACATTTTGGTCTACAAATTTTAGTTTTTCTGACCATTCACCCACGAACCTGCCCGTGAACCTTTTCCAAACCCTGTCCGGAAAAGAAAATGGATAAAGGAGTAATTAATTACTTGTTGTCACGAAAGTTGTCGATCTAGTGTGATATAATGATTGAAATTACCTCTGGAGCATCTCTCTAAAGTCTGCCCATATCTCTTTTTCTTTTCGTAACGAGTCCATGACAAGGACTTTTCCTGAGTCGGGTTGAATGACTAGCAGAATAAAGTGGAACCTACGCACGCATAACTCATCATCAGTTACACTTAACATCGAGTAAGCCGAAACAGAATGTGTACAATAGAGGGTAACAGTACTCACGAGAAGTTGTAAGGCAATAGTATTTCCCTTTTGGTTTGTTGTCTCAGTAAAGACCTTAGCAAATAATCTTCTGTTTGCCCGGGTTTGGTTCTTACCACTTCTTCATGAACTCTATTTGGGTCAACGAACCCAATGTCAAAAGGGCCTCCTTTCATGCATTTCATAACATTTTTCTTGCATAATAGTATATACATATATGGTGAGCATATATATATATACATGCAATAATGAAGTGAATGAGATGAGATAGAAATTACAGAAATAGTACTTACACACAATAAAGGCTGATGGCAGCTTTGTCGAGTTCCTTCTGATTGAATAGAAAATGCAAGTCTTGAATGTTGAAGTCGATCTCGTCGTCTCCGCACAAGAAAATGTCATCTCTTATATGCGTCGTGATCCATTCTTCCTTTCTCGTCTTGCAGAAATCAAGGTACCACTTGTGCAATCTTCGCATCTTTGTTGGTAGATTCTTAAGCTCCTCTTTCTTGACGAGATTCTTACCATACTTCCATGGCTGTATGGGGTTGGCATCGCATTTGGGCAAGTTGTCTCCCATGATGTTCAAGTATGCAATGTAAGTCATCCCCATCTCATTGGCCTTTCTTTGTAGCTCTGCCTCGTAATCATTTATGGGAGGAGCGTCCCGTGTGTCGAACACTTGGGCGCATGATTGGTTTCCTGCTCTCCGAGCATGGGAACTGTTTTCGGGGTGACGATCAAGCTACTTTCAGTCTTCCTACGGCGCCTTGCATCCCCCTTCAAAATCTGGCGCTCGTAGTCCGACACAAGTGGGGTTTCAGGTTTCAAAAGATTATTGTAAAACTTCTCCACCACCGCCGGATCTATTTTCTCCTTTGGCTCGGCCCGTCTAGGTGCAAAGAATTTCTTGACCTCTTCTTCCGAGATCCTATTGGTCTCCTCGTCGCTGCGATTCCACGGTAAAATCGACAATGGCTTGGCGGAAGGCTACGGGAAGTAGTTTTTTGAACTCTTTTCCAAAGATTACTTTTCCACGGTAAAACCGGCAATGGCAATGACATGGGCGCATGTCCGGCATCGTCATTCGGAACAGATAGACTGCCAGGACCTTTTCCAAAGATTACTTCTAGGTCCTTGACCATACCAAATACCTCCTCACCGGTACGGAGGACAAGCTTCCTCGTGGTTCGCCAGACGTTTGAAATGCTTGCCTTTCTTTCTTCGATGCAGTTCGGAAGAAATCGGCGATACCCTAGGTACACAACCTTCTTACATTTATCCAAATATACACTTTCGGTCTCATCTAAACAGTGTGTTGGTAAGGAATTAGGGTACTATATATCGAGAAAGCATATAGCAATGCATTCATTGTATCCCTTGTTTGTCTGCCCTGAAATGTTACTAAGAGCAGGCCAATCATTGATAGTTACGAAAAGCAATGCTCGTTGGTCAAATGGCTCCCCTTTGTGCTCATCCCACATACGTACACCTGGTTTGGCCCACAGCTGTAAAAGTTCTTCAACTAATGGCCTTAGGTACACATCAATGTTGTTGCCGGGTTGCCTCGGGCCTTGGATGAGAACTGGCATCATAATGAACTTCCTCTTCATACACAACCAAGGAGGAAGGTTATAGATACATAGAGTCACATGCCAGGTGCTGTGACTGCAGCTCTGCTCACCAAAAGGATTCATGTCGTCTGTACTTAGACCAAACCTTAAGTTCCTTGCGTCACGTGCGAATTCGGGGTACTCTCGCTCGACTTTTCTCTACCGTGACCCATCAGCGGGGTGTCTCAACATCGCGTCTTTCTTACGGTCTTCCATGTGCCATCGCAACAACTTGGCATGCTCTTTATTTCTGAAGAGACGTTTTAACCGTGGTATTATAGGAGCATACCACATAACCTTGGCAGGAACCTTCTTCCTAGGGGCCTCGCCCTCAATATCGCCAGGATCGTCTCGTCTGATCTTATACCGCAGTGAAGTGCATACCGGGCATGCATTCAAATTCTCGTACTTCTCACCACGGTAGAGGATGCAGTCATTAATGCAGGCATGTATCTTCTGCACGTCTAATCCTAGAGGGCAGACAACCTTCTTTGCTTGGTATGTACTATCGGGCAACTCATTATTTCTTGGAAGAAGATTCTTTATTTTTACCAACAACTTTGAAAATGCGCTGTTAGTCACACCGTTCTCTGCCTTCCATTGCAGCAAATCCAGTGTGGTACCTAGCTTTTTGTGGCCATCTTCGCAAGTTGGATACAACAATGTTTTGTGATCCTTTAACATCTGCTCCAGCTTCTCCTTCTCCTTTTCAGTTTCACATTCTTCCTTTGTATCAGTAATGGCCCGACCAAGATCGTCATCGGCGGGCCCATCTGCTGCCTCTTGATCTTCATTATCTACCCCCGTTGCAGTATCATCATATTCAGGATACATATTATGATAGTTGTCATCATCCTCTTCTTCTTTGTTGTCTTCCATCACAACCCCTTTTTCTCCGTGCTTGGTCCAACAATTATAGCTGGGCATGAAACCGGATCGAAGCAGGTGGGCGTGAATGGTTCTGGTATTTGAGTAGTCTTTCTTGTTCTGACAGTGAACACACGGACATCACATAAAACCATTGTGACCATGGTTTGCATTAGCCACAACGATGAAATTTTGGAGGCCCGTAATGTACTCGGAAGTGCGGCGGTCACCGTACATCCATTGTCGATTCATCTGCATTAATATATAATATATATCAAAAATTAATAGGGAGATGACCATTTATATATATAGTACATCAATGACACATGAAAGGATAGTTGCCGACCTCGACCGAGAAGGAAAGAGCAACGAGAAAACTTATTTTGAGCTCTCGGGCATTTCACCGAATACCTCTTGTGCATATGAAAAAAACACAAACTAGCACTCTTCACACCCTCTTGCTAGGCTCCAAAATGAGATAGTGAAAAAATGAAAGAGTGGGGTGTGGGCTGCGGTGTCTTATATAGCCCCCCCTTTAACACCGGTTCAAGCCACGAACCGGTGTTAAAGGGGGAGGGGGGCTGCGTGGGCCACTGGTGCAGGGTCCGAACCGGTGTTAAAGGGGGGGCTCCTTTTTGCCGCACGGGCCACGCTGGTACGGCCCCTCCTTTAACACCGGTTCGTAGAAGAACCGGTGTTAAAGCCCTTTTCCAGGATCAACAAAAGGCCTCGTTTCCGCTAGTGTAGATACATACGTGAATCAACACTCAGATGGTCTCCATGTTGCAACCGCACGACACAGCGGCTGCCATCGGTAGGATGCGATCATGCGAGATCAACGAGATATGGGATCAACGAATTCCAGAAGCTGTAGCAGACAGTGTCCCACCGTGTATAAATGGAAGAAAGCGCTGGCAGATGTCCTAGCAGCCAGATGAAAAATCCGCTCGATCTGATCTAGACTATGAAGCCACGACCAGAAGGACGCTTGCACTTGGACTCCGATAGAAAATCAGAAAATTTCCAGGCCATCACGATGGCCAAAACTACAGAAGATGGGCCGTTTATTTAGTTGGGCCTCGTCGTTTCTAGCAATAGGTGCATGATAATTAGTTAGGCAATCAACACTAATCAAACAATTACTATGCCCATTAATACCTGCCAAATACATTGAGGGGGGGTGACCGGTTAGGGGGGGTGGGGGGGGGGGGTCTGACCCCTGTTAGCCCCCCCTTGTCTCCGCCCCTGACC
Organism: Avena longiglumis; assembly: GCA_030063025.1. Lineage (NCBI taxonomy): Eukaryota > Viridiplantae > Streptophyta > Magnoliopsida > Poales > Poaceae > Avena > Avena longiglumis. The sequence continues at coordinate 109,243,553 of CP125974.1, forward strand.
TTGAGCAAGACAACTCAAGGTTACCTTTTCAGTCCCGATCATCCATTTCATCCAAGCCAAGCAAGAGAAGTCAACGTTGCTTGTTCCTCGAGATAGCATGAGAGTGTGGCATAGATGATGGCTGGAGCAGAATGGCTTGATGGTTAGAGAAGCGACGATATGCAAGCGAGTAAGAATAGCCAGGGTGGCAAAGAGGGAGAGGCACATCGAGAATACCACTCAAGCTGTGCATATTACAATTCCCGTAATATATCAGTAATTCTCGGTGCCTTCCATGCCCATCATATATAACTCGAACTCCTAATATGCAGAGACACGACAAATAATACCCACAACGGGGTTCGATTCTACTAAAGCTAGTGAGAAAGAAGCTATTCATCTTTTTCCCTTAAAACGCCTTGTTCCTTATAAAGACTTAATAGTAGCCAGTGATGTAAATTCACGGGGCCTCTGGTAGGTCAAGAATATCTTGTTATGAACATGGCTCTTGCATAGGGTGGTAGGCCCCGGCCCTAGTGATTTATTCGTCTTTTAAATTAAATTGCCAATTTTCTTAGCATTATTAAAAAGAAAGAATATGATTTTCAGCTTAAAAAGCTAACATATCATTCCTCACAAGAAAGTTAGTAAAAATAAAGCCCAACCGCTGATGATCCATCGTGAAAGGGAAAATACAGCCTACCTATAACCGAGGACGCCTGGTCTTATTCATAAGTGGATCTTTATATTTGTTTTTGTATTTCTTGAAAAGTGATACTTTATTATTTATTATATAATAACGGTCATGATCTCATGCTTCTATACTAGTCGTACTCTCTTTATTACTCCCTCCTTGCCAAAGTGAGTCCATATAAGATGTTGTAAAAGTCAAATATTATCAAGTTCGGCCAATTTTATAAGAAAAACTATCAACATATAGAACAACTAATCAATACCATTAGATTCATCGTGATGTAGATTTTCATATGATATACATTTTTATTGTAGATATTGATAATTTTCTCAATAAAACTTGGTCAAAATTGATGATATTTGACTTCTACAAATGATCACATGCTTCTATATAGTCATACTCTATTTATTATAAAAACACGTATGCACATTATGCTTAGACACCCAAACATTCTCGTCTCTAATAATCAAATAGTAATCCCTCGTTTTAGTGTGTGAATGCATGTGAATCTACACAAATCCGCGTGACATCTAATTCAAGATAGAGTGAACAGTTTATTTTAAGATGTTACATGCACATCTTATTTAGTCGATTCCGGACGAAGACATGTGGGTGTAAACATGAGATATGGTCTAAACTCTGGTACGTGAAACCTTATGACTCATTTTTATATAACTTAGCAAGAGGTGGTTCTACTTGACACTTTTGTTGATTAGGAGAGATACCCATATACCTAGACAATGCATTCAATCACAAAACGACTAGGAAGATATTATTCTCAGGTAGGGTTTACCAAGAAGAAACCAATAAATTGTTTTTTTCACCCTGGTCAGCTACTATTGATATAAAAATCGTGGTACATAGTAATGCGAAGAGGTTATTGCATTTTAGACATCAGAGGGACAGATCATGATGCTTCTAGAAGCAGAACCCTGATGGCAATAATTGTTCATTCTTAGCCTGATGCTTACTTGATGGCAACAACCTAATGCGAACATTTGTTACATTTTAGATATACCAGGGATAGTGAAGGCTGGCGCGATCTGGGGTGCCTGGCAAAGCCAGCGCACCACTCTGTAAACTGCCCTTCTCACTTGTGTGGCTGTAATCTAAATCACACACTATTTTTAATTTATTTTTTTGCTATTGCTGTTTTTACAGTTTTGAACTCTGTATCCTTCCACGTACTCTGCCCGGCATTGTCCCGGTTTTCTCTTAATGATATGAAGAAGTGCTCGCTGCCTTCCGTCAAAAAAAGAAAGCAAAATCTAAGACCCCGAGAATGGACGCTAATCCTCCTCTTGACAACTATGACTAAGCTGAATTCGAAAACTATTACGCCGGGCAAACATAAAGCTGGTTATGCCGAGGATGGACGCTAATCCTCCTCTCGACCCCGAGAATGGACGCTAATCCTCCTCTTGACTTTTTGCTGGTTATCCACATGTCTAGTTATCCATATTTTTTTGAGAAAATGCCATAGTTGGGTCGAGTAAGTAGACATGTGGATAACCAGCAAAAAATTAGACTTTCTAGACTTGTTAAACAGAATGTTATCTTGCCATATCCATAATGCCCAACATAAGACTAAAATACCAATGTGAATCCTAACCTTAGTTTTCTTATCATTTTTTAGCTTTTTGTAAGAAAAAACTATTAATTTTCCGACCTTTGCCTAGTTCTATTCATGTGTGGTTGTGGAGTCACTAATGTTCTGTTCTGGAATAAAAGTCTATCAAACATGAAGCTCATCCACCAAGTGAATTTGATAATTCAAGTGTGCTATTTTTTCACAAAAACCCAAACAATGTGACATTTCTGTGTAATAAAACACCAACTATGGAAAAAAATGTTCAGTTCTGGAAGACAAAAACCAAAGTTGGCTAGTTTTGTTCATAATATGTGGTTGTGGGGTCAAATTCGTTTCTATGAAGTTGTGAGACCTAGATTTTATTTATTTCTATGATCACAGTGGCGAAAATCACATGTTTATATAGTACCTGTACTTATTTGTGTTCCAAGAAATATGTGGATTAGTACAGTATATTTGCACACTCAAATCAGATGCTCACGATCAAATCCGTTTCCAACGAATGCATGTCTAATCAGATGCTCACGAAGACTTGACGCAGTTCGCGTGTGGGGCCTACGCATGTCCAATCAGATGCTAAGAGTAGGTGTTAGAATATGTTTTTATTTTCTACTTGTGTCGTTGCATCCAAAGTTGCGGTTGTGTACCATAGACATGCGAAGCTAATAGTGTTAATTAAGAGAAGGAAGATCATCTCTTAATTTAAGAGAAGACAACTCATTTTTTCAACTTCCTATTTTCTCCTATGTGGCACCATTAATATATCATCATTGTCAGGGGCGGACTTACCGTCCGGGCACCCTGGGCACGTGCCCGGGCTCAACGCCGGCGCTTGCAGGTACTCCGGTAAGGTTCCAGATAGATATATGTAGCTAAAACTTCAATTATCTTCTGAAAAAAATACGTGTATAGAGCTATCTGGGTCAGCTTGGGCCTATTCCATTACTCCCAGCAAGCCACGCCACGTTCTCACGTCCAGGAAGCTAGCTAGTCTACGGGAATCAATCAATCGGTTATCTAGTCGACGCGAGTCTCTAGCCAAAACTAACGTCACGAAACAGCCGTGAGTATGCCGCCAGCTGCGTGCCCTAGATCAGCGAGTCGCCAATGGACGAGACGCAGACGCAGAAAGACAGATGGCTCCCGGCTCACATCAGGTTGCCACTCCTCCGCGAGACAGGGAAACGTGGAAGCGCAAGCGGCAAGGCAGCAATAGCAGCAGCCACGGATGGTGGCTCGTCGACGCCTGCCGAGCGTGAGCATCCAGTACCGATGATTTTCCGACCTGTGCACATGGAGGCTGGAAGCAGCAGCAGATGACGGGATGACGATTGGCACCGGTCGTACACGACAACTAGGTAAAATTTTCTTTGTAATTTGCAGCAGATTTTCTATTAAACATCGCCATGTCCGGTTTACAGATTGAACCATTTAATTTTCAGAATTAGGGAGATTTCTGATTCCTACAAGGAATTCACCGCAAGATATTTTAACATTCTATGGTTAGTATACTCAGCAGGATATACCTTAGTTTACTTTTTTTTAACATATGTGATCTATGCTACAATATTGATTATATTCATATGATGTTTATCCAAATATATGATATTTACGATTCTTGGCAGACCAAAGTGTGGTCTTTTAAGTTTTTAGTGTGCCCGGTCTTTAAAAACTTGCTAGGTCCGCCACTGATCATTGTACATGCTCTTATGATCCTCTATTTTGCCTACCCCTCCACCCTTTTTAAAGCCATTTCCAACTGTTGTTAATGCAGCAACTTTTTTTCTAGACCTTTTCTTAGACTTATTTCCTAGACCTTGATTGAACTGCAAGTACTCCGGTCGATTAATGATCATAGTGGAGTTTAGCCAGCCACCACCGCTACCAACACTATCCTCTACCTGGCTCTAAGTTCGACAATAATTCTTATCATCTCTACTCTTTCTCATCGCTACGGTACATGAGTGCCTCCTCCTGTGTCCCGGGTCAAGCCGAGGTCCTCTCCGGTGGTGAGGCCGCTCGGAGATGGACAAGGCGAGGCGTCGATCTCTCCTATGTTCATATTAGGGTGAAGTCATGTCCATCTTACCCTTTGTAGAGATCCGGCGGTCAAAGTTTGTCTAGATGGGAGTTGGGTTAGGCCGCTTGTCCAATAAGCTTGAGGATCTCTCTTATACGAGGGGTGTTGCTATGGAGATTTTGATCTTAATGCTCTCTCTCATTCTCGTTGTTGTGGTGGCGAAAGATGAGGGTCGGTGGCTTGATATTTGGCTTCACGAGGGAAGCTTGTTGTAGTTTATTGATCAACACATGGTGCCCTTTATTTTCTGCCATATCCTTGCATCCATAGGGATCTTTGGGAGTGCTCTAATGACAGTTCATATTTGACACCACCTCGTTGTTCGACTGTTGTATCAAATGGTCGTCAGGCGACCAGTTTGACCTCTAGTACTGCTGGCCTTGTGGTGGCCCAATCTCTTCTTCTCCTCCGGATAACGAGCCAAAGAGGAGGGTCTTTAACAAATCGATCACGGGCAGTCCATACCTATCCATGCATCTCCAAGTGGTTTCGTCCTAGGCAATGTCACTGGTGGTCGCAGAATTGAGCTTGATGATGACGGTGGTGGAGAAGGACCCGATGGTGTTTTCCACTTTTTGTAGGGTTATTTCTATAAAGTTAGAGGACTATGCTGTACTTTCTATTTTTTTAAGTTACTCAATGTAAAATGTAACCTCATCGTCCTTAAGTAATGTAGCATCTAGATCCTTTAGGGTTCTTCCCTATTCGGAAAAATCGACATAAAATATGAAATGTCCTTCTGGACCACAAATAGTTGAACCTAGCTAGGCTTAGCCGGGCGAGAGAATCTCACTGGGCCACCGTCATGCATGTAACAAAGTAATAAGGATCTGCCTCTGTCTAGTTCTAAACTGAATTCTACTTTTTTGCAGCCCATAGATCGCCGTGCTCTTTAAGCTCTGCGTGTCAATTTTAGGGGTGAAATTCCTAGGTCCGACCTTAAGTGGCCATACCTGATAATGATGATTCCCTAGTCATGTCCTTGTTGAACATATTGTCTGGCGATTGGACCTTCTCTAGAGTAAAAGATCAGGATTTGACCATGCTTGTTGGACCGAAGGACTATGGTGTTTGTGTACTTACCTCCATGTAGGCGTTGTATTGGAGAACCTTTTTTGGAGTTGGGGTGTTGTCACCACTAGTGGTGCTATTGCTGTTGCATGTCTTTGATTGTTTTAGCGGGTCATTTTTTTGTCTTCTTCTTCGTCTTTTGTTTTTCGGCTATGTGACTTGCGGCTTGGCATAATTGATATCGTCTTGGTATTAATATATTCCCAGTATTGAAAAAAATAATAGTTTGTCATGTGACCTAAATCTGCATAGTATATTGATTGGTGCAGCTGAGTGTGGATATACAAAGTTCTGCCATTCTATTTACATCGGAAAATAAGAAGTGAGTCTAGCTCACTTGGTTAGGGGAGTAGATGTACGACCCTACCGTACAGATTCAAGTCCTAACGGATGTGAAATTAAGCTTTTACTTCTTCTGTCCCAAAATATAAGATGCCTAAGGACTGGTCAAAAGTCAAATATGGGGAGAGTGCTGCTCAACTCAATTCGTTAAGAAAACGAGTCAAGATCAAACGAGTCGAGCTGATGAGTGCTCATTAACCTCACCGAGTATCAAGCTTTATATCCAGCCCCACTCCTGCCACGCCCATTTCTTCCCATTACATCTCCCACAATGACGTTCTTTCTCGCCGCCTCCGCCATGCCGCCAAAGGGCTCCAAGGCGAAGGCGCCACGGTTACCCAAAGCAAAAGGCCTCAATAAGGTTTCCGACGACACTTTCAAGTAGCCACGCAAGAAGTCAGCGCCGAAGGAGAAGCCAAAGGGGATGGGCGAGGACAGTGGTGGAGGCAGCCGAGCCAGGTAGCCTGGGCAGAGTATGAAGGCCCCTAACGGATGGATACTTTGCCCATGGAAAAGTAGATTAATCCTCATTAGCAGGTAGAACTTCAGCGAGGGACTACGAGCAAAGCCCGGGCAGCTGCCCAGGCACGCTGGCCTGGAGCTCCGCCACTGGGCGAGGAGGAGTAGGAAGAGATCTGCATGCGGCGGAAGTTCGCGACAGACGACGAGAAGAATGCAGAGATAGTAGATCTTCTGATGCACAGTCAACAAGGCGCGGCGGCGAGCGGCGGTCAGGGAAGCACAACAGGCCGTGCGACGCAGCACCGGGCGATTCCAATGCCCCCTCACGTGCGACTGCACCGCCAACACCGCCACACCTCAGGTCTAGGTCGCCATCACAGCCGGCCTACTTCCAGGAGGGCACTGGCGAGACGCCGCTCTCCAGGATAAGGTTTTCCCCGACCACCATGAGATCGAGCATGACGGATACAGAGGCTTCAACCACAATGATGTGTTTTCCCCAAGCACAAACGACTGCCGACCAGAGGGCATTAACCTCAATGATGCGTGTGAGGACTCGCCGGTGTCTCAGCAGGCGCGACGCCAAGCCACTACCGGCCAATTCTACGGTCACGACATGTACAGAGATGTCGGACTGGAAGCCGACCATGTGTTCGACGAAACGCAGGTACGCTAATCGCTCTCTCTTTTTTGCTTTCCCTATGGCTGATGAGGTGTTTGATGTAATGTTGCTTGACGCTGATGATTTCATAGGACTATTGGAGCGGCATCCTAAATGACATGATCAACGAGAACGCCGACATTCTGAATGACATGATCAACGAGAACGCCGATGTCACTCAGCACGCATTTGAACCGGAAGAGCAAGATGACGAGGAAAACGAGGAAGAAGAAGATGAGGACGAAGATGACGATGCCGAGGAGACCGACAAGCCGAGGAATGGGAATCGTGTGTCACTATGGAAATCCCTTGAGGACCAATGTTTGTGCGACGCCTGGGCTGCCGTTTCGATGCACCCAATCACCGGCACTAATCAAACAAGAGGTACGTACTGGAAGAGGATCAAGGATGAGTTCAAAAAATGCAAGCTACTAAACTCTGAGTACCGTGCCATGTTCATGAAGCGGAGCCAGAAGGCGACATCTAACAGCTGGGTTTTATCCAATACGACGTCAACGAGTTCTACAACAAGCTTGAGAACATGCGTGATCAGCCCGTGAGCGGCGGCAACACTGCCGGTTAGTCATCCGAGCACTCGATCAATTCAAGCGAGGCAACGGCGGCAAAGCTTTCAATTACAATTGCGAAGCTGCACGAGCACGCGAAATGGAATTTCATGCGCCGGCAACTGAAGGAAGGCGCCAAGGGTGCCGTCATCGATCTGGACAACCACACGATGGCCTCCAATGGCTGGCCGGTAAGCAACAGGAAAGCCAAGGTGCTCCTTGCCACGGCGACGACTTCAGAAAGGGTGCAATCGGTGATCGGCAAGGCGGCGTCATCGATCTGGACAACCCCACGATGGCCTCCGATGGCTGGCATGACAGCAACAAGAAAGCCAAGGCGCTCCTTGCTGTGGCGACGGCTTCAGAAAGGGTGCAATCAGTGATCGACAAGTTCCTTGCCGAGGTCTCATCAAGCAACCTGAAACGCCGGCAAGATTCAGGCGAAAGGTGGGCCGACATCATGAAGAAGACGGACAAAATATCGAGCTTGAGACATCAAGGGCGGCGGGAAAGAAGAGGAATGAGGACTTCGCCCTTTGACGGCTGGCACGTCGTTGTTCGAAGATGAGGTGAAGGCTGTGCACGCACAGATCCGCAATGACATCCTCATGGAGATGGACATTAGGAGGCCGTCAACACCACTGACGGCGTCACCACAGCCTGCGACACCGACGCCTCTGGAAGAGCCCTACAAGGGCATCTTCGACATGGGCGAGGACGGAAGCATCTTGGGCACGAGCAATGGTGCTACCAACGGCAATGACACCCTTTCATCTGTAATATGAAGCCGGACTTGGCGGTGTTTTGGCGGCCTAGACTTTGAATAACGGCCGTATTTTTATTCAAATTTGCCTCAAACCTATTTGAAAAATCGCATAGGGATTTTCAATAGGGAGCGTGGTTGGAGAGCTCCGCTCCCTAAAGCCGTTAGTTCGTGCCGGCGCTCCCCAAGCGAGCGATCTAGCGCTACTGCCGAACACTGTTTAGGGAGCGTGGCTGGAGATGCTCTAAAATATTAATAGAAAATAAGCTATTCGTCATTTTCGTAAGGAGGCCTTGCTCTTTATGTAAGACTTTGTTGATCGGCAATGAAATGATCCAATGGTCCTCATGTAGGTCAACAGATGAGAATCTATTTGCTGGAAGACCGGTTGATCCCATCTAGCTACTGTAGCTTTCAACATGACCAGAGAATCTCACCGGGTCACCATCATGCAAGTAAAATAGTAATAACGATAACCCTCTGTCTATTTTTTTTTTTTTTGAACAGAACGGCCTCGAAAGGCCCAGGAGATTCATTCAGCGGTGGGTGTACAAATACAAAGAGGTCCAAGCATAAAGAAAAATTACAAATTGACCCCTACATTTTACAAAGAACACCCTAGCAGAGATTGCAAAAAAACGAGCAAACCGCATGCAACCGCCGAGCGCACGAACTGCGCCCACTCGGCGGAGCCCCCGACGACGACTTGAGGACTTGGAGGGACACTTGGACTTCATTGAGAGGAGCGAGAGAGAGAAGAGAAAGAGAAGAGAATAGAGACTAAAACAAAGTTGCCGAAGGCACGCCACCCCATGGATCCGCCATGGACCGGCGGCTTGGCCCCGCGCGGAGGGAGAGGGAGAAGAGGGAGAGGCTCCGCTCCCGCCCAGCAGCGGCCACACACACACACACACCACACCTCCCACGCCACGCCACGCCAGCTTCAGAGTAGCCGAGAGGAGAGCATGCCTAGCACAGCGCAGCGGAGAATGAGAGAGGAGATGAGAGTGCTCCTCCGCCTCTCATTCTCCTCTCTCTCCTCGCGGCGGAAGAAGAAGAGAAGATGAGAAGAGACCGGAGCAGCCTCACGCGCCGCCGCCGCGATACACCAAAGACGAAGACTCCCTTGCCGCCTCCAGCGCCGAACACCACCAAGCTCCAGTTCTTCCACTCCACACCACCACGGCTGGACAGAGGAAGAAGCCGGAGCCAAATAGCAACCGAGGCCAAGAGGCAACAAGCCCTAGATTTATTCAACGATGCGGTGGCCTCCGTCGCCTTCCAGAGCTCCGACCAGAGGAGCTTTAGAACACCGACGAAGAACCCTAGAGCTAAGATCCGGGCCAGATCTAGAGCTCCGCATCCGGGCAAAGAGCCCACTACCGGCACAAGGCCAACTACCAAACCTACTCTACCACCTAGGCCTACTCCGGCGACTCCCCGCCGCCACCTCCCGCCGGCTACTCCGGCGAGAAGGGCACGGGAAAGCCCCGGTCTCTCACGCACGACTCTCAAAGCAGCTAGGGAGGGGAGGGAGGGGAGAATCTTCTCTCTCTCTCTTCTAGTAGTTATGAAGTTTTTTTTCTGTCTATTTTATACTCCTCTATAAAATAAAATTCATGCCTAAACTGAATTCACATATTTTGCAAGGATCAAGGCAGTGGATTGTCCACCACCATTCGCGGACCATTGGCTCATCGCATTATTGCAAGTGTAAAATAAATGCAGTTTTCATACCTAAGTATTTTCTGACGTCAGCAAAGAATAATACTAATCATCCTTCTGAATAAACTGAATTCAGAAAGTTTGTAGCACACTGAAACATCACGCACCCTCAAACTGGGTGTAGGCTCACTTTGGGTATCTCTATCTTACAAACAGGACTGAAAAAGAGCAAATCTGAAACTCGCAGCACTAACGACAGGATGACAAGGTGCTCAAGCCTACGAAATACTTTGGTCGCATTTATACCTTCTAATTAATCTGAACCAATGTCTTTTTATCACCGTTCCATCCCATCCACGTGAGAATACTACAATCTGCTAGTTCCTCCAGAAAGCAATAGAGTGTGGCGCATAGGATGTCTGGAGCAGGATTGCGTGGGGGACAGTGAAGCCATGAAGAAGAGGAAGAATAGCTTAGACGACGGAGTAAGAGGGGGAGACATGGCGTTGCTGAATTCTCTCAAGTGCATGATGTAATTACGGCGATCAATAAGTAATTCCTGGTGCCTTCTATGCCTATAGAATCCAAATTCAAATTCCTAGTAGGCAGAGACGAAACAAGTGATGCGAGAAATTAGATCGAGTAATTCTAAAACATCGGTAAAATGAATAGTAAGTTATTCATCATTTTCTTAAGGAAGCCTGCTCTTTATAGAAGACTTTGTTGGTGGTCGGCAGTGACATGAAGCCAATGATCCTCTAGTAAGTCAATAGATGAGAATCTGTTTGTTATGAATTTAGTCCTTGGGTAGCTCAGAGGCAAAGAGAGCTTCATCATCATCTGGACAAAACAATGCTCTTTTTAGATTTTTTAAGAAAAAAATTATTGGTCTAATGACCTTTGCATCAATATGATGCACCTGCAAAGTTTATCTAAAGATGTAATTGGTGCCCCCTCAAGCAGCCTCCAGGTTAATTAGAAAATACCAGCTGTTAAATCTTGCCTCTAAACGATCTTAGCCGTACGTTGCTTTTAACCGCCCCATATAAAAAGCTCAACCCTAACCGCCGGTCCCAGACCCCCATGACTCACGCGCCTCTCCCTCTCCTCTTCCTCGCGTGTGGCGGCTGGCGCGCTCCACCTCCCTCTTCCCTCCCGTGATTCCCCTCCTCGCCGTATACCGCGCCTCTGTTGTCCTCTTCCATTCGTCTCTGTTGCCGTCCGCATTTTCTTACCCATGGCCTGCTCTCTTCCCAAGAAGGAGAGAACAGAGAGCAGCAGCCAGCCACCGCCTCCTCCCCTTCATCACCGATCGATCCGACCAGCGGCCACCTCTCACATCCTCCTCTCTCCTTGGTGAAGGACGGCGAGCCAAGGAGGTCCCGTGACGAGGAGGACCAGGCGTCCCTCCTACCGTCGCAGTCTTCCACGCGTCACGGAAACAAGAATGCTCCTGTTGGAGGAACCCAACCCCCTCTCAAAAATCTGTTACGTATCTTCAAGGTTTCCATTCATTTTTTGTTGGGGTTGGAATATGGAGACGCAAGAGAGTAGCAAGGAAGAAGGCTAGTGAGAGAGCGGTTCAGCCTGGCCAACCACAAATGTTGATTTCTATGGATTCATTTTTTTTTTGTGCTTCTGGTTCTGCCTTCTTTGTCTTTTGGTTCATATGTATTTTGAAGCAAGAAGATGAGTTCTATGGAAGATTGGGCACAAATATTGCTATTCGAGTAGGTAATAGTTGGGCTTTAGAGAAACTCGCTACTTCAAAAATTTTAAAGGAAATGTACAAAATCTTGTCCTACGGCCTATTAATATATTATAAGCTGTTAATATTAGGAGATCTCTGAATAGAATAGAGGCTTCTCCATTATTCTGCGTACAAAAAATATCAATCAACGTTTGGAAGCTTGAACCTGAAAGTATGAAGTAATATAGGTATAAATTGTATTGATGGATTCCCTTTTGTGGTTTAAAAACTACAGAAATACGTAAATCACTTCCTTACCATGGCTCACTAAATGGTATACATGTTTTTAAGATGCTGTACATGTTGGAGATATGCCCTAGAGGCAATAATAAATGTAGTTATTATTATATCTTTGTGTTTATGATAAATGTTTACATTCATGCTATAATAGTATTAACAAGGAAACATTAATACTTGTGTGATTTGTAAACTAAAATAAGAGTCCCTAGTAAAAGCCTCTTTATAATACTAGCTTGTTGGTTAATAAATGATTGTGGTTTCCATATCATGAACATTGAGATGTTATTAACAACAAGATCATATCGTTAGGAGAATGATATGGTGGACATACTCCTATAGATAAGCGTAGCATAAAGATCAAGTCATTTTAATAGTTCAATTGCTATATGCTTTCTGATACATAGTTATCTAATTCCTTCGACCATGAGATCATGCATATCACCTTTACCAGATGGATGCTTTGATGACATCAAACACCACACCGTAATGGGTGGCTATAAAGGTGGCATTCAGTGTTCGGAAAGTATTGGTTGAAACACATGGATCAAGAGTGGGATTTGTCCATTCATATGACGGATAGATATACTCTGGGCCCTCTCGGTGAAATGTCATCCAATTAGCTTGCAAGCATGTGACTGTCTCACAAGGGATCACATATCACGGGAACGAGAAAAGAGTACTTATCGGTAACGAGGTTGAACTAGGTATGCAGAGATACCGACGATCATAACCTCGGATAAGTAAACTATCGTGAGACAAAGGGAAATTGATATTGTATGTAAGTGGTTCATTCGATCGCAAAGTAATCGTAGAAATATGTGGGAGCCATATGAATTTCCAGATTCCTCTATTGGTTATTGTTCGGAGAAGTGTCTCGATCATGTCCGCATAATTCACGAACCGTAGGGAGACACACTTAAGGATTCGACGTTGTTTGAGTAGTTATGGAATGATGAGAAAGAGTCCGAATGTTGTTCGGAGTCTCGAATGGGATTCGGGATATCACGAGGAGATCCGAAATGGTCCGGAGAATAAGATTCATATAAGGAAAGTCCCGTTTCGGAGTTGGAGAATGATTCCGGTGTTTTCATCGGGAATGTTCTAGAAGGTTCCGGAATGTCCGGCACTCCGGAGGGGAAGGGTACATGAATGTGTTATATCAAGTTGGTATGATTGCATTATGTACTCGGTGTCATCGCTGAACAAAATAGAGGGTTTATTCAAATCCTAGTTTGAAAAGTCAAACGCCAAGTTTGAAAGTCAAACGGCTATTTTTGGGAAGTGGGAAAGGAGGAGGAAACCGAGTTGGGGAGGAGTCCCTCCTCCACCGCCGGCCCACCTCCAAGCCAAGTTGGGGAGGGACTCCCCTCCCCTTGGCCGACCGGCCCCTCCACCTATAAAAGGAGGGGCAGGGCTCCCCTCCTAGACACACAAGATCCCCGCCTCCAAACCCTAAGCCACCGGCGCCGCCACCTGCTGCCGCCGCCACCCTAGGGCAAACCGCCGCCGCCGCCTAGCAACCCTAGCCGCCGGCCTAGCCCCCTCCTCGGCGTGTCTAAACCCTAGATCATCGAGGGACTCTCTCATACTCCACCATACTCGCTCCGGCTTAAGGCGAAGCCCTGCGAGATCTCCCCTCTACTTCCGGTACCACGTCGTTGTGCTGCCGGAATCGCGAGGAGAGTGCTACAACCTCCGCTGCCTGCTGGAACAAGGGAGAGGAAGGTCTTCGTCGAGTACCGAACGTGTGACCGACTGCAGGAGCGCTGCCGGAACACAGCGCCGGAAGGATCGTCTACGCGATCTTGAGATCGGGAAGAGTACGACTACATCATCCATGAGAATCCGCTCTCGTTAAATACTTTGGAATCTTCGAGGGTGAGTTATTCCATCGACTCGTTGCTACAATCTAGTAGATAGATCTTGGCTTGTTTGTTTGTATGCGATAGATTTTTTTTATTTTCCATGCTACGAATCCCTACAGTGGTATCAGAGCCGTGTCTATATGTAGATCTGTTGCACGAGTAGAACACAATGGTCATTGTGGGCATTGATGCTTTTATTGTCGATTGCTTCTTGTGTACTTTGCATCTTGCGGGATGTTGGGATGAAGCGGCCCGGGCTAACCTTACATGACATCGTTCATGTGACTTGCTCCACGCTTGACATGCAACTTGTATTGCATAAGTGGCTTTGCGGGTTCCTGTTTCTCCTAGCATAGTTAAGATCCAATTTACAGCGGGTGATTAACAATACTAGTATCAATGTTGTGGTTCATGTTCGTAAGTTAGAACGACACTTATTGAAAGCCCCAAACCACGTAAAACATGCAAAGAAAGTAGAGGCGTCTAACTTTGTTTTGCAAGGGTGTGTTGTGATGTGATATGGCCATGATTGTGATTATATTTGATGTATGCAATGTTCCTTATTGTAAGTTGGCAACCGGCAGGAGCCATATGGTTGTCTTTAATTTATGTTAAGACCCGCGTATCTATTCAAAGTAGTTGTAATAGTTGAAGCCGGTGGACGACAACCATGGAGAAGCGTCATTGACCTTGATGCAATGCCGGTGATGATGGAGATCATGTTCGTGCTAGAAGATGGAGATCGGAAGCACAAATAAGAAAGCCCATATCATATCACATATTATGAATTGCATGTGATGTTAATCCTTTATGCATCTTGTATTGCTTAGTAGACGATGGTAGCATTATAAGATGATCCCTCATGCACATGAATTTCAAGTCATAAAGTGTTCACCCTTAGTTAGAACCGTTGCTAAAGCTTGTTGTTTCGAAGGACCACGTGATGATCGGGTGTGTTAGATTCCGCAAGTGTATACAACGTGAGCAAGCCAGATTTGCTCATTCGGAAACTAAGGTTTGATATTGACGAGCCTAGCATGTACAGACATGGTCTCGGAACACGGATCACCGAAAGGTAAAGCATGAATCATATAGCAGATATGATGAACATGTCGATTGTTCGCCATTGAAACTATATCAACTCTCGTGATGATCGGTGTTGATCTGGTGGATTTGGTTCGTGTGATCACTAAAACAATGTGAGGGATATTGTTTTGAGTGGGAGTTCACCTAGATTAATTTTTTTATTAATTTGAACTCAATTTGTCATAAACTTAGTCTAAACTATTACAAATATGTTGTAGATCAATGGCAGCCCCTACCATCAATTTTAATGCGTTCCTAGAGAAAGAAAAGTTGAAAAACAATGGAAGCAACTTCGCGGATTGGTTCCGCAATTTGAGGATTGTCCTCACAGCTGGTAATTTGACCTATGTCTTTGGATGCACATTGGGTGACCCACACGGTGATGCTACCGATGAAGTAAAGAATGTTTACCTCACTCGGAAGACTCAGTACTCCACAGTTTAGTGTGCTATATTGTATGGTTTAGAATCAGAGCTTCAGAAAAGGTTTGAGAATTCAGACCCATATGATATTGTCGAGGATCTCAAATTGATCTTTGAGACTCATGCGGAAATTGAAAGCTATGAGGCTTCTGAAAAGTTCTTTAACCGCAAGATGGAAGAGGGCAGCTCGTCGTGAGCATGTGCTTAAGATGTCTGGGCACGCAAACAAACTTCAAAGCTTGGGTATTGTGATTCCTAATGCTTTGGGGATTTACCGTGTCCTCCAATCACTGCCACCAAGTTACAAGAACTTTGTGATGAACTACAACATGCAGAACATGAACAAGACGTTGCCAGAACTCTTTGCCATGTTGAAATCTGCAGAAGTGGAGATCAAGAAAGAGCACCAAGTGTTATTGGTCAATAAGACCACCAAATTCAAGAAAGGCAAGTCTAAGCAGAAAGGACACTTCAAGAAGGGTGGTAAGAAAGTTATCACGCCGACGAAGAAGACCAAGGCTGGACCTAAGCCTGCTACTGAGTGCTTTTACTGCAAGGGAGAAGGTCACTGGAAGCGGAATTTTCCAAAGTACTTGGCGGATTTGAAGAACGGCAACATCAAGAAGAAAGGTATATCTGATATACATGTTATTGATGTGTATCTCACTAGTACTCGTAGTAGTGCCTGGGTATTTGATACTGGTTCGGTTGCTCATATTTGTAACTCGAAACAAAAGGTATCAAACGGAAGCTAGCGAAGAACGAGGTGACGATGCGCGTGGGAAACGGATCAAAGGTTGATGTGATCGCGGTCGACACACTACCCCTTCATCTACCATCGGGATTAGTTTTATACTTAAATAATTGTTATTTGGTGCCTGCGTTAAGCATGAACATTATATCGGGATCTTGTTTATTACGAGACGGTTACTTGTTTAAATCCGAGAATAATGGTTGTTCGATTTATATGAGTAATATGTTTTATGCACATGCACCTTTGATAGATGGTCTATTCTTATTGAATCTCAATAGTGGAAATACACATATTAATAACATTGAGGCTAAACGTTTGAAATCGAGCGATAACTCGACCTATATGTGGCAATCGCTGCCTTGGTCACATTGGAGTGAAGCGTATGAAGAAAATCCATTCCGATGGACTTCTTGAATCACTTGATTTCGAATCACTTGAAAGATGCGAAGCATGTCTGATGGGTAAAATGACTAAGACTCCATTTTCTGGTATGACGGAGCGAGCTACGGACTTATTGGAAATCATACATACCGATGTGTGTGGTCCAATGAGTGTAGCATCACGCGGTGGTTATCGTTATGTTCTTACCTTCACGGATGACTTGAGTACATATGGGTATATCTATTTCATAAAACATAAGTCCGAAACTTTCGAGAAGTTTAAGGAATTTCAAAGTGAGGTAGAGAATCAACGTAACAAGAAGATTAAATTTCTACGTTCTGATCGTGGAGGTGAATATCTAAGTTACGAGTTTGGCGAGCATTTGAAGAAATGCGGAATACTTTCACAATTGACACCGCCGGGAACACCACAGCGTAATGGTGTGTCCGAACGTCGTAATCGAACTCTCTTAGATATGGTTTGTTCTATGATGTCACTTACAGATTTACCGCTATCATTTCGGGGTTATGCATTAGAAACAGCCGCATTCACTTTAAATAGGGCACCATCTAAATCCGTTGAAACGACACCGTATGAATTATGGTTTGGGAAGAAACCTAGATTGTTGTTCCTTAAAGTTTGGGGTTGCGAAGCCTATGTAAAGAAGTTACAGCCGGACAAGCTTGAACCCAAAGCGGAAAAATGCGTCTTCATAGGATACCCGAAGGAAACTATTGGGTATACCTTCTATCATAAATCCGAGGGCAAAATCTTCGTTGCCAAGAATGGATCCTTTCTAGAGAAGGAATTTCTCTCGAAAGAAGTGACAGGAAGGAAAGTAGAACTCGACGAGGTTGTCGAACCTTCTCTCGAAATTGCGAGTAGCGCAGCACCGGAAGAAGTTCCTGTGGTGCCTGCACCAATAAGAGAGGAAGCTAATGATGATGATCATGAAACTTCGGTTGTAGTTGCTACAGAGCCTCGCAGGTCAATGAGAACTCGTACCACTCCAGATTGGTATGATCCCGTTATGAGTGTCATGTTGGTGGACAACACCAATGACCCTGAGACATATGAGGAAGCGATGATGAGCCCAGATTCCAATAAATGGCAAGAAGCCATGAAATCCGAGATTGGATCCATGTACGAAAACCAAGTATGGACTTTGGTGGACTTACCGGATGGCTGGAAGGCTGTCGAGAACAAATGGATTTTCAAGAAGAAAACAGATGCTGATGGTAATGTTACTGTCTATAAAGCTCGACTTGTCGCAAAGGGGTTTCGAAAAATTCAAGGAGTTGACTATGATGAGACTTTCTCACCAGTAGCGAAGCTAAAGTCTGTGAGGATTATGTTAGCAATCGCTGCATATTATGATTATGTGATATGGCAGATGGATGTCAAAACAGCATTCCTCAATGGAGACATTGATGAAGAGTTGTATATGATGCAACCCAAAGGTTTTGTCGATCCTAAAGATGCTAACAAGGTATGCAAACTTCAACGATCCATCTATGGATTGAAGCAAGCATCCCGAAGTTGGAATCAAGGTTTTGATAAGGTGATCAAAAGTTTTGGTTTTATACAAACTTATGGAGAAGCTTGTATTTACAAGAAAGTGAGTGGGAGCTCTGTAGCTTAATACTATATGTAGATGACATATTGTTGATTGGGAATGATGTAGACCTTCTTAATAGTGTCAAGGAATATTTGAATAATAGTTTTTCAATGAAAGATCTTGGCGAAGCAGCTTACATATTAGGCATAAAGATTTATAGAGATAGATCAAGACGCCAAATATCATTGTCACAAAGTACATATTTGGACAAAGTTCTAAAGATGTTTGGAATGGAAGATAGCAAGAAAGGGTTCTTGCCCATGTTGCCCAATACGACCTTGAGTAAAACTCAAAGTCCGACATCGGCAGAAGATAGAGAAAGGATGAGTAAGACTCCCTATGCCTAAGCCATAGGATCTCTAATGTATGCCATGCTATGTACTAGACCCGACATTGCATATGCTGTTAGTTTAACTAGCAGATATCAAAGTGATCCAGGAGTGGATCATTGCAATGATCAAAAACATCCTTAAGTACTTGAGAAGAACTAAGGATATGGTTCTTTCTTATGGAGGTGATGAACAGCTCGTTGTTAATGGTTACACCGATGCTAGTTGGAACACCGATCCGGATGATTCTAAATCACAATCTGGATACGTATTTATTTTGAATGGTGCAGCAGTTAGCTGGAGGAGTGCAAAGCAAAGCGTTGTGGCGAGATCTTCAACTGAATCGGAATACATGGCTGCTTCATAGGCTTCACAAGAAGCGATATGGATGAAAGAGTTCATTACAGAGCTGGGTGTGGTTCCTAGTGCGCTGGACCCAATGTCTATCTACTGTGATAACATGGGAGCCATAGCCAATGCGCAAGAACCAAGGTCACACAAGAAGCTGAAGCATATCAAGCTACGTTTTCACGCTATTCGAGAACATATCCAAGATGGGGATATTAAGATTTGCAAAGTACACACAGATCTGAATGTGGCGGATCCGTTGACTAAACCTCTCCCGAGGGCAAAACATGACCAGCACCAAACTGCCATGGGTGTTCGGTATATTACCATGTAATCTAGATTAGATGACTCTAGTGCAAGTGGGATACTGTTGGAGATATGCCCTAGAGGCAATAATAAATGTAGTTATTATTATATCTTTGTGTTTATGATAAATGTTTACATTCATGCTATAATAGTATTAACAAGGAAACATTAATACTTGTGTGATTTGTAAACTAAAATAAGAGTCCTTAGTAAAAGCCTCTTTATAATACTAGCTTGTTGGTTAATAAATGATTGTGGTTTCCATATCATGAACATTGAGATGTTATTAACAACAAGATCATATCGTTAGGAGAATGATATGGTGGACATACTCCTATAGATAAGCGTAGCATAAAGATCAAGTCATTTTAATAGTTCAATTGCTATATGCTTTCTGATACATAGTTATCTAATTCCTTCGACCATGAGATCATGCATATAACCTTTACCAGATGGATTCTTTGATGACATCAAACACCACACCGTAACTGGGTGGCTATAAAGGTGGCATTGAGTGTTCGGAAAGTATTGGTTGAAACACATGGATCAAGAGTGGGATTTGTCCATCCATATGACAGATAGATATACTCTGGGCCCTCTCGGTGAAATGTCATCCAATTAGCTTGCAAGCATGTGACTGGCTCACAAGGGATCACATATCACAGGAACGAGAAAAGAGTACTTATCAGTAACGAGGTTGAACTAGGTATGCAGAGATACCGACGATCATAACCTCGGATAAGTAAACTATCGTGAGACAAAGGGAAATTGATATCATATGTAAGTGGTTCATTCGATCGCAAAGTAATCGTAGAAATATGTGGGAGCCATATGAATTTTCATATTCCTCTATTGGTTATTGTTCAGAGAAGTGTCTCGATCATATCCGCATAATTCACGAACCGTAGGGAGGCACACTTAAGGATTCGACGTTGTTTGAGTAGTTATGGAATGATGAGTAAGAGTCCGAATGTTGTTCGTAGTCTCAAATGGGATTCGGGATATCACGAGAAGATCCGGAATGGTCCGGAGAATAAGATTCATATAAGGAAAGTCCCGTTTCAGAGTTGGAGAATGATTCCGGTGTTTTCATCGGGAATGTTCTAGAAGGTTCCGGAATGTCCGGCACTCCGGAGGGGAAGGGTACATGAATGTGTTATATCAAGTTGGTATGATTGCATTATGTACTCGGTGTCATCGCTGAACAAAATAGAGGGTTTATTCAAATCCTAGTTTGAAAAGTCAAACGCCAAGTTTGAAAGTCAAACGGCTATTTTTGGGAAGTGGGGAAGGAGGAGAAAAACCGAGTTGGGGAGGAGTACCTCCTCCATCGCCGGCCCACCTCCAAGCCGAGTTGGGGAGGGACTCCCCTCCCCTTGGCCGGCCGGCCCCTCCACCTATAAAAGGAGGGGCAGGGCTCCCCTCCTAGACACACAAGATCCCCGCCTCCAAATCCTAAGCCGCCGACGCCGCCACCTGCTACCGCCGCCGCCCTAGGGCAAACCGCCGCCGCCGCCTAGCAACCCTAGCCGCCGGCCTAGCCCCCTCCTCGGCGTGTCTAAACCCTAGATCGTCGAGGGACTCTCTCATACTCCACCATACTCGCTCCAGCTTAAGGCGGCTCATGAGATCTCCCTCTACTTCCGGTACCACGCCGTTGTGCTGCCGGAATCGCGAGGAGAGTGCTACAACCTCCGCTGCCTGCTGGAACAAGGGAGAGGAAGGTCTTCGTCGAGTACCGAACGTGTGACCGACTGCGGGAGCGCTGCCGGAACGCAGCGCCGGAAAGATCGTCTACGCGATCTTGAGATCGGGAAGAGTACGACTACATCACCCACGAGAATCCGCTCTCGTTAAACACTTTGGAATCTTCGAGGGTGAGTTATTCCATCGACTCGTTGCTACAATCTAGTAGATAGATCTTGGCTTGTTTGTTTATATGCGATAGAAATTTTTTGTTTTCCATGCTACGAATCCCTACAGTACATTATTTTCAAATATTTATTCAGAAATACCTTTGTCATTGCATCTGGGATTTCTATTATTAACTTTGGAGCATGAACGTTCTCCTATAAAAAAATCCCTTTAAGGTAAAAGGCGTTCTTATCAATTTGGTTTTGTAAATCTGCATTACCAAGAGTGGGCAGGCTTGACTCCTAAGATCACCATCCCTCATGATTGGTTTTGTTAGTACAGATGTGAAGAAGCCTTTTTTCTTTATATATCTATCTATCTCACATTGCTTCTTTGGTTTCCTTACTGGATGTGCTCATTGCTATAGATTTTCTGAAAGTCGCATATGCCAGGTTTCTACGACATAGCATTTGCTATGGAGGCTGAACATTTTAAGTGATAAAACAGGAGGAGTCCAAGAGTCTGTCTTTTTGTATCCGAATATACTTAATTAAAAAGCTTACACATTTTATTTCATAGATCAGTTCAGTGTGAATAAATGCAAGTTAAGGAGGCTCTCCCTCTCACAGCCACCAACAGTGACAACTTGGAGGCTGCGTGCGAGGAGGACAGCCTCCGGACGTGCGTCCCCGACTCCACGGCCACCGAAAGCGGTGGCATCTTGCAGCCTGTGTGCCCTAGACTGTGTCTTGAAGGTCATGGGGCATGCATCCTCTTGCTAAAATACCATTTTTTAGTTTTGTATCTGGGTCTATTTGACTAGATTAAGATAGTTGCTTTGATTATGCATATGTAAGAAAATAAATGAAGGAATTTTGTAATATTGAAACCGGGGCGATGTTTTTCTCCATTATTTTGTATTTGGGCAGAATTACTCTACAGTAAGGAACCATAAAATTTTCCATACATCTTATGCAGGTGCATTTCTACAGTTAGTGATATTAAGAGCATCAAGGTGGATATAACATCGGGTTACTATTCTTTTTATCTATGCATTCATACGTTTAATGCCAAAGAACTTCCTTTTAGTGGGTCATAGGTTAATGCAGCTACCTAGCACTTTCTAATTTACTGCAATATGTTGCTCTTTCTGATGGGTTTTTCTTATCAATGCTCCTTTATTGACATTTCAGGTTAGGGTCTTCTTATCATCATGGACGTTGTGAATTAATTTTTATGTCTTGGGCTATTTTTCACCTCTCTAAGGTATTCTTTCAATCCAACTGGATATATGTATAATATAATTTGCATTCTAAATTGATTATGTGTTCTCTAATTTATTCATGTATTATAGAACCACATGGTTCCTGTGGAAATGGATTACTTTGGGTTATGGCAAGATCTGCAGGCTAACATGATTTTTCAGTACCTTATCTCTTTATCCTCTAACTATTATACCTAGCATCATCGAGGACAAGGGTAGATTATTGATCCTCATATTCTGTTCATGGCCAGTTCAAGGCCATTTTTATCCACCAAATGATTGAATGGGATTTATAGTGAGGCATGCATCTAAAAGTATAATTGGTTATATATTTAACCTCTATAACAAAATGGAAATATGTTGTGATAGGCATGAGCTACATATGTATCTTCTTAGCTTGGTAGTAATGTATGTAGTTATTTGTTTCATTGCAGGTTCTAGAAAAGAATATTCAAGTTAAATGCCTGATTTTTGTACCAGAGACGTTCATGATCCTAGAAGGTACAATATGTACTTAGCTTGCCTATTTTGTTTTGCTTTCTTTGTATTCCAGTGGTGGGTCATGATATAGGATGTTGAGTGAGCCCACTATTAGTTAGTTCCTCATATTTCTAGCTCATGTTATCTTTTAGCTGCTATGGAAAGTACTTGTAGTTGTGATTGACTACCTTGTCGGCATATAAGGAAATTTCTACAGCAGCGAGTCGGGCATTGAGTACTTGCAGCTGATCTATATGTTTGTACTTTTGAATGCAAGTATATGTCTTTGCTTCTGGAATTTTCACCGTTAAACTCTATTGTAAACATGTATATGTTCCTCGAGGAAATGTCAATTTTAACACATAATTTTTTTGGACCTGTACAGGATGGTAGAATTGGATGAAGGCTTCTGCGCTATGCTTATCAAGACTCAAGAAACTAATCAAGTGCAGTGGGATTTGTTTGAACTCAGTGAGTTGGAAATTCCTGAAGTTCATTTTCATTTTCTTGTTTGCAAGTTAGCACTTTTCTCATTTGAAATATTTGCAAGTTGCCCTTATCAGATTCTATTTACTTGGCTGTACTGTTGAGATGGAGGCGACTTGCAGATTCTATTTGAAAGAGGTTACACATGTTCAATGTAATGTACATCTTGCAATATCTGCACAATACATTCTACGATTCTATGATTTCAATATGTCATTGAGTTATTCTGTCTCTAACAGACTAAACTTTCATGTTACAGCAAAAATACAATAGTTAATACTTTGTTCTATCTCTAACAAATCACGCTACCGCTCATGGAGGACGCAGGCCTGCAACGCGGTGGCCGATGGCTTCCTTGCTCTGCCTCATCTTTATATGGGACCTACAGGTTTCTCCCGCTCTCTCTGGATCCCCTTCTTAACTAATATGTTGTGTAGGACTGCAAGTCATCTCTATTTTTGATATATGGGGCCTAACTCGAACCAGGAGAAGCCTGTTGTCGAACAAGAGTAAGTGATGCTACTCTGCTTCTACAGTTTGGTGATAGGGCGTTCCTATCCATGACCAGCTAAGAGGAACACAAATTCAGAAGTAGATATCTAAAGGAGATATTTATTAACAAGTGTAGTGTGGATTAATCATAGAATATTTTCTGGATTATAGTTTCTTAGGACTCTCTCAACATACCAGTCCGACAGAGTCCCATAAGACCACCAACTTCGTACTGAATTAGGCTACATCATGCGCCACACCATTTGCCTATATCTGCACTCTGTAGCTTGCAACACATTGAATGATACACTAAATTTCTTGAATAGTAAGCCCGATGGATGCTCTACTAGGAGGCTGGCTTGTGATTGCTTTTACAACTATACTAAAGTAACGTTGGCATGCAGGGTGGCTTTTTTGCGTGTTCCTTCTTGGCATCTGATACACTCTGCTTCTTCTTCTTCTCCTTTTGGGTGTCTCAGATAACAACTCCCAGAATGATTTGTCCTCCTCTATTGTAAAGATTTATGATGAGGAACTTCTCCATGCTCGAGGATCCTTTGCCAAATGCAGACCCAGACCCATTATGAAAAATCATATGAGTGCATAACAGTGGTGCCTTGAGTCGGTAAAGCATACTCTTTGGAAAGTATAGTAATTGTATGGCTACTCTGTTTTCTAAGCCATGTATTTGTTGTATTTTTTGTGCACGGAAATTTTGAGATTTATATTTTCATTAGAATAAGAAAAAAGTAGTACTGGTACTAGAACATCCATTTAGGTAATTGGTGATGGCATTATAGTTGTCATTGCATTCATAATTGAGCTGTTGTTTCCTTTGGACACACTCAGATAACCTATCATCTCATATGCAAAATCATGGATAACTGAAGTTTACAAACTACGTTTCAGAGCCTAAATCTTGCCAGGATCTACTGTATTGTTCGATAATCGCCCAATCACAAGGTTAGAGTGAGAGGTACTTCCACCGCTTAGTATGCCATGTGATTTTCTGAAAGGTTTTACTCAAATTTGTGATGGTCCTTGAAAGCACAGGCATTCCTGTTCTGGTTGTTGCACCTATATGCTGGAGTCAAGAGTCGCTACAGTGGGTGATAGAACTAATGGGGACAAAGAATGGTGGTAAATGAGGGTTTAAAAGCCATTGAAGACGGAAATTTGCCTTTCATACTTTTGGCTGGTGGCCAGGCACTCTAAAGTACTGC
Source organism: Avena longiglumis (assembly GCA_030063025.1). Lineage (NCBI taxonomy): Eukaryota > Viridiplantae > Streptophyta > Magnoliopsida > Poales > Poaceae > Avena > Avena longiglumis. Next base: position 109,268,325 of record CP125974.1, read on the forward strand.
ATCCCTAGGTTTTTAGTAGATTATGAATAGCACATTAGAGAAAATTACTCATAATATTGCGTTATTCCAATTGTGGATAGGGAACTCGTCTTGGCAGCTCTGGTCCTAAGAGATGTTTCAGTAACTCCTTATACACAAGTCCTGGCATGTTGCCTTCACTACATCACGCAAGTGATGTGTATTTGAAACTACAGGTGTATTCTATTTTTATTTTCCTTATTTGGTAGAAATATTTTTTTTCATGATTGCAAACTTCGAATATGGAAAGTCGATGTTATCTTACTTTTGTGTTCTTTATTTTATCCATGTTACATATAACAGGACACATTTGCAAATGTTTTTATACTACATCTATTGTGCATGAATGGTACTTCCAAATTGATCGGTGTCATCTCCGATTTATGCTCAGGTATTGGGCTTCCGCCTGGAAAGTGGCTTCTTTAACTTCAAGCCACCTGAAAAAAGCTTCAGAAGTTAGAGCAAGTGAACCGGAGAAGCGATATCCTTACGCTGGCAGCTTATGCTCTTTGGAACATATGGAACAGGAGAAATCTTCGGTCTTTCTTCTAAGAATCTTCTACCGCCTGCTATTAACTAATGCATATGTAGTTCAGTTCAGAGTCTAAACTTTTATTTTAGGGTTTGGTTCCAGCCTATGGTTGTTAAGTGCCAATATATATACTCTGTTGGTCCCCCTTTCTTACAGTGCTCCTGCTGTTCACGTGTTGAAAATAAACTTAGGTTCTAGGGTCCCTGTGATAATTATAGTCCCTGTAATAATTTCAGTGAACATCAGAGCTTTCAGTTTTTTTGTACATATCCAAATGACCGAATAATGCATTGCGCAAACTCATTTGATTAAAACGACACAATTTACTTTAATATAATCTGGAACTCCGTTATTTCTTTTGTTGTCCGGTATAGACCAGACTGATATAGATCTCCCTTCTATAACCGTACAAAATTCTTTCTCAAATAAATGGGATGAAAATTTATGTATATTCTTGATCGATGCTAAAATGGGATGAAAAAATGTGTATATCTTGATCAAGGTGATAAATCAACACATTAGATTAGAATAACATTTGAAATCCACTATCAAATTTGAGCCTTGACGCTACCGCCGCTTCTATTTGAAACGTTTTATTTTCATAAAATTATTTCGCCAAATTGCTCCAAAATCAACGGGATCGTGCGTCAAGGTGCACCACTAAATCTAGTAGAGATAAAAACCCAACTGCTAATGTTCCATCTTGGAAAGCAAAGGTGGGCTAAGTAGAACCAACTCCACCTAGTTGTGTTCATATGTCCTGGGGAGTCAAACTCATTTTCATAAAGTTTGATCGTCTGACTTTTGTATTAATATGTTGCAGCTAAAAAGTTTATAGAAAATAAAATCCAACTGCTAATGTTTCCGATCGATAAATGCTTTTCTCAACAACTGCAAATAAATGATTTTCTCAAGAACCAACAAGTTTCCGGTCGATCGATAATTTCTTTAAGTTAAAAATAGCCCTGAAAATAGAGTTGCACATTCATCTGCCACGCTATCGGTTTCCCTTTTTGGGAGAGCTGATCTACAACACGCCTACTCTATCTCTCGCAAAAATCCACGTTGCGAAGTTCATCAATTCGCCCGAACCAGCTACGATTCTGTCTTGGACGGACAGAGCAGAGGAGATAAAAAACACAAGAGTTACGATCCATCCAATATGAGAACTAATTTTCTGAACAGTGGACAGCTGAACCTAGCTTGGTTCAGTAGGATAAAAACTCTCACCGAATCAGCGTCATGAAAGTAGCATTTTTTTTAATAAAGGACGCTTTTATTACTCAAGGTAAATATTACACCCGGCCTCTGCATAACTAGGATACACACAGCCGACACCAGTCCACAAGATCCAACATAAAATAAAAAGTTTCAGACATATTACATATCAAAATGAGAAATTGTAATATGGCCTAAGGTGCTGAGGGCAGATCTATCCGAAGATTATGCTGACAACCATGATTGGTAAACAAATCCCGTGCCGTATCCTTCAACCACACACACCTTCGTAAAGAGGTCGCGATACTCCACGCAGTGTAATGTTGACCAAGCCCGAAGAGTATTTATGCACATGTAGATAACCTGCAGAAGAGAACAGTTTATATCATTAAAAACCTTATCATTTCTACATAGCCATAGCGATCAAATAATAGCAATCGCTCTGACCCTAAGAAGAATTCTATACTTGTTATCAATACCATGTAACCAATTCTCAAAAATGTTGGCAATACTACGTGGTGGATACAAGCCATAAGCTGCTTGGGTGAGTGACCATATAGCCCGTGCAAAATGACATTGGAAAAACAAATGTTTGATTGTCTCGTCGTGATGACAGAACACACATCCAGGATTACCATGCCAATTCCGCTTAAGAAGGTTGTCTTTTGTAAGAATAATCCCTCGACGTAGATACCAGACAAATTTTTTGTTTTTCACTGGTATCTTCATCTTCCAGATCATTCTATTATCTAAAACTGGTATAGCAGACTAAGATAAAGCATTGTATAAAGAGCTAACAGAAAAACATCCATTATCAGTTAGATTCCAACGGAACTCATCTGGCTCCTCTGACAATTGAACATGTGCCAAACGATGTAGCAAACTGATCGAAGAGTCGAGTCTACCACCTACCAGACTTCTTCTGAAGGTTATATCTGGGGGAAACGATTCTAGCACTGTGGCGATCGTTACCTCCTTATAACGGACAATGGAATACAGAGCAGGATATTGGTCTTGGAGGGTAACATTACCTAGCCATTTATCCTCCCAAAACCTCACCTGGGACCCATTATTAATAGAGAAAGTTCCAAAGCGAAGAAAGTGTTTCTTTGACGCCATTAGTTGTAACTACCTCGGTGAATTACGCTCCTAGTTACAAGCCTGGATGAGCGAAAATGGTTAAAATAGTACGGTGGGGCCCAAATGCCACTCACAGGTAGACCTTTCGGCCGTCCTAACCATTTCTAGACATCGGGACAAGAACGGGCGGCGTAATCGGCAGGCGAAGGAATCAACTACATACACAAATGAGTATGTGTGCAAGCCACCATACAACAGTCCTCAGAGCCATTCCATCTAAAAGAAATAGAAATATTGCAACGCCATACGGCAAGATCCAAATGTCCTAGATAGATATAATAGTTTAGGATATCTCCTCATACATCAAACATCAGAGTATCAGGCGGAAGCGGCAAACAAGATCCGAGTACGGATAAGAAGCAAATCGGCATAAGATGCCCCATAATAAACACATCCCGCCCACAGATCTCACGGATCCCCGTTCCCGGAATCTCTACACCGAATGATCGTTGTCCACATCGTCCGTCTCCTCCACCCAGTATCCATCTTGTGAGTGTACCTAGGGGTGCTCAGCAAGTCTTTATGCCTCTAAAGGGGACACAACCTGGGGTGACGCTATTGCAGCAAAAGATAAACCCTAACAGTTCTATAGATACTCGCTAACCATCTGCCTAACCATAGATAGACGGATGTCCGTGAATTAATACCAACAGTTATAACAGTAATAATAACAGATCCATCCTCCTCCTCGCTTACCAACGAGGAAGCGGACGAACAACCCCCCAACCGTTGGCAGTTTTATTATCCATTCCATGAGTGTTGCACTATTTACTAGTCAGGTACTTAGTCAAATTAAAAGCGGTACTTTAGTTATACTTGTCTATGATCGAGAAACTGTGCTCCAAGTCGTCCATAACCGCGGACTCGGCTTTCAGAAAGTTTTACCCTGCAGGGGTGCACAAATAGCAACACACACTCGATCAACCTCGGAAAAACCAAATCAAAACCCAACGAGGCATTCACGACAAAGCGATCACAGGATTCAGAAATATTTCAGGGGGCCACCCCATTAAGCTACCCGCGACGAAGTTGGCCGGCTCCGAGACGGACTCAAGGTTTGCGTCAATGGCTGTAAACGACTGGGAACCCGAAAGTGTGACTGGGCTTGTCGATACCGCGAAAACACTCCGCTTACCTAAACAGTACAGGTGCATTCCTCGCACAATCTTAAATAAAGCAGTAAAGCATGGCATAAGTACAGAATAGTAATAAAGCCCCAAACTACTTTGTGGCCCCAAGAAATAAGAATGAATCAAGCTCTGGCTCAGGGGGGTCCCATAAGCCTCCCGGATGTGGATAGCGCGAATATTCAAGGAACAGGAATCAAGTACTCGGGGTCCTACGGGACACAAGTGAGCATGAAAAACCAAATAGCAGATATTGCTCACCGGTGCCACTTTCATTAGTTATCCCATACTACTCAGGTTAAGTTGTTTAGGTACCTCGTTATCCATCAGACACTCACATACCCTACACATGCTGTTCTACGACCCGCATGGCTCAAACAACTCGTAGTAATCGGCTCATGGGATGGAGGAACAAGCTTCGGTGGGGTTTAAAAGTAAAGGTGTAACACCCTCAGAATCAGACCTATGCAAGTTTTAGCGAAAACCCGCCAAACCCGCATAGAAACGATTCAAAGGTGCCCACCAGGCACTTTCGTGCGGGTGGAAAACGAAGTAATAACATTACACAACAGTCCTCGATGGGACCCACAGAACAGATATATATACAACACGACTCCATGAGTCAAGAATACAGGTATAAGGTACAAAGATCCAAATCACCTTGAAAATGATAGAGCGTCCGACTACGGAAAAGATGCAAATGGGGCTAAGAGCCCTGAAGAATAACCAATGGCGTCCATAACCCTGCCCAGGCCAAGCCGGAAGGGTAACCCTGCTAACGACGTCGATCTCAAAACCTGCTTAAACAAAAGGGGTGCCGACAAAGGGCAAAGGAAAAAGAGAGAGCGGTCAAGATCTTGAGGCCAAGACACGGCGAGGCTATAATCGCGGTCCTCGCCTACATAGGTATGGTGGATCAAGTGGCAGCAAAGATGCACTAAACAACCTATAGAGACTCGATACAACTGGCGGCGATCAGAGAGGGGTAAGAGAGACCTAATCGGAACCAACCTGAATCTATCACCAAACAAACCCATCCTGGTATTTCCCCCTCGAGACCAAACGAGGAAGTCCACCGAGGAACTCACATAGTTGGCAGTTTTACTTATTCAGTTATCGTTGCAGCAATTACTAGTCAGGTAAAGATAGTCATCCTGATAAAATAAGCAGTGGGCACTTTTAGTTAACCATTCCGTTATAGTGGCAACACTTACTAGTCAGATACAATTAGCATGAGATAACCCAAAACCCAGCAGTTGTTGGTACTTTTATTTAGCCATTCCGTTGTAGTTGCAATACTTACTAGTCAGGTACAATGGTCGCAAGCGACAATCCAAACAAGCAATTGTGGGCAGTATTATTTAGCCATTCCATTATAGTGAAGCTGATTACTAGTCATTATAAAGTCAAATTTATAGCACTACTTTAGTTATGCTTGTCTATGATCGAGATACTGTGCTCCAAGTCGTCCATAACCGCGGACACGGCTTTCAGAAAGTTTTACCCGGCCGGGGTGCACCAATAGCAACACACACTCGATCAACCTCGAAAAAACCAAATCAAAACCCAACGAGGCTTTCACGACAAAGCAATCACAGGATTCAGAAATATTTCAGGGGGCCACCCCTTGGAGTACACCCGCAACGAAGCTAGCTGACTTCGAGACGGACCCGAGGTTTGGGTGGACGGCTGTGAGCGACTGGGAACCCAAAACTGGGCTTGTCAACACCGCGTAAACGTGTCCCGATCCTAAACAGTACAGTGTGCTCCTCGCACAATTGTAAATAAAGCAGTAGCATGGCATAAGTACAGGATAGTAAATAAAACCTCAAACTAGTTTGTGGCCCCAAGAAATAAGACTGAATCAAGCTCTGGCTCAGGGGGGGTCCCATAATCCTCCCGGATGTGGATAGCGCGATAAATCAAGGAACAGGTATCAAGTACTCGGGGTCCTACGGGACACAAGTGGGCGTTCGGAAACCAAATATTATCTATCACCCACCGATGCCTCTGCTTACTTACTTCAATTTTAGTAGTTAAACAGTAATTAAAGTGAACGGTAAGTAAAGCCATGATCATCTCCAACATCAAACATGCGGCATTACTCCAACAATTGTGGCACTTGACAACACGCAACAACACTTGAGCAAGCGACTACGGCGTGCAAGTCCAACTATCTACCAAACAACAGGTAATAGGAGGTGTCCAAGGCAATATAGGGCTGCACGGGATATCACAGGTACGGGAACTAGAGCATCGCAACACAGATAGCAATAGATCAACAGGAGGGAATAAATACTATAAAAGTAAGATAGGTAGAAAGGGGGAGATGCTCGCCTGGAAACATTGTTGAAGGTTCAACCGAAGATCGGGTCGATACTCGCATCAACTCAACGGCCTTATCCGCGAAGAAGCAAAACACTAGAAGAAACACCGGATGCACTATTTAACAACAGCAGAAGATCGGGCATGATGCATGCATGATGTATGGCATGGCAAAGATGCGATGCAATTAGGTCATATTAAGCGGAATCGGGGTCCCGACAATTAATTATATGGTTCAAGTTATTTATCTACCCCGCAAATTAAATGTTGTTTTAACAAGGCAAGATAAGTTGCCGGTTCGCTACACAATTAGATGAGGCCAATATGAGACTAGAGTTGCCCGCATATGGGCCCCATATTTAATTATGAGGTGAACCGGCATAAGGCCCCCAAACCACATGACAAGGATGCATGCATGAACAATTTAATATGCAACCATTTGTATTATATTATAAAATAGGGTTTCGGGAAGGGGTTCACACATTGAGGGGTCTCGACGGTCTTGGGGTTCCGGGGTTCGGGGCCGGTCTCGGGGTTCAGGGTTCGACGGGATCGGTGGGAGCGGATACAAAACGGAGAACTCGTCGTGCCGTGCCGGAGATCTTGGTTCCAAGCGGTCGATCTTGTCGGACCCACGGATCGGCCGGTCTTGTCGTTCGGAAGTAGAACTTGTCGTACTTGTGGCGTTCTTGGCGTCCTTTCGGTTCGGGTTTTGGCGTCCGAGGGAAGCACTTGTCGTATCCGTGAAGACGATCATGTCGGTCCACGGGGTCTAGCCTTCGGGGTTCGACGGGTGTCTTGGCGTCCCATGAAGGCATCCTCGGTGCTCTGTGTCGAAGGCTTCGGGGTACTCAAGTCCGTGTGGGCGATCTTGTCGTTCCGGGGGGGGGTGTTCCAAGGTTCGTTCTTCGGATCTTTCAGACCCGTGAAGGAGCGCTTGGTTCTGGGTTCTAGTGTTGGAGATCTTGATGTTCCATGTGGCGATCTTGTCTCTCCGGTTAGGCTTCCTCGGCGTCGTAGTGGTCGATGTCGAACTCGGATGGCGCCGGGGTGTTTGGGTTCGTCTTCAAGGTCGACGGCCAATGGACTTGGAGGCAGAGAAGGCATAGCTTTAGAAGATCTCACATGCCTAGAGCGGAAGGCTGGGATGCTGTTGGTCAAAGGCCACACACACAGGAGGCGTGGAGGCGTGGCCAGCACAGAGGAAACGCGACAACAGGTAGAGGCAGCGCCTCGGGCGGCTCACCGATGGGAGGAGGAGGCCCGACGACGGCAGCTGGGGTGACGTGCTCGCAGGGCAACCGACCGTGGAGGGACCGTGAAGGAGAGGCCGGGTCAGTGAGGAGTACTTGGCGGCAGCGCTCGAGAGGCGCGTGGGCGAGATGCTAGCGAGCTTGGGGCGCGGAGGAGGGCTTGCAGAGGAACTCCCGGTGTAGGCGGTGGCCGAGCTCGCTGGCGAGGACGCTGGGGAGGCGAGGTCGCACGACTTTTGGGGAGAGCGGGAGAGGTCGAGGTGGTCGCGTCCGATGATGGTGAGCAAGGTCGGGCGTGCGGTGGCGGGAGACGGAGGTGGCGGAGGCGGGCGGCTCCCTGGCGGAGGAAGGCGACGGCGGCCCGCGCGGGAGGAGGCCGGGAGGCGGCGACGCAGCCGGGGTTGGGAGGAGCGACAGACAGGAGCGGCGGGCTCGGTCCGGTCTGGAGCGGCGAGGCGAGCAGGTCGACGACGGGGAGGAGCCGGGGTCGGCCGGCGCGCGGTGAGGTGGGAGGAGGGAGAGGACGCGTCGGGGAAGGGAACGCCAGCGTCGAGGGGGCAACGAGGCGGCAGGGACGATGGGGCGAGGCGGAGCGGACGGGGCACCTGGTGGAGACGCGGGGAGGAGGGGTGAGGAAGAGGAACAGGGGCGGGGCCGGTGGGACCGGGGTGGGCCAGGGACGGTGGAGTGCGGGGAGGGTGTACCTGGGCAGGTCGATCGGGGGGAAGGCGGTGTGGGGTGAGTGTGGTGGGCAGGGGCGCGCGCGCGTGTGTGTTGCGTGTGTGTGCTGGTTGAGTGGGGAGTGGGGGGAGAGAGGGTGGCCAGGTGGCTGCGTGGGATAGGGTAGAGGGAGGGGAGAGGTGATGTGTCAGGTGGGGATTGGCCGGAGTGAGGTGGAGGAGGGGTGGGTAGAATAGGACTGGGTAGTTTTAGGATTTCGGGCGAACCGTTTTATTCTGGGGGTGGTCGTCCGGGTCGATTCGGCCCGTTCGACTGCCCCACTAAAATAATTAAAATGTTTTATTTATTTAAAACAGGGCCTTTGCAACCCGATAACAGACGAAACAAATAATCCGTAGTCCCGGGTTTGAATTTGAAAACAAGACGAGGCGTTTTAGAAAACAAAAACAGGCTTTACGAAAATAGTTTTAGACAAACGATGCATGATGATGACGATGCAATGCACAAATTCAACGCGATTTTCTAGTAGTGGTTTTGCGGGATGCCACAAAAGGCTATGCAGTACTTGGGATTCAGTTTAATGCAATCGCGACTCAATGATGCAAGAATAATATAGAGGCAATAGGTACTATATGTATGCAAGCATGTGGTAGTGCTTGCCTGGCAGCTCAGTTGAAGCGAGAGAAGGATCTGGGTAGTGCTCCTGGGTTTCTTGATATATCCCCTGCTCAGCGTCTATTCGAAGAAGAACCAAACAAACAAGGGCCAACATAAATAAAGTGCACAAGCATAAGAATAAAATGCGACAAGCAAACAATCATGCCATGATGAATGATGCACAATTTGCATGGCAATAATGTAGCATGGCATGGGTGAGGTGTGGAATACAAGAATAAAGCATTTTATTGAGTTTTGGTCACATTTTATTCTCGAATAAGTTGCTGTATACTTTATATTTATATGATGCATGCTGCAAAACAGAAAATGGATTGCATAAACAGAAAGGTCTCGTCGAGCTAATCATTTTAGACATATTATTTGTCAAATTTGGAGTTATAAAACTAAAGTTATTAATTAATTAAGGCAAAAGGGCATTTTATTGTAATTTTAATCAACTTGAACTTTTAAGTGTTCAAAATATATTTTGAATGGAAGATTTGAATTCCTCACATTTTTCTGATTCAAAAACATATATTATTTGGATTATTTGAATTTGAAAATTAAAAGTTATTTTAAAACAGATTGGAATTTGAATTTAAAACAAATTTGAAAAGTTTAAATTAAAACAGAAAAGAACAGAAACTTTTGATACTCAGACAAACCTAGCCAAAGTCACCGACAAGTGGGCCAGTCTTGTCGACGATCTGGCGGTAAAAGCTTTTCTCATGGTTTGACCACAGAGAGTGACAAGCGGCCGAGTACACGGACCCTGCACGCGCCAGCCGGGGCGTGACACGCGGCAGATCCGAGGGGTGCGGGTTGAGGCGGTGGAACTTTCGGGGCTTATCTGCGAAACGGACGGAGAGGCTGACAGGTGGGGCTAGCGAGGAGTGCGGGTTAGGTGTTACGAAAACCGGAGGGCTCTCCTGTAAAAAGCACACAGCGGCTGGCAGGTGGGGTCGGAGGGGAGCGCGGGTTGACGGGATAAAAAGTTGGGGGGGTTTCAGAAACGGCGGTGATCTTGTGGATCTTCTCCACCGTCTTGCCTTGGCGTGCGTGGCGCAGCAATGAGGGGGATTCGATCCTGCGACACAGGCTCGCGTCTTGAGACGGTAAACAGATCTTTGCTAGGTGAGGGTTGGTGACAGCAAGGTGGGTGGGGGCTAGACATGCCGTCTGCGAGGCGCTACGCCGTGTGAGCGCAGCGACCGCCGGCGCGCAGAGGGTGTTCGACGCAACGCCTGGCGCGGCTAGGGCGGTACGGCGGCACGGACGTTGTCTAGGAGGTGGAGGGGCTTACCGCGGGGAGGTCGTTGGCGTCAGATCGGGGCGAGGTACGGCGGATCGTCGACGAGGCAGGAGCTCCGGCGATCTAGGGTTTTTCGTCGGGGCGTCTCGGTACTGGCGCGCCTGGGGCTTCTCCTCCTCGCTGGCGGGTCCAGGGCGAAGCAGGGGAGGGTACTCGTCCTTCCTCGACAACCACAGCTCCTCGCCACAGGCTGCAAGAGGAGGGGACGGTGGAGACTGACGGTAGCCGGCCGGTGGAGAGAAAGGTAGAGGGGGAGGGGAGGTGGTTGCGGCGCGAGGCCAGGGGGTGTTTTGGTGAGGCAGAGGAAGGAGGGGAAGGGATAAGGGCGAGCCCAGAGGGAGGTGGTGCCGTGGGGGAGTGGGTTAGGGATAAAGGTGGCTTCGGCCACCTTTTCCTCCTCTCCTTCACGTGCGCGAGCTGGGGCTCGGCATGGGCAGGCACGGGAGCATGCAGGTGGGCCAGGGGAGGCAAGGCAGCAGACTCGGGCTGGTGGGGTCGCACGACAGGGAGAGAGGGAGAGGGAGGCTCGGTTAGAGCTAGGGTTAGAGGAGGAGTAGGGGCTAGGTTAGGATGGAGAGGCTCGGGTTAGGGGTTTGTGCTAGGGTTGGGGTTGGAGGGTAGCTCGGCCAGGGAAGGGTGGCTAGGTGGGACCTGCAAGGAGGCTCGGCATGGTTGGAGGAGAGGGTGAGAAGAGAGGGGGTTAGGGTTAGATTAGGTGATCCACTAAGATCAAGCAAGGGTGGAGGATGTGATGATGGATAAGGAGAGTGAGATGAGAGAAGAGGTGGTGTGAGGTTTTAACATGATCCAAACACAAGATCAAGATGAGGGGGTTTAGAATAAGAGAGAAAGGAAGCTCACAAAGAAAGGATCCACTCATAAACCAAAGAGAAACCAAAGGAGAAAGAATGGTGGTGCTTTGCATGGCCCATGCAAAAACATTAAATGCCATGTTCTAACCTTGTGAAAACAAAATAATAAACATGGCATTATTCTTATGCATTTCCAAAAGTGGAATAAAAACCAAGCAAAAGAATTTATAGAAGTAGATCCATCCTATCTCCCATGAGCTAGAATAAAATCAAAAGAAAAAGAGAAACAAGCTCATGGATAATGGGATGGTGGAATTATAAGGCGGTGACCAAGAAAGGTGGTGGAATGGAATAAAAGATATGCCCCCAACTCAACTTGGGCATTTAAACAATATATCAATAACCAAATACAATATCAAGAGGCAAATACAATTAATGATGCATATGAGAGAAGAACCAAAACAAAAAGGGTTTTATATGATGCTCAAATGCAAGGTGGCATGATGACATGAGCATGATATAATTATGATGCAACAATTATATATATGAAGTGGCCATTATATTACTAGACCAAGTAGCATTACAATTGTTAGACAATTGGGATGCTACAACTCTCCCCACTAAACAGGAATCTCACCCCGAGATTCTAGGAAGAAGAAGAAGACACAAAGAGGGTAGGATACTTGGCACGGAGCTCATCTTCACGTTCCCAAGTGGCTTCATCAACAGAATGGTGCGACCACTGCACCTTGCAGAACTTGATGGACTTGTTGCGAGTCCTTATTTCTGTGATTTCAAGGATTTTTGTGGGGTGTTCTTGATAAGACAGGTCTTCTTGGAGATTGATAAGCTCATGGTCCACGGTCCTGCCGGGATCCTTGAAGCACTTCTTGAGTTGAGAGATGTGGAAAACATGATGGACCTTGAGTTTTTCCGGGAGCTCAAGAGCATAAGCAACTTCTCCTCTTCTTCCACGAATTTTGAATGGACCGATGTATCTAGGAGCCAGCTTTCCTTTGATACCAAAACGGTTCGTGCCTCTCATGGGAGTGACACGAAGGTAAACGAGATCACCAGGGACATACTCCATGTCCGTGTGCTTTCTGTCATAATTGCTCTTCTGGCGACTTTGAGCAATCTTCAGATTTTCAAGAATGATGTGCACCTTCTCCTCCGCTTGAGTTACAATGTCAGGGCCAAACAATATTCTTTCTCCTGCACCCGACCAACCAATCGGAGTTCTGCATTTGCGACCATAGAGAGCCTCAAATGGTGCCATCTTTAGACTTTTCTGGAAGCTGTTGTTGTAAGAGAATTCAGCATAAGGAAGACATTCTTCCCACTTCATGCCAAAAGAGATGACGCAAGCACGAAGCATATCCTCCAGAATCTGATTGATCCTTTCAACTTGTCCTTGCGACTGAGGGTGGTAAGCTGTGCTGAAGTTCAACTTTGTTCCCAAAGCATTTTGGAAACTTTCCCAGAACTTGGAAGTGAAGATGCTCCCACGCAGTCCGAATCGATCTCAAGCGGAACCCCATACAGAGAGACAATTGTTGATATAGAGCTCAGCCAACTGAATTGCGTAAATTGTTTCCTACGGGAAGAAGTGAGCCACTTTAGAAAGCTGTCAATGACAACAAAGATTGCATTGTTGCCTTCGCGACCTTGGAAAACCAGTGATGAAGTCCATCTCTACTTTCTCCCATTTCCATTCGGGGTTTCAATGGCTGTAGAATAGGAAGGTTTCGATGGACAGCTTTAACTCTGCAGACATCACACTCGAGACATACTTGGCACAATATCGTTTCAAACCCGCCACCAATATTGTGTTTTCAAGTCGATGTACATCTTTGTGCCGCCAGGTGGATAGAAAGAATGTAATCATGCGCCTCCTTGAGAACTTGCTCTCTCAAACCCGGGTAGTTCGGAACAAACATCCGGTGTTCAAAGAAAAGCGTGCCTTGGTCATCGACGTGGAAGGACTCATACTTCGGAAGCTGAAGTCTGGAGATGATCTTTTTGGTGTGCGGATCACCAAGCTGAAAGGAGCGAACCTTTTCTTCCAAGAGAGGAGTAGCCAGAAGGTTCAGGAGATACCCTTGTTCCACAATTTCAAGGTTGAGCTGACGGAATTCCTCGCACAAGAGAGGCTGTTGTTCTTCCATCATGAGGTTGTTGACATAAGCTTTGCGGCTGAGAGCATCGGCCATGACATTATCTTTGCCCGGAGTGTAGTTGAGTGTCAAATCGAAGTCATTGATTGCTTCAATCCACATCCTCTGCCGAAGGTTGAGATCAGGCAGAGTGAAGATATACTTCAGACTCTTGTGATCAGAAAAGATTTCACAACGGTTGCCCAGCAAGTAATGCCTCCATAGTTTCAAAGCAAAAACAACTGCTGCGAGTTCGAGGTCATGTGTAGGATAGTTGATCTCATGCGTCTTCAACTTTCGAGAGGCATAAGCAACAACTTGTTTTTCTTGCATAAGGACCGCACCCAATCCAGGCAAAGAGGCGTCACAGAATATCTGGAACGGCTTGGATGTGTCCGGAGGAACCAAGACTGGTGTGGAAGTGAGCTTCTCTTTGAGTGTCTCAAAGCTTGCTTGACATGCAGAAGTCCAAAGGTATTTCTTGCCTTTCTTGAGGAGATCGGTAAGAGGCTTCGCTATCTTCGAAAAGTTCTGAACGAAGCGACGGCAATAACTAGCCAAACCAAGGAAACTCCGCACTTCTTTGGCATTAACAGGAGGAAGCCATTCAACAATTGTCTTTACAGTTTCCGGGTTGACTGCAATGCCCTTGGCAGAGATGACGTGACCAAGATAGGTTACTTGTGGCAGCCAAAACTCACACTTGGAGAACTTTGCATACAAGCGGTTCTCACGAAGCTTGTTTAGGACACACCGAAGGTGTTCTTCATGTTCTTCCTTTGACTTAGAATAGACTAGGATGTCATCCAGATAGACCACAACGAACTTATCAAGATACTCCATGAAAACCGAGTTCATGAGACTCGAGAAGGTGGCAGGTGCGTTGGTGAGACCGAAGGACATGATCGTGTACTCATACAGGCCATAGCAGGTGGTGAAAGCTGTTTTAGGAACATCTTCTTTGCGAATCTTGATTTGATGATAACCACTTCTCAAGTCAAGCTTAGAGAATACCACAACTCCAGCTAGCTGATCGAAGAGGTCATTAATCCGCGGAAGGGGATATTTATTCTTGATGGTTTTAGCATTTAGAGCTCGATAGTCAACACAAAGTCTATCAGTCATGTCTCGCTTCTTCACAAAGAGGGTTGGGCTACCCCACGAAGAAGTACTGTGTTGAATGAAACCCAAATTCTCTTATTCATCAAGCTGTCGTTTGAGTTCAGCCAACTCAGCAGGACCCATTTTATAAGGCCGCTTGGAGATAGGAGACGTTCCAGGTTCAAGCTCAATTACAAACTCAACCTCATGATCCGGAGGCATACCTGGAAACTCTTTAGGAAAGACATCTGGGAACTCACAGACCACCGGAACACTCTGAATAGCTTCCATAGCATCATCATTCAGAGCCGCCAAAGAGAAAAGCTGGATAGCAGGAGTCAGACTTGGAGAATAGACTATGTGGCCTTCAGGAATCTTCAGAGAAACCGAGCGTTCAGCACAATCAATCACAGCTGCATTTGCTATCAACCAATCCATGCCCAAGATGACATCAATGTCAGAATTGCCCAGAACAATTAAGGACGCCGAGAACGAAGAGCCACCAATCTCAATTTGATTGCCATGGCTGATTTTAGAAGCTGCCATTGTTGCTCCAGGAGAAAGGACCATTAACCGCTTAAGGAGAGGATCCATAGCTAACTCATTTTCATTTGCAAACTTGTGAGAAACAAATGAATGCGATGCACCAGAATCAAACAAAACTCGTGCAGGGACTGAGTTAACGGATAGCATACCCATCACAACTCCAGGTGCATGCTCAGCTTGAGCGGCGTTGACACAGTTGGCACGAACAACAGTAGACCCGGGCTTGGTGTTGATGTTGAGAGCCCGAGGTGGTGGTGCACGAACCATAGGAGAGCTTGCCGCAGATCTTGGAGGTGGTGGAGGAAGAGCTTTGTTTTTCATCGGACAGTTCCAGTTTTGATGCCTAGTGTCTCCACAAGTGTAACAAGCACCAGGTGGACGTGGATCAACGTAGCCAGGGACTCCGCCAGGCGCTCCAGGGTAGTGGTGGTTGTAGCCCCTGGGAGCAGAAGTGAGGAAGTTTGGTGGCCGTGCCGCGTAGCTTGAAGGTCTTGGTGGAGCCGGGAGCGACGGTGGGGTGTTAGGAACCCAGACACGACGCTTAGAAAGAGTTGACATAGCTGAAGATCTTGCTGCATCGCGGTTGTGTTTCTTTGACTCCTCAAACACTTGCCTACTTGCTTCTTCCTGCAGAGTTGTATGCTGAAGTTCCAGAAAAGACGCCGGCCTTGCATGTGTGATTGCATATTTAATCGATGCATTGAGCCCTTGCCGGAACCTCTTTTGCTTCTTCTTGTCATCAGAGATCTCATCGCCACCATAACGAAAGGTTCATGAAGTTCTGATGTAGGTATTGCCATTATCATTGCCGCTTGAGGTTGAGAAACACTTCCTTCATCCTCTCCATGACAATTTCGACAGAATCTTGCTCTTTGAAGGCTCCGTGAACTGTCCCCAAGTAGGCTGAAAACCAATGCGCTTTTCCTTCAGTAATTCTCCCACGAGAGCTGCATCTCCTTGAGAAGGTGAGTGGCACACTTTACCCATTCTTGCTCAGAACATCGGTCGTCAAGAGCCTTGACATCTCACGCAACCAATCATCAGCATCAAGTGGTTGATCGGACACATCAAATTGGCGTGGGTTGAACTTCGTGAAGCTTTTGATGTCCCTCGCTTGGGAGGTGGAGGTAGCGAGCAAACTCATTCCTCGACACTTTCTTCAAACGCCTTTGGTTCTTTGCATTGCTTTGCCAAGGCATTGGCGATGCTTGACAACGCGCCCCCAGTTCAGTTGTATGTCCTCCTCGTAACGGCGTGGTGGTGCCATCCTGTGATTGATATAAAACACAAGTCAGTACTATAATGGAGAATAATAATAATCCAAAATAGTACCAAGATGGAATTAACCAAGATTAAAGGATACAATTTACTAAGATGATATTAAAATATCAGCAAAGTTCAAAGCACCTAGAAGATATTAAGCATATCGCACACGACTGAAAAGGAGTGTGGTACACAACTATCAAAGAAAAAAATCGCAAATTTCGGCATTAAAATACCAATATATGCGCAAAATCACTTAACTAATCGAGATTAGTGACTCTACCAATTCAATATACAAGAGCGAATGATAAAAGTAGTGGTATGGTCGCGACTCCATCCCGCACTCAAATCATTACTCCACACATGAATAAGTAGAACACGTATCCCAACACCTTCTTCTCAAGATGAACCTAAAGATTAGTAACTACGGAAACGAACACCCCAAACAAGATAACGTCGGATAACAAAGAGTAAGACCGATCGCGGTGGTATACAATGAATCAGATAGATCGCGTCGGTTTGCAGAAGCCTGTCGGTATGGAATGTACCAACAGTTGATAACCAAAAGGCCGATTGTGATAACAACTTGGATGCAACAGATAGACAAGGAATTACACACACACACACAACCTATGGTACTACGGAAACCCAGAACACGTGAATCCTAGTTTGAACTTTTAAGAAGAGGATTGAAAACGTTACACTTCCTTACCAGAAAAGGGTGGGTGGGTGGGTAAGAAGAAAAGTGGAAGCAGTCCTACTCTCGCGTTTTGTTTTTCCCTAGTATACATAGCTACCAAAAATATTTGCTAGACTGACAACGACCATTTGGCTGAGACCCTGAAGGGCGGGATGGCTCTGATACCAATTGTAACTACCTCGGTGAATTACGCTCCTAGTTACAAGCCTGGATGAGCGGAAATGGTTAAAATAGTACGGTGGGGCCCAAATGCCACTCACAGGTAGACCTTTCGGCCGTCCTAACCATTTCTAGACATCGGGACAAGAACGGGCGGCGTAATCGGCAGGCGAAGGAATCAACTACATACACAAATGAGTATGTGTGCAAGCCACCATACAACAGTCCTCAGAGCCATTACATCTAAAAGAAATAGAAATATTGCAACGCCATACGGCAAGATCCAAATGTCCTAGATAGATATAATAGTTTAGGATATCTCCTCATACATCAAACATCAGAGTATCAGGCGGAAGCAGCAAACAAGATCCGAGTATGGATAAGAAGCAAATCGGCATAAGATGCCCCATAATAAACACATCCCGCCCACAGATCTCACGGATCCCCGTTCCCGGAATCTCTACACCGAATGATCGTTGTCCACATCGTCCGTCTCCTCCACCCAGTATCCATCTTGTGAGTGTACCTAGGGGTGCTCAGCAAGTCTTTATGCCTCTAAAGGGGACACAACACAGGGTGACGCTATTGCAGCAAAAGATAAACCCTAAGTTCTATAGATACCGCTAACCATCCGCCTAACCATAGATAGAGCGGATGTCCGTGAATTAATACCAACAGTTATACTTGATATTAACAGATCCATCCTCCTCCTCGCTTACCAACGAGGAAGCGGACGAACAACCCCCCCAACCGTTGGCAGTTTTATTATCCATTCCATGAGTGTTGCACTATTTACTAGTCAGGTACTTAGTCAAATTAAAAGCGGTACTTTAGTTATACTTGTCTATGATCGAGAAACTGTGCTCCAAGTCGTCCATAACCGCGGACACGGCTTTCAGAAAGTTTTACCCTGCAGGGGTGCACAAATAGCAACACACACTCGATCAACCTCGGAAAAACCAAATCAAAACCCAACGAGGCATTCACGACAAAGCGATCACAGGATTCAGAAATATTTCAGGGGCCACCCATTAAGCTACCCGCGAAGTTGGCGGCTCGAGACGGACTCAAGGTTTGCGTCAATGGTGAACATCGGGGAACCCGAAAGTGTATGGGCTTGTCGATACCGCGAAAACACTCCGCTTACCTAAACAGTACAGGTGCATTCCTCGCACAATCTTAAATAAAGCAGTAAAGCATGGCATAAGTACAGAATAGTAATAAAGCCCCAAACTACTTTGTGGCCCCAAGAAATAAGAATGAATCAAGCTCTAGCTCAGGGGGGTCCCATAAGCCTCCCGGATGTGGATAGCGCGAATATTCAAGGAACAGGAATCAAGTACTCGGGGTCCTACGGGACACAAGTGAGCATGAAAAACCAAATAGCAGATATTGCTCACCGGTGCCACTTTCATTAGTTATCCCATACTACTCAGGTTAAGTTATTTAGGTACCTCGTTATCCATCAGACACTCACATACCCTACACATGCTGTTCTACGACCCGCATGGCTCAAACAACTCCTGTAGTACTGGCTCATGGGATGGAGGAACAAGCTTCGGTGGGGTTTAAAAGTAAAGGTGTAACACCCTCAGAATCAGACCTATGCAAGTTTTAGCGAAAACCCGCCAAACCCGCATAGAAACGATTCAAAGGTGCCCACCAGGCACTTTCGTGCGGGTGGAAAACGAAGTAATAACATTACACAACAGTCCTCGATGGGACCCACAGAACAGATATATACAACACGACTCCATGAGTCAAGAATACAGATATAAGGTACAAAGATCCAAATCACCTTGAAAATGATAGAGCGTCCGACTACGGACAAGATGCAAATGGGGCTAAGAGCCCTGAAGAATAACCAATGGCGTCCATAACCCTGCCCAGGCCAAGCCGGAAGGGTAACCCTGCTAACGACGTCGATCTCAAAACCTGCTTAAACAAAAGGGGTGCCGACAAAGGGCAAAGGAAAAAGAGAGAGCGGTCGATCGAGGCCAAGACAGCGAGGCTATAATTCGGCGGTCCTCGCCTACATAGGTATGGTGGACTGAAGTGGCAGCGGCAGCATGCACTAAACAACCTATAGAGACTCGATACAACTGGCGGCGATCAGAGAGGGGTAAGAGAGACCTAATCGGAACCAACCTGAATCTATCACCAAACAAACCCATCCTGGTATTTCCCCCTCGAGACCAAACGAGGAAGTCCACCGAGGAACTCACATAGTTGGCAGTTTTACTTATTCAGTTATCGTTGCAGCAATTACTAGTCAGGTAAAGATAGTCATCCTGATAAAATAAGCAGTGGGCACTTTTAGTTAACCATTCCGTTATAGTGGCAACACTTACTAGTCAGATACAATTAGCATGAGATAACCCAAAACCCAGCAGTTGTTGGTACTTTTATTTATCCATTCCGTTGTAGTTGCAATACTTACTAGTCGGTACAATGGTATGGCGACAATCCAAACAAGCAATTGTGGGCAGTATTATTTAGCCATTCCATTATAGTGAAGCTGATTACTAGTCATTATAAAGTCAAATTTATAGCACTACTTTAGTTATGCTTGTCTATGATCGAGATCTTGCTCCAAGTCGTCCATAACATGACACGGCTTTGAAAGTTTTACCCGGCGGGGTGCACCAATAGCAACACACTCGATCAACCTCGAAAAAACCAAATCAAAACCCAACGAGGCTTTCACGACAAAGCAATCACAGGATTGAAATATTTGAGGCCACCTTGAGTACACCATAGCGAAGCTAGCTGACTTCGAGACGGACCCGAGGTTTGGGTGGACGGCTGTGAGCGACTGGGAACCCAAAACTGGGCTTGTCGACACCGCGTAAACGTGTCCCGATCCTAAACAGTACAGTGTGCTCCTCGCACAATCGTAAATAAAGCAGTAGCATGGCATAAGTACAGGATAGTAAATAAAACCTCAAACTAGTTTGTGGCCCCAAGAAATAAGACTGAATCAAGCTCTGGCTCAGGGGGGGTCCCATAATCCTCCCGGATGTGGATAGCGCGATAAATCAAGGAACAGGTATCAAGTACTCGGGGTCCTACGGGACACAAGTGGGCGTTCGGAAACCAAATATTATCTATCACCCACCGATGCCTCTGCTTACTTACTTCAATTTTAGTTGTTAAACAGTAATTAAAGTGAACGGTAAGTAAAGCCATGATCATCTCCAACATCAAACATGCGGCATTACTCCAACAACTGTGGCACTTGACAACACGCAACAGCACTTGAGCAAGCGACTACGGCGTGCAAGTCCAACTATCTACCAAACAACAGGTAATAGGAGGTGTCCAAGGCAATATAGGGCTGCACGGGATATCACAGGTACGGGAACTAGAGCATCGCAACACAGATAGCAATAGATCAACAGGAGGGAATAAATACTATAAAAGTAAGATAGGTAGAAAGGGGGAGATGCTATGGAAACATTGTTGAAGGTTCAACCGAAGATCGGGTCGATACTCGCATCAACTCAACGGCCTTATCCGCGAAGAAGCAAAACACTAGAAGAAACACCGGATGCACTATTTAACAACAGCATAAGATCGGGCATGATGCATGCATGATGTATGGCATGGCAAAGATGCGATGCAATTAGGTCATATTAAGCGGAATCGGGGTCCCGACAATTAATTATATGGTTCAAGTTATTTATCTACCCCGCAAATTAAATGTTGTTTTAACAAGGCAAGATAAGTTGCCGATTCGCTACACAAATTAGATGAGGCCAATATGAGACTAGAGTTGCCCGCATATGGGCCCCATATTTAATTATGAGGTGAACCGGCATAAGGCCCCCAAACCACATGACAAGGATGCATGCATGAACAATTTAATATGCAACCATTTGTATTATATTATAAAATAGGGTTTCGGGAAGGGGTTCACACATTGAGGGGTCTCGACGGTCTTGGGGTTCGGGGTTGGGGCGGTCTCGAGGTTCAGGGTTCGCAGGATCGGTGGGAGCGGATACAAACGGAGAACTTCGTCTGTCTTAGGAGATCTTGGTTCCAAGCGGTCGATCTTGTCGGACCCACGGATCGGCCGGTCTTGTCGTTCGGAAGTAGAACTTGTCGTACTTGTGGCGTTCTTGGCGTCCTTTCGGTTCGGGTTTTGGCGTCCGAGGGAAGCACTTGTCGTATCCGTGAAGACGATCATGTCGGTCCACGGGGTCCAGCCTTTGGGGTTCGACGGGTGTCTTGGCGTCCCATGAAGGCATCCTCGGTGCTCTGTGTCGAAGGCTTCGGGGTACTCAAGTCCGTGTGGGCGATCTTGTCGTTCCGGGGGGGGGTGTTCCAAGGTTCGTTCTTCGGATCTTTCAGACCCGTGAAGGAGCGCTTGGTTCTGGGTTCTAGTGTTGGAGATCTTGATGTTCCATGTGGCGATCTTGTCTCTCCGGTTAGGCTTCCTCGGCGTCGTAGTGGTCGATGTCGAACTCGGATGGCGCCGGGGTGTTTGGGTTCGTCTTCAAGGTCGACGGCCAATGGACTTGGAGGCAGAGAAGGCATAGCTTTAGAAGATCTCACATGCCTAGAGCGGAAGGCTGGGATGCTGTTGGTCAAAGGCCACACACACAGGAGGCGTGGAGGCGTGGCCAGCACAGAGGAAACACATCCCGCCCACAGATCTCACGGATCCCCGTTCTCGGAATCTCTACACCGAATGATCGTTGTCCACATCGTCCGTCTCCTCCACCCAGTATCCATCTTGTGAGTGTACCTGTTCATCTGAATCAAACAATTTATAGTGTGAGACCCTAGGGGTGATCAGCAAGTCTTTATGCCTCTAAAGGGGACACAACCTGGGGTGACGCAATTGCAGCAAAAGATAAACCCTAACAGTTCTATAGATACTCGCTAACCATCCGCCTAACCATAGATGAGCGGATGTCCGTGAATTAATACCAACAGTTATATGATAATAATAACAGATCCATCCTCCTCCTAAACACCAACGAGGAAGGGACGAACAATCCCCCAACCGTTGGCAGTTTTATTATCCATTCCATGAGTGTTGCACTATTTACTAGTCGGTACTTAGTCAAATTAAAAGCGGTACTTTAGTTATACTTGTCTATGATCGAAGCGTGCTCCAAGTCTTCCATAACCGCGGACTCGGCTTTGAAAGTTTTACCTGCAGGTGCACAAATAACAACACACTCGATCAACCTCGGAAAAACCAAATCAAAACCCAACGAGGCATTCACGACAAAGCGATCACGAGTTGAGAAATATTTGAGGCCACCCCATTAAGCTACCATGACGAAGTTGGCCGGCTCGAGACGGACTCAAGGTTTGCATCAATGGTTGTAAACATGGGAACCCGAAAGTGTGGTGGGCTTGTCGATACCGCAAAACACTCCGCTTACCTAAGCGATGCAGTGCATTCCTCGCACAATCTTAAATAAAGCAGTAAAGCATGGCATAAGTACAGAATAGTAATAAAGCCCCAAACTACTTTGTGGCCCCAAGAAATAAGAATGAATCAAGCTCTGGCTCAGGGGGGGTCCCATAAGCCTCCCGGATGTGGATAGCGCGAATATTCAAGGAACAGGAATCAAGTACTCGGGGTCCTACGGGACACAAGTGAGCATGAAAAACCAAATAGCAGATATTTCTCACCGGTGCCACTTTCATTAGTTATCCCATACTACTCAGGTTAAGTTGTTTAGGTACCTCGTTATCCATCAGACACTCACATACCCTACACATGCTGTTCTACGACCCGCATGGCTCAAACAACTCCTGTAGTAATGGCTCATGGGATGGAGGAACAAGCTTCGGTGGGGTTTAAAAGTAAAGGCTATGCAGTACTTGGGATTCAGTTTAATGCAATCGCGACTCAATGATGCAAGAATAAGATAGAGGCAATAGGTACTATATGTATGCAAGCATGTGGTAGTGCTTTCCTGGCAGCTCAGTTGAAGCGAGAGAAGGATCTGGGTAGTGCTCCTGGGTTTCTTGATATATCCCCTGCTCAGAGTCTATTCAAAGAAGAACCAAACAAACAAGGGCCAACATAAATAAAGTGCACACGCATAAGAATAAAATGCGACAAGCAAACAATCATGCCATGATGAATGATGCACAATTTGCATGGCAATAATGTAGCATGGCATGGGTGAGGTGTGGAATACAAGAATAAAGCATTTTATTGAGTTTTGGTCACATTTTATTCTCGAATAAGTTGATGTATACTTTATATTTATATGATGCATGCTGCAAAACAGAACATGGATTGCATAAACAGAAAGGTCTCGTCGAGCTAATCATTTTAGACATATTATTTGTCAAATTTGGAGTTATAAAACTAAAGTTATTAATTAATTAAGGCAAAAGGGCATTTTATTGTAATTTTAATCAACTTGAACTTTTAAGTGTTCAAAATATATTTTGAATGGAAGATTTGAATTCCTCACATTTTTCTGATTCAAAAACATATATTATTTGGATTATTTGAATTTGAAAATTAAAAGTTATTTTAAACAGTTGAATTTGAATTTAAAACAAATTTGAAAAGTTTAAATTAAAAGCAGAAAAACGAAACTTTTGTTACTCGACAAACCTAGCCAAAGTCACCGACAAGTGGGGCCACGTCTTGTTGGACGATCTAGCGGTAAAAGCTTTTCTCACCGGGTTTGACTGACACAGTGACAAGCGGCCGAGTACCTTGGACCCACAGGCCGCGCCACCGGGCGTGACACGCGGCGAATCCGAGGGTGCGGTTGAGGCGGTGGAACTTTCGGGCTTATCTGCGAAAGCAGACGGAGAGGCACAGTGGGGCTAGCGAGTGCGGGTTAGGTGTTACGAAACCGGAGGCTCTCTGTAAAAAGCACAGTGGTGGCGGGTGTGGGTCGGAGGAGCGGGTTGACGGGATAAAAGTTGGGGGTTTCAGAAAAGTCAGCTGATCTGGATCTTCTCCATCGTCTTGCGCGGTCTTGTGCAAGCGAAGGCGGGATTCGATCGCGACACAGGCTCGTGTGCGGAGCAGTAACCAGTCACGGCTAGGTGAGGGTTGGTGACAAGGTGGGTGGGTGCTAGACATGCCGTCTGCGGCGCCACGCCGTGTGCGCAGCCGACCGCCGCCACAGAGGGTGTTCGGCCTTGGCGCTGGCTAGGCGGTCTGGCACGCAGACGTTGTCTAGGAGGTGGAGGGCTTACTGGGAGGTCGTTGGCGTCAGATCGGGGCGAGGTGCGACGGATCGTCGACGAGGCAGGAGCTCCGGCGATCTAGGGTTTTTCGTCGGGGCGTCTCGGTACTGGCGCGCCTGGGGCTTCTCCTCCTCGCTGGCGGGTCCACGGCGAAGCAGGGGAGGGTACTCGTCCTTCCTCGACAACCACAGCTCCTCGCCACAGGCTGCAAGAGGAGGAGACGGTGGAGACTAACGGTAGCCGGCCGGTGGAGAGAAAGGTAGAGGGGGAGGGGAGGTGGTTGAGGCGAGGGTGTTTGGTGAGGCAGAGGAAGGAGGGAAGGGATAAGGCGAGCCCGGAGGAGGTGGTGCCGTGGGGAGTGGGTTAGGGATAAAGGTGGCTGCTACCTTTTCCTCCTCCTTCACGTCTTGGC
Organism: Avena longiglumis; assembly: GCA_030063025.1. Lineage (NCBI taxonomy): Eukaryota > Viridiplantae > Streptophyta > Magnoliopsida > Poales > Poaceae > Avena > Avena longiglumis. The sequence goes on from CP125974.1 coordinate 109,292,919, forward strand.
TGAGCTCGGCATGGGCTGCAGGAGCATGCAGGTGGGCAGGGAGGCAAGGCAGCGACAAACTCGGGCTGGTGGGGTGCACGAGGGAGAGGAGAGGGAGGCTCGGTTAGAGCTAGGGTTAGAGGAGAATGAGCTAGGTTAGGATGGAGAGGCTCGGGTTAGGGTTTGTGCTAGGGTTGGGGTTGGAGGGTAGCTCGGCCAGGGGGAAGGGTGGCTAGGTGGGACCTGCAAGGGGAGGCTCGGCATGGTTGGAGGAGAGGGTGAGAAGAGAGGGGGGTTAGGGTTAGATTAGGTGATCCACTAAGATCAAGCAAGGGTGGAGGATGTGATGATGGATAAGGAGAGTGAGATGAGAGAAGAGGTGGTGTGAGGTTTTAACATGATCCAAACACAAGATCAAGATGAGGGGGTTTAGAATAAGAGAGAAAGGAAGCTCATAAAGAAAGGATCCACTCATAAACCAAAGAGAAACCAAAGGAGAAAGAATGGTGGTGCTTTGCATGGCCCATGCAAAAACATTAAATGCCATGTTCTAACCTTGTGAAAACAAAATAATAAACATGGCATTATTCTTATGCATTTCCAAAAGTGGAATAAAAACCAAGCAAAAGGATTTATAGAAATAGATCCATCCTATCTCCCATGAGCTAGAATAAAATCAAAAGAAAAAGAGAAACAAGCTCATGGATAATGGGATGGTGGAATTATAAGGTGGTGACCAAGAAAGGTGGTGGAATGGAATAAAAGATATGCCTCCAACTCAACTTGGGCATTTAAACAATATATCAATAACCAAATACAATATCAAGAGGCAAATACAATTAATGATGCATATGAGAGAAGAACCAAAACAAAAAGGGTTTTATATGATGCTCAAATGCAAGGTGGCATGATGACATGAGCATGATATAATTATGATGCAACAATTATATATATGAAGTGGCCATTATATTACTAGACCAAGTAGCATTACAATTGTTAGGCAATTGGGATGCTACATTAGTCCAGCCCAAAAGTGAGAATCACCAGGTTTCCAAACCATTTGGTATAATGATTTTGAACCAACATACTTTCTTTTGATAAGTTTTTGCCATATCCCTTCTTCTGTTAATAACTTGAAGAGCAATTTACTAAGTAGGGCTATATTCTTAATCTCGAGATCATGAATACCTAGCTCACCCTGTTCTTTTGGCCGACATAGAACACTCCATTTAGCCAGCCTATATTTATTTTTCTCATTATCTCCCTGCCAAAAGAATCTTGATTGGAAATAGTCTAACCTTTTCAAGACTACTTTTGGTAATTGGAAGAAAGATATCATATATAGTATCATGTTAGTAAGTACTGAATTTATGAGTACCAATCTTCCCCCTATAGAGAGCAATTTGCCTTTCCAGCTACTTAGGCGAAGTTGTAATCTTTCCTCGGTGATTTTCCATTTAGCATTTGTAAGCCTCTGGTAATATACCGGTAGACCAAAATATCTGATCGGAAAAACGCCTTGACCACAACCAAAAATCTCATTATAAAGGTGTGCCTCATCCCGGGCCTCACCGAAGCAAAATAATTCACTTTTATGGAAATTAATTTTTAATCCAGAAAGTTGCTCAAAAGCTGAAAGAACAAGTTTTGTTTCTTGGATTTTTCAAGATCATGATCCATAAAGAGAATTGTATCGTCGGCATATTGAAGTATAGATAATCCACCATCCACAAGATGGGGAATTACACCTTCAATCTGACCCTCTGACTTAGCGTGCTCAATCAATATAGATAACATATCAGCTACTATATTGAATAGCATTGGCGATAGTGGATCTCCTTGTCTTAGCCCTTTTTTAGTCTGGAAGTATGTACCAACATCATCATTAACTTTAATGGCAATGCTACCTCCGACTACGAAGCTATTAATTAGAGCACGCCAATCAGCTGAAAAGCCTTTCATTATGAGAGCTTGTTGTAGGAAGGACCACTTATCTTTATCATAAGCTTTCTCAAAATCAATTTTGAGGATGACCCCATTCAATTTCTTTCTATGTAGCTCATGAATCGTTTCATGTAAGGTTACCACACCATCTAGGATGTGTCGACCCTACATGAAAGCAGTCTACGAGGGCCTAACAACATGATCCGCCACAGAATTAAGTCTGATAGTGGCAACCTTGGTAAAAATCTTAAAAATAACATTAAGAAGACAGATCGGCCTATATTGTTGAATCTGTTATGCATCATTAATCTTAGGTAGTAAGATGATTTCACCAAAGTTCAAATGGAACAAATCTAGTTGCCCGCGTGTAAGGCCCCAAACATATCTAAGAGATCCGATTTAATGACATCCCAAAAGGTTTGGTAAAACTCGACGGGAAGACCATTAGGACCAGGAGCCTTATTATGTTCCATTTCCAAAATAGCTAACTTGACTTCGTCCTCAGTATAGGGGGCGGTCAAATAGTTATTTTCCTCCTCGGAGACCTGGGGTATATCGACAGTTTGGGATTCATCCATAGAGAAAGAACCTTCCTTCGGATCCCCAAACAAATCTTTATAATAATTCGTAATGTAAGATTTCAACTGTTCATGTCCAATAATTAACTCATCATTATGTTTTAAGGAATGAATATGTTTCTTCTTGTGTCTGCCATTGGCTACACTATGAAAATACCTAGTATTCGAGTCCTCATGCAAAATAAACTGTGATTTAGAACGCTGATACCACTTGAGCTCCTCTTCTCTCAGTAACCGTGCAATCTCCACATTTTATTGGCTTTTTAGCTCAATTTACTGCGGAGTCAGCAACCTGGTTTCTGCTAGAGTCTCAAGTTCATCAATAAAAGCAGAAAGTCTATTTTTTTTCTTTTTTGAGGATACCAATCGTGTGTCGCGCCCAACCCCCAAGATGTTTCCGTGTCAAACACACTTTGTTATTCCGTCTCTGAATTGGGGTAGCACCCGGAACTGGTCTTTCCCATACTGCTTTCACCATATCCTGGAAACCCTCTCGCAGTAGCCATCCAAGTTCAAATTTGAACGGACGGACAGAACGGTGCGATGGTAACCCAGTGGTAAGCAGAATAGGAGCATGATCCGACAAAGCCTCAATACGTTCAAGAGCCCGTACTGAAACTAGAGGGAAGTGGTCTTCCCAGTCTGAGTCCATCAGTACACGATCGAGTTTTTCATATGTAGGTTATAGTAAATAATTTGCCTAAGTAAACTGTCTTCCAATCATGTTTACTTCCTTTAAGTCAAGGCTGTCAATGAAAGAATTAAAAAGGAAAGGCCAATGATCGTCAAAACAGCATTTACTCTTCTCGAAGGGAAACCTAAGCAAGTTGAAATCACCCCTATAAGAATAGGGTATTGTGGCATCCCGCAAAACCACTACTAGAAAATCGCGTTGAATTTGTGCATTGCATCGTCATCATCATGCATTGTTTGTCTGCATTATTTGAAAAGCCCAGTCTTGAATTGTACAAAAACCTCTCTTATTTTCAAACACAAAACCCCGGTCGCATCTGACATTTTGTTTTCCTCTAAAAACTATTTTTTCAAGGTGGCTTGTTTAATTAGAACAGGATCAAACAAACACAACTAATAAAACAGCCCTGTCCTAAAACCTAGCCCCACCCAATCTATTCCTACCCACCACTCTCAGCTCGCCACCTCACCCTCTCACCCAAAACATACCCACCCTGCCACCTCAGCTATCCACCTCTTTTCCCACCTCTCTCTCTTTTCTCACCCCCAGACTCTCTACCCTCTCTCCCCACTCTCTCTGACAGCAGGCCCCACCCCCGCACCCTACACTACACCCACCCCGCAGGGCACCACGCCTGCCCCCCCCCCGGCGGGACCCACCCCTGTCTCCCCACCGACCCCGCGTTCACACACCCGCTCACTCCCTCTCCCACGCGTTCCCCAGACCCCACACCGCCGGGCCCACCCCGCACCCGCACCCCCACGCGTCTCTTCCCCCACCTTCTTCCTCTTTTCCCCCTCGTCTGCTCCCAAGCCGCCTCCAGACCCACCGCCGCCGCCTGCCCCGCCATGGCCTCCACCTCCACCGCCTCGGCCGCCGGACTTCCCTCTCGCTGCGACCAACCGTCTGCGCTCCCTCGCGGATCCGTCGTCCCGCCTGTGATCCTCACCTCCTCTGGCGCGTCGCGGCGACCACGCCCGTCTCCCACCACCTCCGCTCTCCCTCGTCGACCGCCGTCCCCACCGCGCCCCTCGCCGCCGTCTGCGCCTCGCCGGCGCGCCGCATCTTCCCGAGCAGCATCCCGCCGGGCTGCGGCGGCCTCGCACGCCGCCCTAGCCGCTTCTCCTCCGCCGTCCTTCCCGGCTGCCGCCGCCGTCGGGTTCCTCCTCCGCCCAGCGTCTGCCGTCGGCGCCGGTGCACCGAACCGCCGCTCGAGTCGCCGCCGCCCAGTCCCTCCTCGCGCACCTCTCCTGCCTCCGCCAGCGTGGCCGCAGCCCGGCAGCCCGCCCGGCGCGTCACCTCCGCCCTCCTCGCCGAGCGTCGGCCTCCACCCTCTTCTCCGGCGCCCCGCCGCGCCCGCCTTCGCCGCCGCGGCGTGACCCTTCCCGATGCCCGGTCCGCTGGCGCGTCCACCGCCGCCCGGCGGCTGGCGTACGAACACCGCGCCCGCGACCAAGCCGACCCAGCGCCGTCCCTCGCGCGGGCCTCGCCTGGCCCGACCCCGTCGACCCGTGGGCCGCTGCCCGTGTGCGTGTATGTGTGTGCTCGTGTATGTGTCATGGGAACCGCATGTGAACCCTATGGCCCTATTGGAGCACCCCGAGCTCGCCAACGACCTTCGGCACCGAACCCTCGGGACCGCCAAGACCGCCGAGAACCTCGGGTGCACCAACAGGGAAGACCGAAGACCGATCCCGGCGAAGTCCGGACCCGATGACCGCCAAGAACGCCACCGGCTTAACAAGTACGCCCTCCCGGAACGCCAAGGACCCCGCGAGAGACGACAAGACCGACAGCATGATCCGATGCCCCCGGATGCCACAAGATCTTCTCCCCAGGATGCAACGTCGAGGCCCGGACGCCAAGACCGACCCGGTACACGGTCCCGACAAGAGCCTCGTAACGGCAAGATCGACCGTGGGACCCGACAAGATCTGCGCGACGACAAGAACGGCACCGACCCGGAAGATCCGATGAACCCGACACGAACCAAGTCCGGTTCAACGCCAAGAACTACCCCCGTACCGAGAACGAGAGAACGATCCCGCCGGAAACGACCTCGTCGAACCCTGGACCCTGTCGAACCCCGAACCCCGGAACTCAAGATCGTCGAGCCCCTCTAATGTGTGACCCTTTTCCCTCGGACCCTATTTTATAACATAACAACTTGTTGCACATTTAATTGTCATTTCGCATGCATGTCATTGGTTTGGGGGCCTTATGCCGATGCACCCAATAATTAAATATGGGGCCCATATGCGGGCAAATCTAGTCCCATATCAGCCTCATTTAAACTTGTGTAGCAAACCGGTATCTTATCCTGCCTTGCTATAACAACATTTAATTTGCGGGATAATTAAATAACTTGAACCATCTAATTAATTGTCGGGACTCGGTGCGCTTAATCTTGACCTAATTGCATCTTTCTTGCCATACATCATGCATGCATCATGCCGATCTTCTACCGTGTATTAAAAATTGCATCCGGTGCTATTCTAGTGTTTTGCTTCTTCGCGGATAAGGCCGTTGAGTTGATGTGAGCTTCGCCCCGATCTTCGGATGAACCTTTCGGCAATGTTTCCAGGCGAGCATCTCCCTCTTTCTACCTATCTTACTTTATAGTCTTTATTCCCCTCCTGTTGATCTATTGCTATCTGTGTTGCGATGCTTTAGTTTCATTCGTGATATCCCTTGCAGCCTTATATTGCCTTGGACACATCCTATTACCTGTTGTTTGGTAGATAGTTGGACTTGCGTCGTAGTTGCTTGCTCAAGTCTGATGTGTCACCATATGCCACGATTCTTGATGTATTGCCGCATGTTGATGTTGGAGATGATTCTAGTTTTACTTATCGTCACTTTACTTCTGTTTAACAACTAAAATTGAATAAGCGAGGCATCGGTGGGTGATAGATAATATTTGGTTTCGAGCCCACTTGTGTCCCGTAAGACCCCGAGTACTTGATACTGTTCCTTGTTTTTGCGCTATCCACATCCGGGAGGTATATGGGACCCCTGAGCGAGCTTGATTCATTCTTATTTCTTGGGGCCACAAACTAGTTTGAGGTTTTATTTACGATCCTGTACTTATGCCATGCTTCTTTGCTTTAATTACGATTGTGCGAGGCACCTTTGTCTTTATTTAGGATCGGACCACGATTCCGGTGTCGACAAGCCCCGTTTGGGGTTCCCGATCGTTCACCGTCCCTTAAACCTTGAGGCCGTCTCGGAGCTTGCTTACTCCGTTGCGGATTCTACTCTAAGGGGTGGCCCCCTGAAATATTTCTGAATCCTGTGATTGTTCAGTCGTGAAAGCCTCGTTGGGTTTTGTTTTGGTTTTTCCGAGGTTGATCGAGCGTGTGTTGCTATTGGTGCACCCCGGCCGGGTAAAACTTTCTGAAAGCCGTGTCCGCGGATATGGACGACTTGGAGCACAGTATCTCGATCATAGACAAGCATAACTAAAGTTTACTGCTATAAATTTGCCTTATAATGACTAGTAATCAGCTCAACTATAATGGAATGATTAAATAATACTGCCCACAATTGCTTGTTTTGTGTGTCGCTGGCGACCATTGAACCTGACTAGTAAGTATGGCAACTACAACAAAATGGCTGAATCAAAGTACCAACAACTGCTGGGTTCAGGTTTATCTCATGCTATCTGTATCTGACTAGTAAGTGTTGCCACTATCACGGAATGGTTAATTAAAAGTGCCCACTGCTTACTTCATCAGGATGATTATCTAAATCTGACTAGTAATTGCTGCAACGATAACTGAATAAGTAAAACTGCCAACGGTGTGAGTTCCTCGGTTGACTTCCTCGTTTGGTCTCGAGGGGGAAACACCAGGATGGGTTTGTTTGGTGATAGCTTCAGGTTGGATCCGGTTAGTTCATTCTTACCCCTCTCTGAGAACCGCTAGTTGTATCGAGTCTCTATAGGTTGTTCCGTGCATGCTGCCGCTGCCGCTTCAGTCCACCATACCTATGTAGGCGAGGACCGCCGAATTCTAGCCTTCGCTGTCTTGGCCTCGATCTTGGCTCTTTCTTTGTTTTCTGCTTTGCCTTTGTCGGCACCCCCTTTGTTTAAGCAGGTTTGAGATCGACGTCGTTAGCAGGGTTACCCTTCCGGCTTGGCCTGGGCAGGGTTATGGACGCCATTGGTTATTCTTCAGGGCTCTTAGCCCCATTTGCATCTTGTCCGTAGCTGGACGCTATATCGTTTCAAGGTGATTTGGGATCTTTGTATATTATATCTGTATTCTTGGCTCCTGGAGTCGCTGTTATATATCTCTGTTCTGTGGGTCCCATCGAGGACTGTTGTGTAATGTTATCGCTTCGTTTTCCACCCGCACGAAAGTGCCTGGTGGGCACCTTTGAATCGTTTCTATGCGGGTTTGGCGAATTTTGCTCAAACTTGCATAGGTCCGATTCTGAGGTGTTCTGAGTGGTATCGAGCTCAGCGTTGCGATACCCCAAGTCCACTGGGATAACCTAGCTAACGGCCGAAGTAGAGTGTCAAAACTATTTTGCAAAATCAGTTGGATAGTTCTGGTTAGGTCTGATTTTACTCCTTACCCCTCTGCTGTTCCCCTCTTACCTTTACGCGTTTTGAATCCGCTCTCGTCTTTTTCTTCGAGTCCAGGATTTCTCGTGTTTGGGTTTCCGTTGTACCTTCAGGGTTTCGCTTCCTTCTTCGATAACGGTGTTCTGCCATCCGGTGTTCCAGCTGCCTGATGAATCAGTCTACGGTGTTAGCATTCTTTGTTCTTTGTTTGTGTCTTCCGGTGTTTTCCGACGCGACGACATCATCTACGCCGGATCCGATGCAGAGTCTGCATCACCCCGTTGTTCCGAACCTCGCTTGTCGAGATCTTCAGTCTGATTCCGAGAGTTGGTTGCAGAATCCGCCTATTTGTGTGCAGAGTAATGGTTCGAGTGCGGGATGGAGTAGCTACCATACCACTACTCTTATCATTCGCTCTTGTACATCGAAGCAGTGGATCCAGCAGTTTTACTCTATCCATGGAAGTTAGAGGTGGCCTTACCTTCAACTTCGTCCTTTGTTTCCCCGGAGTGTTCTCCCGACGATCAGGAACAACGACCCCTTGCTGGTGGTGTCGCCGATTCCAAGATGGAGTATGAACCCTCGTTAGTGGTGTCGCGAGGATCTACACAAAGCGCGGAGACGAAGATCGCCGATTTTCCTTCCGGTACCATGAGGCGGATCTCGAGGGCGAGATCCATTGTTAGTGGTGTCGAATTGTGGCATCCCGCAAAACCACTACTAGAAAATCGCGTTGAATTTGTGCATTGCATCGTCATCATCATGCATTGTTTGTCTGCATTATTTGAAAAGCCCAGTCTTGAATTGTACAAAAACCTCTCTTATTTTCAAACACAAAACCCCGGTCGCATCTGACATTTTGTTTTCCTCTAAAAACTATTTTTTCAAGGTGGCTTGTTTAATTAGAACAGGATCAAACAAACACAACTAATAAAACAGCCCTGTCCTAAAACCTAGCCCCACCCAATCTATTCCTACCCACCACTCTCAGCTCGCCACCTCACCCTCTCACCCAAAACATACCCACCACCACCTCGGCTATCCACCTCTTTTCCCCCCTCTCTCTCTTTTCTCACCCCCAGACTCTCTACCCTCTCTCCCCACTCTCTCTGACAGCAGGCCCCACCCCCGCACCCTACACTACCCCCCCCCCGCAGGGCACCACGCCTGCCCCCCCCCGGCGGGACCCACCCCTGTCTCCCCACCGACCCCGCGTTCACACACGCTCCTCCCTCTCCCACGCGTTCCCAGACCCCCACACTGGGCCCACCCCCGCACCCCACGCGTCTCTTCCCCCACCTTCTTCCTCTTTTCCCCCTCGTCTGGCTCCCCGACGCGCGCCTCCCAGCACCCACCGCCGCCGCCGCCGGCTATCGCCTGCCCCGCCGCCGGCCTCCACCTCCACCGCCTCGACGCCCCGCCGGACTTCCCCTCTCGCTCGCGACCAACCGTCCTGCGCTCCCTCGCCGGATCCCGTCCGCCGCCTTGTCACCTCCTCCCCGCGTCGCCGGCGTCCACGCCCGTCTCCCACGCGCCACCTCCGCTCTCCCTCGTCGACCGCCGTCCCCACCGCGCCCCTCGCCGCCGTGTCGCCGCCCGTCGCGCGCATCTTCCCGAGCCGCCCGCCCGCCCGGGCTGCGGCGGCCTCGCCGCCGCCCTAGCCGCTTCTCCTCCGCCGTCCTTCCGAAGCTGCCGCCGCCGTCGGTTCCTCCTCGCCCGCGTCTGCCGGCCCGTCTGGCGCCCGGTGCCGCCGCGCTGAGGTCGCCCGCCGCCCAGTCCCCTCTCGGCGCACCTCTCCTGCCTCGCCGCCAGCCCGTCGCCCGGCGAGCCAGCTCCGCCCGGCGTCTCCGCCCTCCTCGCCGAGCGTCGGCCTCCACCTCTTCTCGGCGCCCCGCCTTAAGCCCGCCTCTGCTGGCCGTCGCCGCCGGCGTCGGCCGCCGCGTGACCCTTCCGATGCCCGGTCCGCTGGCGTCCACCGCCGCCCAGCTTGGCGCTGGCGAACACCGGCGCGCGACCCCAAGCCGACCGCGCCGTCCCGCCCGCGGGCCGGCTTCTGCCTCGCCTGGCCGACCCCGTCGACCCGTGGGCCGCTGCCCGTGTGCGTGTATGTGTGTGCTCGTGTATGTGTCATGGGAACCGCATGTGAACCCTATGGCCCTATTGGAGCACCCCGAGCTCGCCAACGACCTTCGGCACCGAACCCTCGGGACCGCCAAGACCGCCGAGAACCTCGGGTGCACCAACAGGGAAGACCGAAGACCGATCCCGGCGAAGTCCGGACCCGATGACCGCCAAGAACGCCACCGGCTTAACAAGTACGCCCTCGGGCATAAGGACCCCGCGAGAGACGACAAGACCGACAGCATGATCCGATGCCCCCGGATGCCACAAGATCTTCTCCCCAGGATGCAACGTCGAGGCCCGGACGCCAAGACCGACCCGGTACACGGTCCCGACAAGAGCCTCGTAACGGCAAGATCGACCGTGGGACCCGACAAGATCTGCGCGACGACAAGAACGGCACCGACCCGGAAGATCCGATGAACCCCGACACCGAACCAAGTCCGGTTCCCGGAACGCCAAGAACTACCCCCGTACCGAGAACGAGAGAACGATCCCGCCGGAAACGACCTCGTCGAACCCTGGACCCTGTCGAACCCCGAACCCCGGAACTCAAGATCGTCGAGCCCCTCTAATGTGTGACCCTTTTCCCTCGGACCCTATTTTATAACATAACAACTTGTTGCACATTTAATTGTCATTTCGCATGCATGTCATTGGTTTGGGGGCCTTATGCCGATGCACCCAATAATTAAATATGGGGCCCATATGCGGGCAAATCTAGTCCCATATCAGCCTCATTTAAACTTGTGTAGCAAACCGGTATCTTATCCTGCCTTGCTATAACAACATTTAATTTGCGGGGTAATTAAATAACTTGAACCATCTAATTAATTGTCGGGACTCCGGTGCCGCTTAATCTTGACCTAATTGCATCGCACCTTGCCATGCCATACATCATGCATGCATCATGCCGATCTTCTACCGTGTATTAAATATTGCATCCGGTGCTATTCTAGTGTTTTGCTTCTTCGCGGATAAGGCCGTTGAGTTGATGTGAGCTTCGCCCCGATCTTCGGATGAACCTTTCGGCAATGTTTTCAGGCGAGCATCTCCCCCTTTCTACCTATCTTACTTTTATAGTATTTATTCCCTCCTGTTGATCTCTCGCTATACGTGTGTTGCGATGCTTTAGTTTCCGTGACGTGATATCCCTTGCAGCCTTATATTGCCTTGGACACATCCTATTACCTGTTGTTTGGTAGATAGTTGGACTTCATGCGTCGTAGTTGCTTGCTCAAGTCTTGATGTGTGTCACCATATGCCACGATTCTTGATGTATTGCCGCATGTTGATGTTGGAGATGATTCTAGTTTTACTTATCGTCACTTTACTTTCGTTTAACAACTAAAATTGAATAAGCAGAGGCATCGGTGGGTGATAGATAATATTTGGTTTCGACGCCCACTTGTGTCCCGTAAGACCCGAGTACTTGATACATTCCTTGTTTTTGCGCTATCCACATCCGGAGGTATATGGGACCCCGAGCGAGCTTGATTCATTCTTATTTCTTGGGGCCACAAACTAGTTTGAGGTTTTATTTACGATCCTACTTATGCCATGCTTCTTGCTTTAATTACGATTGTGCGAGTCGCACTTTGCATCTTGTTAGGATCGGACCACGATTCGCGGTGTCGACAAGCCCGTTTGGGGTTCCCGATCGTTCACAGCCGTCCGCCAAACCTTGAGGCCGTCTCGAGCTTGCTTACTCCGTTCGATTCTACTCTAAGGGTGGCCCCTGAAATATTTCGAATCCTGTGATTGTTCGATCGTGAAAGCCTCGTTGGGTTTTGTTTTGGTTTTCCGAGGTTGATCGGCGTGTGTTGCTATTGGTGCACCCCGGCCGGGTAAAACTTTCTGAAAGCCGTGTCCGCGGATATGGACGACTTGGAGCACAGTATCTCGATCATAGACAAGCATAACTAAAGTTTACTGCTATAAATTTGCCTTATAATGACTAGTAATCAGCTCAACTATAATGGAATGATTAAATAATACTGCCCACAATTGCTTGTTTTGTGTGTCGCTGGCGACCATTGAACCTGACTAGTAAGTATGGCAACTACAACAAAATGGCTGAATCAAAGTACCAACAACTGCTGGGTTCAGGTTTATCTCATGCTATCTGTATCTGACTAGTAAGTGTTGCCACTATCACGGAATGGTTAATTAAAAGTGCCCACTGCTTACTTCATCAGGATGATTATCTAAATCTGACTAGTAATTGCTGCAACGATAACTGAATAAGTAAAACTGCCAACGGTGTGAGTTCCTCGGTTGACTTCCTCGTTTGGTCTCGAGGGGGAAACACCAGGATGGGTTTGTTTGGTGATAGCTTCAGGTTGGATCCGGTTAGTTCATTCTTACCCCTCTCTGAGAACCGCTAGTTGTATCGAGTCTCTATAGGTTGTTCCGTGCATGCTGCCGCTGCCGCTTCAGTCCACCATACCTATGTAGGCGAGGACCGCCGAATTCTAGCCTCGCCGTGTACTGGCCTCAGTACTGACGCTCTTTCTTTGTTTTCTGCTTTGCCTTTGTCGGCACCCCCTTTGTTTAAGCAGGTTTGAGATCGACGTCGTTAGCAGGGTTACCCTTCCGGCTTGGCAGGTTATGGACGCCATTGGTTATTCTTCAGGGCTCTTAGCCCCATTTGCATCTTGTCCGTAGCTGGACGCTATATCGTTTCAAGGTGATTTGGGATCTTTGTATATTATATCTGTATTCTTGGCTCCTGGAGTCGCTGTTATATATCTCTGTTCTGTGGGTCCCATCGAGGACTGTTGTGTAATGTTATCGCTTCGTTTTCCACCCGCACGAAAGTGCCTGGTGGGCACCTTTGAATCGTTTCTATGCGGGTTTGGCGAATTTTGCTCAAACTTGCATAGGTCCGATTCTGAGGGTGTTACAGGTATGGATTATCCTTTGCTAAGTTCACAAGTTCTCGAAGAAAATCAGCTTTAAAAACCTCTTGGGCAGCACCATACACTGCGACCAGACTCCATAAGAATATCAGCTTTATTGCGGATATGGACTTTAATATGAAACTCCCCTTTCGAAACAGCTAAAATCTCCATGGTATTCGCCAGTACCCCGAGTAAAATGCCACCAGACCGTTCCCTAGGTGGATGAGAGTGTCATACAAAGTCCAGTCCACCAGAAAGGCGATCCAGCATACTCTGTTGGAATTCTCGTCTACCCGTTTCAGAGATGGCCACAAAATCTAAATTATGTTTCCTAGAACAAAGTGCAATGTGTAGATGTTTAGTCAAGTCACGAAGACCTCTGCTATTAAAAAACATTACATTCATTGGGAAACAATAATACATTTTGGAGCAAGATATCGTTTGCGAGATTTATTACACTTTTTCCCAGAAGTCGATTTCCGACCAGAAGCAGTCAACTCATAAATTGAGCTTAATCTGTCCTCGTCGAAACCAACTTCCAGAACTTCACCTACTAGATGAGATAGGAGCTGACCATCTGTAGTGGTATTTGCGTCCTCATCATCAGAATAAGTGGAGATATAAGAGGCTGAGGGTTTAGGAACAACCGTTAACCGGTCAAATTCCATCCGCTTCAAGACCTTAGTAGAAACAGTAATATCACTAGCATTTTTACCCATACTAATTCCAACTGAATTAAGCTTAGATGAAATGCTAGTAGACGAAAAAGGAATAAAAGACTTAGAAGAAGAGGGATTACCACTAGAGTCCAAATTCTTTCCTGCCTTCCTGCGCATAGCTTTCTCCAAAGAGTCCATATCCGATGCAGAAGCACCATCCATACTCACTGCATGTATTCCGCTCCTTCGCAACACCAGAACCGCCGTAGACTTCTTGGGGGGGGGGGGGGGACAGCAACAGGATATTGCACCATAGGATCAGCACCCCCCTCGACATGTTCATCATGATGCAGCGACAGCTGCTCCATCAACGTCACACGCGCAGGCGCCTACGCCGAAGCATGCTGCCTCGGCTGCTGTCCCACGTCCAACACCTGCTCAGGCCAAGCCGCTGCAGGCGAGACGGCCCGGAACTTCGCCGGCGATGTGGGGCTGGTCGGTGAAGACGAAACGAAGTGTCCCAGGCCCTCCTGCAGCCCAACCGTGGTGATGAGCTGCGAGGCGACCTGGGCCGGCGATGAAGAAGCGGGCCGACCCGTCGACTCCGGTGAACAAGACATGATGTCGACTGGCGAGGCTGGCTGTGCCACGGCTGAAGATGTCGAGGCAGTGCTGAAAATCAGAGAAACTTCCTGGACCAGTGACGCCCCAGAGGCAGGCAGCGACCCTGGTGACAGTGGTCCCGATGAGAAGCATCGCCCAAGGCCCAGCCAGAGACCGATTCAGCGAAGAGAATTGTGTCCTTAGTTAAAACAGGTATAGCACCAGGGCGTTGAAAAGATGAACGAGAGGACCTTGCAGCAGTAACAATTGCTTTACCCCTAGGAGTCTGCGGATTGGTCTTGAAAGGTGTGACCGCAAATACAGGCATAGAAGAAACATTATTAACTTTAGGACCTCCCGAAGCAGGCTGGACACCCGCATTATCAATCTCCATCTGATTACCCTGAGAGCGAGCAGAGGTATCATCAATAGTGGGGTCCTTCTCTTTCTGACCCAAAGCATCATCCTCATCAACATCGTCCCCTTTGCGCCTCCAGAAGAGAGGAGTAAAAGAAGGATCAGGAATGAAGTCTGGAGCCTCTTGGCGAAAAGAGAAGTCATAACCTTTCAGTTTCAAGGTAGCGGTGGTACCAATATAAGGTCCCTTTGCATCCACACTTTTCTGCAGCGCCTTAGGATTCACCATTGACACACAGATACGAACAACATTACGGCTATACAGAGTCGGCAAGTCCACATCCACCGTCGTACCCAACAAAAAACCAACAGCCCAAAGTCCATGGAAATGACGGATGGTATGGGGAACCCCGTCCACATGAAAGCACACCTGAGGCAGAACAAAGCTGGGTGGTATATCCTGCACCTCCCAGACACTGATAACAATACGTGCATTATGGGAATGCATCGGCATCTGAATACCATCCACACGCTGAAGGTCCTCGAAAGATGGAAAGCTCACAAGATAGAAATCATCCCCATGAAAGTAGCATAGTAGTACTAATCATCCTTCTGAATAAACTGAATTCAGAAAGTTAACTCCGTGTAGCCTCACTTTATGTATCTCTATCTTAAAAGCAGGACCAAAATCAAGCAAATCTGGTCGTATTTACACCTTCTTATATATCTGAACCAATTTCGCTCTATCCCCGTTCCATCCCAGTCACGTGAGAGTATTATAATCTGTTAGTTCCTCGAGAACGCGATAGAGTGTAGCGAGCAGGAATGCTTGGGGCACAGTGAAGCCATGAAGAAGAGGGAGAATAGCTCATACGACGGAGTAAGAGGGGGAGACATGGCGATGCTGAAATTCCTCGAGTGTATGCTGTAATTATGGCGATTAGTAATTTATTCCTGGTGCCTGCTTATAGAATCCAAATTCAAATTCCTAGTAGGCAGAGACAAAACAAGTGATGCAACAAATGAGATTGAGTAATTCTAAAACATCGGTAAAATGGAGAATAGGCTATTCATCATTTTCGTAAGCAAGCCTCGGGTAGGTCAATAGACGAGAATCTATTTGTTAAGTATTTAGTCCTGGGGTACAGGGGTAGGTCAGACACAATGAAGGCTTTATAATCGTCTAGAGATATTTATTTAGCCTTTTTAAGACATAAACATATTGATCTTCACATTAATATGATGCACCTGCAAAGATTATAGAAAATAAAATCCCAGCGGCTAATGTTCCATCTTGAAAATCAAAGGCGGGCTAAGTAGAACCAACGCCACCTAGTTGTGTTCATTTTATTTTTTGAAATGGTGGTGGGAGTCAAATACATTTTTATAAAGTTCGGAGATCTAGACTATATCCCAAGAAATACATGGACACGATTGGATGATTATACTTGCAAGATCAAACGAACGTATCTCTAATCAGATGTTAGCATTTACCAAGACCTGGATAATACGCTTATCTCACTTAATTAATTACTACCTAATTTTATTGTGATGCGACTTGAGTATGAGTACTTGGTATCTGGTGTGTCAGAATCACATCTTTTTTGAAAAGAAGGGAAGTTCTCTTGACTCTTCACCGACTGGTGTGTACACAGCCATATATTAGTGCAAAGTATCATTCAAGTACAACATGAATGTGTTAGAGCTAGACCTTTCTCAGTAGATGTACTATGGGATTAGATCTAGGGGAACTGAGAGAGAGAGAGAGAGACTACCTGCGCCCTGGCTTGACAAGCAGGAACCCGAGGGGATTCCAGAGCCAGTGCCTGAGCTAGACCCGCCGTCGTTGGCCATGGAAGAAGGGGCGACGGCGTGAGCGTGGGTGGTTGAAAGTGGTGGCGGCGGAGCTTCCCGTCGGCCTAGTGCGAACCCTAATCGGTGGGTATGTTTGTGGGGGGCTGCGGCGCACGGTGAACCTCGTACTGCAGCGTCCGCCCCCACCTATTTATATACCTTGGCGGCAGGGCCCACAACCATGGATAGGGTTGGGCGCCCGATTAGGCGTGAGGGACTCCGTTCGGGCCGGCCCGAACGTGGGAGAGATCTATCCAACATTCTCCCCCTAGATCTCGACTTTACTTTTAACTTTATACTTTACTTATTTCATCACAGAATGATACATAGAGCATGTTTCATCGTCTCAGCACAATTGCCGATAGAATCAGACAGCCACTATATACCTTCATGTTCTGAAACAAATTCTGTTACTTTTGGGCCTCTATGGTCTAGGAATCATAGGCTTCCCGTTAAACCCATGCCGGCTATGTGTTCCTTGAACACATTGGGTGGTAAGCCTTCGTTAGCGGATCCGCAAGCATATCCTTTGTCCTTATATGCTCGAGACTTATAGTTTGATCCTGGACTTTGTCCTTCACAACATAATACTTTATATCTATAGACTTTGAAGCATTACTCGACTTGTTGTTGTGAGCATAGAATACTGCGGGCTCGTTGTCACATTACATCTTTAGTGGCTCTTGATGCGATCAACCACTTTCAAGTCGGGTAAGAATTTCTTTAACCATAACGCCTGTCCCATGGCCTCATAACATGCTATGAATTCTGCATACATCGTAGATGATGCAACTATCGACTGTTTGGCGCTTCTCCACGAAATAGCACCTCCTGCGAGAGTAAAGACATACCCTGTCGTGGACTTTCGGTCGTCTTTATCTCCCGCAAAATCTGCATCTGAATACCCTTTTATCTCTAGGGAATCAGATCTTCTGTATGTTAGCATGAGGCCTTTTGTGCCTTGCACATAGCGCAAAGCTTTCTTTACCATCTTCCAGTGCTCTATGCCTGGATTCTCTTGATATCTACCGAGTACCCCGGTGATAAATGCTAAGTCGTATGAGTGCACACTTGTGCATCTTGTAAGCTTCCAACAGCGAAGCATATGGTAATCGACTTCATTTGATCGATCTCATATTGATTCTTTGGACATTGGGATTTCCCAAAACTGTCGCCTTGACTATGGGAGCAGGTGTTGAATTACTCGCATGCATATTGTATTTCTTTAAAATCTTTTCACAATACGCTTCTGCGACAGTCCTAACACTCCATTCTTTCTGTCTCGGTGAATTTCTATGCCCAAAACATAAGATGCTTCACCAAGGTCTTTCATGTCAAAGTTTGATGACAAGAATTTCTTTGTTTCTAGTAGTAGACTAACATCACTGCTAGCAAGCAGAATGTCATCCACATATAGAATTAGGAAAATATACTTCCCACTTTTGAACTTTGCATAAATGCAATTGTCCTCAACATTTTCTTTGAATCCAAATCTTTTAATGGTATCATTAAACTTTAAATACCACTGCCTAGAGGCTTGCTTTAACCCATAAATGGATTTCTTTAGGCGGCATCCCATATGTTCCTTCCCCTCCATGAAAAAACCCTTGGGTTGTTTCATGTAAACATTCTCTTCTAAATCTCCATTTAGAAATGCCGTCTTGACATCCATTTGATGCAACTCTAAATCAAAATGTGCAACTAGTGCCATGATGATTCTGAAGGAGTCCTTACATGAGACCGGAGAAAAAGTCTCATTGTAATCTACACCTTCTCTTTGCGTAAAGCCTTTTGCCACGAGTCTAGCTTTGTACTTCTCTACATTCCCATTGGAGTCATACTTTGTTTTGTAGACCCACTTGCATCCTACTGTTTTGGCTCCTTTGGGAATTTCCTCTAAGTCCCAAACATTGTTGGAACTCATCGACTTCATTTCGTCTTCCATTGCCTCCACCCACTTGGCTGAGTGAGGGCTACTCATGGCTTCTTCATATGTGGTAGGATCGCCCTCCATATGAACCACATTGTAAACTTTATAGATGTCTTTGGAAATGGCTGGTCTTCGTTCTCTTTTAGACCGTCTGAGTTCATCAGACTCTTGCTCATTTCTTGCCTGGGGTTCAGGCACATTTACTCTAGGTGGTTGTTCTGGCTCCCTTTCGTGCTCAACAGTGGGTTGGTGGCTCACGATGGACAGTTCGAACTTTCGCCCATTGTTGTCACGTGTGGAGTCACAACAGTGCCGCACCACAACCTCGGGGTTGTAGATGGTGGCAACAGTAGCGAAAAATGGCTCTGAATCATCGGATTAGGTGCATGCACCCTCTTCTCCTCAAGATCAATTTTCCTAGCTACCGTGCTCCCCCTCATCAATTCGTCCTCCAAGAAGACTGCATGTCTCGTTTCTACAAACTTTGTGTATCTGTCGGGACAGTAGAAACGATAGCCCTTGGACTTATCTGGATAGCCAATAAAATGGCAAGATACTGTTTTGGGGTCTAACTTTGCAATGTTTGGATTGAAAACTTTTGCCTCAGCTGGGCTCCCCCAGACCCTCAAGTGGTGCAGAGAGGGGACTCTGCCTGTCCACAATTCATACGGTGTTTTGGGCACCGACTTACTTGGAACTCTGTTGAGAATATGAATGGCGGTTTTAAGCGCCTCCATCCACAATCCCAATGGGAGGGTGGAATAGCTCATCATGCTGCGCACCATGTCCATAAGGGTACGGTTGCGCCTTTCGGCTACTCCGTTTTGCTGAGGTTCGCCCGGCATTGAATACTGGGCGACTATTCCATTTTCTTGCAGGAACCGTGCAAAGGGTCCTGGTACTTGACCATATGGAGTATGCCGACCGTAGTACTCCCCCCCACGATCGGACCGAACTATTTTGATTCTTTTATCGTGCTGATTTTCAACTTCAGCTTTGAAAATTTTAAATTTATCCAACGCTTCAGATCTTTCTTTGATTGGATAAATATAACCATACCGGGAGTGATCATCCGTGAATGTTATGAATGAATCATAGCCATCCACACTTTTCACTGGAAACGGTCCACAAATATCCGTGTGGATTATTTCTAGTGTAGCTATGCTTCGGTTTGCACCCTTTTAACTGTTTGACATACTTTCCTTTAATGCAATCTATGCATTGTTCTATGTCCGAGAACTCTAACGGAGGAAGAATGTCATTTTAACGAGGTTTTCAATTCTTCCCCTCGAAATATGGCCTAGTCTCGAAGTGCCATAGTCTCGAGGAGTCAAGAGTTCGCTTTCTTTTCTTTTGTTCTTTGTTCGACAAGGAACTTTTCCATTCACATCACACACGAAAAACTTTCTCATGCAGGATAACAAATATAACTTATCAAATAATGTAGCGACACCCACACATTTGTCTTTCAACCAGATGGCACACTTGCCATTACCAAAATAACATTCAGAAGAGTCTTTATCCAAACAGAAACACTTATTAAATTCCTATGTAATGAAGGAACGAAAAGCACATCTTTCAGCAAAAGCAAAGAGCCATCAGCCAGCTCCAGGGGGACGTCACCAATGGCCTCCACTTCTGCCTCTATTCCATTCGCCACTTCAATGTGTCTTTCTCTTGGCGTGGTCCTTGTCGAATGGAACCCCTGTAAAGAGTTGGCAACGTGAACAGTTGCTCCAGAATCAATCCACCAAGTGGATCTAGTAAACTTTTCATACAAAGATTCATTAACAAAAGAAACAATATCTTTACCATTTTTGGCCATGATGTACTTTAGCCAAATCGGGCAGTCTTTCTTGAAGTGCCCCGGTTTCTTGCAGTGATGGCACTGACCCTTCTCCTGTGTGTGGACTGGTGGTGCTGTCTTGGTCTGCATGGGACCCTTGCCATGGGGCTTGGAGGGTGAGCCACCATGGTGGTCTCCTGTGAAGCCTCTCTTCCTGTTGTCCTTCACGAAGTTCAGAGAACCGCCGTGAAGGGCTTTCAGCCTTTCTTCTTCTTGGGAGCACATCCCAATGGTCTTTTCTATGTCCCACTTTTCAGGGGACATATTATAGTTTATCACGAAGTTTTCAAAGGGCTGTGGAAGTGAGGCCATCACAAGATGCACCAGAAGTGCTGGCTTTAACTCGAGGTCCTCGTCCATTGGCTTGAGCTTTGCAGCCATGTTCGACATCCTCAAGATGTGCTCTCTGATCCCGTGGGGTCCTCCCGTATACTTTTCAGTAACCAGCTGCTTTAACAGCTGGGTCGCATACATCTTTGAAGAGCCAGTGAACTGGCTCTTTATCTTGGCGAGATACTCGCCCACGGTAGCACACTCTCCGATTGAGCCCACAATAGCGTTCTCAATCGTGTTCTTTACGAACGCCAGACACTTTTTGTTGGCGTTCACCCATTTCTGGTTATCGATAGAGTATGCCAGCTCCAATGGAGCATGGTCCCTTTTCCTTCTCTCAAAGTCAGCACTGTCCTCAGCTGCCTCCCTGACCGGGTCAGCGGGCTTGACTGGTTGCTTGGTGTCAACCACCCAGTCCACCTCGGCGCATACGAACGCCAAGTCCACTTTCTTTCTCCATTCGGAGTAATTGTCCCCCCTGAGGAGCGGGACGTCCTTCAGACATGCCATGAGGTTGAGACCTCCTGAAAATCACAAAAGATGTGAGATCACCAAGTAAAACAATTGTATGCGTTAATTCAACGTTGGTATAAATTAAGCATGCAATCGTTTCGTGCTATTTAAAATTACATCACCGTTGGCGTAAATAAATTTAAAAGCACCTTTTAACATAAAATTACAACACATGATCATGCTATTAACAACGTTGGTTATATAATAACAGAATCATAATCATATTTTAATAACATTTTATCACATCTTTTGAAAATTTAATTATCACTTTATTGCATTTGAGCAATTGTCTTTTTACTATTTGCAGCGGAAACTGTTATATAAACTTATACTTTGCAGAAAAAATCTGCCTTTATTCCATCATCTAGTCACAATATACTCCAAAGATAAAAGGACTAGAAAAACTATGCAAAATTTGCTTAAAAAACTAAGCAAAAACAATTAAAACCAATTCTGTAAAAAAAAATAACAGAAAAACTATTAAAAACCGCCCTACTGGGCCAAAACAGGCGGCCAGCAGCGCCAGCGTGGCTTGCATACCAAACGCGCGCCTGCCAACACGGCAAGGTGGCCACGCAGGCGTGGCCAGCGTGGTCAGCGTGGTCTGTGCGTGGCCACTGCGGTGGCGTGCTCGCCACGCCGGCAGCTGCGGCCAGTGACGGCGCGCCTGCCCGCGTCCACAGCGGTCGCGCTGCCCGCCCGCGTCCACCGCGTGCGTGGCATGACGCCGCCCGCGCCGTTCATCCGAGCCGCTTCGCTCGACCTACATCCAACGGCTCACCGCGCCCGATAGGAGGTATAAAAGGCCACCCCGGCGCCCCTGGAACCCTAACCTCATAGCCCTCCACCTGCCCAATCCGCGTGGCGGGCGCCGCTGGCCAGCCAGCGGCCGCCAGCGTGGTCACCGGCCCCGATCGCCTCCGTCCAGCGTAGCCACCACGGGCGCGCCAAGGCCCAGCGTCACCGCGTGGTCATACAGGCGCGCCGCATCGGATCCGCAGCGGGTTCTCCCGGCGTTGGGGGTTTGAGGCGTCCGTCCGGCGAACGCGCCGGCGACGGTCCCTCCTTCTCCATCGCCACCCAAACTTTTCTTCCCCTGCATGGCGCAGGTCTGACCGCTGGCGCTGCATCTTGCATGCGGTTGCCCCGCGTCGGCGGCGGTGAGGTGAGGTGGCCGCCCCGCGTGGCAACGGTGCCGGCGGCGGCGAGCCCCTCCCTCTCTCCCACTCCCTCTTCCCCTATTCTCTCTGTCCAGTACCCCCCAAAACCCCGCGTGAAGCAGAGCAGAGAGGGGCACGGCGGCGCTGCCTCCCTTGTCTTCTTGTCGACGCGCGCTTCCACCCGAGGGTGGGGGCGCCGCCGTCAAGCGGACGAGGTGGGCAGATCTCCTTGCCGGCGCACTCCGGCGTCCGGTGTTCCCCCTTTTTTTTTTTGGGATCTGGGAGATGGGATTTTCTCTTGCGGGATCTTTGAGGTGGGGTTTTCTTTTGGTTTGCGGGTTACGACATGGGATTTGCTTTGCCCCCGAAGGGGTGTGTCCTTCTTCCCTATGCCTCGGCTTGCCGATGCGCATAGGGATCGAGGGGGACGGTGCGGCCAAAAGGGCAAGGCGCACTTTTGGATCTAGGGTTTTTTCTTTTACTTTTACTTCTCTACCGAAAGAACTAGCATCTAAGATGCTCTGATACCATTGTTAGAGCTAGACCTTTCTCAGTAGATGTACTATGGGATTAGATCTAGGAGAACTGAGAGAGAGAGAGACTACTGCATACTGGCTTGACAAGCAGGAACCGAGGATTCGAGCGAGTGCTCGAGCTAGACCCGCCATCGTTGGCCATGGAAGAAGGCGGCGGCGTGAGCGTGGGTGGTTGAAAGTGGTGGCGCGGAGCTTCCGTCGGCCTAGTACGAACCCTAATCGGTGGGTATGTTTGTGGGGGCTGCGCACGGTGAACCTCGACTGCAGTGCGCCCGCCCACCTATTTATATACGCACTGGCGACAGGGGCCCACAACCATGGATAGGGTTGGGCGCCCCCGATTAGGGCGCGTGAGGGACTCCGTTCGGGCCGTTGGGCCCGAACGTGGGAGAGATCTATCCAACAGAATGAGCTCCATTGAGCATAAAAGATAAAGGGCCCCTTCTCGCACCAAATATCTCACCATTTATGATAGAACTGAGGCTACATTATTTTTATTTTGCATTCACGATTTTCTACTTGTTTTATTTATTTATTTGCAAATAAACGAGTGTTTCTATTTGTTTCCACACTTTTTTTTTGAGAACTCAAAACATCATGAAAAATAAATTATCTTAGGAACACATACAAGTAAAAGGATAACATTATCCCTTCCATTAAATTTTCATTTTCATTGGTGAATGTGATAGTAATTTTAGAAATATATCTACTACCCTGACAATTTAGAGCCGCCCAGTTGTATTTTTCCAGAGTTGAAAAAAAAGATAGGAAATCTCTCTTTTCATACTTATCATCCCTGTAAAATAATATTCTTGTGATAGGACTTGTTCCAAGTAAGATATATAGTGAATTTTTTTCCTATTCTTTCCCTTGACCCCGCTATGAAATTTTACAGAAATCATTGCAACAAGTCATAGAGGGGGAGGTTATAAGTGCCTATACTATAAAATAGATTTTAGGCGCAATCAATAAGACACATCTGGTAGAACCGTAACCATAGAATAAAAACCTAATGCAGATGTATATCTTTGTTCTATACACTATGGAGATGGTGAGAAGAGATATATTTTACATCCCAGAGGAGCTATATCTGGAGATACTATTGATTCTGGTACAAAAGTTCCTATAATTACGATAAGAACTTGTGCATTGGCATTCCTTCTTCTTAGACTGCAAACCATATTAGTTAAAGATATGCCATGCAACCGTCTTCAGTCCGCTACACCCAGACTTCAGCGTATCCTATGCCCTCTACAAGACTCATGTTTTTGGTTCCTACCAAGAGGTAGTGGTTCCATTGACATAGGTCCCAACCGCTAGCAAGGCCCTAGTGGGATCCCCATTTAGGCATTTTTGTTGCATACACACTCAACTTGGCTATATAATTCGGTTGATTTTATATGACCTTCTTATCCTAAATTTCATACTACTCGATTGCCGCAAGGAGATAAAGAAGGCATGTACATTATGTGGAAGCAAGAAACTGGTTTCTCCACGGATGGATCTACTACCAGCACTGTTCTTGCCTATATCTAAGTTAGCAATAAAATGTGAAATGTTGTTCTAAAAAATTGAACCTAGCTAGGTTCAGCAGCACCAGTGAATCCCAACGGGCCACCGTCATGCAAGTAACATAGTAATGCCAATCACGGCCGGTCCTGAGATTTTGGAGGCCCGGGGCGAAATAAAATTTTGGGTCCTTTATTATAATTTTTTATTCATATATGAGACGATGAAAAATAATTAATTATACTTCCAACTATAATATCCATATAAAATAATAACATTTATATGATACCTTAAAATTTTCTCCAAAAATTCCTAAAAGCAAAGTTCGTGACAATGGAATCAATATCAATCTCGTCCACTAACTTCTTCTCGATGCATAGAGTCGCTAAACCATTTAACCTCTCCCGAGACATTGTAGATTTTAAGTAGTTCTTCAATAATTTCAACTTTGAAAAGCTTTTTTTAGCTGATGCAATAGCCATGAGCATAATAAATAAGATTTGATAAGCGATAGAAATATTAGGATAACAATTCGCTTCTCTGACAAACTCAAAGAACTCCATAGCAGACATTTATGAAAAGTGCTCGTGTTGCTTTTCAAAAATTTATGAAAAGATTTTCTATGTGATTTTATTAATTTCTTATCTTGTTCTCTCCTTTTTTTTTCCTTTCTTAGCACCGGATTCGAGTGGCATAATATCGCTTGCTATAAAGAACAAGAATTCTAATTAGAATTAAGAACTAAGAATTAGGGCGTAACCGGCAGATACATGGGCGGGGGCGGACCACCGGATCAGCAGATGGTCTAGCCTTCGCGCCTGGCATCGATCGTCGAGGGCTTCGAGGCTTCGCGCTCCCGAATCCCGATCCGATATTCCGATCCAGTGGAGGCGACCAGACTCGGGTAGGAGTCGTACAATCAATTGTTGGTTCCTTTTGTGTCAACACCCGGATTTTTAATCCCAGATGCCTGTTATGCCATACATCGCAATTCCAGAATTACCATTTTTCAAGATATAACAGCTTGGATATCAGAGTACATCATCCAATTAAAAACCATACGTAAGGTCTTACACAAATAAGGATCTCATGATCCAGTCTTAATACAATTCAAACAACGAAATAACGTAAAGATAATGATAGCGTGGGTGAAGCTCCATCTTCATGGTCACATGCAATACTGACGATGGGAGATGATCCTAATTGTCGTAACCTTCCTGCGGTCCATCTTCCTGATACTGCTCTTCATAGTCTGGCCACGGGAATAGCCAGGGACAAAGCCATGGGTACTCTTTAAGTACTCGGAAACTAATACTAACAAGGAAAGGGGGTTTTAGAGTAGGATACTAAGCTCTAGGGTTGTTTTGCAAAAATCCAGATTTATCTCTACTGAGTACAGAAGCAAAGAAAGCTAGTTAAAAGTTTTATAACCCCTAAGTGGAAACTTGAAGTTCATGTCACAACTCTGTTGTGGTCAAGTCAAGTCACAAATCATTTCATAAGTTATTTTGAAAACATCTGACGATGGAACAATATGGACACTCCAACTATCCATAACCACAGACGCGGCTATTAGAATAGTTTGACACTCTTCAGAGATTATACACTTTCACTACAACATTCGATACATCTGTCAGGAACAATTCCTGAATTCACCATACTCAGTATGCGAATGATCAATCCTAACCTTTCCATTACACGCTCTATTGTAGGAACCTCTCCTGTGAGTTTGGCCTCCCAACCATGACCAAATGTCATCTTGGGTACTGCAAAGGTGGACAATCTTCACAAGGTAGCCTCAGCTCAAACCTTGGCCGCAAGGGAACCCATACTAAGGTATATAAATTTTTAGTCAAGCCCTACCCAAATTTCGGATATTGTGGTTGTACGGTAAAATTAGAATGGTATCACATCCAGACAACCATCAGTTTTGTAAAGTACTAAGGCTCGTGCCTTAACATTTTCATCATCAAAATCATTTGGTGTTCGTAAACACATGTCAAAACATTTCAGTAGAATGACTCATCATTCTAAGGTTTTCATAACCATTTTCACCAAGTATTCTCATCTAAAGTTGATCAAATTTTATGCTTAGTACTAGCATCTACAAGTGGGGGTAAATACTAATGAGGGGTGGTAAACAAGTGTATCTTATCTAAGTTCAATCTCATGCCTCAGGGTGACATCAAGATTATCTAACTTAGGCCAAGTTTTATGCTCTTTATGCTACCTTCCAATACCCTTCTATTATCTACAAGTTACTAAGTAAACTCTAAGAGAAATCTTTGATAAAGAAATAAAATATTAAGCTTTGCAAGTAAAACTAGGATTGGGTATTGTGTAGAGCAGTGGTTGAAGTTCTCCTCGGTTTTTTCCTCGTAGTATCCTCCTTTCTCCTCGTATCCTTGGTCGGTACTAGCGTCTATAAATAAATACATACGAGGTACACAATCACCACACAATTCTTAACTACTCTATTTAGCACACAAAGGTTTACAGTAGATGATCTAGCATTATCACTATTATCACAAAGATTAAATCACTTGTCTTATTTATTTCATTTTAGAAAAGTAATTTCTACTCATTGAAAAACTACTTAAGATTTAATATTCTCCAACTCAAACATGGGATCATGTTGACACATGTCATCACCATATATTTCAGTACATGGGAATGTGATTTAAAGTGGTGTCATAATTTAATAAGGTTTAACCTTTTTATTTTAATTAAATAAAATGACTAGAATGGCCTATGTGGCATTCTTTTATTACTTGATCATTATTTCTGCAAGTAACCCTATATATTTTTATATATTCTGAAAGGTATGGTTAAATGTGATTTTTGAGAGTTAGAATAAACTCAAAAGCTTTCATGGTTGAATTTTGAAAAATGTTTGAATGCAGAAAAGTTTCTGCCTTGTTATTTTTACCATGGGTGATCTATAAATCTAAATTGTTTGAATCCAATAGGCTTGGATTAAGCATTCCAGTACCTTTCTAACAAAATTGGTTTCATGCATTTTGGTTTAGTGAATCGAGCTGGGTTGATTTTTGAATGTAGGTATAGAACTGGGTTTGAAACTAAGAATAAATCTAAATTTGAATTAATGGGTCACGCAGGAGGTTTAACTGGGGCCGGCCCACTACGCACAGCGCGCGCGGGCTGGTTAAGTGAGCGACCCCACTCGTCAGTGAGACAGCAAGTGCCGAAGCGGTACGGGGCGATTAGGGCCGTGCGATCTAGCTCTAATCGAATGGTTGCGGTTCATCGTCTATGTCGAACAACGCCGGCGAGACAGAACCCTAACGTGGCCAGTGGGGGTTGTGGGAGGCTCATCGGGGCTCCGGCGATGGTCGGCGATGGGGGTGAATGACGAAGTCGACGACGGCGATTCTCCTGGTACCAGCAGCTTCTCCTGGGACGGCTCGAATCGACGGCGCCTGTCTTCCTCTGTAGCGGCGAACTCCGGTGAAATTCCGGCCACCTGGTGCTCGCCTTGCTCCGGGGGTGAGTTGGTGTGATCAGTGAGAGGTGGGGAGTGAGATGGTGTGAAGAGTTTGAGCTGGGAAGGTCTATATTTATAATGCGACGAGGGGGCCGAATGGCGCGGGCTGAGCTCATCGTGGTCGTCGGCACAACATGCTAATGGCATGGGCGACGATAGGGGGCGGTGCTGTGCTCCCTGGTGAAGCTCAACAGCATGGTCACGCGGTGCGGAGCGGTGCTGAATAGTCGGAACGTCGCGGCGCTCTAGGCGGGTCCGACGGGGATTTTAATGGTGCACGGCGTGCATGGTCCGAGCGGCGGCGAACGGGACTGTCTGGCAGGTTACTGGGGTGCTGGCGATCCCGTATGCAAGCGGCGAGGGCGGCGTGTGGTCTGTGGGCTCGTGTCGATGATGGCGCACTGACGCGCTCTCGGCACGCACGCAGAGAAACTGGGCGCGAGCTTGGCTTGTGGTCCAATGGATGGTGGTCAGTGCTCGAGACATGCTTGCTAGGCTTGGTGCTTCTCCTAGCTTGTTGTCGACTTGGGGGTGTCAAGTTAGGTTCGGCATGCTCACCATTGATGGCCCTTGCATGATCACAGTGGTGCTAAGGATTGTTAAAGAGGCTAGATGATCTACTAAGAGCTTTCTGTAACCAGAGAGGGAACAAGGTTGGCCACAGTCACTGCTACAAATAGTGTTTGATGTTTTGTTGTTTGCTGACAACAAGGTGTTTGATGAAATGACCGAAAAAAAATTGAATTTGAATTTTAGATTCAAACTTGGTGGGTTTGCTATGCACATACTAGGGAGTTTCTGGTTAGTTGGATTAGTCAAGGGGCACTGGTTTGGTTGGGTTTTGAAAATGTGTGATCTTCATATATGTTAAAGATTCAATTTAAATTGTCATTTGAATGGGGTTGCCAAATGTTTCTGCAAGTTTGAAAGGTGGGTTTTGATTCACTTTTACTTGGTCTTGCAAGGGGTGAAAAGAAATGGAAAAGTTTATGTTTAAAATCTTGGACTAGAAACACTCAAAGTGACCTAGTGAGCAAGATTGGCAAAAATAACCATTTTCCTTATTTGATTTGTTTTTGATTTCCTCTTGATTTGTTTCTGCTTGGAAATATTTTAGATGATGTTATTATCATCTTTAATCCATCCCTTGCTATTTAGGATAATCACACAAGTTTAAACATGCATTCATACAATCCTCACATACACACATGCATTCATATGGTTTGTATTTAATAAAAAAATTGTTAACCCAAATTTTAGTGATTAGAATTTGATAAGCATGATCAATATTTTTGGGATGTTACATTTTTCCTGGGAGAAAGGGAAGCGACCGACGCCATCTGGGACTGGGAGTCGAGCGGTTGGCCTCCGCCAGTCCTCCACGTCCTCGCCATGTACCCGTATCAATAGCCTCGGCTCGAAATCTAAGACAGCGGAAAAAATGGCCCAATTAAGCCATCAGCCTATTAAAAAATCTTTTTTCGATATACACTAGGCCTTCCTATATAGCATATTTCTAGGAGGGCCTCTATTTTTTTGGGCCCGGGGCGGCTGCCCCGCAGGTCCCCCCAAGGGCCGGCCCTGATGCCAATCAACCCTCTGTCTATCCTCCTCCATAAAATTATGCGTAAACTGAATTCAAAACATTTCCATTGCATTGATCATCACATCGACTACATCGGTGATTTCATTGTGCAGGTGAATGTAGATTCAGAAAGTTCTCTCCTTCTATTTATACGAATAATAAGCATGGTGTATTATTATCAGAGTTTTGAAATTGTGCACTTTTCACTGCACCCAGCTCCAAAGATTTGTCATTTTTCTAAAACAAATACGACGAATTTTGGATTTTTTTTTGCACACTAGTAGATTTGACCATTGTCGGCATATAGGAATTTTTTTTATTTTTTGAATTTCAAATGCAATATTCATTTTTTTTCAAACAACGAGCTACCTGGATCTGGAGCCATTTGTCCACTCTCGTTTCTTTGATTGTTACTCTGTTATTCTCAAAGCAATGATCTATTATTCTGATCTTTGATGTTAGTGTGGGAGCAACAAGAGCACTCTATTCTGATAGAGCATTTGGTATACACATACTACTTCGAAAGAGCTTTCTAAACAACTGCGAATCTCCGAGCAATAATTTTTTTTTTAAAACACACAAGAGATCTGCTCTTCTATCTACTACTCCCTCCGTTTCAAAATATAAGATGTTTTATCTTTGTGAAAAAGTGTATCTAAACTCTTTTTAGTGTGTAGGTTCGTGTAGATTCAGAGGGGTCTGGATACACTCCTTTCAGAAAGCTAAAACATCTTATATTTTGAAACAGAGAGTAAGTTAAAAGGGGCCCAAAAACCTACGGAACACGGAAGAGTGAAACTGCACATGCATCCACCGGGCTATCGGTTAACTGCTTTGGGGAGAGCTGATCTACCACATGCCTACCCTATCTCTCGCAAAAACCCACTCTGACAAATCTTTGGGACGACGTCTTGCGAGGCCAAGCCAGGGTTTCACTCCCCTTTCCGAAAGAAAGAAATGTCGACAAGCCATCTATGCGCCTCAACCAGCTACGATTTTGTCCTGGACGGACATAACAGGGGATTCCTTGGCGTCAATAACTCGAGATTACGATCCAGCCAAAATGAGATGATTTTCAGGACCATGGACAGCTCAACCTAGCTTGTTTCAGCAGGATAAAAGAATCTTACCGATTCACAAATAGCAGAGTAATACTAATCATCTTTCTGCATAAACTGAATTCAAAAAGTTTGTAGCACACTGAATCATCACGCATCCTCAAACTCGGTGTAGCCCCACTTTATATATCTCTATCTTACAAGCAGGACTTACAAAAAGAAAATCTGAAACTCTTAGAACCAATGACGAGATGACAAGGTGCTCAAGCCTACCAAACACTGGTGGAAACGGGGCTATAGGTCCCGGTTGGTTAGAATTTTGGCCGTTCAACCGACGGCAATCGGGACTAAAGCTCTAACCTCTAGTCCCGGTTGCCCCACCAACCGGGACAAAAGGGTGCACACGTGGCAGCGGCAGAGGGCGAGGGGGGTGGAACATTTTGACACATTTTGGCTCATAACCTTCTGCCGCGGCAGAGATTTGGCTCATTTCTCTGCCGCGGCAGAGAATTCATTTTGGCACATTTTGTTGCCGCGGCAGCATTTTCGCCACTTTTTGTGCCGCGGCAGAGAATTCATTTAGGTTGTTTTATTGTTTATTTAGTGATTTGCACTTATCAATGAAGAAACCTTATATTACATCATGAATATCATGACAATATTACATTCAATACACGGATCGAGTTCATGCACTACATACAAAAGTTGCTATTCGATGCTACCGGCCAATTTCTTCAAAGTTGCTATTTTTACAATCCCTATTGTCTATACACAGCCGAATAGTATTCCCCTTTTGGGTCTAGGACTTCTGCATCCAAGAATCCCGCCAATTCCTCCTGAATTGCTCGTATGCGATCCTTTGGCAGAAGACCGTCCCGTAGACGTTCGATCTGATTTAAAAAAGGAGTCAGCATATATGAATGAAACTAAACACAATTTGATTGTAATTAAAAACTATAGAAATTGTTTACATACGTGTGAAGGGAATATGTCCTGAGAGGCAATAATAAAGTGTTTATTATGTGTATTTCAAGTATATGATAGATGTTTATTTTGCATGCTATAATTGTATTAATACGAAAACGTTAATACATGTGTGTTTAATAAACAAACAGAAAGTTCCTAGTTATGCCTCTCTCATAAACTAGCTCGTTGATTAACAAGATGATCAAGGTTTCCTGATCATGGACATTGGATGTTGTTAATAACGGGATCACAACATTAGTGTAATGCTGTGATGAACATTAATCCGAAGTATAGCATTACGATCAAAGTCATTGAGTTTATATTGCTATAACAACTTACGAAGTGATCCTAATCCTTAGACCATGAGATCATGTCAATCACTAACACCGGAAGAGTTTCTTGATAACATCAAACGTCACACCGTAACAGGGTGATTATAAAGATGGATTCAGAACTAATAAAGTGTTATGTTGAGGCTCATGGATCGAGAGTGGAATTTGTTCATCCCGATGACGGATAGATATACTCTGGGCCCTCTCGGTGATATCACATTGATTAGCTTGCAATCAAGTGATTTGATCACTAGAATGTTATATCACAGGAACGAGAAAAGAGTGCATGTCGGTAACGAGATCAAACTAGGTATGGAGATACCATGATCGAATCTCGGACATGTAATATATCGTGAAACAAAGGGATTAAGATACTAGCGTAAAAGGTTCCGACGATCACAAGAAAGTCATCGTTGAATGTGTGGGAGTCGGTATGGGTCTCCAGATCCCGCTTCTGATTATTGATCCGAGAGGGGTCTCGATCATGTCCGCATTATTCACGAACCGTAGGGTGACACACTTAAGAAACACCGACATCCAATTGGAGCAAATGTTTCATGCCGAAAGAATGAACAAGCGCAGGAATTTATTTCACTAGATACCGAAACAGGTTTTCGGGTGAAATTGCATAAAGTGGTTATGCATGTGAAATAGAATTCTAGCAAGGGGTTATTTGTGAATGTTTGTCATTAAAGTAATTGACAAAATTCTGAATAAAATAAGAGTTTTATTTAATGAGAGTTTGCATTAAATTTGGTGGAAATTTAATGGGAATTTGAGTGGACTTTTGAGTGGAGGGAATTTAAAGGGCATTTTGTGAGTGGAGTGTCCACCCACATGAATGAAGGAGGGGAGGGGGCAGCCCCCATGGTCGGCGGCCACCCCCTTGGGTGCCCGCCCCTCCTCCTATAAAAGGAGCCCCCCTCCTCACTTGTCTCTCACACCACCTCGTGAAGGATCTCTCTCCCCATCTAGAATTTATCCCCCATGGTCTCGGACTAGCGAGATACATGTTCCCGGTGGCTATTCGGCAAGAAAGAGTTGTGCTTCCGCTGCATCGCTGGAGCGAGGAGGCGGAGGTTGCTCGGTGCTTCGAACGTGTGTGCGAGCACGGATGCGCTGCTGATTTGCGGCGCTAGGACTTCCTCTCGATCTTGAGATCGGCAAGAGATCGTCTACATCAACCACGAGTTGAACTCGTTAAGATTTTTTGGTCTTCAAGGGTATGTTCTCTACGGATATACATCCGCCCGTTGTTTGTATCTAGTAGATAGATCTTGGTATATAGTTCACATCGTAGGAAAATTTTTGTTTTCTATCCTGCGAACCCTACGGTGGTATCAGAGCCGGATCTATGCGTAGATACTTTACACGGGTAGTACACATATGAGTATGTAGGCGATGATGATCATGTTGTTGCTCCTTTGTTGTAATTTTGGATATTGGTGGCATAGTGGGATGAAGCGGCCCGGACAAACTTTACATGTCCTTGCACATGAGACCTGTTCCACGCTTGACATGCAACTAGTTTGCATAAGTGGCTAGCGGGTGTCTGTCTCTCCTACTATAGTCAATATCTATTTTGCAAGCGAGTTGTCAACAATTTGATTATCCTCGTTGTGGTTCATGTTCATAGGTAAGAACGGTTCTATCTCGAAAGCCCTAAGCCACGTAAAACTTGTAATGGATAAATTAGAGGCGTCTAGTTTAGATTGTTGCTGGGCTAGTGTTATGATATGGTAGTGTTGTAAGTAGAAGTATGAGATGATACTCTTAACACACATAGCGTGTAAAATCCATAGACCTTGGATTTACACATATAGGTATGATAGTGATCATACCACGATGCACATGATAGAGATCATCTGCGGGAACCATATAATTTCACTAATAAACATATGATGTTTGATTGCATCTTATATTGCTTGTTTAGCGCTTTGTTAGCATAATAAGATGATCCCTCATTTAAATATCAAGATAAGAATGTGTTCTTCCTTTAGTATGCACCGATTATGTTTTCGTCGCTCCAAGACATCACGTGATGATCGGGTGTTCTTGGATCCACGACCATATTTCGGGTGTAAAACAGTTACACACGCGAATACTAAGGTTCTAACTTGGCGAGCCTAGAATGTACAGACATGGCCTCGGAACACGGACCAAAAGGTTAAGCATGAGTCATATAGTTGATATGATGCCCATTTGATGCTCGCCTTTGAAGCTATACCGACTCACGTGATGATCGGACTTGGTGTAGTGGATTTGGTTCATGTAATCACCAAAAAGGCACGAGGGATGTCGTTTTTGAGGGGGAGTTCATTCGTAATATAGATTAGTTGAACTCAATCTATCATACACTTAGTCTAAACTTTACAAATTCTGTTGTAGATGGCACCACCTGCTTTTGATTTCAATGTGTTCATGGAGAAAGAGAAACTAGCAACGAATGGTAGCAACTTTACCGAATGGGCCATGAATTTGAGGATTCTCCTCTCTGCTGCACAAAAGCAATATGTGCTAGAAGCGCCATAGGCCCCTACCTTTAGATGATGCCCCGACGAGGAGAAGAATGTCTATCGACTCGTCGGAGGACCACAACTTAGTTCATTGCGGCATATTGTATGGGCTAGAGCGGAACTTCAAAGAGTTTCAAACGGCAATGCATTTGATACAATGGGTGAGTTGAAAATGATTTTCGACACACATGCTGCTGAGAGAGCTACAACGCTTGAAAAAGTTCTTTAGCTGCATGATGGAAGAGCACAACTCGTTAGTGAGCATGTACTCAAGATGTCCGATTACGCCGATAAGCTTGTGTCCTTGGGAATATCGATTCCCATTGACTTAGGCATCCATCGTGTTCTGCGGTCTACGCCACCTAGCTATAAGAGCTTCGTGATGAACTATAATATGCAAGGCATGAAGAAGTCTCTCCCGAGCTTACATCAATGCTTAAAACTGCAGAAGTGGAGATCAAAAGGAACATCAAGTGTTGATGATCAATAGGAACAGTGTTTCAAGAAAGACAAGAAGGGAAAACGGAAGGAAGTAAGGCGGCAATCCTGTTGCTACGAAAAGAAACCCGAGTTGGACCTAAGTGATTCCGAAAGTGCTACTGTTGTAAGGGGATCGCATCGAAGCTTAATCGCCCCAAGTATCCGCGACAAGAAGGCCGGCAAGGCAAACAAAGGTATATATGATATACATGTTATTGATGTGTACTTGACTAGTGCTCGCAGTAGCACCTGGGTATTTGATACCGTTCAGTTGCTAATATTTGTAACTCGAATCAGGGGCTGCGGAACAAGCGACCTCTAGCAAGGGCGAGGTCAAGATGCGTGTCGGCAATGGATCAAGCGTTGATGTGATCGCCGTTGAACTCGCCTCCACTTGCCGTCGGGATTAGTTATAAACTTGAATAAATGTTATCCGGTGCCTACACCGAGCATGAACATTGTATCCGGATCGTGTTTGATGAAGTGGTTATTCATTTAAATCAGAGAACAATGGTTGTTCCATTTATATGAATGAAATCTTTTATGGTCATGCATCGATGATGAATGGTTTATTTCTATTAGATCTCGATGATAATGTTACACATATTCATAATGTTGATGCTAAAAGGATTAAACTTAATGATGATATATCCGCATATATGTGGCACTGCCGTCTAGGTCATATTGGCGTTAAACGCATGAAGAAGCTCCATTCGGATGGACTTTTGGAATCACTTGATTATGAATCATTTGATACATGTGAGCCATGCCTTATGGGCAAGATGACTAGAACGTCGTTTTCCGGTTCAATGGAACGGCGACAGATTTATTGGAAATCATACATTCTGATGTATGTGGTCCAATGAGTGTGTCGGCGCGAGGTGAATATCGTTATTTTGTTACTTTCACGGATGATTTGAGTAGATACGGTTATATCTACTTGATGAAACACAAGTCTGAAACCTTTGAAAAGTTCAAGGAATTTCAGAATGAAGTAGAAAATCATCGTAATAGAAAGATCAAATTTCTACGGTCCGACCGTGGAGGTGAGTATCTAAGTTACGAGTTCAGCACTCACATGAAAGAGTGTGGAATTGTTTCACAACTCACACCTGCCGGAATACCACAGCGAAATGGTGTGTCGGAACGTCGTAATCGTACTTTATTAGATATGGTTCGATCTATGATGTCTCTGACGGACTTGCCGTTGTCATTTTGGGGTTATGCACTAGAAACTGCTGCATTCACTTTAAATCGGGCACCATCTAAATCCGTTGAAAAGACACCGTATGAATTGTGGTTTGGAAACAAACCTAAGTCATCATTCTTAAAGTTTGGGGATGCGATGTTTATGTGAAGAAACTTCAACCGATAAACTCGAACCCAAAGCGGAAAAATGCGTCTTCATAGGATACCCTAAAGAAACTATTGGGTATTCCTTCTATCACGCATCCGAGGGCAAGGTTTTTGTTGCCAAGAATGGATCCTTTCTAGAGAAAGAGTTTCTCATGAAAGGTGTGAGTAGTCGGAAGGTAGAACTCAAGAGGTTGTGGAACCTTCTCTTCAAAGTATGGCGAGTAGCGCAGCCGGAAGTTGTTCCGAGTTGGCTCCACATTGAAGAGGGAACTAATGATAATGATCATGAAACTACGAAGAGAGTACTACCAACCTCGCAGGTCAAACAGACGCTGCAGCTCCCGAGCAGACGGAAATCTGTCATGAATTTCATGGTTGATGAAAATGATGACCCTGCGACGTATGAAGAAGCGATGATGAGCCCGGATTCCAACAAATGGTTAGAAGCCATGAAATCCGAGATGGAATCCATGTATGAAAATCAAGTTTGGAACTTGGTGGAATTACCTCACGACCGAAAGGCCGTGGAGAACAAATGGATTTTCAAAAGGAAAACTGATGCTGATGGTAATGTGACCGTCTATAAAGCTCGACTTGCCGCAAAGGGGTTTCGACAAATTCAAGGAGTTGACTACGATGAGACTTTCTCTCCCGTAGCGATGCTAAAGTCAGTTAGGATTATGTTAGCAATTGCTGCATATTTCGATTATGAGATATGGCAGATGGATGTCAAAACCATGTTTCTCAATGGTAATATTGAAGAAGAGTTGTATATGATACAACCAAAGGGTTTTGTCGATCCTAAGGATGCTAACAAGGTGTGCAAGCTTCAGCGATCCATCTATCGATTGAAGCAAGCATCACGAAGTTGGAATCTCCGCTTTGATGAGGTGATCAAAGAGTTTGGATTTGTCCAAACTTATGGAGAAGCTTGTATTTACAAGAAAGTGAGTGGGAGCAATGTGGCATTTCTGATATTATATGTGGATGACATATTATTGATCGGAAATGATATAGATCTTTTAAACAGTGTTAAAAGTTATCTAAACAAAGAAAGTTTCAATGAAGGACCTAGGTGAGCGTCATATATATTAGGCATAAAGATCTATAGAGATAGATCTAGGCCTAATAGGGCTATCAAAGTACATACCTTGATAAGATTTTAAAGAAGTTTAAAATGGATGGAAGTAAGAAGGGGTTCTTACCTATGTTGCAAGGCAAGACATTGAGTAAGACTCAAAGTCCGGCTTCATGAAGAAAGAGAGATAATGGACAAAGTCCCCTATGCTTCAGCCATAGGCTCTATAATGTACGCCATGCTATGTACAAGACCGGATGTGGCACATGCTATTAGTTTGACTAGTAGGTACCAATCGGATCCAGGTTCGGAACACTGGATAGCGGTCAAGAATATCCTTAAGTACTTACGAAGAACTAAGGATATGTTTCTTGTATACGGAGGTGAAGAAGAGCTCGTCGCTAAGTGTTATGTCGACGCTAGCTTTGACACCGATCCAGATAACTCTAAGTCACAATCCGGATACGTATTTCTCATGAATGGCAGAGCGGTTAGTTGGAGGAGCTCCAAACAACCTGTGGTAGTGGGATCAACAACGGAGGCCGAACATGTTCCGCCTTAAGCTCAGAAGCGCTTTGGATGAAGGAGTTCATATCCGAACTAGGAGTGGTGGCAAACGCGTTGGACCCAATGGTGATCTATTGTGACAACAATGGTGCCATTGCCAATGCCAAAGAGCCAAGGTTTCACTCCATCCGCGAGCATGTCAAGGATGGAGATATAAAGATTTGTAAAGTACATACGGATCTCAATGTAGCAGATCCGTTGACTAAAACTCTCCCTAGAGCAAAACATGATCAACACCAGAACTCAATGGGTGTTAGATTTATCACTATGTAACTAGATTATTGTCTCTAGTGCAAGTGGGAGACTGAAGGGAATATGCCCTGAGAGGCAATAATAAAGTGTTTATTATGTGTATTCCAAGTATATGATAGATGTTTATTTTGCATGCTATAATTGTATTAATACGGAAACGTTAATACATGTGTGTTTAATAAACAAACAGAAAGTTCCTAGTTATGCCTCTCTCATAAACTAGCTCGTTGATTAACAAGATGATCAAGGTTTCCTGATCATGGACATTGGATGTTAATAACGGGATCACAACATTAGTGTAATGGTGTGATGAACATTCATCCGAAGTATAGAATTACGATCAAAGTCATTGAGTTTATATTGCTATAACAACTTACGAAGTGATCCTAATCCTTAGACCATGAGATAATGTCAATCACTAACACCGGAAGAGTTTCTTGATAACATCAAACGTCACACCGTAACAGGGTGATTATAAAGATGGATTCGGAACTAATAAAGTGTTATGTTGAGGCTCATGGATCGAGAGTGGAATTTGTTCATCCCGATGACGGATAAATATACTCTGGGCCCTCTCGTTGATATCACATTGATTAGCTTGCAAGCAAGTGATTTGATCACTAGAATGTTATATCACAGGAACGAGAAAAGAGTGCATGTCGGTAACGAGATCAAACTAGGTATGGAGATACCGATGATAGAATCTCGGACATGTAATATATCGTGAAACAAAGGGATTAAGATACTAGCGTAAAAGGTTAAGCGATCACAAGAAAGTCATCGTTGAATGTGTGGAGTCGGTATGGGTCTCAGATCCCGCTTCGATTATTGATCGAGAGGTCTCGATCATGTCCACATTATTCACGAACCGTAGGGTGACACATTAAGAGACACCGACATCCAATTGGAGCAAATGTTTCATGCGAAATAATGAGCAGTAGAATTTATTTCACTAGATACAAACAGGGTTTTGGTGAAATTGCATAAAGTGGTTATGCATGTGAAATAGAATTCTAGCAAGGGGTTATTTGTGAATGTTTGTCATTAAAGTAATTGATAAAATTATGAATAAAATAAAAGAGTTTTATTTAATAAGAGTGTGCATTAAATTTGGTGGAAATTTAATGGGAATTTGAGTGGACTTTTGAGTGGAGGGAATTTAAAGGGCATTTTGTGAGTGGAGTGTCCACCCACATGAATGAAGGAGGGGAGGGGGCAGCCCCCATGGCCGGCGGCCACCCCCTTGGGTGCCCTCCCTCCTCCTATAAAAGGAGCCCCCCTCCTCACTTGTCTCTCACACCTCCTCGTGAAGGATCTCTCTCCCCCTCTAGAATTTATCCCCCATGGTCTCGGACTAGCGAGATACATGTTCCCGGTGGCTATTCGGCAAGAAAGAGTTGTGCTTCCGCTGCATCGCTGGAGCGAGGAGGCGGAGGTTGCTCGGTGCCTCGAACGTGTGTGCGAGCACGGATGCGCTGCTGATTTGCGGCGCTAGGACTTCCTCTCGATCTTGAGATCGGCAAGAGATCGTCTACATCAACCACGAGTTGAACTCGTTAAGCTTTGTCGGTCTTCAAGGGTATGTTCTTTACGGATATACATCCGCCCGTTGTTTGTATCTAGTAGATAGATCTTGGTATATAGTTCACATTGTAGGAAATTTTTTGTTTTCTATGCTGCGAACCCTACAACGTGGAGTTGCTCTAAATTCCTGCCCTTCTCATCGCATGTCTGCCGGATGAACTCGCAAACATAGTATCCACATAGATTGTTACCTGGTCCCTGCGTCAGGCACTTTACGAGAACAGAGTTCAATCAAAATAATAAGCAAGCATGATAATAACCGTATCAAAACTAGAATCAAAGAGATGCGTGGATATAGCTAGTGGTGCTTACATTTAGTGGTTGAAATGTAAGCTCATCTTTCCAAACACCCCTAGTCTTGTTGGTGAACCGTTTCCAAGCGCTGCCCGGCGTAGAAAACGAATAAAATAAGTTATTAAGTACTTGATATCATAAAATTCACGAACATTATCGATATAGTGTCGTAATGATTAGAATTACCGCTGGAGAAGTATCTTTTGCACATCTAATCCCAGAGGACAGAGTCTTCTTTGCTTCGTAGGTACTCTCGGGAAGTTCGTTATGTTTTGGAAACTTCGGCTTCATTATTTTCAGCATCTTTTCAAATGAGGAGTCAGTTAGACCACACTCTGTCTTCCATCGCAACAATTCCAGTGTGGTACCGAGCTTTGTGCTGCCATCTTCATAATTTGGGTACAACAATTTCTTGTTATCTTCTAACATGCCCTCTAACTTCAACTTCTCATTTTCTGTTTCACAGTCTCGCTTTGCATCAGAAATGACCCTACCAAGTTCATCAGCCGGCTCATCTGATGCCCGTTCTTCACCTCTTTCCTCTCCATTGTCTTCCATTGCGATCACAGATTCAGAAACATATGATGATAGTTGTTATCATCATCTTCTTATTCACCATCTTCCATCATAACCCCTCTTTCCCGTGCTTTGTCCAGCAATTATAGTTGGGCATGAAACCTTTCATAATCGGTGGCCGAATGATTTTCGAGGAAGAGTACTCCTTGTTGTTCCGACATTGAACACATGGACAACGATAAATCCATTCTCTTTGTTTGCCGTAGCCACATCGATAAATTTATCCACGCCTTTGATATACCCACGCTACCGTCACCGTACATCCATTCCCGACCGTTCATCTGCATCATATAAGTAAGTTTATCAAAAAACATGACATCATAAATAGTGAAATAACCAATTCACACCGACACATGAATTGTATCAATGACCTAGAAAAGAGAAGATTGCTAACCTCGATCGAGGGAAATAAAGAGGAGAAAGCTCAAGTGCGTCTCGGACACCTTCTATATTTTTGTTCTATGAGAAATTCAACGGGATTATTTACTCAAACATTTCATCAAACACCTTCAATGCATGCATAGAAGAGAAAAAACTAGCACACCCCTCACACCTTCCACCATTCGAAAAAACAGAGTGGAGGCAGAGGGGGCTGAGACGTTGCATTTATAGAGGGCAGGAGAATACGTCCCAGTTGGAGCCAGCAACCGGGACTAAAGGTGCGTGCCACGCCACGT
Source organism: Avena longiglumis (assembly GCA_030063025.1). Lineage (NCBI taxonomy): Eukaryota > Viridiplantae > Streptophyta > Magnoliopsida > Poales > Poaceae > Avena > Avena longiglumis. Next base: position 109,333,834 of record CP125974.1, read on the forward strand.
GGCTGTGGCCAAACCTTTAGTCCCGGTTGCTGGCTCCAACCGAACGATTCTTACAACCGGGACGCATGCCCCGGTCCTGCCCGCCCAACCGGGACGTGCGGCATTAGTCCCGTTGGCGCAACCGGGACTAATGCTCTGAGGGGTCGCGAACGGATGGCCCTTTTTCCACTAGTGAAATTCTCTGGTCGTACTTACACCTTCTTATTGATCTGAACCAATATCTCTGTATCTCCGTTCTATCCCAGCCACGTGAGAGTAATCCAGCCAACTAGTTCGTCAAGAACGCAATAGAGTGAGGTCAATAAATAGGATGTTTGGAGCAGGATTTCTTGATGGACAGCGGAGGCTCGAAGAAGAGGGAGAATAGCTGAGACAACGGAGTAGGTGGGGGAGACATGGCCACACTTCCATCACTCAAGTACATGCTGTAATTGACGCCGTCAATAAGTAATTTCCGGTGCCTTCTATGCCTATGCAATCCAAATACAAATTCCTAGTAGGCAATGGACACAACAAATGATGCGAGAAATGAGATTGAATAATTCTAAAACATCGGTAAAATGGAGAATAAGCTATTCATCATTTTCCTAAGCAAGCCTTGCTCTTTATAGAAGACTTTGTTGGTCGGCAATGACATGATGCCAACGGTCCTCTAGTAGTTCAATAGATGAGGATCTGTTTGCTATGAATTTAGTCCTCAGGTAGGTCAGAGGCAACGAGAGCTTTATCATCATCTGGACATAACATGTTCTTTTTAGCTTTTTTAAGAAATAAATTTATTGGTCTAACGACCCTTGCGTTAATATGATGCACCTGCAAAGTTTACATAAGTAAAAACCCAATTGCTAATGTTCCATCTTGAAAAGCAAAGGTGGGATAAGTAGAACCAACGCCACCAAGTTGTGTTCATATGTTGTGGGGAGTCTAACTCATTTTCATAAAATTTTACCATCTGACTTTTGCATTAATATGTTGCACCTACAAAGTTTATAGAAAATAAAATCCAACAGCTAATGTTCATTCTTGAAAGGCAAAGTGTTGGCTAAGTAGGACCAAAGCCGACTAGTTGTATTCGTACGTGGTTTGGGAGTCAAATTCGTTTCCATAAAGTTTGGACTTCATTCCAAGCTCAAACGAACACGTCTCTAAGTTCAACAATAAAATATGAAATGTTCTACTGGATGATGAACAGTTGAACCTATCTAGGTTTCAGCAGGACCAGAGAATCTCACCGGGCCACTATCAGGCAAGTGACATAGTAATAACGATCACCCTCTGTCTATTCTCCTCCATGAAATAAAAATTATGCCTAGACTGAATTCGAATATTTCATAAGGATCAAGACAGTGGATTGTGAATCCACCATTCGTGGGTTCAATTCCCGTCGTTTGCACATCACATTATTGTAAATTAAAAGAAATGCAATTTTCATTAGTTAAGTATTTACTTACGTCAGCGAACAAGAAGACTATAGTTATATTTTCTTTCCTACGCATTGATCATCGCGCAGCCTAAATCAGTATTGTACATTCAATGGTGCAGGTGAATGTAAATTCAGAAAGTTCTCCCATTCTATTTATGCGAGGAATAAGCACGGTGTATTATGGTCAGAGTCTTCCTATATATTGCTGCTCTGTTAACTGTTCTTGTTGAAAGAAAAAAAACTGCAGCACATTGATCATTACGCAGCCTAAACTGTAATAGTAGTATGTTCATTGGTGCAGTCGAAAGTGGATTCAGAAACTTTTTCCACTCTATTTTACGAGAAATAAGCACGGTGTATTACGACCAGAGTCTTCCTTTGATTGATACTCTGTTAACTATTATTCTCGAAAGAGAAAAAAGGATAATGTCGCTCTGAACTTCTTATATTTTCCTTTGAGGCATGCATACAAAGTATACGCCATCTAACCCCTCCGTGCATGTTGTAATTACAGCGATCAATAAGTAATTCCTGGTGTCTTCGATTCCTATAGAATCCAATTTCAAATCCCTAGTAGGCAGAGACGCAACAAGTGATGCGAGAAATGAGATTGAGTAATTTTAAAACATCAGTAAAATGAAGAATAAGCTATTCATCATTTTTGTAAGGAAGCCTTGCTATTTATGTAAGACTTTGTTGGTCGGCCGTGACATGATGCCAATGGTCCTCTAGTAGGTCAATAGATGAGAATCTGTTTGCTATGAATTTAGCCCTCAGATAGGTCAGAGGCAACGAGAGCTTTATCATCATCTGGACAAAACATGTTCTTTTTAGCTTTTTTAAGAACTAAATTTATTGGTCTAACGACCTTGGCATTAATATGATGCACCTGCAATGTTTATATAGAAATAAAAACCTAACTGCTAATATTCCATCTTGAAAAGCAAAGTTGGGCTATAAGTAGAACCAACGCCACCTAGTTGTGTTCATACTCCTGGGGAGTATGTCCTAGGGATCAAACTTCTTTTCATAAAGTTTGATCGTTTGAATTTTGCATTAATATGTTGCACCTACAAAGTTTATAGAATATAAAATCCAACGGGCTAACGTTCATTTTTGAAAAGCAAAATGCTGGCTGGCTAAGTAGGACCAACGCCGACTAGTTGTATTCATATGTGGTTTGCGGGTCAAATTCGTTTCCATAAAGCTTGGACTTTATTCCACGATCAAACGAACAAGTCTCTAAGTTTGGTCATACGTAGTTGTATTCTTATGTCAGCGAAGAACAAGACTATCGCTAGTATATTTGTTTTCCTACGCATTGAACATCACGCAGCCTAATTCTGTACACTCTTGCTTCGGTATCCCCCCTTACGTTGGCACCGTTGCATCGGACGGTAGGGATCGTTCCTTATCCACGACATTGAGACCGACCCCGTGGTAGGCTATCGAAGCGAGGTGCAGGTAATAATTCAGTCCATGTTCATACTTGGGCAATACGGGAGAATGGATCTGACTTCGGACCACCCACAACCCGTCCGTCAACTAATCCACCAAAGCCCTCCCTCTAGGGTGGGATACCGAAGCAAGCCTCAAATCTGTATCGTACGTTCACTGGTGCACGTGAATGTAAATTCCGAAAGTTCTCTCATTCTATTTATGCAAGAAATAGGCACGGTGTATTATGGTCAGAGTCTTCCTATGTGTTGGTGCTCTGTTAACTGTTCTTGTTGAAAGAAAAAAAAACTGCAGCGCATTGATCATCACGCAGCCTAAACCTGTAATACTAGTAGTATATTCACTGGTGCAGGCGAACGTAGATTCAGAAACTTTTCTCGTCCTATTTGTAAGAGAAATAAACACAGCGTATTACGATCAGAGTCTTCCTTTGATTGCTACTCTGTTAACTGTTATTCTCGAAAGAAGAAAAGGATAATCTGCCACTCTGAACCTCCGATAATTTCCCTTTCAGATACGCAATTACAAGCATGCTTGCTAGCTAAACTATGCTTCTGTGGCTGCTTCTTTTCTTCTCTTCTTTCTCTTCTTCTTGACCTTACCGTTACTTCCCTGTGTCGACGACGAGGACGACGCCATGGACTCCGCCTCTGAAGCGGCGGCCTCGTCTTCCGCGTTGGGCTGCATCCCCCTCATGACCACCGCCGGGAACACCCAGTTGGACACGAAGTAGAAGAGCAGCATAACGGCACTGCACGATTGTGTGTTCCAGCAAGAAAATCAAGAATTGAAATAGAGTGGTACAGTCGTACAGAGTTTAGTTACACTCGCCTGATGGGGATGAGCGAGGAGACGTCGCCGGTGTCGGCGGGCGAGCCGGGCACCAGCTTCGGGGCGAGGATCTCGCTCAGCTCCGGCGGCAACGCGCGAAGGCGTCGCGCTTGTCGTCGAAGCGTCGCTCCGGCACTCGGTGCAATTGCGGCCGCCGCTCTCCGGTGAGCGCCACGCGCCGGGGCGGTGAGACACCGGGAGCCTACCGTCAGAGTGGCCGCCTCCATGGAGACGATACGGTAGGAATTTGTCGAGAGGTTTTATCTTAGATAGCTTCGTTGTGGCTGGCTAGGTGGGTGAGGGTCTAGATGCCTTCCGTTTTGGATAACGAGTTGTCTCGTTTCCTTTCCCTGACGGCAGAATGGACAAAAATAACCCAAATTCGAAAGGATTTCACGAAATGACCCATCTGGAAAACTATTTCACCCAAGACTAACCCTTTCAGAATAACTAAGAAGGCCACACTTACAACAGAAGCGCTTTCACCAGGCGTTATGCCCCGCCTGCCAGTGGCACCGCCTCCCTCGCCCCACCCGCCGTGTGACGCCTGCAAGGCGACTAACGCCTGTGCTATGCCTCGTGTGTAGCGTCTATCTAAGGCGCTACACTTTAATGTGGCGCCTTTTCTAAGCGCTACACTTTGAGACATAGCTTTGCAGCCCCTCCCACCCTCCCCATTCACTCCTGTGAAGAAGATAGAACATACATGTATGGCGGTTCCTCCTCCTCTCTCTCAAATCCACCTCAAATCCATCGATCGATATATTTCACCGTGGATTTGCTTCCCCATCCCTCCCTCAAGGTATTCCCCTCCTTTCCCCTCTCTTTCATCCAATAAATCTTGCACATTAGCCTCAAACCCTAGATGTAGTTGGATTCATAATATGGACTATTTGTGCATGTTTTTAGTTACTTGGTATTTGATGAGGAATGAAAGTGTGTTGTTGATTTGCATTGTATATGATGGTTGTATATGGATTTGTATGGATGTTTTAATAATATGCTATCATATTCTTTGTAGTTTATTGTATAAATTCAAACAATGGCCACATACCACACATATTTTATTGATGTTTGGAATATATATGTAGGATGGTGTGGCTACTTGAAGATTACTATGATCATCAACACCGGGCATACTTGATGGCGGAGAAGCATATGGTAATAAAACCATGGTTGAACTTCTTTGCTTTTATTTTTCTGTTGTGTTGGAAAAACCATAATGTTCGATCTTGTATGTATGCAGAGGCTTCGTCCCCTCAAGATTCGGTCTCATGGCGTCTTGAATGACATGTCAGATGACGAGTACACCGAGTACATCAAGCGGCTAGGCCTCCTCCTTTCATCACGCTTGTGATTGGCCGACGCCGAACCTCAACGGCTGCTATCACCGCACTTGTCGACCGGGTGGAGGCGAGACGACACTTTCCACCTCCGGACCGGCGAGATCACTCCTACTCTTCGGGATGTTTCCATGATCTTTGGACTTCCTATCATGGGAGCCTCTGTATGAGCACAGATTCCGATGGGTGGCGCAATGCGATGGAGCTACTTATTGGCATGGCTCTGAGAACTTGAAGATAAGAGCAAAGATAGAGTCCCAAAGAAGCGACATATATAATTGGATCGTGTCTAACTTTAGGGAATGCCCGAACCCCGCCGAGGTTGAGGTGATCGAGACACATGCTCGTGTATGCGTGGTATGTCCTTTCTAGGACTCGCTTGTCGACAGAGGTAGGACCACTCGGTGGATGTGGCTCAAGGCACTAGCAAACCGGGATAGCAATATCACCGGGGTTCGCGGCTCTTGCCTACTTGTAGGCAGGTGTAATCACATGTGCACTCTACATTCATTTGTATATGTCGAGTCCACACATATGATATAACCTGCTTTTGTTCACTTGCGCTGGACGATGCTCGTCAGAGGGGCGAATCTGCCGGAATAGGTGGTGCTATGGTTCTTCTCTCGATATGGAGCTGGGAACGCTTACCAGTTGGTCGTCCCAAAGAGGTGGGCCACCATCCTTGGCCATCGTATAATAGAAACCCTCTACGCCATCCGACTTGGGCTTACAAGTGGGACGTGGTATCGGAGATGACAAGCGATGTTGATGCCATGTACCTCAAGTACACGAACGAGTTTGATGCGATTACGCCCGAGCAGGTAGATGTTTATCTATACGTCACTGTTGGAGATATGCCCTAGAGGCAATAATAAATGTAGTTATTATTATATCTTTGTGTTTATGATAAATGTTTACATTCATGCTATAATAGTATTAACAAGGAAACCATTAATACTTGTGTGATTTGTAAACTTAATTTGAAGTCCCTAGTATAGCCTCTATACTTCACTAGCTTGTTGGTTGATTAATGATTATGGTTTCCATATCATGAACATTGAGATGTTATCAACAACAAGATCATATCGTTAGGAGAATGATATGGTGGACATACTCCTATAGATAAGCGTAGCATAAAGATCAAGTCATTTCATTAGTTCAATTGCTATATGCTTTCTGATACATAGTAACCTAATTCCTTCGACCATGAGATCATGCATATCACCTTTACGGATGGATGCTTTGATGACATCAAACACCACACCGTGAATCGGGTGGCTATAAAGGTGGCATTAAGTGTTCGGAAAGTATTGGTTGAAACACATGGATCAAGAGTGGATTTGTCCATCCACATGACGGATAGATATACTATGGGCCCTCTCGGAATGTCATCCAATTAGCTTGCAAGCATGTGACTTGGTCACAAGGGATCACATATCACGGAACGAGAAAAGAGTACTTATCAAGAACGAGGTTGAACTAGGTATGCAGAGATACCGACGATCATAACCTCGGGTAAGTAACATATCGTGAGACAAAGGGAAATTGGTATCGTATGTAAGTGGTTCATTCGATCGCAAAGTAATCGAGAAATATGTGGGAGCCATATGAATTTCAGATTCCTCTATTGGTTATTGTTCGAGAAGTGTCTCGATCATGTCCGCATAATTCACGAACCGTAGGGAGACACACTTAAGGATTCGACGTTGTTTGAGTAGTTATGGTATTATGAGAAAGAGACCGAATGTTGTTCGAGTCTCGGATGGGATCCGGATATCACGAGGTGATCCGGAATGGTCCGAGAATAAGATTCATATAAGGAAAGTCCCGCTTCGAGTTCGGGAATGATTCCTGTTTTCATCGGAATGTTCTAGAAGGTTCGGATTGTCCCAAGACCGGGGAAGGGTACATGAATGTGTCATTGCTCATTGAATGATTGCATCATGTACTAAGTGTTATTGATGTCCCAAATAAAGGATTAAATTGAATCCTAAAACAGAAAGTCAAATGTCCAGCTTTGAAAGTCAAACCCAAAACAAGAAACTGTGGGAAACAAGCAAGAGGAGTTGGAACTCCGAGGAGGAGTTGGACTCCAGCCGGGCGCCACCTAGGCCGAGTTGGGAGGGACTCCCTCCTCCTGGCGCGCCAAGGACCCTCCCATATAAGGAGGCAGGGCCTCCCATAGACACATAACTTTCTACTCTAGATCACGGTTTAGAGCCGTTTGGTTTAGAGCTTCTAATTGCTTTAGCCTGGTTTAGAGCCTTCTAATTGGTTTAGAGCCTTCTAATTGGTGTGTCTAATTACTAGACCGCTAATAGCCTCTCTCATAAGCTCCACCATACCGCACCGCTTAAGGCGAAGCTCATGATCTCCTCTACTTCCTACCACGCCATCTTTGCCGGAATCGCGAGGAGAGTGCTACAACCTCCGCCGTCTTTGGAACAAGGAGAGGAAGGTCTTCGCCGAGTACCGAACGTGTGACCGATCAAGGAGCGCTTTGGAACGTATACCGAAGGATCGTCTACACGATCTTGAGATCGGAAGAGTACTACATCACCCACGAGAATCCGCTCTCGTTAAACGCTTTGGAATCTTCGAGGGTAAGTTATACCATCGACTCGTTGCTACAATCTAGTAGATAGATCTTGGCTTGTTTGTTTGTATGCGATAGAAAATTTTTGTTTTCCATGCTACGAACCCCTACAAAGGGGTATCGAGCCGTGTCTATATGTAGATCTGTTACAGTAGAACACAATGGTCATTGTGGGCGTTGATGCTTTTATTGTAGATTGCTTTTGTGTACTTTGCATCTTGCGGTATGTTGGGATGCGGCCGGGCTAACCTTACATGACATCGTTCATGAGACTTGCTCCACGCTTGACATGTAACTTGTATTGCATAAGTGGCTTTTATGGTGCATGTTTCTCCTAGCATAGTTAAGATCCAATTTACAACGGGTGATCAACAATGCTAGTATCAATGTTGTGGTTCTTGTTCGTAAGTTAGAACGACACTTATTGAAAGCCCCAAACCACGTAAAATATGCAAAGAAAGTAGAAGCGTCTAACTTTGTTTTGAGGGTGTGCGATGATGTGATATGGCCATGATTGTGATTATATTTGATGTATGCAATGTTCCTTATTGTAAGTCGACAACCGCAGGAGCCATATGGTTGTCTTTAATTTATGTTAAGACCCGTGTCTATTCAAAGTAGTTGTAATAGTTGAAGCGGTGGGCGACAACCATGGAGAAGCGTCATTGACCTTGATGCAATGCCGGTGATGATGGAGATCATGTTCGTGCTTGAAGATGGAGATCGGAGGCACGAAGAAGAAAACCATATCATATCACATATATATTGAATTTCATGTGATGTTAATCCTTTATGCATCTTGTATTGCTTAGTAGACGGGTAGCATTATAAGATGATCCCTCATGCACATCAATTTCAAATCATAAAGTGTTCACCCTTAGTTAGCACCGTTGCTAAAGCTTGTTGTTTGAAGCACCACGTGATGATCGGGTGTGATAGATTACGCAAGTGTATAACGTGAGCAAGCCAGATTTGCTCATGCAGAAACTAAGGTTTGATCTTGACGAGCCTAGCATGTACAGACATGGTCTCGGAACACGGATTACCGAAAGGTAAAGCATGAATCGTATAGTAGATATGATGAACATGATGATTGTTCACCATTGAAACTATATCAACTCTCGTGATGATCGGTGTTGATATAGTGGATTTGGTTCGTGTGATCACTAAAACAATGTGAGGGATGTTGTTTTGAGTGGGAGTTCACCTAGTTTAATTTCATTAATTAATTTGAACTCAATTTGTCATAAACTTAGTCTAAACTATTGCAAATATGTTGTAGATCAATGGCAGCCCCTACCATCAATTTTAATGCGTTCCTAGAGAAAGAAAAGTTGAAAAACAATGGAAGCAACTTCGCGGATTGGTTCCGCAATTTGAGGATTGTCCTCACGGTGGTAATTTGACCTATGTCTGGATGCACATTGGGTGACCCACTGCGGTGATGCTTCCGATGAAGTAAAGAATGTTTACCTCGCTCGGAAGAATCGGTACTCCATAGTTCGATGTGCTATCTTGTATGGTTTAGAATCGAGCTTGAGAAAAGGTTTGAAGAGTCGGACCCATATGATATTGTCGAGGATCTCAAATTGATTTTTGAGACTCATGCGGCAATTGAAAGCTATGAGGCTTACGAAAAGTTCTTTAAGCGCAAGATGGAAGAGGGCAGTCTGGTGAGCATGTGCTTAAGATGTCCGGGCATGCAAACAAACTTCAAAGCTTGGGTATAGTGATTCCTAATGCTTTGGGATTTACCGTGTCCTCCAATCACTACCACCAAGTTACAAGAACTTTGTGATGAACTACAACATGCGAACATGAACAAGACGTTGCGTAACTCTTTGCCATGTTGAAATCTGCAGTGGAGATCAAGAAAGAGCACCAAGTGTTGTTGGTCAATAAGACCACCAAATTCAAGAAAGGCAAGTCTAAGCAAAGGACACTTCAAGAAGGGTGGTAAGAAAGCTACCACGCCGAAAGAAGACCAGGCTGGACCTAAGCTGAAACCGAGTGCTTTTCGCAAGGGAGAAGGTCCTTTGGGCGGAATTGCCCAAAGTACTTGGCGGATCGAAGAACGGCAACATCAAGAAGAAAGGTATATCGATATACATGTTATTGATGTGTATCTCACTAGTACCGTAGTAGTGCCCGGTATTTGATACTAGTTCGGTTGCTCATATTTGTAACTCAAACAGGTCTTTGCAGAATAAGCGGAAGCTAGCGAAGAACGAGGTGACGATGCGTGGGAAAGCGGATCAAAGGTTGATGTGATCGCGGTCGACGCTACCCTTCATCTACCATCGGGATTAGTTTTATACTTAAATAATTGTTATTTGGTGCTGCGTTAAGCATGAACATTATATCGGGATCTTGTTTATTGCGAGGCGGTTACTTGTTTAAATCGAGAATAATGGTTGTTCTATTTATATGAGTAATATGTTTTATGCACATGCACCTTTGATAGATGGTCTATTCTTGTTGAATCTCGATAGTGGAAATACACATATCAACAACATTGAGGCTAAACGTTTGAAATCAGCGATAATTCGACCTATATGTGGCATCGTCTTGGTCACATCGAGTGAAACGTATGAAGAAACTCCATTCGATGGACTTCTTGAATCACTTGATTTTGAATCACTTGAAAGATGCGAAGCATGTCGATGGGAAAAATGACTAAGACTCCATTTTACGGTATGATGCGAGCTACGGACTTATTGGAAATCATACATACCGATGTGTGTGGTCCAATGAGTGTAGCGTCATGTGGTTATCGTTATGTTCTTACCTTCACGGATGACTTGAGTAGATATGGATATATCTATTTCATGAAACATAAGTCGAAACTTTCGAGAAGTTTAAGGAGTTTCAAAGTGAGGTAGAGAATCAACGTAACAAGAAGATTAAATTTCTACGCTCGATCGTGGAGGTGAATATCTAAGTTACGAGTTTGGCGAGCATTTAAAGAAGTGCGGAATACTTTCACAGTTGACACCGGAACACCACGTAATAATGGTGTGTCCGAACGTCGTAATCGAACTCTCTTAGATATGGTTCGCTCTATGATGTCACTTACATTTACCGCTATCATTTTGGGGTTATGCATTAGAAACATCCGCATTCACTTTAAATAGGGCACCGTCTAAATCCGTTGAAACGACACCGTATGAATTATGGTTTGGGAAGAAACCTAAATTGTCGTTCCTTAAAGTTTGGGGATCTGAAGCCTATGTAAAGAAGTTCTGACGGACAAGCTTGAACCCAAAGCGGAAAAATGCGTCTTCATAGGATACCCGAAGGAAACTATTGGGTATACCTTCTATCATAGATCCGAAGGCAAAACATTCGTTGTTAAGAATGGATCCTTTCTAGAAGAATTTCTCTCGAAAGAAGTGACTGGAAGGAAAGTAGAACTCGACGAGGTTGTTGAACCTTCTCTCGAAATTGTGAGTAGCGCAGACGGAAGAAGTTCTGTGGTGCCTGCCAATAAGGGAGGAAGCTAATGATGATGATCATGAAACTTGGTTGAAGTTGCTCTGAGCCTCGGAGGTCAACGAGAACTCGTACCACTCCATTGGTATGATTCCGTTATGAATGTCATGGTGGTGGACAACACCGATGACCCCGAGACATATGAGGAAGCGATGATGAGCCCAGATTCCAATAAATGGCAAGAAGCCATGAAATCCGAGATTGGATCCATGTACGAAAACCAAGTATGGACTTTGGTGGACTTCTGGGATGGCGGAAGGTCGAGAACAAATGGATTTTCAAGAAGAAAGCAGATCTCGATGGTAATGTTCTGTCTATAAAGCTCGACTTGTCGCAAAGGGTTTTCGACAAATTCAAGGAGTTGACTACGATGAGACTTTCTCACCAGTAGCGAAGCTAAAGTCTGTGAGGATTATGTTAGCAATCACTGCATATTATGATGATGAGATGTGGCAGATGGATGTCAAAACAATATTCCTCAATGGAGACATTGATGAAGAGTTGTATATGATGCAACCCAAAGGTTTTGTCGATCCTATAGATGCTAACAAGGTATGCAAACTTCAACGGTCCATCTATGGATTGAAGCAAGCATCCAGTTGGAATCAACGTTTTGATAAGGTAATCAAAAGTTTTGGTTTTATACAAACTTATGGAGAAGCTTGTATTTACAAGAAAGTGAGTGGGAGCTCAGAGCATTCTTAATACTGTATGTGGATGACATATTGTTGATAGGGAATGATGTAGACCTTCTTAATAGTGTCAAGGAATATTTGAATAATAGTTTTTCAATGAAGGATCTTGGCGAAGCTTACATATTAGGCATAAAGATTTATAGAGATAGATCGAAACGCCAAATATCATTGTCACAGTACATATTTGGACAAAGTTCTAAAGAGATTTGGAATGGAAGAAAGCAAGAAAGGGTTCTTGCCCATGTTGCCTATCGACCTTGAGTAAAACTCAAAGTCCGACATCGGCAGAAGATAGAGAAAGGATGAGTAAGACTCCTATGCCTCACCCATAGGATCTCTAATGTATGCCATGCTATGTACTAGACCCGACATTGCATATCTTTGTTAGTTTAACTAGCAGATATCAAAGTGATCCAGAGTGGATCATTGGACATGATCAAAAACATCCTTAAGTACTTGAGAAGAACTAAGGATATGGTTCTTTCTTATGGAGGTGATGAACAGCTCGTTGTTAATGGTTACACCGATGCTAGTTGGAACATCGATCCAGATGATTCTAAATCACAATCCGGATACATATTTATTTTGAATGGTGCAGCGATTAGCGGAGGAGTGCAAAACAAAGCGTTGTGGCGAGATCTTCAAGAATCGAATACATGGTCGCCGGAGGCTTCACAAGAAGCGATATGGATGAAAGAGTTCATTACAGAGCTGGGTGTGGTTCCAAGTCTGGACCCAATGTCTATCTCTTGTGATAACATGGGCCATAGCCAATGCGCAAGAACCAAGGTCACACAAGAAGTCAAGCATATCAAGCTGCGTTTTCACGCTATTCGAGAACATATCCGGGATGGGGATATAAAGATTTGCAAAGTACACAGATCCGAATGTGGCGGATCCGTTGACTAAACCTCTCCCGAGGGCAAAACATGACCAACACTAAACTGCCATGGGTGTTCGGTATATTACCATGTAATCTAGATTAGATGACTCTAGTGCAAGTGGGAGCTGTTGGAGATATGCCCTAGAGGCAATAATAAATGTAGTTATTATTATATCTTTGTGTTTATGATAAATGTTTACATTCATGCTATAATAGTATTAACAAGGAAACCATTAATACTTGTGTGATTTGTAAACTTAATTTGAAGTCCCTAGTATAGCCTCTATACTTCACTAGCTTGTTGGTTGATTAATGATTATGGTTTCCATATCATGAACATTGAGATGTTATCAACAACAAGATCATATCGTTAGGAGAATGATATGGTGGACATACTCCTATAGATAAGCGTAGCATAAAGATCAAGTCATTTCATTAGTTCAATTGCTATATGCTTTACGATACATAGTAACCTAATTCCTTCGACCATGAGATCATGCATATCACCTTTACGGATGGATGCTTTGATGACATCAAACACCACACCGTGGCGGGTGGCTATAAAGGTGGCATTAAGTGTTCGGAAAGTATTGGTTGAAACACATGGATCAAGAGTGGGATTTGTCCATCCACATGACGGATAGATATACTCTGGGCCCTCTCGGTGGAATGTCATCCAATTAGCTTGCAAGCATGTGACTTGGTCACAAGGGATCACATATCACGGAACGAGAAAGAGTACTTATCGATGAGGTTGAACTAGGTATGCAGAGATACCGCGATCATAACCTCGGGTAAGTAACATATCGTGAGACAAAGGAAATTGGTATCGTATGTAAGTGGTTCATTCGATCGCAAGTAATCATAGAAATATGTGGGAGCCATATGAATTTCCAGATTCCTCTATTGGTTATTGTTCGGAGAAGTGTCTCGATCATGTCCGCATAATTCACGAACCGTGGAGACACACTTAAGGATTGACGTTGTTTGAGTAGTTATGGTATTATGAGAAAGAGACCGAATGTTGTTCGAGTCTCGGATGGGATCCGGGATATCACGAGGTGATCCGGAATGGTCCGGAGAATAAGATTCATATAAGGAAAGTCCCGTTTGGAGTTCGGGAATGATTCGTGTTTTCATCGGGAATGTTCTAGAAGGTTCGGATTGTCCCAAGACTGGGGGAAGGGTACATGAATGTGTCATTGCTCATTGAATGATTGCATCATGTACTAAGTGTTATTTCTGTCCCAAATAAAGGATTAAATTGAATCCTAAAACAGAAAAGTCAAATGTCGGTTTGAAAGTCAAACCGCCAAAACAAGAAACGTGGGAAACAAGCAAGAGGAGTTGGAACCAACTTTGGAGGAGGAGTTGGACTCCTCGGGGCCGCCACCCTAGGCCGAGTTGGGGAGGGACTCCTCCCTCCTGGCGCCAAGGACCCCCCCATATAAGGAGGCGGGGCTCCTCCCATAGACACATAACTTTCTACTCTAGATCACCGGTTTAGAGCCGCTTTTGGTTTAGAGCTTCTAATTGCTTTAGTTTTAGAGCCTTCTAATTGGTTTAGAGCCTTCTAATTGGTGTGTCTAATTACTAGACCGCTAATAGCCTCTCTCATAAGCTCCACCATACTCGGCTTAAGGCGAAGCCTGCGGATCTCCCTCTACTTAGGTACCATTGGTTGTCTTAGGAATCGCGAGGAGAGTGCTACAACCTCCGCTGCTGGAACAAAGGAGAGGAAGGTCTTCGTCAGTACGAACGTGTGACCGATGCGGAGCGCTGCTTAGGAACGTGGCTGGAAGGATCGTCTACACGATCTTGAGATCGGGAAGAGTACGACTACATCACCCACGAGAATCCGCTCTCGTTAAACGCTTTGGAATCTTCGAGGGTAAGTTATACCATCGACTCGTTGCTACAATCTAGTAGATAGATCTTGGCTTGTTTGTTTGTATGCGATAGAAAATTTTTGTTTTCCATGCTACGAACCCCTACAGTCACTATCCATAATATTTACTTCACGAGTCAAAATCGATACCAAACATGTTCTTGTGATATGTTGCAGGTGGAGTGGGAGCCTTATGGTTGTGGGGACGAGTTTGGTATTGCTCCCGGGTTTGATATTAACCCGAAGTGCTTGGAGGAACAATCTCTCTGGCTCATGTGCTGCCCATTGATTTGCAATTGGGCGGTTGAGTTTCATATGCCACAACGGGTGATGAGGCAGTTCGGGTTGTTTCCTCTGAGTATTTAAGAAAATACCCATTCATCATATCGAATGTATAACGGACTATTGCCGTGACGGGCAATGCACTATGCCTTTGCCACCATCAACTGTGGCTTCATCCGTGAGACTAAGATCACGAAACAAAGGCACCCGATGGTCCCGCCCCAATACGGTATGGTGGATTTCGGCCTCTCTAGCCGTGAACCCCTCCTCGTCAACTTCTTCTTCGGGACCATCATCATCCGAGTCCGAAGCATAGCCTCGAGAATACGGGAGTTCACGGTCCATGTCATGTTGAGTGATATATTTCTCCAAATCACCAACATTGTTGTCATGGAGTTCAACATCATCATCATCTTCACCCTCACAATCATCATTGTCCTCTTCCAACACTTCGTCTTGGTGTCTTGAAATCGGGCTCAATGTTTGGCTCAAAGGAGGTTCAATCCATAGCTCTTGCTCCACGGGTGGAGGACTCATACTATCCAATGGGGAAGCACGGTTCAAGTCCAAAGGCAATGAACTATCAACCTTCTTGGTGGCAAATAGCTCAAGAGCCTTGTCTAGTGATTCGCCACCACCTCCTTGTATGCAAGCCAACGAGCCTCGGAGAAGATACGCATGGTCTTCCAACGGATATGCATTCCAAAACCCACATTATGTCTTCCTCCAAATCAACAACATCACATGGGTCCATCCATTTCAATTCAATCCTCACTTGCTCCAAGACCTCGGCGTAGGTGGGACTACTCAAACACAATATCTAGCTCATCCGGGTCCGGTTCTATGTTGCCTTTCAAAAAGGCATCCTTGTCCACATGATGAACATGAACAATTCTTGCCATCCCTAACACATAGGAGAATATGTTCATTAACTAACCATGACAAGATAAACAAAACTATACTAGACACATTACCAAACCATAAAGCTAACAAGAACACCCTCTCTTACATAAGCAAACCCTAACCCTAACCCTAAACCTAGCCATAACATTCCAATAAACCAAACAATGTCATTTCAACAACCCTAAACCTAACTAAATGCTTCATACACATCTTTATAACCAACATTGGCCAATGAATCTAACAAATTTCCAAACATTTCTCTCCAAATCAAATTTCTAGGGTTTCAAGCCAAGTCCAACCAAAATGAAAGATTTCCAAAGGTCAAAACGAAGGGAATGAGGAGGGTACCTCTAGCGGTGGGAGAGGCACAAATCCACCAAATAAAGCTTCCAATGTGAGAGATTTGAGGAGGGAGAAGGGCGCCTCCTTCTCCTTCCTTGGGTCGAGTGGGAGTGAATGGGGAGGGTGGGGAGGGGCTGCCATGACAGCTAAGTCCAGGTGTGGCAGCCTGTAAAGGCGCTACACATTAAAGTGTAGCGCCTATCAGATAGGCGCTACACCTGAGGCATAGCGCCTAGGCGTTAGTCGCCCAGTGGCGCACAGGCGTCCTGCAATGAGTGGGGCGAGGGGAGGCGGTGCCACTGGCGGGGCATAGCGCCTAGGCGAAAGGCGCTTCAGAGAGTGTAGCGCCTTGTCATAGCGCTACAAAAAGGGTTAGTCCGGTGAAATAGTTTTCCAGATGGGTCATTTCGTGATATCCTTTCGAATTTGGGTTATTTTGGTCCATTCTGCCTTCCCTGACCTGCTCGCTGCTAACCTCATTGGGTGACTACCACTGCACTTTACACACAGCTGTGCTCGCCTATTTTTTTTTTACTCCCTCCGACCCGAATTACTGTTCGCGCTGGTCATTTTGCAAATAAGTCCTCGCAAAATCCCCGACAAACCCTGAAGTCCATTTGCTCGTCTTCCTCACTCGTTGATTGCTCCGCTCCGGTCAGCGGCTCGCCCGCCGACGTTGCCACCCGCCCCCCGCCGCTCCATCCTCCCAGCCCCACGCCGCTGCACCCCCGAGCTTCTCTTTCTCCAACTCCCATCCAGATCTACCAGCGCCGCGGCCCCTCCCCTCCTCCACACGTTCTTCCCGGACATCAGCCACGAGGGGAGGAGCGAGAGGATCCCCTCCTCCTCCTCGTGCTCGTGGTGGTGGAAGGCCTAGGCACAGAGACGATCTGAGGGAAGGGACGAGCCGAGGGCAGGGGAAGCGGCGGTGTTGCTGTCTCGACCCCTGGCATCCGCACGAACTGCTGCCACCGGCGGGTGGAGCTGCTGTTACTGGCGTCCACCCGGAGAAAAAGGCGGCGCCTTCCTCGAGCAGAAGCTTCCGGCCACCACTCCAGGGGCATGTGCAAGTCCGGCACCTCTCCTTGGTTGGTCAGCACCACCTTCCCCTCTCACGTTTACATGTACTAGATCCCCAACAACAGCTGCTTCAATTTCATGCATTTATCAGTCAAAAGTGATTAAGAACAGTCCAAGAATCAAAATTTATGAGTGTAAGGTGGGATAATTACCGTGTTTAATCTTTGATGAAATCTGGTGTAAGGTGGGAGACTTACCATGTTTAGATCATTGTCTTTTGCCTCTAGATGTTTAAATGTTTTTTCATTGTTAGATGCTATTAAGCTGTTTTATATTGAAATGGATCCGTGAGCTTGCTAATTTTCCTCCTGTTAAATAATCTATCGGATAGATAGCCTAGTCACAATCATAGTTGTCAGAAATCTGGGTCGCCTAGGTCGAGGAACGGGGTCGAGGGTCGCTACCTCAACGAACAAGGATCGATATGGAGTATACATCTCCACGACGACGATTCGGGGCGTGGGTCGCGATCCACTAAATCCTTGAGAAAATTCTCCAGAGCGCAGTTCCTCAATCCTTGAGTTGGATGAATCATGTTTCAGGTTCCCAATGTTCCAACATTCTTGCGAGTATACAATTGAATATTGATAGCGTAAAAGTTTTGTACGAGTTTTCTTATTTATGACTTATGAGCACACTGGGGATATTAAATCTAGGTCAAAAGTGATCATTCATTTCCATATGGCATCATAAGGTTTCTGAAAATAGTCTTATCTTTTTGTAGTCCTGTTGAAACTTTAAAGGGCATTTTGCGTATTATCAATAATAATAATAGCTGCATGTGGAAGTTCTGAGCGATTTGTGAATGTAGTTGTAACTCACCTACTTCAAAATAAATTAGATGTCCATTTCTAATTCAGTACTAACACTGATCTATGTAAAATGTAAGTAGAATAACTATACTGCTTATAGTGTTACATTCATGGAAGTGCTAGTTTAGTATGTTGTATAGAGCATGAAAAATTGCTAGTTTGATATGACACGGTTACTTTTCATGGCAATTTGATGTGTTTCATTTTTGTAGTGAATTTTCCCAACCTGTATATTTTCCTATGTCGTGCAGGCCGGGGAGACCGTGCCCGCCATCGCCGCGGAGTATGAGACCACCATCACAGATGTCATGAACGTCAATGCCATGGGGAGTCCCGTCACCAGGCCAGGAGACATCCTCGTGTTCCCATTACAAGGTATGATTATGATCCCATTGATTACGTCAGTGTTAATAAAAAAGTGTCAATAATCTCAGTTTACTAGATCGTCATGCTGCATTGATCTGCCTGGTCTACCGTTGCGTAAATGCAATTGTCTATCCTTAGTGTTTGAACAGAATGTAGTATGAGATGAGCTCAGTTTCTTCTGAATATAAGAGCCATATGCACACGGTAATTCTGTAATGATGTCATTGTTGGATACATTCAACAGAGCAAGGTTCTTAGTTGGTACTTTCAGTTCCTATCAGTGGTTCGGAAAGACATGCATTCAGGTTTGGAGTTAGTACTTTGATATACGATATACTGAACCATCGCAAAAGTTGTTGGTATGCTCTTATCGGTCAATTGGAGGTCACATTGTAACTTTTGCTGCATTATGCCTTGCTGTTTTTAAATTTAGCCTCTTACCATTTGGTTTACATGTGAAGATTCACTTCAGTAAGCCAGCATAAGTAACCAGCACATTGTTTAGTCTGATGAACTGTCCAGCTATTTCTTTCCATTAATGTTTGAGGTTCAAAGTGTATCTATGAAGATACAGTAAGCAAATTATTATGCAGAGTACTCAATTCTTCAAGGTGGATCGCTGTTTTTTTCTGCTTGTGCATCCTTATTTCCATAGTGTGCTTCTATGATGATGGTTGCTATTATGATGATGGTTGCTATTTATTTCTATGTTCAGCATGTGCATCCTCATTTCCAAAGTCTGCTCCAGACCATGGAAATGGAACCTACGTGCTTACTTCCGGCAACTGTGTGCAGTGCAGTTGTAGGCCAGGAAATCTCAAGTAAAATTCAGCTTATACCTTCTCTCTTCACAAAGCAGCATTACTGCTGAAATATATTGTGGCTCCTCGTAATCCCTGCCTTTTGTTAAATGCCAGGCATTGTTAAATGTTAAATGCCATTGTTATTTTGGAACTTCAATTCTTTTGGAACGGAGGGAGCAATGTCTAAACAGCTGTTGAGTTGTTTAGATACATTTCACTTAAAAGCTTAGCAGAACACACTTCAATTTTCTTTCCAATACTCCTGATTCCTGATTGATGATGCATCGCTTATGTCTTTTGGGACTATATTAATTGAGGGGTTTATTACTTCATTACGAGTGCAGACCTGATGACCTCTGCAGACCATTTGGAAAATTTGGCCGTGTTAAGGACATATTTGTGTACATCAGCATCCAAGAAAAGGCCGTGGAAAAGCAATAGTGTGTCTGCGGGATTTCTGTTGTTTTGTTTCAAGAAGCATTTCTTCAAATAATGTCTGCTGAGATGAGGACTAGGGAAAGAACCAGGTGCTAATTTTAGTGCATTGCTCTCGTGCACGTATTATCTGCTGTTTCAGTCTAAAATGCTGAAGCTCTACAATTTGTCTCTCTTCTGCAGCAGTAGAGGCATGTCAGTTCATGGTCAGTTTGAGCTACACATCAAATGGTCAGTTCATCGCTTATGTTAGTTTGCCCTGTTAATTACCTTCAATTTTGCCACCTCATTCTGCAGCAACCGGAGGTGGGCAGAGGGACCGAGGGAGCCGTGATATCAGGCCTGGAATGGCCACGGAGCAGGCCGGCCGGCGGAGCGGTGGAGGGAGCTGCTGAGGTAGGGAGGACGATGGGGGCTCGGGGAGCGGCGGAGGGAGCTCCAGGGACGGCGCCGGGGAGGGGCCTCCGCCTCCCCCGAGGACGGCGCTAGGGATCGAGTGCGACCACCGGAATTCGCGGGCAGGCACGGGGATCGAGCGCGGCCGCCGGGGATTGCGTGCGGGGACGGACGACAGGGATTGTCCTCCGCCTCCTCCGGCACTCGATCTTGCCTGGTCCGCCTCCGCCTCGCGCACAGCGACGACGGGATCTCACGCGTACGACGACGGGAATCGCGCACAGGGACAATGACGAGGTCGCGCGAGGACGACGGGAGTCTTGGGGACGACGACGATCGCGAGGCGGACGGCGGGAATCGCGGGATCGCTGGCTGGCGACGGATGGCAAATTTGGATTTTGAATCTAGCCAAATTTGTAATGATTTGAATAATTTTGGGTTTATTTGCAAGTTTGGATTTGAACTGACCCTGCGGCCAATAATTTGGGCCGGAGGGAGTACTTTTCTATTTTTTCGTCTGGGAATAAGTGACTTGTGTTTATTTTTATAGAATGATACAGCCTCAATGTCTAGCTCAGCGAGCCTAGGGTAAATGGGCCTAGCCCAGCGCTAGCTACTCTTTCTATTAAGTTTTTTCATTTTATTATTTTAATCTTTACTTTTTAAAAGTTTTGGATTTTAAAATTGTTCATGTCTTAGAAAACGTTCACATTAAAAAATCATGATTTTAGAAAGATCTAGAATAAAAAGAGAATCTCTAAGCAAGAAATGTTTAGATTTAGAAAATGTTCATGATGTTTTAAAATATAAACAAATTTCAAATATTTTTTTCCAAGTATGAATCTTTTTTGTCTGACTTTTTTTTAAATGCAAACCTTTTTCATATGTGAACTATTTTCAGATGTGAATCTTTTCTAGAATTTTTAGATCTTAACATTTAAAGCATTCATGGGCAGCGCAAATTGGCCAAACAAGTACTTTTGTCATTTTTTCAAAATATTTTTAAAACTGAATATTCCTGAAAAAAATTCAAAATTAAATATTTTAATAATCATAACATTTTAAAAATTTGAACATTAAATTTTGAACATTTTCAAACGTTGAACATTTTCCAAGATCAAAGATTTTAAAATCTAAATAGTTTATGAATCTACGCATTTTACAAATTTATATATTTATTAAATATGGACATTTTCAGAATCGTAAAAGGTAAGTATAAAATAAAAAAGTAACCAGTAAAGAAAAAACAGGAAAATAAAAAAGAAACACAGAAGAACAGAAAAAAGAAAAAAGAAACATACGCTACACGGGCCGGCCCAACTCACGAGCCCGCATGAGTGGGACATATCAACACATGCCTTGGAGGGCAAATAGGATTGGCAAGACTTATTAGGGGCAGGGAAGCTTCGTCCCGGTGGCCCAAGGGCCTCGTCCAAGGACCACAAGTCTTTCTAGAGACCATTCTGCTGAAATCTGACCGACCATGGGAGAATGTATTGCTTGGTCAGCCTTACGTGTAAAACCGACCGACAGATAATCCTGACAGACGGGACTGATCCGCCTCCATAACCGGCAAATCACGGTAAAGTTTGATTTGGCCAAAATTCATTCAAAAGGGCCTCTCTGGGTAAACGGCACACCTACTTTATAAACCAAAGTAATTACACGCAAGTCTGCACCCCAGACCGAGGACGAGTGAACTCTCGGGCGTTAAAAGTAAAACGCCCCAACATGTGCGTTAGGGGAATTTCGCAAGCATGCTTCTCTTCGTGGGCCAGGCAAATTTGGCCAATGGGTATGTTCTCTCTATTTTGTTTTAATGAATATCCTTAAAAAGATGAATATTTTAAACCCTTATTTTTTGCAAAATCTGATCAATCTTCTAATTTAGACAAATAATAATCTGAATTTTTGAAAATTGAACATTTTCAAATCCGAACATTTTCAAATAAATACATTTTTTTGAACCTAAACATTTTTCAAATTTGTACTCTTTTAAATCTGAACATCCTTTAATTTGAATACTTTCAGAATCATAAAAAGTTAGTAAAAATAAAGAAAAAAAACATGAGAAAAAAACAGAAAGAAAACGCTAGGTGGGCCAGCCCAACGAGTATTGGTTGGTCAGCCTGACGTGTAAAAAAACGCAATTTTCAAAGGACCGCGCTAGGCGTCCCCCGGACGATGGGGGTTTCCCATCGTCCTGGTCCCCCATGCGCCACGTGTCCCCCAAATAGCACAAAATCCCGCGTTTGCTGCATATGTCCCCGTTTTTTGCTTTCGAAGCAAAAAAAACGGTTCGTTTTAGAAATAGAACGTCTCGCCGGAATCTCGCCGGAGACCATGCAGCAAAAAAAATGTGCTAATGCAGCAAAACCGACTTCGCCGGAGACATCGTCGGAAAAAACTCGCCGGTGACTCTCGCCGGAGACCTTGTAGCAAAAATTTGACACCGTTGTAGCAAAAACATAAAACGGTTGTAGCAACAAAGTTCTTCTAATGTAGCAAAAATCCTACTTCGCCGGAGACATCGCCGGAGAATTTAGCCGGAAAACCTCTTCGGAGAACTTGTAGCAATTTTTTTGTGGTATTGTAGCAAAACAAAAAAACAGAGATAGCAAAAAAAATATATCAATGTAGCAAAAATACTGAAACTTTTTAGCAAAAACAGAGATAGCAAAAATATATCAATGTAGCAAAAATAATTTTTTCTATTGTGGCATCCTAGAGCAGCAAATCTAGGGCCTTCGGTAGCAAATCCAGGGCTCGTCGCCCTTGCCCCGTAAGAGGGAGCTGCAAGGAGGCGCGGCCGCCATGGGAGACATCAAAGGTGCGGCACCTGTGAGGCGTGTTCGCTAGGCTCGAGGCCCCTGAAGGCGATTAGGCGGGGAGCAGGCGAGGCAGGAGCGCCGCCGAGGTCGAGTTGCCCGTCTGGTGGTGCCGCGCGGCCCTGGAGAAGACGCCGCCCGAACCACCATGGCGGAGGCCTTGGCGCCGATCCACGGCCACCATGCGGGCAGATTGGGCGCATGCGGAGAGAGCGGCGGAGGAGGCGCATGGCGGCGATCCGGCGGCGGCCGCTTGATTTGGATGCGGGGACGAGCTTGATTTGGATGCGGGGACGAGATCTGGCGGCGGCCGCTTGGTTCAGATGCGGGAAAAGAGAAGAAGTGGTCGGGTCCGTTGGGGAAGAGAAACAGCGCACGTTGGCAGATGGTGGTCCCGTACGTGCGACACTCGCCCGCAACCTAACCAGCGACCCTGACCCGGATGATGATCGTCCGGGGGAAGGGGATCATTTTCCATTTTCAAATCTTACTAGAGAACCATCCTGCTGAAATCTGACCAAGGGAGGAGAACGTGTTGCTTGGTCGGCCTTCCGTGTAAAATCGACCGACAGATGATCTCCAAGGGCCAAAACTGACAGCTGTGCGTGATGCAGGATGAGCTGTACGCCTAGGCGCGTGCACACACCTGGATCGGTCGGTCGTTCTCTCCTTCTCACACCACCACGGGATGGATCTCACATTCTCAAGCGCAATTCCCGTGTGAAAGAGTTGACCGGGTGCGGGCATAAAAATGCAGGGCTGCCGCTGCTGCACTTGCAGACTGTCGACGGAAGAAGAAGAATGACCGATGACATGTGAGTATGTGACGCGTGCAGCACCGAGAGATTCCTGGCTACGGTACCAAATCTGCATATATATATAACAACACGCGGTACGTAATTTCTTGTTTGAATACTATGGTAGTACTAGTACGTCGAAGCTAACTGGATTTCATTTATCAGAACTAATTAAAACCATTTCATCCCCTTCTCATGCGCTCGCCTGGGCAGGCGCAGGACAAACCCTAACCCGCGCCCGTCCCCACCCCTCCTCTTCCCTCCATTGCCGCCATCGGCGGAAGCTCCCGCACACTACTAGAAAAACAGCTATCCGTGGCATACCGAATTTGGACATCCGTAGCGCACTACCGGTGCACCATAAGGCCCGCGCTACGAGTACCCATAGCAACTATGTAGTGCGTCAAGGGTAAAAAAAGTTAGTTGTGCCGCACCACAGGTAGAGGTATACGGTGCACCACGGGTATGAATTTCAAATTTCAAAAAAAGGGATCTCGATCTGGATCTGGATCACGCCGGCGTCGTCGTCGTTGTTTTCGCCTAATCGAAGGTGTGGGAGGTTGTGGCCATAGCCTACCAACGCAAGGAGGTGCGGGAGGCCGTGTCCACAACCTACCACGGAGGAGGGCGCGGCCGTAGGTGGGCGGAGAAGCTGTCAAAGATGGTCGGAGGTCGTCGGAGGTCGCCGAAGGAGGTTGTTGGAGGTGGTGGAGGAGGTGGTCGGAGGTGGTCGCGTCCGGAGGTGGTTCGAGGAGGGCGCATCCGGAGGTGGTCAGAGGAGGACGCCGTTGGAGGTGGGTGCAGCCGGAGAGAGGAGGCCGGAGAAGGAGGAGAAGGAAGGAAAAGGGAGGAGAAGGAGAGGAGAAGAAGAAGGGAAACTGGAAGATAAGGAGGGGTAGGTGGTCGGGGTGGTGATTCAAATTTGAATTCCGCCCACACTTACTTGTGGCGCACTACATGGTGGTACGCCACAGGTAAGTGGCCTCTGTTGGGTTCGCAGCATAAAAAACAAAAAATTTCCTACGATATAAACAACCGAGCACCAAGATTTATCTATCTAGATACAAGCAATGTGTGGATATACATCCATAGAGAACTTACCCTCGAAGACCGACAAAGCGTTATGAGATTGGTTCTAGTGGATGATGTAGTTGTTCACTTGCCGATCACAATATCGTGATGAAGTCCAGCCAGTCCAGCATCACCAAGTCCAGCACCGCAAAGCAGTGGTGCATCCGTGATTGCACACACGTCCGGTACCCCGACAACCTTCGAGTTCTCGCTCTATCAAAGCAGTGGAAGCAGCAAAATCTTGCTCCAGAAAAAGCCACCGGGAACATTTATCTCGCTGATCCGAGACCATGGGAAAATTCTAGAGAAAGAGAGAGATCCTTCAAGAGGAGGTGTGAGTGAGATGGAGTGAGAGGGGTGCATTTTATAGGAGGGGGCAGCCAAGGGCCATGGCGTGGCAGCCATGGTAGGTGCCCCCACCTCTTACTCATTCATGTGGGTGGACCTCCCACTCACACAAATGCCCCAAATAATTCTGAAACAATTTCAATTTCCATTCAAATAATTCCAGCGCTTTCATATTCTTTCTCTGGTATTTTATTTGCTCCAAATGGTGTCGGTATCACTTAAGTGTATCACCCTATTATTCATAAATAATATAGACATAATCGAGACCCCTCTCTGATCAATAATCAGCAGCGGGACCTGGAGATTCGTACTGACTCCCACACATTCAACGATGACTTCTTGTGATCGTGTGAACCTTTAATATTGTAACTAAATCCTTTTGTCTCGCGATATTTTACATGTCCAAGATTTGATCATCGGTATCCCCTGATACGTCCAAAACGTATCTACTTTCTCGAACACTTTGCTATTGTTTTTCCTCTATACTTGTGTGATTCGGATACAACTAACACGGTCTGACACTGTTTTCAGCAGAATTAACTTGGTGTCTTGTTTTTTTGCAGAAAATGAACTATCATGAAAAATCCCAGAAAATATGCCAAAAACTATTTTTCACCAGAAGATCCACGAAGTCAGAAGGGGAGACAGAGAGGAGGCCTAGGGGCCTAGACCCATCCCAGGCGTGGGCCCACCTGACCTCGCGTCTGGAGGGGGTGTGGCCACCCCAGTGCGGTGACCCAGCATACCACTACATGATGTAGTATACTATAATCGTTGACATAACACCAATGAAACACCATTCACTAGTATTACATCCCTCAGAATGGCACAACAGAAACACAGCGGGTCCAATACATGGCTAATGGTTACAACTCACTCTTTACACAAGATCCAGAGAACACTCTAGGTTAAAGAGAGAGAAAGTACTTCTTGCGGAGAAGAATCAAAGATAAATAACGCAAAAACTATTATACTAATAAAACTAGTATTTTAACTAAGGAATTGACATTGCTGCTATTGCAATACACTACAGAATTAGGTTCTTTGGCTAGAGATTATATTCCTATCTAATCAGTAACTTCGTCTTCATTGGAGTTGATGTATATGTTGACTTCCTTGACTTCATTGAAGAGCTTTAGCTGTTGATGATTTCTGGAGCATAACTTGGTGTAGACATCGTCTTCATGGCTTCAGAATCTAGCAAGGGTTAAGAAGATACTTTGAGTACGAGCGTACTTAGAAAATTCACTAGAAAAGGAGTGTTTGATGCACTATAACTACAGCCACAGACCGTAGGTCATAGGCAATGCAAGTTTTCATAAATATTTCTTCAAAGGTTGCTTTTATTCTGAGAAGCTATGTTCATCAGCCTTCACGGGATTACCAGAACTTTCATGGAGTTTCTTTCCCGCCGCGTTCGCAGCTCCTTCCCGGAACAGGGAGTAAAAAGTAATAGTTCTTACACTCTGCAGAGGTGCGTTACTTTACCCATGAGAGATCAACTCTTTGTTGCACAACCGGGCAGCTTATTCCCGTCCATAATTCCATGATGTGGGGCCCAGTAGTTGGTCCAAGCCAATCACTGCCCCCTTCGCGACCTCGCATGCCTTCTTGGTGTACACCATGCCCACATAATGAATTACGGCAACGGTTTGTACAAACCGTTAGATGCCAGAACTATCGTGGGACGATGAGGGTTCCCACCCATATGCTGCATATCCTCTATGAATTACCAATTAATATGCACGCTTCAAGGATAACAGCCACGACCTGCACATCCGGCTTCATGCGAGAGGAAGAAGATACAGCTGACTTCTCTGTCCCATTCCAAATCTCATGATCAGCGTGTAATATACGGCGCAAGAATCACTAGCGACATTGGTTATTAAGTCCTAGGTGATATAGTTCTGAACAGTGCTATTCCAACTGTCAGATTTAATAGATTAGCTGATCACCCTGGATAAGTAACCAATATTTCACATTATTATTGAAAATAGTGTTTTTAGAACTTTTTAAAATGCAGGTGATAACAACACTGGATTTGTAAAATACTTTACAGAAAATAAACAAAGGACATGATCAAGTGTGAACTTGTCTTTTGTGATTGCAAGATTATGCACTCACGGTCTTCGAGTTAGTATAAGATCCAAAATCTGAAATCAGCATCATTGGTCCGGTAAGGACTAATGTTTAAAGAAGCAACATGCTTTTATGCATAAGTAATGTGATGCACGTTCTAAACGCAAATCCTAGGGATAACGTTTTCCTAGGGTTTGGATTCCGGAAATGGTTATTTTGGAATGTGTGGTCCTTTTAGATAGTTTCACATTTGGGCCTCTATTAGAGCTTATAAGTGGTTGTGAGGAACACATATGTAATGATAAAATATATACTTATGAAATACTAGTCAAAATTTCTTATATAAGAGTTCTTGTTTGAAGTGGCAAAAAGAATAACCTTCGAAGAAAAGGTTACTCTTCTAAGGTTTTGACAACCTTTGTGGTTAGTTGAGTTGGGTAGCTGTTATTTATGTTTGCTCAAATGGTTTGGGTTTGAGATGTTTTTATAACTTAACTACTTCAGACCAAAGTTAACTATAAAACATATAGTAATGTTTATGGTATGATATTTAGATTCTTGGAGACTAAAGTTAACTTTAAGATTTAGATAGTTTTGAAGGTATAATACTTATAATATTTGTATCTTGTGTATCTAGAATTTTTCCTTTAGGTTACTTAATATTAGTGATCCTTTTACTTAGTGTAGTGGTTTCTTGATTTAATAATGGAGTAGTATCATTTATCTTTTATAAAGGAGTGAGTATAGTTTATAAACCAGGATATACTATCACTTAATTACTTTTGAACTTTCTATAGTGTTGTGGTAGTTTTTGTAATTTGGTAGTTAACATGGATGAAAAGGATCTGTTTTATTCACAAGGTGTTCTTTAAGGTTTTTATTATGAATTAGAATACTTTGAGAATATAATCTTCACTTAGGGTTGAAGATAATTTAATACCAAGATGATTACAATGTTTTAAACCATTATGGCTTCATATTATTAATATTTAATAATATTACTATTTATTAGATTTAATTGACTCATTTAAAAAATAACAACTTTTATTTATCTTTATATGAATTATTAATAAAGTAATTAAGTTTAAATTTGAGTAATTAAATTATTTGAATTTTTATTAAATTAAAAAGTGGAATATTATATTTTTAACATGTATATATTATTTTTGTGATCATTTTGGTATATTACATTTATTTTTGTGATTTATAAATAATAATATATGATTTTTACAATTCTTATTACTTAATAAATAATAAATATTTACTTAAGTGAAATAATAATACATGATTATGGTTTCAAATTATAACTTATATTTTTCTTAGATTTTTGTATTCTATATATATGTTTAACATTTACCATTATTAAAATATGAATTATCAAAGTTTTATTACTTATAAAACTTTTATTAAATACTATTTATTTAAATAATCATCATAATAATATTTGATAATAGTTTTAAGTTGTAGATTTTATTTTTCTGAAAATTTTCATATATTATACACATTTTTCTGAATTATAAATCAAAATTATTAATTAAACAAGATTTAATCATTTATTTGATTTCTGGAATATTATTAATTGAATTATAACATTTTATTTATTTCTTAACAAAAAATACTTTTTACACCGCACTAAGAGCTAGCCCAGTCACTGACTAGTGGGCCCGTGACCACCTTAGCACGTTGTGTAAAGAAAATCCATTTATTACTGACGCTGCCATGACCCCCGGTCAATGACATATGGGTCCAAGGCCATGTCATCAGCCACGCGGGTAAAGACTAGTCAAACGAGTTGACGTGGTTCGATCATGAGGTGAGCATGACGTAGCGATGGCGTCAGCACCACCACCGCCGTCAGTGGTTGGTCGCCGGCGACGATCTACCGCGATTTAGCATGCGTGGTTTGGTGCGTTGGAAAGAGGGAACAGAGGCAAACCTATTGGTGGTAACGCCGCTACTTAATGGTCACCGAAAATACACCGACGACAATCTTCTGCGGCGGCCAATGGCGGTGCTCAATGAAATGAGGTCTACAGTGCGAATCAGCAAACGAAACTAGGGTCCAGAGATGCATAATCTTACCCTGATGACGATAGAGAGGTTGGAAAGGACAGGCGCGGTCGGAGGCGAGCTTTCTGGCAAGATTTCCGACGAACTGCCGCGAGGAAGAACGGCCAAATCCGTCCACTCCAGTGCTCCCCTTGATGCAGGATTTCTCTCAGAGGATCTACGGAGGACGACGCTTCTCTATGGCTGCTTGGAAGGGTGTGGGGATATGTGGTTCGACGGCGAGGGGTGGCTCCGGTGAGCTAGGGTTTCGGGTGAGGAAAAGAAGTGAGTCTGGAGAGCGAGATTGAGGATGAGGACGAGCAGGTTTATCGCGGTGGCCTTCTTATCCCCTCCTGGCAATGACGGCGTTGATCTTGACGGCATCGGGCGGCGGCGGCAAGCTCCGCCAACGAGCTGTCTGTGTGCGTGACGATGACGACGATGGCTGTTTTGCTAATAACCCCCTAACGATTCTTTCTTTTCAACCCACAGTCCTCCTTTGGTCCCACTTGTCAGTCATAGATGGAAACGAGTTGGGCTGGTTGCTGGGCTATTGTGGGATGCACAGGAGCGTTAGGTAAGCAGGTAGGGTTGGGCTGCGGCCAGGTAATGTTTTTATTTGTTTTACCTTTTTCTATTTTCTGTTTTCCTTTTCAAATTTGAATTTGACTTAGATTTTGAACTTTTCTTTGTAGGATTTCTTTGCTGGATAATTTCAATAATACTAAAATATATTTAGTATCATTTGTGAACTTTTATTATATAATATTTTTATATTTCTTTTATTTACTCAATATGAACCCCTTTTAATAATTTGTAGAGACTTTTCTTATTATTTTTCTCTCCTCTTTTAGTTATGGATTTCTTGAATGATGTATTCTTATTTGTTTATAAGACTTATCTCTAGTTGGCTCATAGTTTGAATAGAAACTTTTATATGTATAATGATCCTATACCATTATTTGATGCATGACATATAAAAGACATTGATATGGTTATTACTACTCCCATTAATTTAGAAAATACAATATGCATATTCTATTATGATAAACAAAGAAGTTTAAGGTTTTTGGATTATGATTATTTACCCTAGGGTTTAGGGTTTTTAATATACTTAGACTCCTTTATGGATGTGGTTAAAGATTCAATAACTAAGCATATTGTTTTCTGTTTGGGATATTTGATGGCATCACCTTTAGTACTAGAAAGTTATATCTTGAATTTTTTATAGAAAGGAATTGATAAAGATACTCCTAAGCACATATAATTATGATAATTGGAATAAACAGAGATGTGCTTATGTGATTTGTTATAGGAAAGTATTCCTATAAAGTGATATATATATATAATGAGGGATTCTTAATATGAAATGGATATTATACTTGGTTTTAAGATTTAGATTTGATTGCTTACCAAGAATTACTATCCTCCATAATTCATAATTCATAATTCTAGACTTTTTATTAAAGAATTCCTTTCCTAGATATACTACCCTTTTCTATCTATCATCATGGTTAACATGATGAATTTTACTTCACATGAATATTCTGATTCACCTATTATACTTCTAAACTTATTGATAAATCCATTGAGTTGATACTAGAGTATTCATAACTTCCTCATATCATGGCTTGGTTGTATTTACTACTCTACGGTTGATAGCCTTCCATCCAACAAATAGTTCCTTCAACTCTACTCATACTCTTCTTAATCATTCATTACTAATGTATCTTTATTAGTTGTATGCTTCCAACTAATTTTCTCTAAAGTTGACAATCCTTTAATATGAATAACACCACTTCTATAACTCTATGCTATACTAGCTTTAATTGAATAATATCATCTTATATGCACTTTACTCCAACCCTAACTATATTTATGTGGCTTGCAATGACTACTCTAGGATAACTTATCTCTACTAAGGTCCAATCATGTTCTACCCACCAGTATTACTTATACTGAATATAAGCATTAAATATTGTTGGCTAAAGCATCACCATTATAATCCTTAAATCATTTATTGCTTAAGTTCTTAGTTGACTAAGCAAGGCTTTATCAATCCTACTTTTCATTGTCTTGAAATTATCTTCTTAGTATCTCATATTGGATTAAGGTTATTGATGGACTATGCCCTCCTTAAAATATTTAAGTAGTTATTAGGATAAGATCAAGAAATAGTAGATCAAGGATTGAGAGTTAAAGAATTTGTGAATCAATGGGGAATTACCCAACATTGATAAACAACAGATATTAAGATAAGTTCCATATAGATTGCTATAGAAAGATATATAGTGGACGATCTTGGCTTAGTCTCTTTCCAACTCCAACTCATTAAAGAGTTTTAAGGTTAGGTATTACTATGATACTCAGGGTATATGCAGATGAGATTAAGATATAGTTGTTAATTTCATATTTGGTGTTATATCCTCTAACTTGGTACTCATGAGTGATTATAATGAATACTATAATATTATCACCTAATGATCAAGTATAATTCACATTGTATTAAGGTTTAACTTTTAATACATTTGATCTACCCTTAGATCAAATCTTGTTTAACCAAATAAGGTTATAGAAATGGTCATATTGAAACTTATCACAGTTAACTTGATGATCTACTTCAATTTCATCAAGTTTAAGAGAAGCTTCAATCAATTTGACAAGTTCTGTTTTAAAAGCGCGAAAATTATTCGGATTTTCTATGCATGAATGCAATGCACACATCTGGGTTCAGGTTATTTTTAAGCTCTAATGTTGGGATGTTACACCCAGGCAGATCCTTGGCCTCCCTCTGCGTCTATAATTTCCTTCTGACCTAAAAACTTAGGGAGGGTTCGATAGTTTTCCAGAAAGAGTTCCGCTACGCCGCCGCCACCAGAAACCAAGATTCGGATCCAGAAACTCTGTTCTGGCACCCTGCCGGGACGGGGAATTTGGAGAGGATCATCGCCATCGTCATCACCAACGCATCTCCATCGACCACCGATATTTCCCTCATCCATGAGTGAGTAACCCCCACTGTAGGCTTGGGGATGGTAGGGATTGGATGAGTTCTATCATGTAATCGAATAAGATCTGTTAGGGCATATTTC
Organism: Avena longiglumis; assembly: GCA_030063025.1. Lineage (NCBI taxonomy): Eukaryota > Viridiplantae > Streptophyta > Magnoliopsida > Poales > Poaceae > Avena > Avena longiglumis. The sequence continues at coordinate 109,366,126 of CP125974.1, forward strand.
CTAGTTTCTCTTGTGCTATTTGACTTTGTTGCAACTTGTTGTGCTTAATACTTTTCACTAGGGCCCAAGTGCCATGATCTCAGATCTGAACTTATTATTGAATCATTATGATAATATTGTTTGTGATCTTATCTGCAAGTTGTGTACACATATCATTGTCCGGATCCAAAGGCCCCAAATTGACAATAATTGGGACAATCGGAGGGAATGGTTGTGGTGTGAGGATTACATGTGTTCACGGAGTGTTAATGCTTTGCTCAGGTGCTCTATTCAAAGGAGCACCTTAATTGCCATGATTCCTAGAGGCCCTTGCCACGGGCTGGATGTAAGATGTCGTGCAAGTTCTCATTGCGAGCACGTATGACTATATTTGGAGCACATGCCTAGGATCGTTTAGTACTTGGATGCTTGTTATTATTTATCTGCAATGCCCTAGATCTTGAAGATACATGTTTAGACTCGTCCATGCAACGTCTGTCCATCCATCCCTATGCCTACCGCACTCGAATCCTACTATTACCGTCACTGTTACTATTGCTCCTGTTTTGCTGCTGATGTTGCTACTACTAAACGGTTGCTACTGATAAACTTCTGTGAGCAAGAACTATTTCCAGGTGCAGCTGAACTGACAACTTAGTTGTTAAGGCTTGCAAGTATTCTTTGGCTCCCCTTGTGTCGAATCAATAAATTGGGTAATACTACCCGCGAAGACTGTTGTGATCCCCTACATTTGTGGGTCATCAAGACTATTTTCTGGCGCTGTTGCCCGAGAGTATAGCTTTATTTGTAAGTTCACTTGGATCTATTATTGTTCACTGCTACTCCTTTCATCATGGGGAAGTTTCGTGATGGAAAGTTCCCCATTTTACCATCCACTACAAGAAGAGGTACTATCCTAAACACCTATGCTTCTCTTGATTCACCGTCTGTTATAAGTAAGATTGTCACACCACCACCACATACACATGCTACACACACTGCTACTACTGTTGAGTCCGAAACTACTTTTGATGCCCATGATGTTACTTCTAATGTGCTTGATGCAAGTGGTTTATTAGGTCCTTTTCTAGATGCTACTATGGCTAGTCTAGGAAATACCGAAACTCCTAGTGAAGACACTGTTACACCTGTTAGCTCACCTGAGGATAGTGAGAGTTATGATATTAATGATGGTTACATTGAGTTCACTGATGATTTTGTTGAAGAGTGCCGAAACACACATGGTACTAGTGCTATTAAGAGTCTCCTTGCTAGACGTACTATTATGCCTAAGATGTTGTCTGATCCTAAGTTTGTCACTTCTCCCATAGATATTAAAGATGAAGGTTGTGATTTCTCTCTTGATTTGTCTTATTTAGATATTGTTGAGAAAGAACCTTTTTGTGTTACTGAAAATGAGAGTGATGTGGCTCATATGAATGAGCTTTCTACTATGAGTGCTTTGTTCTCTGATGATTTTAAGATGCGCAAGCACTTAGTTACTAAGATCTTCCCTTTTTCACTAAAAGGAGAAGCTAGGGCTTGGTTTAATAAATTGCCTCCTGGTTCCATTGATAGCCCTGATTGCTTGATTGCTTCTTTCTTCCAAAATACTTTCCTCCCAGTGCTAGACATGCTGCTTTGCAGAAACTTTTTGATTTTAAATAGGGAGAAGAAGAGAAATTGCCTGAGTCATGGACAAGGTTCTGTGCCTTGATTCATGCACATCCTGGATATCCATTACCTAAGAATGAGCTTCTTGATATTTATTATACTGGACTAACTGATGATTATAGGACCTACCTAGATAGCTTTGCTGATTGTTTTTCCAGGAAAAGGACTCCTACAGACGCTGAAGAATTAATGGCTAATATAAGCAAGAATTATGATGATTGGACTTCAACTGAGCTGAATGCACCTGAGCCTATTACTCTTGAACCAGTTGTTCCTGAACCAGTTCCAACACCAACAACAAATAAGAGGGGAGTTATTGCATTAAATGATGAAGTGATGAAGGAAGCTAAGAAGTGTCGAAAGGAGAAAGGTATTAGAGCTGAAGATGTAAAGAATCTACCTCTTATAGAAGAATTATGTAAGACAATTCCCCATTCGTCTACTATTGAGGTACACTCTCTCCAACACTTCGATGAAGGTGATATTCCTTATGGTAAGCCCCCTGATCAATGCTTATAGGAACTTGACATTTTTATTGTTAAACAAGGGTATTTTAATAAACAAGTTCAGGATCATTTATTGGAAAACTCTAGGGCTATCCATGAGTTGAAAGATATTGTGGAAAGAACTTCTAATGATATTAAAATGCTTTGTAAACACTTTCAAATGGTTCAAACTCAACTTGATCAACTTGCTAAGGTACAAAAGGATATGCTAGTTAATGCTTCAGGAGATAAACATGCTTATGGAATTAGAACTAGGAGTGGTATAACTACTCAAGATCCTTTATATCCTGAAGGACACCCTAAAATAATAGAGCAGGATTCCCAACAAGGTGAGGATAGTGGTAGTCCTCGTAAGAGGAATAAAAAGAAACATAAGATAGTTGAGGAACCACTTGAACCTGCTGTAGATCCTAATAGTATATTTGTCTCTGATGCTAAAACTGAGAGTGGTAATGATAAAAATGAGTCTCCTAATAAGGAGGAAGGTGAGGAAGAACCTGAGAAGCACACTAAGAACACTAGTTACACAAAGGAGGATTTTATTGCTAATAAACATGGTAAAGAGAGAGAGAACCTTGGGTGCAGAAACCTATTCCTTTTCTAGGTAAGAAACACAAGTCAAAGGAGGAAGAACACTATAAGAAGTTTTGTGAGTGGATGAAGCCTTTATTCTTGCAAATTCCTTTGACTAATGCTATTAAGTTGACTCCTTATTCAAAGTATATGAAGGATAATGTCTCTAATAAAAGGAAGATTCCTAATGAGGAGATTTCTACTTTACTTGCTAATTACTCCTTCAATGGTAAGGTTCCAAAGAAACTTGGTGATCCAGGTATACCAACTATTCCTTGCTCCATTAAGAATAATTATGTCAGAACTGCTTTATGTGATTTGGGAGCTGGAGTTAGTGTTATGCCTTTTTCTCTCTATAAGAGACTCCGGCTAGAAAAGTTGATACCAACTGATATTTCTTTGCAAATGGCTGATAAGTCAACTACTATTCCTGTTGGTATATGTGAGGATGTTCCTGTTCAAGTTGCTCATAATTGCATGGTCCTAACTGATTTTGTTGTGCTTGAAATGCCTGAGGATGATAATATGTCTATTATTCTTGGGAGATTTTTTCTTAATACTGCAGGTGCTATCATCAATTGCAATCAAGGAAAAGTAACATTCAATATTAATGACAAAGAGCACACTTTATATTTCCCCAAGAAGGTTGTTAAAAGCTATTGCCTGAATTCCATTGAAAATATTGAGAGCATCAAGGTTGGAGAAATATATTGTCCCATTCCACAAGAAAATTTTGTAACTATTATGATTGGGACTATTGCTACAAGTATGAGGTAACATAATCACTTTGTGGGATGCAAAGTTTTGTTTCATATAAGATTGTTTTGGTAACAAGACTTGATCAACCTTATTAACAAAAGGATTTTAATGAACAAAATAATGTTTCCACTATGGTTATACTTGCTTTCTTTTTCCTTTCTCCTTCCTAGTCTTTGCTTTAGCTTTAGCTTTGCTAGTTGTTTGAGTTTCTTAGAGCTCTTGAAGTTTGGCTTTTGGTTTGCTTTTGCTTCTTCTGAAAAAACTGTTTCTGCGAGAAAATCAATTTTCATACCCTGAAAATTGGCCAAAAATAAAGTTTCCCGAAAAATCCCAGAAAATTCAAAATAATTTTTCCTTGAAAAAAGGGGCAGAGTGGCACCTGAGGTGACCCAGGGGGCCACCCCAGGCCACCAGACCCTTGGTAGGCGCGGCCTACCAGGTGGCGGCGCCTGGGGGGTATAGCCCACCTGGGGCCCTCCAGGCTGCCTCCTCAAAGCCACCTTCTTTCTCTCTCTAACGAAAAACACTGGAAAACTTGCTCAAGCTCATGTTCTTGCTGTTCTTGCTCGCGATTTTCGATCTCCTTGTTCAGCCCATCTCAAGTGCTAATTTTTGAGGGTTTGCTCCTTGGTATGTGCCTCCTCCACTTGTCCAATTAGATTTTTGTTTGGTAGATTATATCTTGAGTATTTTGCTGCTATAGGTGACATGTTGTTTGAGCTTGCATGCTTGTTCTATGCTTAGAAACTTTGTTTTGATGCATGTGTAGTCCTCTAGCAAGTTCCTATAGCAGTTGCTCATAATTTATCAACTTAGAAATCACTTGGTTTGATGGTTGTCTAAAACTTTCAGCAAGGAAGATGAGTTCTTATCCACTAAACCAATATGACTTGATGGTGCATGAGCCAATGAAGGTTCGTGAGGAGGCAGTTTTTCCTTCCATATATCCATGCCAGGAATTTATGAGAGTTGCGGGAATCCTCCAAGATTTCTAAACTATGGTTACAAATGCAGGGTTTGGAACACTTTGTTGAAGGTGAACCATTCCAATATGTTAAGCTAAACATGGCCTTTGTGCAGGACTTCCGGTTCACTTGGTCCGCTTCTAATCCCATGGTCCATTACAAAATATATAATATACCTATCGACCTGCCTTTTGCTGATTTCTGTGCAGCAATTAGAGTACCTCAGTGGGGATATTGTGAGAAGATCAAGGAGAGGCCCAAGTCACTTGTGGATTTGTATGCTGAGATTTGCCAAGGTTTCGACTTTTTAAAGGAAAGTGGTAAAATTCGTAGCATTCATCTCCCAACTATTAGATACGTTTCCTATTTCATTACCAAATGTGTTCTTGTTAGAAAGATTGCTAGGAAGTTGTCTTCTTTTGATCTAGCTTTTATTGCAGCGGCTCTAAATAGGAATAGTTCTTATAGTCTGGGTGCTTTGATAGCTCACCGTCTCACCACCAACCGTGAGAAGAATGGAATTTGTGGAGGTCTCATTGCTTCTAGGTTGCTAGCTTTCCATGGTTTAGAGCCTCATTATTCAGATTTTCAGTTCCCCATAGATAGGCTTGATATTGAATCCATGATTCAGCATGGTTTTGTTTCCTTGGGGGCTAATGTGAGAAGTTTACCATAAGAAATATCATTTGCCCAGCAAGGTCGGAGAAAGGGTAGGACTGAGAAAATAGTTTATTTGCCTACACCTGCTTTGTTTAACTTTGATAACAGGCAAGGATGGTCACTTACGGAGGATGAGATTGACACTTATGTGGGGGAACTCTCCCAGCAAGAAGAGAATGTTGAAGAGGATGCCGAAGACAATTCAGTTTAGCCCTCCAACTTGGGATATTCTTCATACCAGCAACCCTCATTTGATTGGGGCGCGTCTTCTTCTTCATCACAGGTGCCGGACTATGATCATTCCTATGATGACCCACCAGCATGGGGGTACTATCCGCGCTATTGAGCCCCACTTAGGCCAAAATCCTAAGCTTGGGGGGAGGTATACCGACATCACACTCATATATTTATATATCATGTTCGGTCGGTTCTTTGTATATCCATAGTTTTCGCTTTCTTTTTGGTTCTTGTTGCTGCTTTCTCAAAAACCCAAAAATACCAAAAATATTTTCGTTGTTTCTCTTGGTTTGTTTCTTTGTTTCTTTGCTTTGGTTTGCCTTAAAAGAAAAATCCAAAAAGATTTTGCTTTGTTTAGTTTGCTTTTTGTTTGTTTGGTTTTTCTTTGTTTGCTTGTTTCTAAAAAAACGAAAACACCAAAAATATTTGTTGTTCTTCTTTGGTTTTGTGAGTTCTTTGCAGGGTTCAGCCGTCCTCAGTAGATTTTGGTTTCATGTTAATTATTCAAGTCACATAGGTGAAGGGCGATAATAAAGATTAAGACAACTCGAGGTGTGGTAAGAGGCTGGTAACAAACTCTATTTGTTTCATTTTTGTACATATACTCATCATTGTGAGCATTCTTAGCCTGTTAGTGTAAGGTGTATGTCATTATGGATGCTTAGTAGTTCTTGCTTGTCTATGATTAGCTCCAGCTTGCTAATAGTTTGTAGCATGTCATATGAATGTTTGCTTGCATTTTTTTATTCATACTTTGGTATGATGTTGTGGTATCCTCCTCTGACTGTTCATGTGAATCGACTTGGCACATGCTCACGTATGCATGTGACTAATCAATAGTCAGTAAGCCTCGATGATTTATTTTGCCTCAGAGTTCTTGTATCACTTTCATGTCATAATTAGTCATGTTTTGTTGCAAGCATGATTATGACAGTTATTGCTCTCTCGTTTGTCGCTCCCTCTCTATTGCTAGCCTTGACTTGCACTGGGTATGTGATCTATCTGTGCTTCCAACTCCCAAAATCAATATTGCCAGCTGTGTCCACCATACCTACCTATTAGCATCATTTGCTATTTTGGTGCATATTCCATATGTCGTGTTTTCTTCCAAAATAAAATGTTTGTCTGTTTTGAGAAAGTTAGTTAGTAAAGCTCTCATGAACTTGATGACACACTTTATTCCTTGCGCTTAATAATTCTGAACCATTGTGACTAGTCCATGAAAGTTATATGCTTGCTAATTATATACTGGGAGTCAGCAGAACCATGTTATCACGGGGAACGCTTTCAACACCTGTTGGATATCTCATCCAGTTGATTCTTTGCTCTTTTGTTTACGGATGTCGACGATGTGGAATAAAAGGGGAGGTTGTGAGTTTATGGAGTTTATACATTTTGATAGAGAAACACCTGGGCCGCTAGCCTAAGCCATGCTTAATCATGGTGGAAACTTGCAGCATCACCATAATGAGCATCTATGAAGCGTCCTCAATAAAAAAGCTATACATATGGTAAATAAAAAGACTGCTGATATGCTCATTGTCTGCTTGCCTTGTCATTTTGGTTATGGAAAAGCTCATGTACCATGTGCAAGGGGTACCCCGTTGGCGGTTCTCGATGATATGCACGTATTTACAATGACAAGAACTTTCAGATGACCAAAGTTGAGTAGCATGCGGAGCGACCCTCGTACTCAAGGGACTTTGGATTTACAGTCTATGGTCTGTCAAGCATATGATTCAGAGTGGACCTCACTTTCACCTTAAACACATGAAGATGCCTATGATAGGGGCAATGAGAGCTCAAAGCTAATGAGTACCTTTCTTTCAGCATTGGAAAGCCTTTCAAACCTTCACAAAAACCGTTTTCACAACTTTGTTGAGTCACCACTTATTCTATGAGCACTTTCTTGAGAGCATAGTTGTCATTCTTGTGTTTGTTCCAAAACTTGGTTAATTATGTCATGACTTTGATGCTTGTATATCTGATATCTTTATCTCTAGTCTTCATGTGAACTTCAGAGGTGCCTTGGCATTTATATTGTGCTCTTTAAACAAAGGCAATCGAGATACCACTTTATCATACCTTATTATGAGCATTGCAATGTTGCTTATGTTTATGTTTCATGCTACTTATTATTATTGAGTTGGTTTCTCTTCATAGCTTGCAATGACTATTGAGTAGACTTAGTTGCATGCTCCTTATTATAAATTGTCTAAGCATCTACTCCTGTGCTAAGAATATTTACATCATATGAAACAAAGTGTTCATGAAAGTTCTTTTATCCCACTCAGTTTTCAACTGAATTGCTTGAGGACAAGCAATAATCTAAGCTTGGGGAGAGTTGATACTTCCAAAACGTATCTACTTTCTCGAACACTTTGCTATTGTTTTTCCTCTATACTTGTGCAATTCGAATACAACTAACACGAACTGACGCTGTTTTCAGCAGAATTACCGTGGCGTCTTGTTTTTGTGCAGAAAATGAACTATCAGCAAAAATTCCGAAAAATATGCCAAAAACTATTTTTCACCAGAAGATACACGGAGCCAGAAGGGGAGACAGGAGAGGCCCGAGGGCTCAGACCCACCCAGGCGGGCCCACCCGAGGGGGTGGCCACCCCAAGCAGCTCCTCGGCCTCCCTCCACGCCTATAAGTTGCCTTCTGACCTAAAAACTCAGGGGGGGTTCGATAGTTTTCCAGAAAGAGTTCCGTTCCGCCGCCGCCACGAGAAACCAAGATTCGGATCCAGAAACTCCGTTCTGGCACCCTGCCGGGACGGAGAATTTGGAGAGGATCATCGCCATCGTCATCACCAACACATCTCGATCAACCACCGATGTTTCCCTCATCCATGAGTGAGTAATCCCCCACTGTAGGCTTGGGGATGGTAGGGATTGGATGCTTTCTATCATGTAATCGAATAAGATCTGTTAGGGGCATAGTGCCTAGTATCTCTATTAGTGCTATTTGACTTTGTTGCAACTTGTTGTGCTTAATGATTGTCACTAGGGCCCGAGTGCCATGATCACAGATCTGAACTTATTATTGAATCATTATGATAGTATTGTTTGTGATCTTATCTGCAAGTTGTGTACACATATCATTGTCCGGATCCAAAGGCCCCAAAGTGACAATAATTGGGACAACCGGAGGGGATGGCTGTGGTGTGAGGATCACATGTGTTCACGGAGTGTTAATGCTTTGCTCAGGTGCTCTATTAAAAGGAGTACCTTAATTGCCATGATTCCTAGAGGCCCATTGCCACGGGCTGGTCAGATGTAAGATGTCGTGCAAGTTCTCATTGCGAGCACGTATGACTATATTTGGAGCACATGCCTAGGATTGTTTAGTACTTGGATGCTTGTTATTATTTATCTGCAATGCCCTAGATCTTAAAGTTACATGTTTAGACTCGTCCATGCAACGTCTGTCCATCCATCCCTATGCCTACCGCACTCGAATCCTACTATTACCACTTTCATATATTGCTCCTGTTGTCTTCTTGATGTTGCTACCAAACTGCTCTTGATAAACTTCGTGAGCAAGAACTATTTCAGTGTGCATTGAACTAACAACTCAGTTGTTAAGGCTTGCAAGTATTCTTTGGCTCCCCTTGTGTCGAATCAATAAATTGGGTAATACTACCCGCGAAGACTGTTGCGATCCCCTACACTTGTGGGTCATCATCCCCATACCTAGTTTGATCTCGTTACCGACATGTACTCTTTTCTCGTTCCCGTGATATAACATTTTAGTGATCCCCATCACTTGCTTGCAAGCTATATTAATGTGATATCACCAAGAGGGCCCAAAGTATATCTCTCCATCATTTGGATCGACAAATCTCACTCTTGATCCATGAGCCTCTACATAACACTATCAAAGTATATGAACTCATCTTTAAAGTCACTCTATTACGGTGTGACGTTTGATGTTATCAAGCTACTCTTTCTATATAAGTGATTGACATGATCTCATGGTTTAAGGACTAAAGTTACTTGTAAAGATATTATAGCAATTTAAACATAATGATTTTGATCGTATTACTATACTTCGGATGAATGTTCATCATATCATTCCACCAATGTTGTGACCTCGTTATTAACAACATCCAATGTCCATGATCAGGAAACCTTGATCATCTTGTTAATCAATGAGCTAGTTTATATGTGAGGTATAACTAGGAACTCTTATTCGTTTATTAAACACCCATGTATTAATGTTTCTGATTAATATAATTATAGCATGAGAAATAAACATTTATCATAAACAAGAAATAAGATAATAACCATTTTATTATTGCCTCTTGGGCAAATTCCATTCAGCCTCCATTTTACTTTTTGCAGAAAAAATTCTTCGTTTGCCGTAAATATTTATCTTTTTTGAATTTTGAGAATCTAAAAGATCACTAAAAGACCAAAGGTGGTTGCGAGAAGATGCAGAATTTTCTGCTCGTCATTTTGATATATTAAACGTTTCTTCGACATCGTATGCAAAAGTTATGGCTGTTTTACCTGGTATGACCTTTTTTTGCGAAAAAAGTTGAAATTCATGTTTGTTAATTTTCCTACAAACTATACCACATTACCTCCCTATATCTGAAAGAAATTTATTTTTTGAAGTGTTTATCATTTTCTTTTATTTTTTTACAAAACTTAAAAGGCGATCCACGGCAGGGGTGAAGTTCGTGGAGGCCACTTACCCGTAGGGCACCACATAATGGTGTGCCATGGGTATGTTTCCCTTGCCAACACTTAGTGATAGCACACTTGTGGCATGTGCGCCACAAGTACACGACTTACCCATGGCGCGCTTCCCAACCATGTGCCATGGTATTTACCCATAGGGCACTGCCTACCATGTGCGCCACAGGTATGTGGATTACTTATAGCTGTTTTCCTAGTAGTGGCAGAGCAATTACCTCGTCATGCTAGCGGCGGCGGGCTTCCCTTTACCCAGCGTTGGCTCGATTCTGTGGGAGACCTAGCTTGGCGGTGGTGCACCCTGGAGTCGATGACGACCTTGACCGGCGGTGGGGAAGACGTGAATCTATCCCTAGGCATTGCGTTGATGGTGCCTCTTGCAACCACTTCGGTTTTCATGGGGGGAGGGGGGCGCTAGCAGGGAGCGAAGCAGTGGCAACGCTGCTCTTCGCAAGGAGGCAGCTAATGGCGGCGGTCAAATGATGGTGGCAAAGAGTGGTGCAGCACAAGCCTGCAGGTGGACGGTGGCAGCATGGGCGTGGTGGCGGGGTTGATAGGGCCCGATCTAGGCCTGGCCGAGCCTAGTCAGGGCTGGTCTGTGCATGGTCGGGCCTAATCTAGACTAATATGGCAAATTGGACCTGCTGATGTGCCCGAATGGTGGTTCCTTCGGGGGATGTAGGCAGATCCCCTCACCTGGTTAGCTGTGTGCCTTGAATACTACGGACTTAGGTACTTTCCTTCCTCGTCCAATCTGCCGAATTTTCGGTGTGATGTTGGTCGGATAATTGGATCGAGTTCGTGGACACCAGGGCTGTAGCCTTGGAAGGTGCGACGTGGATATGGTGGTGATTTCACTCTTTGGTCATGTGGGTGGCAAGGAATAGACGTCTGGGGGTCCCTGGGGTTAGTGGATTTGGCAGCTCTCGAGTCGTGTCGAAGGCCTAACTCGGAAAGAACAAATGTCAGAAACAAGGAGCTATGCGGAGGTTTTTTTTCGAACGATAGCTTAGCACTTTGGCGCCAACGACGACGATGCCTGTGGGTATCGTAACCCTCTTGGGGCGTCGTTGTGGTTACCTTCTCCCCGCGCGGGCTCCGGGTGAAAACCCTTGATCGTATGGTCATGCGGCGGTGGTACGGTGTGTCGTTACCCTCTTGGAGGCGTCATCCCGGTTTCCCTGGGTCTAGCTTCGTGGTCTCCGATGACGAGTTTTGATTTTTCCTGTTTCCTTGTGTGTATCTTGATCTGCTTTGTAAGGGTTCCTTCTACGACGGTTGTTTTATCTATAAAGGGGGATAAAAGATTGTTTGGAGAAGAAACTAATTAGTTGCTTAATTCGCACACTACAACAAATGTGATTATCTGTGACGCACATTCTATGACGATTCTGTGAAAAAACGTCATATTTTATGAAAAAACGTCACAGTTTAGATGAATCCCTGACGTTTTTTTACTGAATCGTCACAGAATGTGCATCATATGTTATCACATTTGTTGTAGTAGCTGAGTTACTACCTTCATACTGATTTATTAGGTTAATGTGGAGTTTAAGAAAAAAGTTTAACTTTGGAAATGTATACCATTAAATTCATATTTAAAAGACCTTTACAATGATATACATTTTTGACATGTTATTTATATTTTATTATTTAAATTTATAGTCAAATATTTTTCTTAAACTTCATGTTAGCCCAACAAACTGGTAGGAAGGAAGTAGGATTTTTGATTGGTATAGGCGAATTAATTAGCTGCTAGCTAGCGTCAGTCCACGACTTGGCAGGATCATCAAATAGGAGTAATAATGACATAATGTAGAGTAGTAGTACTACTATTGCTCATGTCCATTGATCGATTGCGTACGATCTGTCTGCTTCGTTTGCTCGGGCGAAGTGGGCAACTTGATTAGTATAACATTCTGACACTGATCATTTGTCCGTTTGTTAAGTCACAATCGATCACTTGGGAGAAAGAATATGTTTTTAATTCCCTGTCAGGTGGTCTCTCTCTAGATTTTGGCTGCCCAAACATGGGATCCGTGACTTCACACTTGCTAGGCTAGCTAGCAAATTGACCATGGTGTGGATCATGCATGCACATAAATTATTAACTGATCTGGACGCACTACCTAGGTGTATGTATATAGATCATCTGGACGTTGGTCACTTCATTCCCATTTTAACAATATTCTCACGCAACTGAGACAGTGTCGTCGTTCTTTCAAATGATCATGGGATCCGTGACTTCACACTTGAGCTTTATTATTACTTAGTAGATTGTCAAGAAGTACTCCAACAATTTTAGGGTATAATAAGACACACTATTATTAGTGTACAATTTTGACCAGTCATAGATACGCAAGAGAGTATATGGATTGTATTGTATATGTAAGAATAATGTCGCTGCATTTGTCTTTTGTCATATGTTCTTTTATTAACCTAATGCATGGACATATTATAGTGAAAACCATAATGAAAATTACAAGGAGAGTGTGAAGAATTCAAAACACATGATGCACCTTAAATTTAATAAGGAATCCAGGAGGGCATATATCTGAAATCGACCATGGGATCCGTGACTTCACACTTGCTGGGCTAGCTAGCAAATTGACCATGATGGACCATGCATGCACTACCTAGGTGTGTAGATCATCTGGACGTTGGTCACTTCATTCCCATTTTAACAATATTCTCACGCAACTGAGACAGTATCGTCGTTCTTCAAATGATCATGGGACCCGTGACTTCACACTTGGGATTTATTATTACTTAGTAGATTGTCAAGAAGTACTCCAACAATTTTAGGGTATAATAAGACACACTATTATTAGTGTACAATTTTGACCAGTCATAGATACGCAAGAGAGTATATGGATTGTATTGTATATGTAAGAATAATGTCGCTGCATTTGTCTTTTGTCATATGTTCTTTTATTAACCTCATGCATGGACATATTATAGTGAAAACCATAATGAAAATTACAAGGAGAGTGTGAAGAATTCAAAACACATGAAGCACCTTAAGTTTAATAAGGAATCCAGGAGGGCATATATCTGAAATCGACCATGGGATCCGTGACTTCACACTTGCTGGGCTAGCTAGCAAATTGACCATGATGGACCATGCATGCACTACCTAGGTGTGTAGATCATCTGGACGTTGGTCACTTCATTCCCATTTTAACAATATTCTCACGCAACTGAGACAGTATCGTCGTTCTTCAAATGATCATGGGATCCGTGACTTCACACTTGGGATTTATTATTACTTAGTAGATTGTCAAGAAGTACTCCAACAATTTTAGGGTATAATAAGACACACTATTATTAGTGTACAATTTTGACCAGTCATAGATACGCAAGAGAGTATATGGATTGTATTGTATATGTAAGAATAATGTCGCTGCATTAGTCTTTTGTCATATGTTCTTTTATTAACCTCATGCATGGACATATTATAGTGAAAACCATAATGAAAATTACAAGGAGAGTGTGAAGAATTCAAAACACATGATGCACCTTAAGTTTAATAAGGAATCCAGGAGGGCATATATCTGAAATCGACCATGGGATCCGTGACTTCACACTTGCTGGGCTAGCTAGCAAATTGACCATGATGGACCATGCATGCACTACCTAGGTGTGTAGATCATCTGGACGTTGGTCACTTCATTCCCATTTTAACAATATTCTCACGCAACTGAGACAGTATCGTCGTTCTTCAAATGATCATGGGATCCGTGACTTCACACTTAGGCTTTATTATTACTTAGTAGATTGTCAAGAAGTACTCCAACAATTTTAGGGTATAATAAGACACACTATTATTAGTGTACAATTTTGACCAGTCATAGATACGCAAGAGAGTATATGGATTGTATTGTATATATAAGAATAATGTCGCTGCATTTGTCTTTTGTCATATGTTCTTTTATTAACCTCATGCATGGACATATTATAGTGAAAACCATAATGAAAATTACAAGGAGAGTGTGAAGAATTCAAAACACATGATGCACCTTAAGTTTAATAAGGAATCCAGGAGGGCATATATCTGAAATCGACCATGGGATCCGTGACTTCACACTTGCTGGGCTAGCTAGCAAATTGACCATGATGGACCATGCATGCACTACCTATGTGTGTATATCATCTGCATGTTGGTCACTTCATTCCCATTTTAACAATATTCTCACGCAACTGACAGTATCGTCGTTCTTTAAATGATCATGGATCCGTGACTTCACACTTGGGATTTATTATTACTTAGTAGATTGTCAAGAAGTACTCCAACAATTTTAGGGTATAATAAGACACACTATTATTAGTGTACAATTTTGACCAGTCATAGATACGCAAGAGTATATGGATTGTATTGTATATGTAAGAATAATGTCGCTGCAATTGTCTTTTGTCATATGTTCTTTTATTAACCTCATGGACATATTATTATAGTGAAAACTATAATGAAAATTACAAGGAGAGTGCGAAGAATTCAAAACACATGATGCACCTTAAGTTTAATAAGGAATCCAGGAGGGCATATATCTGAAATCGACGGCTTGCCACATATGTAAAAAAAGGGTGATGTTACTAGTTACTCACCCTTTTCTTTATTACTCAAATAAGCCATGAGTAATAAAGAAAAGAGTAAATTCCATATTTTACCCCCTAATTTATCCCTTTTTACATTAATTATCCCATTTAGCAACTTTTCATCCTAATTACCCTATTTAGCAAAAGTTTTGCCAAATTTTACCTCCTCTAAAGATTTAAGAGCATTTTTACTGGTTGGTCTACACCGTCAAGTCCATGGGGTATTACATGTCATCGTCATTACTTAGTTGGGCATGAGTCGATCCTACCAATCTCAATATTTTTCTGGTCTCACCACTCACCACACGCATCTTTGGGATCCATGGATGCATGCGATCCAACTATATGGAGTTTTATGTAATGTCATATTGCAGAAGTTGTGATCTGTATGTACAGACCAATACATTCTGATCGGAGATATCTATGTGTTCACCAATCTGTATGAATGAACTCGGTGGCTCAACCAAAAAACAAAACGGATCAACTCGTTCAATCAGACTTGTTCATGCGGCCTATATCCACATGTCAAAATGCTAGAAAAAAATTATAGGGGGTAAAAATTGGCAAAAGTACAACTAAATAGGGTAATTTGGATGAAAAATGGTTAAATGGGGGTAATTAGTGTCAGAAAAGACAAACTAGAGGGTAAAAATTAGAATTTACTCTAAAGAAAACATTGGATTAGTATAACATTCTGACACTGATCATCTGTCCATTTGTTAAGTCACCATCGATCACTCGTGTCAGGTGGTCTCTCTCTAGATTTTGGCTGCCCAAACATGGGATCCGTGACTTCACACTTGCTAGGCTAGCTAGCAAATTGACCATGGTGGACCATGCATGCACATAAACTATTAACTGATCTGGGCGTACTACCTAGGTGTATAGATCATCTGCACGTTGGTCATTTCATTCCCATTTTAACAATAATTTCACGCAACTGAGACGGTATCGCCGTTCTTCAAATCATCATGGGATCCGTGACTTCACATTAGTAGTGGACTGACATGCATGCAAGGACGGATCAAAGCTAGCTAAAGCACAAATAATCAAGTCTTCCGCGTGCCAAGAAGTACTTCAGCAATTTTAAGATACACATAAGACACTATTATTAGGTGTACAAGTTTGACCAGTCATATATATGCAAGAGTACGTATATCTGCATATGGATTGTACATGTAAGAATCTGCGGTTGCTACATTTGTCCTGTATGTCATATGTTATTTTATATTAATCTTATGATCATATTATAGTGTTGTACATACAGATTGTGAAAATGTCAAAACACATGATCTAGTTTAATAAGAAGAGAACAGGGCAGTAGCCTAGTGGTTGGGTCACAGTTGTCGTATCCCAGCAGTCGGAATTGGATCCCTGTTAGTTATGAATTTTCCATATTCTCTCGCCGACCCACTTCTTCTATATCAAAAAAATGTCTAGTTCCTCCTAACACTGTTTCATTTTTTTGTTAAATAAGAAATCGAGGAGGGCGTATATCTCACTACTGGAAAAACCCTCTTCGGTTCAACGTGAACAATGCCAGCAGTCCCGGCCTGTCACAGCCCGCGACTAGTGCTAGCACTAGTCCCGGACCGTGAGGACTCTAACGGCTAGAAACGACCGTAGTCACTAGTCCCGGGCCGGACCACATCTCTAGTCCCGGTCCGTAATACGGCCCGGGACTAATGACCTGGAGCAGGACATCTGGTATTTTAGTGGACTATTAGTCCCGGGTCGTATCATGGCCCGGGACTAGTTGTCCATCACTATATATTCTACTTCTTGTCCTGCTACCCTAAAGCATATGGTGGCCATTTTTCTCAAAGAAGCAAGCGAGTTCATGCCATTTTTTCTCAAGATTTGTCAAGATTTAGTTTGCAACCCCTAAATCCAAAGCTTTAAAAGGTTAGAACTTCATTCTTTCATCTCTTATTGCTACTTTAGCTCTATAATGCTCTAGAAGTATATATAGAGATATGGATCAATGCATGCATGCTCTAGAAGTAGAAGGATTTTGATATATATGTGTAACAAATTTTGACTAGGCACATAGTTACTGAAAATTGAAATGTGTAATTTTAGAGTTTCAGAGCTTAGAATGGAATGAGATTTTCACTGATAGAACAATAATAAAAAAACTTCACATTTATCATGTTGATTGTTTTCTCCAATTCACAAATTGGTGCATGTAAATTTTTCAAAATTCAAAATTAATACTCTAGAAGCTCTCAATATAACTTGTAATGATTTTATCATGTCGTGTAATGGTTTTTGATATACTTTTACTATAATGCAGATGGTCCGGGAATGGATGTACGTTACTGACCGATGCTCTGGCGAGTTCATTAATGGCGTGCATGAATTCATCCGTGTTGCTGATGCAAATAAGAGCAATGGTTTTGTATTTTGTCCATGTAGTGGATATAGGAATCAGAAGGATTACTCTGACTCAAAAACCCTTCACAGCCACCTGTTGAAGTCCGACTTCATGCCTAGTTACAATTGTTGGACGAAGCATGGAGAGATAGGGGTTATAATGGAAGACAATGAAGAAGAGGAGGAGGATGAAAACTATCATGGTTTTCCCGAGTACGGAGATACTTCCATGGGGGATGCTGAAGGGGAGGATGAAGAAGAGACACATGATGAACCCGCTGATGATCTTGGACGGACCATTGCCGATGCACGAAGATATTGTGAAACTGAAAAGGATAGGGAGAAGTTCAATCACATGTTAGAGAATCACAAAAGGTCGTTGTACCCAAATAGCGAAAATGGTCTGAAAAAGCTGGACAACACACTGGAATTGCTGCGATGGAAGGCTGAGTGTGCTATACCTGACTCCTCGTTTGAAAAGTTGCTAAAAATGATGAAGAATATGCTTCCAAAAGATAATGTATTGCCCGCCAATACGTACGAAGCAAAGAAGGTTGTCTGCCCTCTAGGTTTAGAGGTTCAGAAGATACATGCATGCCCTAATGACTGCATCCTCTACCGCGGTGAGGAGTACGAGAATTTAGATGCATGCCCGGTATGCACTTCACTTTGGTATAAGATTAGACGAGATGACCCTGGTGACGTTGAGGGCGAGCCCCCCCCTTGAAGGGTTTCGCGGCATAGTAAATCAAAATTTTCTACGGAGCGAACAGAGGGAAAGCCAAGATCTAATCTAGGAGATGCAAACAACGAGAGAGATTGGATTAGATCTTCATACCCTTGAATATTCAGACAAATGGAACGCTCCGTAACGTGGGTGATGTAGTCGCTTCTCCTCCTCGCGATCCGATCCGATCTAGCACCACAAGTGGCGGTGCCTCCATGAGATGCACACTGCGACACCTCGGCGTCCTCCTTCCTCGGACCAGCGAGTATGGTGGAGAGATAGATTGATCTACAACACGACGGGCGTGGTGTATATGGTGGAGAATTTACTGCAGGCTTCGCCACAAGCATCGGGAGGGAGAGAGGAAGGTAGCAAGGCTGCTAGGGCTTGGAGGAAGGTGTGTGTGTGAGGGGCGACCACCCCTATATATAGAGGGGCGCCAGCCCTGCCCTCCTCCAAGCCTATCTCTAGTTTAAACAATTTAAACTCTCCCTTATCTAGAAATCCTATCTCTAGATTTAAACGATTTAAACTCTCCCTTATCTAGAAATTCTATCCCGAGATTTAAACGAGTCAAATCTCTCTAGAATCATTTGGGCCCTATGGGCCTTGTGCCCTGGCCCAATGCCAGACACTCCCTCATAGGCACATGCCCTCCCGGAAGGTGGGGTCATGTTGGTCCCTTCGGGAAGGTTCTAGAAGCTTAGGTAATACCGATTAACCGGAACAATTCGAACTCCAAAACTGCCTTTATATGAATCTTATTCTCCGGACCATTCCGGAACCTCTCGTGATGTCCCGGATCCCATCCGAGACTCAACAAAAATTCATAAACCAATTATCCAATCTATCCTAGCCGAGATACGTTAAGTGTGTGACCTCGGGTTCGAGAATATAGACATGATCTTCTATCAATAATCAGCGGTCTGCAGGCACCCATATTGACTCCACACATTCATCGATGATCATATCGGATGAACCACGATGCCGAGATTCAATCAATCCCATATATATATTCCTTTGTCTCGCGATATTTTACTTTCCGAGATTTGATCGTCGTCTGCCATACCTAGTTCAATCTCGTTCACAAGTACTTTACTCGTTCCGTAATCCGATATCACTTTGTGATTAACCCCTTAACCACATGCTTGCAAGCGGTGTTGATATCGATTACAGTGGGCTGAAGTATATCTCTCCGACTTGGGAGGGACAAATTCCATCTCGATACATACAACCCAATGATACTTTCCGATCACCGAGACACCTTTATGATCACCCTCTCATAGGATGACGTTTGATGAACTCAAAGCTTTCTTCGGTACTGTGAGTTGCATTATCTCATGGTCTAAGGAATACAATATTTGACATAGGAAAAGCTTCGCAAAGATGAACATGATGAAACGATCTAATTGCTTCGCTTAGTTTGGGTCATCCATCATATCATTCTCCCAATGATATGATCTCATTATCAATTGACAACTCATGTCTATGGTTAGAAAACCTTAACCATCATTGATCAATGAGCTAGTCCATAGAGGCGTACTAGGGACATGGTGTTGTTTACAAACCACACAAGTATTAAAGTTTCGCTTAATACAATTCTAGCATGGAACATAAACTTTATCATGAACAAGAATTATAATAATAACATCTTTATTATTGCCTCTAGGCATAATTCCACAGTCTCCCACTTGCACTAGAGTCAATAATCTAGTTTACATGGCAACAATCTCACACCCATGGAATCGAGGTGTTGATCATGTTTTACACGTGGAAGAGGTTTAGTCAATGGATCTGCGACATTCAGATCCGTATGTACTTTGCTAATCTTCGATCTCCATACGCTATATAATCTCGGATTATATGAAACTCTTGATTGATATGCTTGGTCTTTGGATGATATCTTGGTTCCTTAGCGAGTGCTATGGCGCCGATGTTGTCACACAATATCTCGATGGGTCCAATGCACTTGGAACCACGCCAAGCTCGATGATGAAGTTTCGATCCAAACTCCTTCACTTGACGCTTCGGCAGCCATGTATTCCGCTTCTACTGTAGATCCCGCGATCACGCTTTGCTTGCAGCTTCTCCAGCTCACAGCTCCTCCATTCAAAATATACACGTATCCTGTCTGAGATTTAGAATCATCCTTGTCGGTGTCGAAACTAGCGTCGATGTAACCTTTTACGACAAGCTGTTCATCACCCCCATAGACTAAGAACATTTCTTTAGTTCTATTTAGGTACTTTAGGATGTTCTTCACGGCTGTCCAGTGTTCCACTCCTGGATCACTTTGATATCTGCTCGTCAAACTAAGAGCATTGGACACATCCGGTCTAGTACACAGCATGGCATACATGATGGAACCTATGGCCGAGGCATAAGGCACTTTGCTCATTGCTTACCTATCATTTTCCCGAGCTGATCACTGAGCCTGGCTCAATATCTTACCTGACAACATAGGCACTGAACCTTTCTTTGCCTTATCCATTACGAACCTTTTCGAACTTTGTCTAGGTATGTACTCGCTTAAAGCTATCAGCGTCTTTGTCTATCTCTATAGATCTTGATGCCCAATATATAAGCAGCTTCACCTAGGTCTTTCATTGAAAACACTTGTTCAAATAACTCTTCACATCGTTAAGCATGTTGATGTCATTTCCGATAATCAATATGACATCCACATACGTACCGTAAACGTCACGAACTCCCACTCACTTTCTTGTAGATGCAAGCTTGAGCAATTTGGAACAAATCCAAAGCTCTTGATCACTTGATCAAAACGAAGGTTCCAACTCGAGATGCTTGCTTGATCCATAAATGGAACGTGAAGTTTGCATACTTTACTAGCATCCTTAGGATCGACAAAACCTTCGGTTGCATCATATACAACTCTTCATCAATGTTCCCATTGAGGAAAGCGATCTTGACATCCATCCGCCATATTTCATAATCATGAAACGCAGCAATTGCTAATAAAATCCGAATGGACTTAAACATCGCTACGGAGAGAAAGTCTCATCGTAGTCAACACCTTGAACTTGTCGAAAACCTTTTGCGACAAGCCGTGCTTTATAGACGGTAACATTACCATCCGCGTCGCTTTCTTCTTGAAAATCCATTTGCACTCAACGGCCTTCGGTCGCTAGGAGGGTCCACCAAAGTCCATACTTGGTTTTCGCTCATGGATCCCAATTGGATTTCATGGCTTCCAGCCATTTCTCGATGTCCGGGCTCATCATCGCTTCCTCATAGTTCGTGAGGTTCACCGTCTTCTACCAACAAGACAGTCAAGACAGGTTGCTGCACACTCGGGGAGGGGCACGCGACCTTGTCGACTGCGACGTTCAAGAGCAAGATCGTCCAAGCTTCATGATCCTTGTCATTAGCTTCCTCTATTGTTGGTGCAGTGGAACAATTTCAGTCTTTGCGCTACTCCAATTCAAGAGAAGGTTCAATAACCTCGTCTAGCTCTACTTTCCTCCCACTCACTTCTTTCGAGAGAAATTCCTTCTCAAGAAAGGAACCGTTCTTCATGACAAACACTTTGCCTTGATCGTGATAGAAGGTATACCCAATAGTTTCCTTAGGGTATCCTATGAAGACGCATTTCTCGCTTTGGGTTCGAGCTTGTCGGCATCAATTTCTTGACGAAGCTTCGCATCCCCAAACTTTAAGAAACGACAACTTAGGTTTAGCACCAAACCACAGTTCATACGGTGTCGTCTCAACGGATTTAGATGGATCCCTATTTAAAGTGAATACAGCGTTTCTAATGCATAACCCCAAAATGATAACGGCAAATCATAAGAGACATCATTGATGGACCATATCTAATAGGATTCGATTCATGCTCGGACACACCATTGCTGTGGTGTTCCGTGGCGTGAGTTGTGAAACGATTCCACTTGCTTTAAGATGCGTGAGAAAATCATAACTCAAATATTCACCTCCACGATCGGATCATAGAAACTTAATCTTTACATTACGATGGTTCTCCACTTCATTCGAAATTCCTTGAACTTTTCAAATGTTTCAGATTTATGTTTCATTAAATAGATATACCCATATCTACTTAAGTCATCGGTAAAAGTGAGAAATAGCGATATCCACCGCCGAAACACTCATCGGTCCGCATACATCGGTATGTATGATTTCCAACAAATCATTGCTCGCTCCATCATAATGGGAGAACGGGTTTTGATCATCTTGCCCATGAGGCATGGTTCCCATGTGTCAAATGATTCAAAATCAAGAGACTCCAAAAGTCCATCGAATGGAGTTTCTTCATGCGCTTTACACCAATATGACCTAGACGATTACCACAAATAAGTAGTATTATCATTATCCACTTTGCATCTCTTAGCCTCAATGTTATGGATGTGTGTTTCATCCTTCGAGATTTAGAAGAAATAAACCATTCACAAGAGGTGCATGACCATAAAAGATGTTACTCATATAAATAGAACAACCATTATTCTCCGATTTAAATGAATAACCGTCTTGCAATAAACACTATCCGAAATGATGTTCATGCTCAACGCAGCACATAATAACATTTATTAAGGTTTAAAACTAATCCCGAAGGTAAAACTAAGGAGAGCGTCGACGGCCATCACATCAACTCTTGATCCGCTGCCAACGCATCGTCACCTCATCCTCGCAAGCCGCTCATTCCGTAGCTGCTTCGAGTTACAAATATTAGCAACAACCGTATCAAATACCCGGCACTACAACGAGGGCTAGTAAGGAAAACATCAATAACATGTATATCAAATATACCTTTGATGGTGCCACCTTCTTGTCCGCTAAGTACTTGGACGATTGCCCAAAGTGACCCTTGTCCTTGCAATAGAAGCACTCGATGTCCGGCTTGGGACCAGACTGAGCTTCTTCTCGCGAGGGCATTGCGCTTCCGCCGCCTTCTTGAAGGGCTTCTTTGCTCCTTACCTTTCTTAAAGGAGGGCTTGTTGACCATCAACACATGATTATCCTTCTTGATGTCCACTTCCGCAGCCTTCACTGCGAAGAGCTCGGTGATCGTATCGATGGAACCAATGATTATGAGTCACTACAAAACTTTTGTAGCCGGAGGGAGTGATTGCAGAACCTGTCAATCTTGAGCTCCTCTGGAATCGTGCATTCCAGTTGCTCAAGGCGTTGAGTGTAGCCCACATCTTTATGGCGTGCTCACTAACTGAACTCCTTCCTCCATCTTGCTTAAAGAACTTCTCGAGATCTCATTTCTCTCGGAACGGGCTTGAGTGCGAAACATGGTTTTCAGCTCCTCGAGAATCTCAAAGGGCCCGGATAGGTTTCAAAACGATTTTGAAGCTCGGTTCCATAGCAAACAACATGGTGCTCTTAATCACACCATAATCATCTTTCTTGTTGATAGACAGCTTTCTCATCACCGGTGCGATTGCAGGGGTCACCTAACGCTTTACCAAGGACATAGTCCTTTGTCCGCTGATGTAATGATTCTTAGATTGGAACCAGTTGGTGAAGTTAGACCCATTGTTTCTAAGCTTTCCTTTCTCGGAAAAACGTTGAAGTTGAAGTTGGACTTGGCCATTGGATCTACAAGATTTTCAAGTACAATTTAGACTATGTTCATGATAAATAGTTCAACTTAATCAAATTACTAGATGAACTCCCACTAAATTCAACATCCATCAAGTTGTTTAGTGCAAACGATCCAAATTCACCACACCTAATCCGATCATCACGAGAAGAGATGTGGTTTCAATGGTGGACAACAAAGTGTCGATCATATCATTCATATGACTCATGCTTAACCTTTCGGTTCTTGTGTTCCGAGGCCATGTCTGTACATGCTAGGCTCGTCAAGTTAGACCCAAGTATTTCCCGTGTGCAAAAACTGGCTTGCACCCGTTGTATGTGAACGTAGAGTCTATAGCACCCTATCATCACGTGATGCTTGGAAACGACGAACTTTCGCAACGGTGCATACTTGGGGAGAACACAGTTTTTATCTTGATCTTTAAGTGAGGAATCATCTTATAATGCTACCGTCGCGATCTAAGCATAATAAGATACATAAAGGGATAAACATCACATGCATATAACTTTATGTGACATGGTATAGCCAATCTTCGCGCAATGATCTCCATCTTGTGTGTTCCGGCATGATCTCCATCACTCCACCATGATTGCCTCCACCACGAATAGCAACTACAACTATTACTAACTACTTAGCGATAAAGTAAAGCTATTACATGGCGTATAAGAAGTTGACTCGCAGGTCATACACAATTATAAATACAACCATATGGCTCCTGCCGGCTGTGTACTCATCGACATGCAAGTCGTGAAACATTACAAAACATGATCATCGCATACAATATACACATCACATCTTGGGCCATACCATATCACGTAAAACACTCGCAAAACAAGTTAGCCTCTACTTTGTTGTTGCATGTTTTACGTGGCTTATGGGAGTAGATGCTAAGAACGATTCTTACCTACGGAAAGCCACAACGGTGATATTATGGTTGCCAAACTCGTGTTAATCCCATGACAACTATAGTGAGAGAACGACATCCACCACCGCATGTGTGGTACAAGCCACACGTCAAGTCGGAGCCGGTCTCGAACGACGTCGCGTAAGGTTGGCCTGGACCGCTTCAATCTCACTATCCCGTCATAAGAAGAACACAAACAAGAGGCTTGCAAGAAAACATCAACGCCCGCAACAACCATGTTGTGTTCTACTCGTGAATCACATCTACATAGATCTAGCTCGATACCCTTTGAAGGGTTTCGGCATAGTAAATCAAAATTTTCTACGAGCAAACAGAGGAAAGCCAAGATCTAATCTAGGAGATGCAAACAACGAGAGATTGGATTAGATATTCATACCCTTGAAGATTCAGACAGCGGAACGCTCCGGAACGTGGGTGATGTAGTCGTACTCGCTTCTCCTCCTCGCGATCCGATCCGATCTAGCACCACAAGTGGCGGTGCCTCCGTGAGATGCACACGTGCAGCACCTCGACGTATCCTCCTTCCTCGGACCAGCGAGTATGGTGGAGAGATAGATTGGATCTACAACACGACGACGTGGTGTATATGGTGGAGAATTTCTGCTGCAGGGCTTCGCCTACAAACAGTCGGGAGGGAGAGAGGAAGGTAGCAAGGCTGCTAGGGCTTGGAGGAAGGTGTGTGTGTAGGGGGCGCACCACCCCTCTATATATAGAGGGGGGGCGGCCAGCCCTTGCCCCTCCTCCAAGCCTATCTCTAGTTTAAACAATTTAAACTCTCCCTTATCTAGAAATCCTATCTCTAGATTTAAACGATTTAAACTCTCCCTTATCTAGAAATTCTATCCCGAGATTTAAACGAGTCAAATCTATCTAGAATCGGCTGAGCCCTATGGGGCCTTGTGCCCCTGGCCCAATGCGTCCAGGACACTCCCTCATAGGCCCATGCCCCCTCCCGGAAGGTGGGGCCACGTTGGTCCCTTCCGGAAGGTTCTAGAAGCTTAGACAATACCGATTAACCGGAACAATTCAACTCCAAAAACTGATCGCTTTATATGAATCTTATTCTGGACCATTAGGAACCTCTCGTGATGTCCCGGATCCCATCCGAGACTCGAACAAAAATTCATAAACCAATTATCCAATCTATCCTAGCATCGATACGTTAAGTGTGTGACCTGCGGTTCGAGAATATGCGACATGATCTTCTATCAATAATCAACGAGTGGGCACCCATATTGACTCCACACATTCATCGATGATCATATCGGATGAACCACGATGAGGATTCAATCAATCCCATATATATATTCCCTTTGTCTCGCGATATTTTACTTCGAGATTTGATCGTCGGTGCATCATACCTAGTTCAATCTCGTCACGCAAGTACTTTACTCGTTCCGTAATCCGATATCACTTTGTGATTAACCCCTTAACCACATGCTTGCAAGCGGTGTTGATATCGACACGAGTGGGCCAAGTATATCTCTCGACTTGGGAGGGACAAATTCCATCTCGATACATACAACCCAACATACTTTCCGATCACCGAGATACACCTTTATGATCACCCTCTCATAGGATGACGTTTGATGACCTCAAAGCTTTCTTCCGTACAGGAGTTGCATTATCTCATGGTCTAAGGAATACAATATTTGACATAGGAAAAAGCTTCGCAAAGATGAACACGATGAAACGATCTAATTGCTTCGCTTAGTTTGGGTCTGTCCATCATATCATTCTCCCAATGATATGATCTCATTATCAGTTGACAACTCATGTCTATGGTTAGGAAACCTTAACCATCATCGATCAATGAGCTAGTCCATAGAGGCGTACTAGGGACACGGTGTTGTTTACAAACCACACAAGTATTAAAGTTTCCGCTTAATACAATTCTAGCATGGAACATAAACTTTATCATGAACAAGAATTATAATAATAACATCTTTATTATTGCCTCTAGGGCATAATTCCAACACCCCCCCGGAAGAGGGTTCCTGCCAAGGTGATGTGGTATGCTCCTATAATACCACGGTTGAAACACTTATTCAGAAACAAAGAGCACACCAAGTTGTTGCGATGCCATAAATAGGAACGTAAGTCAGACGGGATGTTGAGACACCCCGCTGATGGGTCGCCATGGAGAAAAATCGATAGAAAGTACCCGGACTTTGAAGATGGCGCAAGGAGTTTAAGGTTTGGTCTAAGTACATATGGCATGAATCCCTTTGGGGAGCAGATCTCCAGTCATAGCACCTGGCCCGTGACTCTATGCATCTATAACCTTTCTCCTTGGTTATGCATGAAGCGGAAGTTCATTATCATGCCAGTGTTGATCCAAGGTCCGAAGCAACCCGGCAACGACATTGATGTGAACCCGGCATACGCATGTGGGATGAGCACAAGCAGGAAGAATTTAACCTCCGAGCATTGCTTTTCGTAACAATAAATGATTGGCCTGCTCTTAGTAACCTTTCAGGACAGTCCAACAAGGGATACAATGCATGCACACACTGTCTAGATGAGACTGAAAGTATATATTTGGAAAATTCTAAGAAGAATGTGTACAATGATCATCGTCGATTTCTTTTGGCCAAGCATCCCTTAAGAAAGAAAGGCAAGCATTTCAACGGTCTGGCATGTCACCAGACTAAGCCTAAGGAGCATACTGGTGCTGATATATTTGATATGGTCAAAGATTTGGATCAAATAGTAACCTTTGGAAAGGGTCCTGGCGGAAAATCTGTTCTGAAGGACGCTGAAGGACACGCACCCATGTGGAAGAAGAAATCTATATTTTGGGAGCTACCATATTGGAAATTCTTAGAGTTCCGCTCTGCAATCGATGTGATGCATGTGACGAAGAATCTTTGCGTGAACCAGCTAGGCTTCTTGGGCGTGTATGGGAAGACAAAATATACACCGGAAGCACGAAATGACCATCAACGTATGAAAGACCTAGATGGCCTGCATCCAGAATGGTTTCAACGTCATGCCAGCTACGCTCTTACCAAACAAGAGAAGGAAATATTTTTTGAATGCCTAAGCAGTATTAAGGTCCCGTCTGGCTTCTCGTCGAATATAAAGGGAATAGTAAATATGGCAGAAAAAAGTTCCAAAACCTAAAGTCTCATGACTGCCACGTGATTATGACGCAAATGCTTCCGATTGCATTGAGGGGGCTTCTACCAGATAATGTTCGAGTACCCATTGTGAAGTTATGTGCATTTCTCAATGCAATCTCTTAGAAGATAATCAATCCTGAAGATCTACCACGGTTAGAGAATGATGTGGTCCAATGTCTTGTCAATTTTGAGTTGGTGTTCCCACCATCCTTCTTCAATATTTTGACGCACCTGCTGGTTCACCTAGTCGAAGAGATTTCCATTCCCCGTCCTGTATTTCTACACAATATGTTCCCCTTTGAGAGGTTCATGGGAATATTAAATAAATATGTTCATAACCGTGCTAGGCCAGAAGGAAGCATCTCCAAGGGCTATGGAACAGAGGAGGTCATTAAATTTTGTGTTGACTTTGTTCCTGACCTTAGGCCGATTGGTCTTCCTCAATCGCGGTATGAGGGGAGACTGAGTGGAAAGGGTACTCTAGGAAGGAAATCAATAATATGTAGGGACGGACATTCTTACACCGAAGCACATTACACCGTTCTACAGAATTCTATCTTGGCAGCCCCATATATCGAGGAACGCAATAAAATCTTACGCTCCAACAACCCTGGAAAGCATGACTCTTGGATTAGAGATGAACACATGAAGAGTTTTGGCGGTTGGTTGCAACATATCATCAAAAACAACACTCTTGGAGATCAGCTATACTTGTTGTCTATGTCACCATTTTCGACTATATCGACTTTCCAAGGGTACGAGATAAATGGGTATACATTTTACACAATCTCCCAAGATAAAAAGAGCACCAACCAAAACAGTGGTGTCCGCTTTGATGCAACAGACAACAATGGGTCAAAGACCACATATTATGGTTACATAGAGGAGATATGGGAACTTGACTATGGACCTACTTTTAAGGTCCCCTTTTTTCGATGCAAATGGGTCAAGCTGACAGGAGGAGGGGTTGAGCTAGACAAGAAATACGAAATTACATTGTTGGATCTCAACAATCTTGGGTACTTAGATGAACCATTCATCCTAGCCAATGATGTGGCTCAGGTTTTCTATGTGAAGGACATGTCTACCAAACCTAGAAAAATAAAAAATAAGAAAAAGAATACATCAGACGATGAGCCAAATCTCCACATAGTTCTTTCAGGAAAAAGAAACATCGTGGGAGTGGAGGACAAGACAGACATGTCAGAATATTGTGATAAGTTTCATGAAATTCTGCCCTTCGCGGTGAAGGATGACCCAATCATCATGTTAATGAATGAATATGCTCCATGGATACGGCGGGATCAGAAAGGAACACACGCGAAGAAATGATGTGTAATAATTGTAACATTTTATGAGTGAAGATGCTCCATGTATCCATTTTTATCATGTTGTCTGCAAAATATCTTGAGTGTGTTAGTCCCGTTTTGTGGCTGGACCTAGACTAAGGGGGGCCTTTAGTCCCGATTCGTACTTACCATTAAGATCTTATCTCCAAACGCGTGAGGTCACATATTAGGGAGTGCCTCTATGACCAGTTTCTTGGAGATGCCGGAGGACTGGGCTCCGACGGCATCTCCCTGAAACTGGCCGTAGTGGTGTCCCTGCTCTCAAAAACCATCTTGCAGCTTGTAACTTCTCTAACTAGATCAATACGCCTGGGAGCTAACTAATTTCACATATTAGGGAGTGCCTCTATGACCAGTTTCTTGGAGATGCCGGAGGACTGGGCTTCGGCAGCATCTCCCTGAAACTAGCCGTAGTGGTGTCCCTGCTCTCAAAAACCATCTTGGAGATGGCTCAAACTGGCTGGAGGACTGGACTCACAAGGATGCCTATTTATAGTACAAGCAGCTCGGCATAGTGTCGACACTCATGACATAATGTCGACACTCACCCCCTATTATTAGTGCTGACTCATGTTTTATCCCGGTTGGTGTCTCAAACCGGGACTAAAGGTTCATCTTTAGTCCCGGTTGGTGACACCATCCGGGACAAGGTACAAGCCGCACGACATAATGTCGACACTCACCCCTATTATTAGTGTTGCCTGGCCCAGTCTGCCGCAATCCCTTCAGTCCCGGTTGGTTTATCCAACCGGGACTAAAGATGAAACCTCTCTTTATAGGCATTTCCCTCTATTTATAGGCTGCTCGATCCAGCATGCCCGCCCTTTCCTCTATTTATAGGTTGCTCTATTTATAGACCTTTTCCACTAAATTCAACAACATCTTCATATTTAGTCCTGGGACTAGGTAACACTCAAGAAATTTATTAATATTAAAAATGGGACAAACTGGGACTAGCTAACACTCAGGACTAAAGCCGCCCCCTTTAGTCATAATCATGCCTAGTCCTATAGTACGCAGCTTCAGGGTCTTCTTCGTCATCGTCATCATCATCGTCATCGTCATCGTCACCTGCCACTCTGGGGATCCTCAGCCATGGCATATATGGGGCACTCGCCACTCCGGCCTCGATTCACGGCCGGGGAGGGGTCTCCTAGAAGACGATGCCATCACCAGTGGGGAGGGCCTTCCTGTGGCTCTATGGCGGGTGGACTTGTGGGCACCGCAGGCGAGGATGGTCTCCCCTGGCGATGTAGCGCATTACTTTGATGATAGTACGGTTCGCCCACCACAGACGGCGGACGGCTTCGTTGTGGTTCACCGGGGTGGGCCATCACCCTCGTACCTGGCGAGCTCCCTTTCCCGCCTATTAGCGAAGAAGGCATTCCAGGTGTCGTAGTTGTCGGGATCCCACTAGGGATCCATCCGCTGCTCTGGCGTGAGCTCGTGGTAGAAGTGGTTCGTGATGGCCGCCTGGCGTGCGGAACCTTGAGGGACAGGAGGGACAAGAACCTCCGGCCAAAGATCCAAATGGCCGGGCCGTGAGTCCCGGACAAGGGTAGTTGGAGTCGCACAGCGCCTCGGTCTCCTCGAGGGTCAGAATGGCCCAGTAGGCGTTGTCCATTGTTCTAAGAGAGGACGGTGTGGATGTGTGGATATCCATGGCGCGATCGCCCTATATATAGAGGGAAAGGGCGGGAAAACTTGGCGGGAAGCTTTGGGAAATGGCGGGAAATATCTTTAGTCCCGGTTAGTGACTACGACCGGGACTAAAAGCTCTCGTAAAAAGGAAAGGGCGGGAAAACATGGCGGGAAGCGGTGGGAAATGGCGGGAAATATCTTTAGTCCCGGTTAGTGACTAAAACCGGGACTAAAAGCTCTCATAAAAAGGAAGGAGCGGGAAAACATGGCAGGAAGCGGTGGGAATTGCGGGAAATATCTTTAGTCCCAGTTAGTAACTACAACCGGGACTAAATGCATATTATATTAAGATTCTTTATATTTTTTAATAATAATAGACATATTATTTGTTTTATTTGGATTTTTACAATAAAAGATATGATTTTCCAAAGTTTTACATTTGATTTAAATTAAAAAAATAAAATTTACAAATGAAATAATTTATAAATGATGTAAACAGATGTATTTATATTATATTAAGATTCTTTATATTTTTCTGATAATAATAGACATATTATTTGTTTTATTTAGATTTTTACAATAAAAGATATGATTTTCCAAAGTTTTATATTTGATTTGAATTAAAAAAGAAAATTTACAAATGAAATAATTTATAAATGATTCAAACAGATGTATGGATATTATATTAAGATTCTTTATATTTTCTGATAATAATAGACATATTATTTGTTTTATTTGGATTTTTACAATAAAAGATATGATTTTCCAAAGTTTTATATTTGATTTGAATTAAAAAAGAAAATTTACAAATGAAATATTTATAAATGATGCAAACAGATGTATGGATATTATATTAAGATTCTTTATATTTTTCTGATAATAATAGACATATTATTTGTTTTATTTGGATTTTTACAATAAAAGATATAATTTTCCAAAGTTTTATATTTGATTTGAATTAAAAAAAGAAAATTTACAAATGAAATAATTTATAAATGATGCAAACAGATATATGGATATTATATTAAGATTCTTTATATTTTTCTAAAAATAATAGACATATTATTTGTTTTATTTGGATTTTTACAATAAAAGATATGATTTTCCAAAGTTTTATATTTGATTTGAATTAAAAAAAGAAAATTTACAAATGAAATAATTTATAAATGATGCAAACAGATATATGGATATTATATTAAGATTCTTTATATTTTTCTGATAATAATAGACATATAAAAAACACACTAGTCCCGGGTCGTGGCTTAACCCGCGACTAAAGGGGGGGTCTTTAGTCGTGAGTTAAGCCACGACCCGGGACTAGAGACCCTCTTGTCGCGGGCGGTGGCTTAGCCCGGGAATAAAGGTGCGTCCGTATATATTCCGCGCGCCAGGGAGGTGCTGCCCAGCACTTAGCATTTCTCGACGAAGACGAAGACGAAGCACACAGGCAAAGCATCGAAGACGCTGGGGAGGTGCTCCCCAACCGCTGATTCCACCGCGCCGCTGTCGCTCTACCGCCGCCCGCTCATTGCATGCTCTATCGCTCATTGCCGCTGCCGCCCGTCGTGCTCTGCGTGCCTCGTCGCCGCGCCGCCACGCCACCGCCTGCACCGCTTGCCTCGTCTTGCGTCAAGACACCGCCCGCCCGTGTCATGTGCTGCCGCCGACGTCGATCGGTGAGAGCTCGAGGGAGTACGAGCGGGTGTGTTTCTTTTGTAATTATTAGCTAGCTAGGGTTATTAATTATTGTAATTATAATTAGCTAGGATTAGGATTATATTGTTAGCTAGGGTTATTTTAATTATAATTAGCTAGGGTTATTTTTTAATTATTGTTTTAATTATAATTAGCTAGGGTTATTTTTTGTTTTAGTTATTAGCTAGGATTATATTGTTTACCACAATTAATATTAGGATTATTATAATTAGGATTATTATTTTACCATAAATAATATTAGGGTTTTTTGTTTTAGTTATTAGGATTATTGTTTTACCATAAGTAATATTAGGTTATTAATTAGGGTTATTGTTTTTTCTTTTAGTTATTAAGGTTATTGTTTTATCACAAATAATATTAGGGTTATTTTTTTTGTTTTAGTTATTAAGATTATTGTTTTACCGCAAATAATATTAGGGTTATTAATTTGTGTTATTAGGGTTATTGTTTTTTGTTTTAGTTATTAAGATTATTGTTTTACCGCAAATAATATTAGGGTTATTAATTTGTGTTATTAGGGTTATTGTTTTTTGTTTTAGTTATTAGGGTTATTGTTTTTTCTAACATGTTTAACTCTCTTTCTGTTATAGATAATTAAGTCATGGATCCATCCGAAGATCCTGGTCGCATTGGTGAAGGTTTTCTTCAGGGCATGATAAGAGGTGAAATTCCTCTTAATATTACTACGGGTGAAGATATTTTACTCGAGGAAGAGATATCCTCATACCTGAATCCATCCGGTGATGGACTAGAGGAAAACCTAATGTACCAAGGGGAAGACCGGATGGACGAAGGGCAAACAAATAACAACAATAATGATGGCCCCTCGACAGGATCCGGCTAGGTACATATATATATAAAGCCTCGTGTTACCTCTATTCATTAACTGATCTAGATATATATTAATCACTCTCTCTTCTTATTTTAGCCCACCGGATCGAAGCAATCGACAACTCGAACGAAACAAGGGCCGAACAAAAAGTTGGATGGTAATCAGAGGTTCACCATCGAAGAAATAGATGATGATGGTGAACCGATTGCTCCAGAGAAGCACCGGAGGATGTTTATAAATCAATGCGGGGTTCTTGTTAGGGACAACCTGCCAATCACCCTCCAAGAATGGAATCAGTCAAAGAAACCCGGTGAAGAATCCAACAGCTATGTCCCCGATAATGCAAAGATGACCTTTGGCAGAAGCTCATAGCGCATTTCATACTACCTCCAGCGTATGAAGAATTTGAGGTAGATGGTATTACCCCAAGGCCAAGTGGGCTTGAAAATAGAGCGAAAGTCAAGGAGTGGGCTCTGAGCAAGATGGCTGAACTGTACCGGAACCACAAGAAAAGTTTATACGTGAAATATGTCGCAAAAAGAAAACTCCAGACTTC
Organism: Avena longiglumis; assembly: GCA_030063025.1. Taxonomy (NCBI): domain Eukaryota; kingdom Viridiplantae; phylum Streptophyta; class Magnoliopsida; order Poales; family Poaceae; genus Avena; species Avena longiglumis. Next base: position 109,399,613 of record CP125974.1, read on the forward strand.
AAAGGAGTAAACGAGAAGTTGAGTGAACAGTGGCCCGATTTTGTATAGTACAAGCAATCTGATAAAGCAAAGGAAAAGTCGGCAAAGAACGCGTTAAATGCTGCCCAAAAGAAATACCATCATAAAATAGGGACAAGTGGCTACAAGAGTGTCGTCCCTAAGTGGGAAACTATGGAGAAGAAAATGAGGGCTAGAGGCGTCACTCCTGGTATAGATGGATGGCCCGAGAGGTCAAAGCATTTGTGGTACGGGCATGGGGGATCGTTGGACCCAGAAACAGGGAAGACATTATTTCATGAAAAAAATTCTAAAACCCTCCCAAGACCTTGTTCAAGCAATGAACGATGCTCAATTGGGATTGTTCTATCCTGAGAGAGAGAACGACGAGCTGACACGCGCCCTAGGGAATCCTGAATAGGGAGGACGAACACGAGGCAAGGGCGCCGGTGTGTCGTGGAAGAAAGGGTTTCCTCAGTACGATGCTAGTTACATAAGCCGTCAGAGAAAGAAGGACCGGGAGGAAGACCGGATCTCCAGGGTAGAGTAGGACCTAGATGATCTGAAGAACCTCATGCAAGAAATTAGACAAAGGCCGTCGTCGTCAACTCACCCGCAGGCTGATGATCCTGCATTGGATCTTAGCCAGCAGAGAAGCAACGTGGCTTCCACGGAGGTCCGGGCTGATGATCAAGCACTGCTGGATGATGCACCGGCTCCTCACTACCCCGTGGACGATGTCAGAGAGATGGCACAATATGAGCTACATCAGCCAATGAACAACCTGTCCTTCAAGGTGGCGATCGGCACTGCTTTACCTTGTCTACCTGGAGCACTCCACCATTCACTTCCGATTCACCAGGCTATGCTCGTGTCACGGTGGATGACATAGTGGAGGATTTTGCGGACCTAGAGATTTAAATCGCTACGTCTGAAGGCCTTATGAAACTAGGAGATGTCAAGCGCAACATCATTCTATGGAAGAAGAAGTACATCAAGTTTCCAGGCTCGGCGCCAAGGCCACTGACTCCAAGGAATCCAAGTCCACCCCGCATCGAATATCGTCAACCTCCAAGTCCACCCCAACCCGATTATCGTCAACCTCCAAGTCCACCCCGCCCCGCTGACGATCGTCGCAGCAGGAGTACATCAACTCGATCTCTGCCTCTACGCAATACTCGATCTCCGCGTCAAGTGAAGGAGTTTGCATCAGAAACTTCATCACTGAGCTTGGCGTGGTTCCAAGTGCATTGGACCCACTGGAGATATTGTGTGACAACACTGGCGCCATAGCACTCGCTAAGGAACCAAGATATCATCCAAAGACCAAGCATATCAACCGCAAGTTTCATATAATCCGAGATTATATAGCAGATGGAGATCTGAAGATTAGCAAAGTACATACGGATCTGAATGTCGCAGATCCATTGACTAAACCTCTTCCATGTGTAAAACATGATCAACACCTCGATTGCCATGGGTGTGAGATTGTTGCGATGTAAACTAGATTATTGACTCTAGTGCAAGTGGGAGACTGTTGGAATTATGCCCTAGAGGCAATAATAAAGATGTTATTATTATAATTCTTGTTCATGATAAAGTTTATATTCCATGCTAGAATTGTATTAGCGAAACTTTAATACTTGTGTGGTTTGTGAACAACACCGTGTCCCTAGTACGCCTCTATGGACTAGCCCATTGATCAATGATGGTTAAGGTTTCCTAACCATAGACATGAGTTGTCAATTGATAATGAGATCATATCATTGGGAGAATGATATGATGGATGAACCAAACTAAGAAGCAATTAGATCGTATCATCGTGTTCATCTTTGCGAAGCTTTTCCTATGTCAAATATTGTATTCCTTAGACCATGAGATAATACAGCTCCCTGGTATCGGAAGAAAGCTTTGAGGTCATCAAACGTCATCCTATGAGAGGGTGATCATAAAGGTGTCTCGTGTGATCGGAAAGTATCTCATGGGTTGTATGTATCGAGATGGGATTTGTCCTCCCAAGTCGGAGAGATACTTGGGCCCACTTAATCGATATCAACACCGCTTGCAAGCATGTGGTTAAGGAGTTAATCACAAAGTGATATCGGATTACGGAACGAGTGAAGTACTTCCGTGAACGAGATTGAACTAGGTATGACTTGCATCGACGATCGAATCTCGGCAAGTAAAATATCGCGAGACAAGGGAATATATATATGGGATTGATTGAATCGGCATCGTGGTTCATCCGATATGATCATCGATGAATGTGTGGAGTCAATATGGGTGCCTGCACTCGCTGTTGATTATTGATAGAAGATCATGTCTCGCATATTCTCGAACCCGCAGGTCACACACTTAACGTGTCTCGACGCTAGGATAGATTGGATAATTGGTTTATGAATTTTGTTCGAGTCTCGGATGGGATCCGGGACATCACGAGAGGTTCCGGAATGGTCCGGAGAATAAGATTCATATAAGGCAGTGCAGTTTTTGGAGTTCGGAATTGTTCCGGGTTAATCGGTATTGTACCGGAAGCTTCTAGAACCTTCCTGGAGGGGACCAACGTGGCCCCACCTTCCGGGAGGGGGCATGGGCCTATGAGGGAGTGTCCTGGCCGCATTGGGCCAGGGGCACAAGGCCCCATAGGGCCCAGCCGATCCTAGAGAGTTTAAATCGTTTAAACTAGAGATAGGGTTTCTAGAAGAGGGGAGAGTCCATGCCCCCCACTCCTTATCCTTTGGGCTTGGGGGAGGGTCTAGGGCTGCGCCCCCCTCTATATAAAGAGGGGTGGGGGCGCACCAACCCCCCACACCTCTAGCTTTCCTCTCTCCCTCCCGATTGTTTGTAGGCGAAGCCCTGCAGCAGAAATTCTCCACCATACACACCACGCCGTCGTGTTGTAGATCCAATCTATCTCTCCACCATACTTGCTGGTCCGAGGAAGGAGGAGACGTCGAGGTGCTGCACGTGTGCATCTCACGGAGGCATCGCCACTTGTGGTGCTAGATCGGATCGGATCGCGAGGAGGAGAAGCGAGTACGACTACATCACCCACGTTCCGAGCGTTCGCTCATGGCGAATCTTCAAGGGTATGAAGATCTAATCCAATCTCTCTCGTTGATTGCATCTCCTAGATTAGATCTTGGCTTTCCCTCTGTTCGCATCCGTAGAAAGTTTTGATTTACTATGCCGTGAAACCCTTCAGTGGTATCAGAGCTAGATCTATGCGTAGATGTGTTTCACGAGTAGAACGCAACATGGTTGTTGCGGGCGTTGATGTTTTCTATTGCAAGCCTCTTGTTTGTGTTCTTCTTATGACGCGGGATAGTGAGATTGAAGCGGTCCAGGCCAACCTTACGCGACGTCATTCGCGAGACCGGCTCCGCACTTGACGTGTGGCTTGTTCCACACATGCGGCTGGTGGATGTCAGTTTCTCTCACTATAGTTGTCATGGGATTAACACCGGAGTTTGGCAACCATAATATCACCGTTGTGGCTTTCCGTAGGTAAGAATCGTTCTTAGCATCTACTCCCATGAGCCACGTAAAACATGCAACAACAAAGTAGAGGCGTCTAACTTGTTTTTGCAGGGAGTGTTTTCTGTGATATGGTATGGCCCAAGATGTGATGTGTATAATTGTATGCGATGATCATGTTTTGTAATGTTTCACGACTTGCATGTCGATGAGTACACAGCCGGCAGGAGCCATATGGTTGTATTTATAATTGTGTATGACCTGCGAGTCAACTTCTTATACGCCATGTAATAGCTTTACTTTATCGCTAAGTAGTTAGTAATAGTTGTAGTTGCTATTCGTGGTGGAGGCAATCATGGTGGAGTGATGGAGATCATGCCGGAACGCACAAGATGGAGATCATTGCGCGAAGATTGGCTATACCATGTCACATAAAGTTATATGCATGTGATGTTTATCCTTTTATGTATCTTATTATGCTTAGATCGCGACGGTGGCATTATAAGATGATTCCTCACTTAAATATCAAGATAAAAACTGTGTTCTCCCCAAGTATGCACCGTTGCGAAAGTTCGTCTGTTCCAAGCATCACGTGATGATCGGGTGCTATAGACTCTACGCTCACATACAACGGGTGCAAGCCAGTTTTGCACACGCGGAAATACTTGGGTCTAACTTGACGAGCCTAGCATGTACAGACATGGCCTCGGAACACAAGAACCGAAAGGTTAAGCATGAGTCATATGAATGATATGATCGACACTTTGTTGTCCACCATTGAAACCACATCTCTTCTCGTGATGATTGGATTAGGTGTGGTGAATTTGGATCGTGTTCACTAAACAACTTGAGGGATGTTGAATTTAGTGGGAGTTCATCTAGTAATTTCATTAAGTTGAACTATTTATCATGAACATAGTCTAAATTTTACTTGCAAATACTGTAGATCACATGGCCAAATCCAACTTCAACTTCAACGTTTTTGCTGAGAAGGAAAAGCTTAGAAACAATGGGTCTAACTTCACCAATTGGTTCCGCAATCTAAGAATCATTCTGTAAGCGTTAGGTGACCCCCCTGCTGCAACTGCGCCGGCTGATGAGAAAGTTGTCTATCAGTCGCGCAAAGATGATTATGGTGTGATTAAGAGCACCATGTTGTTTGATATGGAATCGGAGCTTCAAAATCGTTTTGAAGAGTATCCCGGGCCCTTCGAGATTCTCGAGGAGGTGAAAACCATGTTTCAAACTTAGGCCCGTTCTGAGAGATATGAGATCTCCGAGAAGTTCTTTAACTGCAAGATAGAGGAAGGGAGTTCCGTTAGTGAGCACGCCATAAAGATGTCGGGCTACACTCAACGCCTTGAGCAACTGGAATGCACGATTCCAGAGGAGCTCAAGATTGACAGGGTTCTGCAATCACTCCCTCCCAGCTACAAAAGTTTTGTAGTGACTCATAATCAGATTGGCTCCACTGATACGATCACCGAGCTCTTCGCAAAGATGAAGGCTGCGGAGGTGGACATCAAGAAGGATAATCATGTGTTGATGGTCAACAAGCCCTCCTTTAAGAAAGGTAAGGGAGCAAAGAAGCCCTTCAAGAAGGGCGGCGGCAAGCGCAATGCTCCTGCTGAGAAGAAGCTCAAGTCTGGTCCTAAGCGGACAATCGAGTGCTTCTATTGCAAGGACAAGGGTCATTTGGAATCACAATCGTCAAGTACTTAGCGGACAAGAAGGCTGGCACCATCAAAGGTATATTTGATATACATGTTATTGATGTTTTCCTTACTAGCCCTCATTGTAGTGCCTGGGTATTTGATACCGGTTCAGTTGCTAATATTTGTAACTCGAAACAGGAGCTACGGAATAGACGGCGGCTTGCGAGGGATGAGGTGACGATGCGCGTTGGCAACGGATCAAGAGTTGATGTGATGACCGTCGGCACGCTCTCCTTAGTTTTGAAGGGAATATGCCCGAGAGGCAATAATAAAGTGGTTATTATCGTATTCCTATTTATGATAAATGTTTATTTTGCATGCTATAATTGTATTAATACGGAAACGTTAATACATGTGTGTTTAATAAACAAATAGAAAGTTCCTAGTTATGCCTCTCTTATAAACTAGCTCGTTGATTAACAAGATGATCATAGGTTTCACGATCATGGACATTGGATGTTAATAACGAGGTCACAACATTAGTGTAATGGTGTGATGAACATTCATCCAAGTATAGCATTACGATCAAAGTCATTGAGTTTATATTGCTATAACATCTTACGAAGTGATCCTAATCCTTAGACCATGAGATCATGTCAATCACTAACAGGAAGAGTTTCTTGATAACATCAAGCGTCACCGTAGGTGATTATAAAGATGGATTCAGAACTACTAAAGTGTTATGTTGAGGCCCATGGATCGAGTGGAATTTGTTCATCCCGATGACGGATAGATATGCTCTGGGCCTCTCGGTGATATCACATTGATTAGCTTGCAAGCAAGTGATTTGATCACTAGAATGTTATATCAGGAACGAAAAGAGTGCATGCATAACGAGATCAAACTAGGTATGGAGATACCGATGATCGAATCTCGGACATGTAATATATCGCGAAACAAAAGGATTAAGATACTAGCGTAAAGGTTAACGATCACAAGAAAGTCATCGTTGAATGTGTGAGTCGTATGGGTCTCCGATCCGCTCGATTATTGATCGAGAGGGTCTCGATCATGTCCGCATTATTCACGAACTGTAGGGTGACACACTTAAGAGACACCGACATCCATTTGGAGCAAAAGTTTCATGCCGAAAAGAAAAGAAAGCGCGAATTTATTTCACTAGACAATCAAATTTTGGTTGAAATTGCGAAACTGGTTACGCATGTGAAATGGAATACTAGCAAGGGTTTTATGTGAATGTTTGTTAATTAAAGTAATTAACAAAATTCTGAATAAATAAATAAAGAGTTTTATTTAAATGAGAGCTTGCATTAAATTTGGTGGAAATTTAATGCATGTGAGTGGATTTTGAGTGGAGGCTTTTAATGGGAGTGGAGGCTTTTCATTTTGAGTGGGAGCTCCACCCACATGAATGTGGAAGAGGTGGGGCAGCCCCATGGCTGGGCGCCATGCCCCTTGGGTGCCCCTCTCCCTATAAAGGCCCCTCTCCTCCTCTCACACACACCTCCTCGTGAAGGATCTCTCTCCCCTCTAGAATTTATCCCCATGGTCTCGGACTAGCGAGATACATGTTCGGTGGCTTTTCGGCAAGAAAGAGTTGTGCTTCCGCTGCATCGCTAGAGCGAGGCGGAGGTTGCTCGGTGCCTCGAGCGTGTGCGAGCACGGACTGCTTTGGCGGCGCTAGGACTTCCTCTCGATCTTGAGATCGGCAAGAGATCGTCTACATCAACCACGAGTTTGGACTCGTTAAGCTTTGTCGGTCTTAAAGGGTATGTTCTCACGGATATACATCCGCCCGTTGTTTGTATCTAGTAGATAGATCTTGGTACATAGTTGTTCCCATCGTAGGAAAATTTTTGTTTTCTATCTTGCGAACCCTCAAAGGGTATCGAGCCGGATCTATGCGTAGATACTTTGCAGGTAGTACACATATGAGTATGTGGCGATGATGATCATTTATTGCTTCTTAGTTGTACTTTGGATATTGGTGGCATAGTGGGATGAAGCGGCCGGACAAACTTTACATGTCCTCGCACATGAGACCTGTTCCACGCTTGACATGCAACTAGTTTTGCATAAGTGGCTAGGTGTCATCTCTCCTACTATAGTCAATATCTAATTTGCAACGAGTTGTCATCAATTTGGTTATCCTCGTTGTGGTTCATGTTCAGGTAAGAACGGTTCTATCTTGAAAGCCCTAAGCCACGTAAAATTTGCAATGGATAAATTAGGCGTCTAGTTTAGATTGTCTTTGGCTAGTGTTATGATATGGTGATGTTGTAAGTAGAAGTATAAGATGATACTCTTACAACACACATAACGTGTAATCTCCATAGACCTTGGACTTACACATAAAGGTATGATAGTGATCATACCACGATGCACATGATAGAGATCATAGCGAGAACCATATCATTCCACTAATAAACATGTGATGTTTGATAGCATCTTATATTGCTTGTTTGGCGTTTTATTAGCATAATAAGATGATCCTCATTTAGATATCAAGATAAAAATGTGTTCTTCCTTAAGTATGCACCGACAATGTTTTAGCTTTCGCTTCAAGACATCACGTGATGATCGGGTGTACTTGAATCCACGAGCATATCTCGGGTGTAAGAGCGATTACACACGAATACTAAGGTTCTTACTTGGCGAGCCTAGCATGTACAGACATGGCCTCGGAACACGGACCGAAAGGTTAAGCATGAGTCATATGTTTCGATATGATGACCATATGGATGCTCGCCTTTGAAGCTATACCGACTCACGTGATGATCGGACTTGGTGTAGTGGATTTGGTTCATGTAATCACCAAAAAGACACGAGGGATGTCGTTTTTGAGTGGGAGTTCATTTCTAATTTGGATTAGTAGAACTCAATTTATCATAAATTAAATCAAAGTGAATTTGCATAATTTGTTGTAGTCATTGGCATTCGTTCACCACCATATGCATAGTTGTAATTGAGATAATAGAACTATAGAATTACGGATATATACTTTCTGTTGGTATCGTATTGTGTTGAGTGTCAATCTAAAGTTTAAAGTCCTATTGCAAACTTTAAAATTCTATTTACTCGTGAAATTTAATAATTGGTATTAAATAAGAGTAACAATTCGATGTTAGTATCTTAAGTATCATGTTTGCCTCCATGATTCTTGATTTAAACATCAAGTTTATCTAGGAGTGAAAGAATTGTTTGAAACCATCATGTGTGAGATATAACGATATCTGAAACAATGTTTTGTTGCAATATGATAGAGTATATATATGTTCTCATATTGGATGAGAATTTACAAAGGTTGGAGATGCTAGACATCCTAATCATCCAAAAGGGTTTTGGAAAGTAATGTTATACTCATGATTCGCCTTTATAAGCTAAAGTAGCTTGATCATGAAAGTCGTCATGATAAGGGTGAATAGAATATGTATGTAAAATGTTTACTACACTAAAAGATTACTAAAGAATGGATTTTGAAAGAATACCGATCATTTGATGATGGTGATCTACTTCAAAGTGCAAGTCCAAAGGTATTATTATTTGAATATACACGCTTTGGACTAAGTGTCATGTATATGGCGCCACTTTTGATGTTGATAAATTCTTTTAAAAGTAAAAGGAAATCTGAAGAGAATCTATAAAATATATTTGGCAGAAAAGAAAAGATTGGAAATATCCAATTTAGGTATATATATGATATACATGTTATGGTTGTATTCTTTGCTTGTTAAACAATGTGGTTCTTGGGTATTGGATACGAATTGGTTGGTATGAAATTTCATAACGGCGCAATTCATGAACCACAATGACCTAAGTAACTAGCAAGAGAATATGTGATGATGTTCATCGAAAACAAACAAACCGTTGTTTGTATTTCTCGTTGACATCAAAGCTTGACTTCAAGATTTGTTTTAATAATTGTTATTTGAATCGGTATTATAAGAACAAAGGTTGTTCAAATAATTACCGTATTCCATATAAGATGGATGATTTACAAATCTAGTTGAAGAAATCACATCCATAAATCCTAATGCTAAAATGTTGCAAGACAAATGATTGAAAGATCACTTATGAAGTGACATCATTGTTTAAATTATATTGGAAAGAAAACATGAAGAATCTCCATATTCATGGATTTTGGAGTCTTTGATTTGATCAAGTGACGCTTGTGAGACTTTCCTCGGGATAATTAAAACTTCGTTCAAAGGCCAAGAAGAGCGAGCGACTAAAATATTGGAATTTATACATATCGATGTATGTAGTCCATTATGTAAATGGCGATGTGTTTCAACTTCATATGCTTTCTCCGGAATTTGAGTGAATATTCACTTAATGAGAAAGAAGTATGAAATATTTGAAAACGTTTTCAAAGACTTTCAAGATGAAGTGGAAAATCATTGTAACAAGAAAATAAATGAATTATGATTTGATCATAAAGGATTTATTTGAGTTACAAGTGTAACAAGAAAATAAATGAATTATGATTTTATCATAAAGGGATTTATTTGAGTTGCAAGTTTAGCAAAACACCTAGATTTACATCTCCCAAAACACCATAGGAGTATGGAGTGTTTGAGATTTGTAATGAAACCTTGGTTGACATGGTTGGATCAAAGGTGTTATTTATAAAACGCCATTATGTTTTAAAAGATTAAAGCTTTAGAGACTACCGCTTTTACGAAAAGAGCTCCATCTTGATCCGTTGAAATGACACCATATGAGTTATGGTTTGGGGTAAAACCCAAGTTGTCCTTTCTTAAATTTTGGTATGCTAAACATAAGTAAGATGTTTACAACCAAAGTCGGATGAGCATGTCTTTGTAGGTTATTTGAATAACAATTGGTTATTCCTCCTTAACACCGAGGACAAAAGGGTTTGTCGAAATGTGAAGTTTCTTGAAGAAGGAATTTTTCATAAAAGTTAAGTGGGAGGACAATAGAACTTTGATAAGGTTAACGAACCTTAGCTAAATGTAGGCTGCCATAATGCTCATAGCTTATGTGCCTCAAAGGTTGTGGTCACGGAGGTCTAAAGTTCCTATTGAACCAAGAAGGTCGGTTAAACAATCAAATGCTAAGATTTGAGAGTAAATCATTATTGTTTGACAATGATGACGAATACATACAAAGAAGCGATGATGGGCCGACCAAATGGCTTGAAGCCATAAAATCCGTGATAGTTCCATATACGAGAAATCAAGTTTTGAACTTGGAAGACCCTCAGGAAAGGTGTAAAACCTATCGGTCGTATTTGGATCTATATAAAAGACATGGATGTCTCACATCTATGAAATATTCGACATGTTGTAAAGTATTTTATGACAATGTTCAAAGAGTTGACTATGACAAGATTTGATCTTTCATAGCGATATTTAGTACGAGCAGTTAAAATAGCAACCACTACATATAATTTGGTATATGGTAGATGAATAAACAAAACAAAGTTCTTCTAATAGAATGGTTACCTAGGGCGTGTACATGACACGGTCCAAAGGGTTTTGTTAAATTCAAAGGATGCTAAAAGGGCATGCAAACTTCAATGGTTGAAGTAAGCATCGCGGAGTTGGAATCTTCACCATGATGAAAAGGTTTTCATCGAGGCGATGAAGATGCTTGCATTTGCAAGAAATTAAGTGGGGAATGAGACATATTTCTAATACATTATGTGAAGGACATCTTGTTGATTAGAAATGATGTATCTTTTATTGACAAAGGTTAAGAATTTCATTTCGATGAAAGACTTAGGCAAAACCGAATATTTAGCGTGAATGTCTATAGTGGATGGTAACGCCAATATGGTTGTGCCAAATGTACATATATGAGATATTGAAGGAGTTCAATATAGAATCAACAAGAAGTTCTTGTTGCATGGAAAGGAATTGAATCAAGATTCAAGTGTATCGACACTTGATAAGTGAAACAAGATTCAAGTGCTTTGACACTTGATGAGTGCAATCACGAGAATGTTTTGATCAATCATACCATGATATGTACACATCCGGATATGTCCTATGCTCTAAGTGTTATGAGCATATACGAATGAATCATAAAATGATCATTGGACGATAGTGAGGATATTCTTATGATCTTTTGGAAGAACTAAGAATATATTTGTGTAGAGGTGACAAACAATTACAAATAGTTCATTGTAAGCGTTACATTGATACTAGTTTTGTCACAAGATACAAATTAAGTTTATCGCAATTTAAACTATGGGTGGCACAATGTAATGGAAAGGAGATTCCATGATGGATTTGGAAGAGTTCCAAAGTTAAGACATTGTGACTACTACAACAAAAGGCTAAGTATATGAGCGCTATAGTAGCGACAAAGGAGAATTTGTGTCAAGTAGTTTGTTATCAAACTAAGGTGTGGTTCCACTGAAGATATATTGTATGACAATAGTATCGATGTGTTTTAACCCCAAGGAACTAAAGGTCTCACCAAAGACCAAATTTATACAATGCCATCTCATTGGAGAATGAGTGATGCGTGGAGGCAAAGACATGCAAATACACACGGACAGATTATGTTTACCACTTGCAATTGCGTTTATGGAACACGAAAGCCATAGGTGTTCAATACAAAAGTTCTCAAACTAGATTATTGTCTCTAGTGCAAGTGGGAGATCAAGGAATATGCCGAGAGGCAATAATAAAGTGGTTATTATCGTATTCCTATTTATGATAAATGTTTATTTTGCATGCTATAATTGTATTAATACGGAAACGTTAATACATGTGTGTTTAATAAACAAATAGAAAGTTCCTAGTTATGCCTCTCTTATAAACTACCTCGTTGATTAACAAGATGATCATAGGTTTCCTGATCATGGACATTGGATGTTGTTAATAACGAGGTCACAACATTAGTGTAATGGTGTGATGAACATTCATCCGAAGTATAGAATTACGATCAAAGTCATTGAGTTTATATTGCTATAACATCTTACGAAGTGATCCTATTCCTTAGACCATGAGATCATGTCAATCACTAACACCGGAAGAGTTTCTTGATAACATCAAACGTCACACCGTGAGGTGATTATAAAGATGGATTGAACTACTAAAGTGTTATGTTGAGGCCCATGGATCGAGAGTGGAATTTGTTCATCCCGATGACGGATAGATATGCTGGGCCCTCTCGGTGATATCACATTGATTAGCTTGCAAGCAAGTGATTTGATCACTAGAATGTTATATCACGAACGAGAAAAGAGTGCATGTGTGAACGAGATCAAACTAGGTATGGAGATACCGATGATCGAATCTCGGACATGTAATATATCATGAAACAAAAGGATTAAGATACTAGTGTAAAAGGTTAAGCGATCACAAGAAAGTCATCGTTGAATGTGTCAAGATGGGTCTCAGATCCTCGCCGATTATTGATCGAGAGGGTCTCGATCATGCCCGCATTATTCACGAACCGTAGGGTGACACACTTAAGATACACATCCATTTGGAGCAAAAGTTTCATGCGAAAAGAAAAAGAAAGCGCGGAATTTATTTCACTAGACAAAACTGTTTTGGTTGAAATTGTGGCTGGTTCTGCATGTGAAATGGAATACTAGCAAGGGGTTTTATGTGAATGTTTGTTAATTAAAGTAATTAACAAAATTCTGAATAAATAAATAAAGGAGTTTTATTTAAATGAGAGCTTGCATTAAATTTGGTGGAAATTTAATGCATGTGAGTGGATTTTGAGTGGAGGCTTTTTAATGGGAGTGGGCTTTTCATTTTGAGTGGGAGCTCCACCACATGAATGTGGAAGAGGTGGGGGCAGCCCCATGGCTGGGCCATGCCCCTTGGGTGCCCCCTCCCTATAAAGGCCCTCTCCTCCTCACCACACCTCCTCGTGAAGGATCTCTCAGAATTTATCCCCATGGTCTCGGACTAGCGAGATACATGTTCGGTGGCTTTTCGGCAAGAAGAGTTGTGCTTCAGCATCACGGGAGCGAGGAGGCGGAGGTTGCTCGGTGCCTCGAGCGTGTGGCGCTAGGACTTCCTCTCGATCTTGAGATCGGCAAGAGATCGTCTACATCGACCACGAGTTTGGACTCGTTAAGCTTTGTCGGTCTTCAAGGGTATGTTCTCTACGGATATACATCCGCCCGTTGTTTGTATCTAGTAGATAGATCTTGGTACATAGTTGTTCCCATCGTAGGAAAATTTTTGTTTTCTATGCTGCGAACCCTACAAGTTTTACCTTCGGGATTAGTTTTAAACCTTAATAAGTGTTATTATGTGCCTGCGTTGAGCATGAACATTATTTCTGGATCGTGTTTATTGCAAGACGGTTATTCATTTAAATCGGAGAATAATGGTTGTTCTATTTATATGAGTAACATCTTTTATGGTCATGCACCTCTTGTAAATGGTTTATTTCTTCTAAATCTCGAAAGGGATGAAACACACATCCATAACATTGAGGCTAAGAGATGCAAAGTAGATAGTGATAATACTACTTATTTGTAGCACTGTCGTCTAGGTCATATTGGTGTAAAGCGCATGAAGAAACTCCATTCTGATGGACTTTTGGAGTCTCTTGATTTTGAATCATTTGACACATGCGAACCATGCCTCATGGGCAAGATGATCAAAACCCCGTTCTCCGGTATGATAGAGCGAGCAACGGACTTGTTGGAAATCATACATACCGATGTATGCGGACCGATGAGTGTTTCGGCCGGTGGATATCGCTATTTTCTCACTTTTACCGATGACTTAAGTAGATATGGGTATATCTATTTAATGAAACATAAATCTGAAACATTTGAAAAGTTCAAGGAATTTCGAATGAAGTGGAGAACCATCGTAATGAAAGATTAAGTTTCTACGATCCGATCGTGGAGGTGAATATTTGAGTTATGATTTTCTCACGCATCTTAAAGCAAGTGGAATCGTTTCACAACTCACGCCACCCGAACACCACAGTACAATGGTGTGTCGAATACGGAATCGAACCCTATTAGATATGGTCCGATCAATGATGTCTCTTCTTGATTTCCGTTATCATTTTGGGGTTATGCATTAGAAACCGCTGCATTCACTTTAAATAGGGCCATCTAAATCCGTTGAGACGACACCGTATGAACTGTGGTTTGGTGCTAAACCTAAGTTGTCATTTCTTAAAGTTTGGGGATCTGAAGCTTCATCAAGAACTTGATGGGACAAGCTCGAACCCAAAGCGAGAAATGCGTCTTCATAGGATACCCTAAGGAAACTATTGGGTATACCTTCTATCACGAACGAAGGCAAAGTGTTTGTCAAAGAACGGTTCCTTTCTTGAGAAGGAGTTTCTCTCGAAAGAAGTGAGTGGGAGGAAAGTAGAGCTTGACGAGGTTATTGAACCTTCTCTTGAATTGGAGAGTAGCGCAGCACCGAAATTGTTCCGGTCACCGCACCAACAATAGAGGAAGCTAATGACAAGGATCATGAAGCTTGGACGATCTCTGCTCTTGAGCGTCGCGGTCGACAAGGTCGCGTGCCCCTCCCGAGTGGTACGGCAACCTGTCTTGTTGTCTTGTTAGTAGAAGGCGGTGAACCTACGAACTATGAGGAAGCGATGATGAGCCGGACTCGAGAAATGGTGGAAGCCATGAAATCCGAATTGGGATCCATGAGCGAAAACCAAGTATGGACTTTGGTGGACCCTCCTAGCGACCGAAAGGCCGTTGAGTGCAAATGGATCTTCAAGAAGAAAACGGACGCGGATGGTAATGTTACCATCTATAAAGCATGGCTTGTCGCAAAAGGTTTTCGACAAGTTCAAGGTGTTGACTACGATGAGTCTTTCTCTCCCGTAGCGATGTTTAAGTCCATTCGGATTTTGTTAGCAATTGTTGCGTTTCATGATTATGAAATATGGCAGATGGATGTCAAGACTGTGTTCCTCAATGGCAACATTGATGAAGAGTTGTATATGATGCAACCCGAAGGTTTTGTCGATCCTAAGGATGCTAATAAAGTATGCAAACTTCAGCGTTCCATTTATGGACTGAAGCAAGCATCTCGGAGTTGGAACCTTCGTTTTGATCAAGTGATCAAGAGCTTTGGATTTGTTCCAAATTGCTCTGAGCTTGTATCTACAAGAAAGTGAGTGGGAGCTCGGTGACATTTCAGTGCTTGTATGTGGATGACATATTGATTATCGGAAATGACATCAACATGCTTAACGATGTGAAGAGTTATTTGAACAAGTGTTTTCAATGAAAGACCTAGGTGAAGTGCTTATATATTGGGCATCAAAATCTATAGAGATAGACAAAGACGCTGATAGCTTTAAGCGAGTACATACCTAGACAAAGTTACGAAAAGGTTCGAGAATGGATAAGGCAAAGAAAGGTTCAATGCCTATGTTGTCGTGTAAGATATTGAGAAAGGCTCGGTGTCCACTACGGTAAATGATAGGAAGCTATGAGCAAAGTGCCTTATGCCTCGGCCATAGGTTCCATCATGTATGCCATCTTGTACTAGACGGATGTGTCCAATGCTCTTAGTTTGACAAGCAGATATCAAAGTGATCCGAGTGGAACATCGACATCCGTGAAGAACATCCTAAAGTACCTAAATAGGACTAAAGAAATGTTCTTAGTCTATGGGGTGATGAACGACTTGTCGTAAAAGGTTACGTCGACGCTAGTTTTGACACGACAAGGATGATTCTAAATCTCAGACGATACGTTTATATTTTGAATGGAGGAGCTATGAGTGAGAAGCTGCAAGCAAAGCGTGATCGCGGGATCTACGGTGGAAGCGGAATACATGGTCTGCGAAGCGTCAAGTGAAGGAGTTTGGATCCGAAACTTCATCACTGAGCTTGGCGTGGTTCCAAGTGCATTGGACCCACTGGAGATATTGTGTGACAACACTGGCGCCATAGCACTCGCTAAGGAACCAAGATATCATCCAAAGACCAAGCATATCAACCGCAAGTTTCATATAATCCGAGATTATATAGCAGATGGAGATCTGAAGATTAGCAAAGTACATACGGATCTGAATGTCGCAGATCCATTGACTAAACCTCTTCCACGTGTAAAACATGATCAACACCTCAGTGCCATGGGTGTGAGATTGTTGCCAGATGTAAACTAGATTATTGACTCTAGTGCAAGTGGGAGGCTGTTGGAATTATGCCCTAGAGGCAATAATAAAGATGTTATTATTATAATTCTTGTTCATGATAAAGTTTATATTCCATGCTAGAATTGTATTAAGCGGAAACTTTAATACTTGTGTGGTTTGTGAACAACACCGTGTCCCTAGTACGCCTCTATGGACTAGCCCATTGATCAATGATGGTTAAGGTTTCCTAACCATAGACATGAGTTGTCAATTGATAATGAGATCATATCATTGGGAGAATGATATGATGGACAGACCCAAACTAAGCGAAGCAATTAGATCGTATCATCGTGTTCATCTTTGCGAAGCTTTTCCTATGTCAAATATTATATTCCTTAGACCATGAGATAATACAACTCCACGGTATCGGAAGAAAGCTTTGAGGTCATCAACGTCATCCTATGAGAGGGTGATCATAAAGGTGTCTCTCGTGATCGGAAAGTATATTTTGGGTTGTATGTATCGAGATGGGATTTGTCCCTCCCAAGTCGGAGAGATATACTCGCCTACTCGTGTCGATATCAACACCGCTTGCAAGCATGTGGTTAAGGAGTTAATCACAAAGTGATATCGGATTACGAACGAGTAAAGTACTTGCGTGAACGAGATTGAACTAGGTATGGCATGCAAACGATCGAATCTCGGGCAAGTAAAATATCGAGACGAAGGGAATATATATATGGGATTGATTGAATCCTGGCATCGTGGTTCATCCGATATAATCATCGATGAATGTGGGAGTCAATATGGGTGCGGACCCGTTGTTGATTATTGATAGAAGATCATGTACGCATATTCTCGAACCCGCAGGTCACACACTTAACGTGTCTCGACGCGCTAGGATAGATTGGATAATTGGTTTATGAATTTTTGTTGAGTCTTGGATGGGATCCGGGACATGACAAGAGGTTCGGAATGGTCGGAGAATAAGATTCATATAAGGCGATGCAGTTTTGGAGTTGAATTGTTCGGGTTAATCGGTATTGTGGGAAGCTTCTAGAACCTTCGGAAGGGGACCAACGTGGCCCCACCTTCCGGGAGGGGCATGGGCCTATGAGGGAGTGTCCTGGCGCATTGGGCCAGGCACAAGGCCCAGGGCCCAGCCGATCCTAGAGAGTTTAAATCGTTTAAACTAGAGATAGGGTTTCTAGAAGAGGGAGAGTCCATGCCCCCACTCCTTATCCTTTGGGCTTGGGGAGGGCTGGGCTGCGCCCCTCTATATAAAGAGGGTGGGCGCACCAACCCCCCACACCTCTCCTCCAAACCCTAGCCGCCTTGCTAGCTTTCCTCTCTCCCTCCCGATTGTTTGTAGGCGAAGCCCTGCAGCAGAAATTCTCCACCATACACACCACGCCGTCGTGTTGTAGATCCAATCTATCTCTCCACCATACTTGCTGGTCCGAGGAAGGAGGAGACGTCGAGGTGCTGCACGTGTGCATCTCACGGAGGCATCGCCACTTGTGGTGCTAGATCGGATCGGATCGCGAGGAGGAGAAACGAGTACGACTACATCACCCACGTTCCGACGAATGTTCCGCTGTGCGAATCTTCAAGGGTATGAAGATCTAATCCAATCTCTCTCGTTGATTGCATCTCCTAGATTAGGTCTTGGCTTTCCCTCTGTTCGCATCCGCAAAAAAATTTGATTTACTATGCCGCGAAACCCTTCAATGAGCTATGCATGTATGCTTATGTAAACGTCCGCAGATTCAACTAGATCTTGCTAAACATTCAAGTTGACAAGTCCCTAGTTGAAGTTCACGACTCATTAAGTTGGGACCAAGAGCAGTGGAGCGACATGAAAGCAATGCTCCATAAGTAATTTCAATCATTATCGCATTATATCGGTATCTTTCATTCATTTCCTGATATCAAGTAACTAATAACTCTTTTGTTCATTTTCTTTGCCGAGCAGGTGTTGGACACGGTTCAGACAGAAAATACCATGTCCATTCAAAGAGGAGCTAACTTATAAAATGGTGAAGAGTTTCCAGCAGCCACCGGGAACTCATTTATGTGGATACTACGTCTACGAGTACATCCGCGAGTTGACTAGTGAGCGGAAAGTTGACTCACATTATATTATGGTTTGCGGGAGAAACTAGAGCCAGACCAGCGCATAAGAGCAATTCAAGAGGAGCTAGCGGGATTTATGATGAAGGAAGTCCTTGATGTACATGGAGAGCATTATGCGGATGACGTGGAACTCGATTTGCCTTAGTGATCTCCATGTAGCTGATATGATATATATATTCATCAATGACCATGTAATTTCAAAACATTTCTTCCTTTTGATATAGATGCATCAACGTGTACTGTGTATGTACTAGCATAGAATATGTGCACTTAAATATATGTTTGAAATTATAGTGAAACACAAAACGAAAAAGGAACGAAATGGCAAAAAAAAAAGGAAATACACAATCTACGCGGCGGAAGAAACATAATTCTCTCATGCGGAAACCTTATAGTCCCGGGTGGTGTTACGGCTCGGGACTAGAGGGTTTCCGCCCCCGCGGCGCTAAAACAGACACGTGGTTGTTATCAGTCGCGGGCCGTAGCGAGCCGGGACTAGAGGGGGGGCTCTAGTCCCGTTTTCGCAGTCCTGGGCCCAAAATCGGGACTAGAGCTAGTTGCGGCCCGGGACTGGAGGCCCTTTTTCCACCAGTGTTTGATACCAACGGGTTGCTAATTAAAGAAAACATTAGGCCTATAAGGCATGTGAATATATCATAAATGAAGCCATGTGAAAAATATGTAATTGTCTGTTAATGGAAAATAGTCACCTCAAGAAGTGAATAATCTCGATGTAGATTGAAAATGAAATCAATCACCAATAACTTCTTTTTCTCAATCATGATCCATCTATGGTGTCTCTTACGTGATGTTGACGTGACACATCCAATGAAGTGTTAACAACAAACATATTGTTCTCTCACTCTGATTATTGCTCGTTGCCACTGTGAACACACAAGATCACATGCGGGCAACAAAAAGTGAACAGTGATGAGGACATGTCAAGAAAGATTAATGTACCAACTACCAACTAGCTACGCAATTTGCTTGCTTCTTACATCATGGATTAATGATATGCCTATGAAGCCACTTTTCTCCGTATTTACTTTATCATTTATGGCCCAATAAAATGAAAAACACTCTATCAAAAGAAGTATTTTTATGCTTTTTCAAATATAAGGCATATTTTTGTGCATACACTAATGCCACATGTTTAAACATAATTGTTTACCTTAAAGCTTACTTTATGCTTCAACAAAATTACATGATGGAGTGCATAATACTATGGTGAAGTATCTATGATAAATATGTTGTTGATACATCGATCTTGTTGAGGTGAATGGTCCCACAATAGACTAATCTTATTGACAAAACAGTATTGAGTATGCTAGAAGCTATGCTAACTACACATGCACTAAAGTTAACAACTTTCATGGAGGTTCTACTACACCTGAAAGTCTCACAGGCATGTAATTGATATCATTGTGTGGCTTTGAAGCGGGGATTAACAACTTGCATGGAAGTTTCGATAAACTTGAAAGTGTGCATATAACTGATATCATCATGTGGCTTTCACACAAATCTATATGTCATATGTAATTTTGTATATATGCTTCCAATATATTTTGTGTATTAAGTGACATGTATATATAATTTTAATATATATACGCTTTCAATAATTTTGCACTAGAAAGTGTAGGAGTTCGATTAATTCTAAACCCATTGTGCCATGAATTTAACCGAATCAAGGGTTTTCAAGTTCTTTCTTCGGAAATGAATATATGTACACGAGCCTTGTGTTCATACTGTAATTTTCTATGTACACACTGTAGGTCCATGGTTTCATACGTTACTGTCCATTTTAACTTTTATAGGAAAACAAACACCATCCTCTACTATGTATCGCAATGCATAGAGGGGTTTTCTAGTGGATTTTAGCTTTCATGTATATGTGTGGTACTAGAATAGCAAGCATACGGTTCCCTGGTAGATTTGGAGTCCACAGGTTAGTCCACGCTCACTCGGAAACGGAAAAAAGGGCCGCGTGTTTTGACCCTCCCCCTGATACGTCGGAAACGTATCTATAATTTTTTATGCTTCATGCTTGTTTAGTATCTATTTTGCTTTGCTTTGTCTACACTTTGAGGTTTTTTTTACATGTTTTCTGGTACTAACCTATTAAGAAGTTTCCACAGTGCCAGTTGCATGTTTTTTGCTGTTTTTGGTTCCATAAAATCTAGTAAAAAATATTCTCGAAATTGGACGGGACAAACGTCAAAGTCACTTACTTTCCGTGGGGAACAAGAAGTCCATAGGGGAGACGGAGAGGCGCGCCAGGGCAGCCACACCCCCTAGGCACGGGTGGGATCTGCCCCATGCCTAGGCAGGGTGTAGGGCCCTTGGCCACCTCCTCGCCCGCCTTCGCCTATAAGAAGCCCCCGATGCAGAAATCTTAAGTACCCGATTAATATTTCATGAAACCTTCTGTAGTCGCCGCCACCGTCGTCCCTATATCAGGGGGATCTGAAGTTCTTCTCGGCACCCTGCCGGAGGGGAGATCATCCCGGATGCCTTCTCTCCGGTATGATGCATGAGAAGTTCCACCTTGGACTATGGGTCCATGTAATAGCTAGATGGTTGTATCTCCTCCTTTGTGCTTTCATGTATAGATCTTGTGAACTTCGTTCATGAAAAAGATCTAATCTATTTGAAATCATGCATGTTGTGTTTGCGGGGATCCGATGGATATTAAGATTATTATGTTGGTTCGGTTACTGGTTTTGTCTTTATGATTCTATCATGTCTGTGTTGTTTGTGATCTTGCATGCTCTCCGTTGTTAGTAGCTATCTTGGCCAAGTAGTTGCTAGTGACTCCAAGAGGGGGTATTTATGCTCGATAGTGGCTTCATGCCTCTAGTTTCCAAGGGAAGTGACAGAAATCTCTTCGGTTGTAGATGTGTTGTTGCTACTAGGGATAAAAAAACGGTCTCTTGTTCATGGAACATGTGGACTGTTTATCTTACACACTTTTCTTAAAGCAGTTGTCTGTTGCTTGCAACTTAATACTGGAGGGGTTCGGATGATAACCTGAAGGTGGACTTCTAGTCATAGATGAAGTTGGATGGCGGTCTATGTATCTTGTTGTATTTCCCAATCGAATCTCATGGGATCTTTCTGACTAGTAATTGTATTATTATGCCTTGCTCAGTTTCTGTCAATTGCCCCGCTGTAATTTGTTTACCCTTCATGCCATGTTGTTTATCTAAGGAGAGCACCTCTAGTGAACTATGGACCCCGATCCAATCTTTACCATTGATATATCTTTTACTGTTACTTGTTTACTTGCTGCAAACCACCATTACCTTCCACACCATATGTTTAATCCTTTGTTATAGCAATCGGTGAGATTGACAATCTCACTGTTAGTTGGGGCAAAGTCTTGAGTTTGTGTTGTGCAGGTCTTCGCGTTGCTTGCAACACCTGTGTGACGTTTCCTTCCTCCTACTGGTTCGATAACCTCAGTTTCTTACTGAGGGAAGACTTGATGATGTGCTGCTTCATACCTTGCTCTTGGGGTTCCCAACAGACTCCACGTCAAGCACCAAGTTCTCTGGTGCCATCAAGGACGTCTTCACTAGGGGAGTCCTTCACTTCCTTTCTCTTTACTTTGTTTTTAGTTTGCTTTGTTTCTTTTGCTTGGTTTTGTTTGCCTCTTTTCAAAAAACCCAAATAAATTAGTCTCGTTTGGTTTGCTTTCTTTATTCAAAAACACAAAAAAAATAGTTCCTACTCTAGTTACCACCTTGCTCTAGCTCACCATGTTGTTCCCCAAGTTCGCCCTGAAAGATCTTGCAATAGGTAGTGGATCCATAATTGGGAAAGATAATATTGAAGAATTCTTTAATCATGTTAGCAAGCATGAGGATATTGAGGATAGATCTATAGCACAACTTGCTCCTAATTATGAGATTGCTGCATCTTTGTTAGTTCATATGTTGGAGGCTAGGTTTGTTAGCCTTAACCCCTTCATACAATTCTTGTTCCTAAAACTAAAAGAAGAAAAGAATGCTGAAAAGAGAGAATTCATCCTTGAAACTTTACTAAAAGAATTCCATGATGTTGCTAGGGAAGCCAAAAAGGTCTTTGAGCGTTTCAATATGCTAGTCTCAAGTGTAGATATTGTCGGTACTTCTGATAAGACTAAGCCCAGAGAGGAATTTAAGATACCCATACCCTTTAATCTTGTTGGAATGCATGAAGCCCTTGAAAAAAAAATTATTGGATTGCCCCTAAAAATCTTTTTGATGAAAGTAGTAGACCAAAGAGAGATGAGAAGGGATCCTCCAAAACCCATTTGGATGAGATAACTTTTATCGTTGAGATATTAATGCTTCCTCATTTGAAAATACTTGATTCTTCTTGCTTCTTGTGTCTAATTTAAAAGCGTTAAAGAAAAGTACTTGTTGGGAGATAACCCAAGAGTTTCCTTGAGTCTTGGAAGTTATAACTTATGTAATGACCTCTTCTTATCCTTTTTGTTTGCTTTTTATGCCAAGAATGACCTCTAATGAGAGGGAAGTAAGATTTGGGGAGTTGTTGTCCCGAAATAGATTTCTGTCTTCGACCAAAAAAATTCGTGAGGAGTCTCTGTAACTCGGATTGAGCTGAAAATTTACGAATAAGTACCCTAGTATGTTAGCTAACTTTATTTAGTTCAACACTTTTTGATTTGAGTAACATAAGATGATCGAAAAAATTGGTTTCTACCTGCTGGTCTGTTTTGACAAATTTCTGCCATTATTTGCATTTGCTTCTTATTGATTCCTTTTTGAGTTCTCTTTAGGTGAATTGAGATTTTTTAAGGAGTTACTACAGGATCTTGTGTTTTTAGTGAAAATACTTCTGTTCCAAAGCTTTGCCAGAAGTCTAATATCTTTTGAATAAGCTAATGTTGCTAATGAAGATTGTGTGAAGTTTTGTATGAAGGAAAAACTTCAGGTGTAGAGAGAGAATGATGTAATGAGATGAATAATGGAAAAAAACTTAATCTTGGGGATGCCACCATGGTGTCACCCCAAAGAATATCCAAGAGGTACAAGCTTCAAATCTTGGGGATGCCCAAGGCATCCCCTTCTTCATCAATAAAAAGCTTAGGTCTATCTAGACACTTCGTTTTTATTGTTTCATGCACTGTTGTGTTGCTCTTGAAGCGTCTTAGTTTTCGTTTGCTTTGCTTAGTTTGTTTAGTTTTTTAAAGTAGTTTGGACCACCCGTTCTCGCTGTGTTGTTTGCAAATAAGTTGCTTGGTGTTGGAAAGGAGTAGTAAGTTCTTGCTTGTAAGTGCAAGAGGAGCTTGCATTGACAATAACTTATACTTTAGCATGACATGCTAGGTGTTGTTTTGACCTTATGCTTAGTGATTATTGATGTAGCATGTCTTGTTCTAAACAATTGGGATTGCTTAGTGTGCCTTGAATAAATTATGCGTTGTCTTAGCATGCAAAAGCATAGTATAGTGGTATTCTCCTTTGATGTTTTTCTTGGGTTGACTTGGCACATGCTCACACCATGTTATGACTCTCACAAGTCACCATTAGCCTCTATGATCATTTAGTCCTTGACTTGTAGTACCATTCTTTGCTTTGATTAGTAATGTTTTATTGCACTGAATGATTATGGCTATTATTGCTCTCTTATTTGGTTGCTCCCAGTCTTTTGCTAGCCTCCACTTGTATGAGTAAGCTCTACCCATGCCTCCAACTCCCAAGAAACCAAGTTTTTCCAAAATGTCCACTATAAACTCCTATGCATGGTGTGTTACACCATTCCAAGTATATTCTTGTTTTCAGCTATCTTCCAATTAAAAAACTATTTTGTTATGTGAAAACTTAGTGATTAAAGCCCTCACAAACTTGATGGCACACTTTATATTCTTTGAACCTAATAAACTTGAACCATTGTGTCTTCTATGTTGTATATGCTTGCACTTATACGTTGGAATTAGCAGAATCGTCCTGTCACAGGGAACGTTTTCAACATTGCACTTGTACTTTGTACTCAGTTGATATCATGCTCTTTTTCTATGGATGTCACCGATGTGAAATAAAAAGGGAACATGTAAGTTCATAGAGTTTGTATTCTGTGTTAGAGAAACGTCTGGGCCGCTAGCCTAAGCCATGCCTAATTATGGTGGAAACTTGCAGCATCACCATAGTGACATCTATGAAGCATTCTTCTTATATAAAAAAAGAGACACATTGAGAAAAGAGGAAAGAGAGAAAAAAAAGAAAAAAAGCACCATATTCCCATGGTAAATAAGAAGATTGCTGAGATGTTCATTGTCTGCTTGCCTTGTCATTTTAGTTATGCGATAGCTCCTGTACCATGTGCAAGGGGTAACCCATTGGCGGTTCTCTATGATATGCAAATACTTACAATGACAAGAACTTGCAGGTGACTGAAGTTGAATAGCATGAGGTGTGGCATGCATATTCAAGGGATTTGAGATTGCCAACTTATACTTCGTCAAGCATATACTCCACCTTTGTTCACTTTAACCTTAACCACTTCAAGATGCTTATGATAGGGGCAATGAGGGCTGAAAGCTAACAAGTAGCATAATTTTTGGAAGCTCTTTTTGAGACTTGAAATCCCAGCTTCCTTTATAAAAGGCTTTTCTTCCACCATTATTTGAGTCTCCACCTTCTACCTTTAGGCACCATTAAGAGAGCATAGTTGTCATTCTGTGTGTAGTGTTCCAAAGCTTATTGATTGATGCATATTGTGATATTACTTGTTCTTGTGCTACCTTTTTCTAGTCACCCTTGTGAACTTTGAAGGTGTCCTATGCATCTATTTGCTACTCTATGAGGGGCAAGCTAATTGCCACTATGCTATGTTTTCTGTATGTGAAACAAACAAACTTTTTCAATGCATGTTATTCATGATCTTTGTTTGTAGCTTGACATGTTGCATGCATAGTTACTATGTCCTATTGTTAGAACTCCATCTTTCATGCACATGTTTAGAGTTCTTTGATCCCAGCTTTTAATGCTTGCAAATGGTTAGATCTTCATTGTGAGGGTGCATGTCACCTAAAAAATTATTCTTTTTATCACTTACCTACTCGAGGACGAGCAGGAGTTAAGCTTGGGGATGCTTGATACATTGGAAACGTATCTATAATTTTTGATGCTTCATGCTTGTTTAGTATCTACTTTGCTTTGCTTTGTCTACACTTTGAAGTGCTTTTTACATGTTTTCTGGTACTAACCTATTAACAAGTTGCCACAGTGCCATTTGCCTGTTTTCTGCTCTTTTTGGTTCCAGAAAAGCTAGTAAAGAAATATTCTCGGAATTAGACAGGACAAATGTCAAAGTCAATTACTTTCTGTGGGGAACAAGTGTAGGGGTTCGTAGCATGGAAAACAAAAAGTTTCTACCGCATGCAAACAAACAAGCCAAGATCTATCTACTAGATTGAAGCAACGAGTCGATTAGAGTACTCACCCTCGAAGATTCCATACCGGTTAACGAGAGCAGATTCTCGTGGGTGATGTAGTCGTACACTTGTCGATCTCAAGATCGCGTAGACGATCCTTCCGGCGCTGCTTCCGGCAGCGCTTCCGTAGTCGATCACACATTCGGTACTCGATGAAGACCTTCCTCTCCCTTGTTCCAGCAGACAGCAGAGGTTGTAGTTCTCCCCTCGCGATTCCGGCAGCATAACGGCGTGGTGTCGGAAGAAGAGGGAAGATCCCGCAGGGCTTCGCCTAAGCCGATGTGAGTTATGGTGGATCTAGGGTTTCCGGTGATCTATGTTTAGAAGGACTAAGAGGAGGAGGTGTCGGCGGAGGCTAGGGCGACGGCGATGGGCCGGCGGCGACGTGCGGCGGCGTCGCATGGGTGGGGAGGGCTGGTGTTGTGTGCTTTGGGGCAGCCCTCCCCCTCTATTTATGAGAGGGAGGGCAGCTTGGGAGAGGAGAGTTTGAATCCATACCCAAAACCAAGTTGGATAGAAGAAAGGACTCTTTCCTTCTTCCACTAGGAAACTATTGTTCCAGTTTGACTTTTCAAACCTCCCTTTTGACTTTCAATTTAGAGCTTTATTTCTCTCTCGCAAATGGCCAACCAAAGTGACCTAGAACATGATCCAATCATTCCACTTAACCATGACACATTCATGGACCATTCCCCTTCCGGTCCGGTGAACCTTCTAGACCCTTCTATAACCTCTCCGATGAAAACATCGAAATCATTCCCGAACTCTGGAATCGGACTTTACTTATATGAATCGTATTCTCCGGACCATTACAGATCTCCTCGTGATATCCCGGATCCCATCCGAGACATGTCTTAGCGCTCCGACTTAATTTCTTGCAAATGCAAGCATCTTCATCATCTTCGATGAAATTACAATCTTTTAACAGTTTCATCATAGTGAAGATTCCAACTCCGCGATGCTTACTTCAACCATTGAAGTTTTCATATGATTTTAGCATCCTTTGAATTAACAAAAACCCTTTGGACCGTGTCATGTACACGTCCTAGGTAACCATTCTAACTTGTTTTGTTTATTCAACCACCACATAACAAAATTATATGTAGTGGTTGCTACATTAATCCGTCTAGACTAAATATCGCTTAATGAAAGATCGGATCTTGTCATAGTCAACTATTTCAATATTGTCGTGAACTCTTTCCCGGCATGTTGATAATTTCATAGATGTGAAACATCCATGTCTATTTCTTTATAGATCCAAATACGACCATAGGGTCTTGCACCTTTTAATAGGGTCTTTCAAGTTCAAAGCTTGATCTCTCATATATGGAACTATCACGGATTTTATGGATTCAAACCATTTGACGGAGTCAGGGCCCATCATCGCTTCTTTGCATGTAGTCGGATCATTATTGTCAAATAATGATTTAACTCTCAAATCTTGGTATTTGATTGTTTACCCGACCTACTTGGTTCAATAGGAAATTAGACCTCCGTGACCACAACCTTTGAGGCACGTGAGCCATGAGCATTGTTGCTGCCTCCGGAACACTTTTAGGTGATGTGCAACTTTGCACATATAGATAAGGTTCTTTTAACCTTATCTAAGTTCTATTGTCCTCCCACTTAACTTTTCACAGGAAATTCCTTTCTCAAAGAAACTTGACGTTCTAAGCGACAAATATTTTTGTCTTTGGTGTTATGGAGGAATACTCAACTATTATTCAAAATAACATACAAAGATATGTTCATCCGATTTTGGTTGCAAACATCTTTCTTATGCATAGGATACCAATGTTTAAGAAAGGACAACTTGGGTTTTATCTCAAACCATAACTTTATATGCTATCATTTCAACGGATTATGATGGAGCTCTTTTCAGTGGAAAAACGGTAGTCTCTAAAGCTTTAATCTTTAAAATATAATGGCAGTTTTATAATTTACACCTTTGATCTTACCATGTCACACAAGGTGTCATTACATATCTCGAATGCTCCATACTCTTATGGTGTTTCGGGAAATTCCAAGCCATGGAACGATTCCTCAAATCTAAGGTATTATGCTAAACTTGTAACTCAAATGTCTTCCTTTATGATCCTATCATAAATTCTTTATTTTCTTGTTACATTGATTCTGCACTTCATCTTGAAAGTTTTTGAACTTTTCAAATGTTTCACACTTTATCCTCATTAAATAAATATTCATATATTCACTCAAATTTTGGAGAAAGCATATGAAGTTGAAATCCATCGCTCATGACTACACGTAATGGACTTCATACATCAAATATGTACAAATTCCAATAATCTAGTCATTCGTTCCGTTTTGGCCTATGAACGGAGTTTTAATAGTTTCACAAGCGTCATTTGATCAAAAATCAAAAGACTCCAAAATTACATCCACATGGAGTTTCTTCGTGTTTTCTTTCCAATATAATTTAAACAGTGATGTCACTTCCTAAGTGATCTTTCAATCAATTGTCTTTTGACATTTTTAGCATTTATTTTATGGATTACGGCAATTATTTGAACAATGCTTTTGTTCTCATAATACCTGATAAAACAAATCTTGAAGGCAAGCTTTTATGTCAATGAGAAACACATCAATACTTTATTTGTTCTCGATAAACATCATCGCATATTCTCTTGATAGTTACCTAGGCCATTGCAGTTCATGAATTGTGTTGTTTCGTACGACCAACAAATTTAGTATCCACTACTTAAGAACCACATTGTTTAACAAGCAAAGAATATAGCCATACCACATATATCCTCTATATACCTAAGCTGAACAATTCTAGTCTTTTCTTTTCTAACATCAATAGTGGAGCCATACACATGACACATAGTCCAAAGCATGTATAGTTAAATACCAATGTCTTTGGACTTGCACTTCGAAGTAGATCACCATCATCAAATACTTGGTGTTCTTTCAAATTCTATTCTTTAGTAATCTTTTAGTGTAGTAAACATTTTGCCTACATCAAATATTCATCCTTATCATGGAACTATTCATGATCAAGCTACTTTAGCTTACAACGGTTAATTCCGAGTATAATGTTGCTCTCCAAAACCTTTTTGAGGATTAATACTACCAACATCTCCAACCTTTTGCAAATTCTCATCAAATATGAGAGCATGACTTTTTCCATATTATACTCTATCATGTTGCAACCAAAACTTCGTTTCAGATATCACAATATCTTTCACACATGATGGTTTCTGAAACAATTCTTTCAGCTCCCCGATAACCTTGATATTGAAACAGTCTTTTGAATATCAAAAATCATGGAGACAAACATGATATTTATATACTAACACTGGAATTGTTACTCTTGATTTAATACTAATTATTAAACTTCAAGAAGTAACCGGAACTTACTGAAAGTTTGCAATAGGACTTTTAAATTTTAGATTAACAGTTCAAAACAATACGATACCAGTTCGTAAAGTAATTAACCAGAATTCTATAGTTCTATTATCTCAATTATAACTAAGCGCAAGGTGGTAAACGTACGCCAATGACTATAACAACTATGCAAATTTACTTTAATTTAATTTATGATAAATAGTGTTCAACTTTTAATCATATTGCTATTGAACTCCCACTCAAAATAATATCCCTCACATTGTTTTAGTGATCACACGAACCAAATTCACTACACCAAGTCCGATCATCATGTGACATGATATAGTTTCAAAGGCGAACAATCATCATGTTCATCATATCATCTATATGACTCATGCTTTACCTTTTGGTATTCCGTGTTCCAAGACCATGTCTATATATGCTAGGCACGTTAAGATCAAACCTTAGCTTCCGCGTGAGCAAATCTGGCTTGCTCCCATTGTATACACTCACAAAATCTAGTACACCCGATCATCACGTGGTGCTTCGAAACAACGAGCTTTGGCAACGGTGCCTACTAAGGACGAACACTTTATAACTTGATATTTTGTGAGAGGGATCATCTTATAATGCTACCGTCGTGAACTAAGCAATACAAAATATGTGATATGATATGGCCTTTCGTCTTGTGCCTTCGATCTCTATCTTCAAACACGAACATGATCTCCATCATCACCGGCGTGGCGTTAAGGTCAATGGCGCCACTCCATTGTTGTCGTCCACCAGCATCAACTATTACAACTACTTTGAATAATAGACACGTATGTCTAGGCAAAATTAAAATACAACCATATGGCTCCTGCCGGTTGCCGACTTACAATAAGGAACATTGCATACATCATATATAATCACAATCATGGCCATATCACATCACAGCACACCCCTGCAAAAGAAAGTTAGACGCCTCTAATTTTCTTTGCATGTTTTACGTGGTTTTGGGGCTTTCATCAAGTGTCGTTCTAACTTACGAACAAGAACCACAACGTTGATACTAGTATTGTCAATCACCCGTTGTAAAATGAATCTTCACTTTGTTGGGAGAAACAGGCACCCGCAAAGCCACTTATGCAATACAAGTTGCATGTCAAGCGTGGAGCAAGCCTCATAAACGATGTCATGTAAGATTAGCCCGGGCCGCTTCATCCCACCATCCCGCAAGATGCAAAGTACACAAGAAGCAATCGAAAACAAAAGCATCAATGCCCACAATGACCATTGTGTTCTACTCGTGCAACAGATCTACATATACACATGGCTCTAATACCACTGTAGGGGTTCGTAGCATGGAAAACAAAAATTTTCTACCGCATGCAAACAAACAAGCCAAGATCTATCTACTAGATTGAAGCAACGAGTCGATTAGAGTACTCACTCTTGAAGATTCCAAAGCGGTTAACGAGAGCAGATTCTCGTGGGTGATATAGTCGTACACTTGCCGATCTCAAGATCGCGTAGAAGATCCTTCCGGTGCTGCGTTCCGGCAGCGCTTCCGCAGTCCGTCACACGTTCGGTACTCGATGAATACCTTCCTCTCCCTTGTTCCAGCAGGCAACAGAGGTTGTAGTTCTCCCCTCGCGATTCCGGCAGCATGGTAGCATGGTGTCGGAAGAAGAGGGAAGATCCCGCAGGGCTTCGCCTAAGTCGGTGCGAGTTATGGTGGATCTAGGGTTTCCGGCGATCTATGTTCAGAAGGCCGGAGAGGCGACGGGCCGGCGGCGGTGGCGACGTGCGGCGGTTGCGGCTTGGGTGGCACGGGTGGGGAGGGATGGTGTTGTGTGCTTTGGGGCCGCCCTCCCTCTCTGTTTATGAGAGGGAGGGCAGCTTGGGAGAGGGGAGTTTGAATCCATACCCAAACCCAAGTTGGATAGAAGGAAGGACTCTTTCCTTCTTCCACTAGGAAACTATTGTTCGAGCTTGACTTTTCAAACCTCCCTTTTGACTTTCAATTTAGAGCTTTATTTCTCTCTCGCAAATGCCCAACCAAAGTGACCTAGCACAAGATACAATCATTCCACTTAACCATGACACATTCATGGACCATTCCCCTTCCGGTCCGATGAACCTTCTAGACCCTTCTAGAACCTCTCCGATGAAAACATCGAAATCATTCCCGAACTCCGGAATCGGACTTTCCTTATATGAATCTTATTATCAAGACCATTCTGGATCTCCTTGTGATATCCCGGATCCCATCCGAGACTCCGAACAATATTCGGTTTCCCTACTTACATTACATATCTACTAAACAACATCGAATCCTTAAGTGTGTCTCCCTACGGTTCGTGAATTATGCGGACATGACCTAGACACTTCTCCGATCAATAACCAATAGAGGAATCTGGAAATTCATATGGCTCCCACATATTTCTATGATTACTTTGTGATCGAATAAACCACTTACATATGATACCAATTTCCCTTTGTCTCGCGATAGTTTACTTATCCGAGGTTTGATCGTCGGTATCTCTGCATACCTAGTTCAACCTCGTTACCGATAAGTACTCTTTTCTAGTTCCCGTGATATGTGATCCCTTGTGAGCCAGTCACATGCTTGCAAGCTAATTGGATGACATTTCACCGATAGGGCCCAGAGTATATCTATCTGTCATATGGATGGACAAATCCCACTCTTGATCCATATGCCTCAACGCATACTTTACGAACACTCAATACCACCTTTATAACCACCCAGTTATGGTGTGGTGTTTGATGTCATCAAAGCATCCTTCCGGTGATGGTGATTAGCATGATCTCATGGTCGAAGGAATTAGGTTACTATGTATCAGAAAGCTTATAGCAAATGAACTATATTAAATGACTTGATCTTTATGCTACGATTAACTATAGGAGTATGTCCATCACATCATTCTCCTAATGATATGACCCTGTTGTTAATAACATCTCTATGTTAATGATCAGGAAACCATGATCATATATTAACCAACAAGCTAGTTTAACAAGAGGCTTTACTAGGGACTCTTTTATGTTTACAAATCACACAAGTATTAATGTTTCCAGTTAATACAATTATAGCATGGTATGTAAACATTTATCATAAGCATGAAGATATGATAATAACCACTTTATTATTGACTCTTGGGCATATCTCCAACAACAAGAAGTCCAAAGGGGATACGGAGAGGCGTGCCAGGGCAGCCACACCCCCTAGGCGCGAGTGGGCCCTGTCTCGCGCCTAGGCAGGGTGTGGGGCCCCTGGCCACCTCCTTGGCATCCCCCTTCGCCTATAAGAAGCCCCCGATGCAAAAACCCTAAGTACCTGATCGATATTCCACGAAACCTTCTGTAGCCGTTGCCACCGTCGTCCCTAGATCGGGGGATCTGAAGTTCTTCCCGACACCATACCGGAGGGGAGATCATCCCGGAGGCCTTCTCTCCAGTATGATGCGTGAGTAGTTCCACCTTGGACTATGGGTCCATGTAGTAGCTAGATGGTTGTATCTCCTCCTTTGTGCTTTCATGTATAGATCTTGTGAGCTCCATTCATGATCAAGATCTATTCTATTTGTAATCATGCATGTTGTGTTTGCGGGGATCCGATGGATATTGAGATTAATATGTTGGTTCGATTAATGGTTTTGTCTTTATGATTCTATCATGTATGTGTTGTTTGTGATCTTGCATGCTCTCCGTTGTTAGTATCTATCTTGGCCAAGTAGTTGCTAGTGACTCCAAGAGGGGGTATTTATGCTCGATAGTGGGTTCATGCCTCTAGTTTCCAAGGGAAGTGATAGAAATCTCTTGGTTGTAGATGTGTTGTTGCTACTAGGAAGAAAACAACGGTCTCTTGTTCATGGAACATGTGGACTGTTTATCTTACACACTTTGCTTAAAGCAGTTGTTTGTTGCTTGCAACTTAATATTGGAGGGGGTTCGGATGATAACGTGAAGGTGGACTTCTAGTCATAGATGCAGTTGGATGGCGGTCTATGTATCTTTTTGTATTGCCCAATCGAATATCATAGGATCTTTCTGACTAATAATTGTATTATTATGCCTTGCTCAGTTTCTGTCAATTGCCCCGCTGTAATTTGTTTACCCTTCATGCCATGTTGTTTATCTAAGGAGAGCACCTCTAGTGAACTATGGACCCCGGTCCAATCTTTACCATTGATATATCTTTCACTATTACTTGTTTACTTGCTGCAAACCACCATTACCTTCCACACCATACGTTTAATCCTTTATTATAGCAACCGGTCAGATTGACAACCTCACTGTTAGTTGGGGCAAAGTCTTGAGTTTGTGTTGTGCAGGTCTCTGCGTTGCTTGCAACACCTGCGTGACGTTTCCTTCCTCCTACTGGTTCGATAACCTCGGTTTCTTATTGAGGGAAGACTTGCTGTTGTGCTGCTTCACACCTTGCTCTTGGGGTTCCCAACAGACTCCACGTCAAGCACCAAATTATCTGGTGCCATCAAGGAGTCATCAACACCCTCCCTCCCCGTGGGCGACGGGGACGCTCCACCCCGCCGGCCTCCCAACTCCCCTTCCTCCACCTCTCCCCTGTTGCCGCTGCCGACAGGGACCTCCGGGCGTGTCCTGGGTGACGTCGGCGGCGGCTTGTCTAGCCCTATGGTGGTGGAAGCGGGAGCGGGTTCCCATTTTCCATGGCGGCGGTGTGCTTTGGGCGGCGGAGGTCCGACGCTGGTGGGGAGACGACGTCGCGGTGGTGCGGCTACGGGCGACGCATCACGCAGGGCGGCAGAGGGACTGTGCTGGACAGGCCCAATCGGCCTAGATCTAGGCCCCTAGGGCCCCATCTGGGTCTTGGGCGGGCTGGCATGCCCTGTCCTCCGCATGTTCTAAAGGCAGCAGCAGGCTAGCTCATGCAGGGATTCAGCGGCAGTCGCGCTTGGGCTTGTTGCAGCATGGTTGTGGACTTTACGGGTTCCTCTAGAACCCACCGGACTCTCTTGGGACTGGTGTGCTCCTGCGGGGCTTTACAGGTCCGCTAGACCCGGCTGGATCTAAATGGGACTGGGTGTCTATGGCTGTGGCCGGTCGACTACCGCCTAGGCGGTGGACGTAGTCTCCTCCCGCACGGACGCAGTTCTGCTGGCCCGGTTCTTGCTACTTTTCGCCGCTCTTTTGTAGACCTCACGACAGAAATCTCGGTGAACTGATGATGGTGGCTTCGTGACCGTGGTGGCACACGGTCATGGATGGCAAGTTTGGTGGTGGCGAGGCCTCGTCCTCGCGGGGCTCTTGTGCAACGAATCGCTCGAGGGTTATGGAAAGGGTTTTCAGGAGAAATCTTTGTCTGCTTGCCTGACACTGACACGGTGCTGCCCGCGGGTGGCATCTTTCCTTCCTGAAGGGCGTCGTGGCTACCCTTCTTCCGGTTCCCTCTGTGTGTCGGGGGAAACTCTAGGACCAACGCTGGTCTGGGAAGCAGCGGCCGCTTTCCCTCTTGAGGGTGTTGTTTGGTGCTCGACGAGTCGGGGCTAGGAGCATGGTGAGAATTATCCGGAGGGTCCCGTTCATTTAGTTGACCCGCCTTGGTCTCCATTTTGTTTCTTCTTTGTTTTGTTTCGGGCCTGTGTTTGCTGCTGCCCTAGCATTTTGCTTTCATTTCGAGACTACCTTGGTTGTATTGTGTGGTTGCTATATTAATATAGCAAGGCAAAAGCCTATTTCGAGAGAGATAATAGCAAGCATACATATACAAGCAGGACATCAATACACCTTCCTACATGAGTTAAATACACTAGCAATCCCTGTATTTATCGGGTTGACTCGATTTAGTCCTCGTACTCCGAATTTACTCAATTTTGCCTGTGTACTTATGAATTGGGCTTGATTTAGTCCTAATCCATATTTGGCATTGAAATTGCGCTGATTCGGACGCCACGTGGACCAGAATCTTGTAGGAACGCCCTCCCGTATCTAGAATTTTTTTCACTGCCAGATATTTGGACGTACCCCTTCCCCATCAGCTCCATTATGCAGAGCGCCCCACGCTGTCGCTGATCCTTTCAGTCGAGAGAGTTCTATTTGAGGAAGGACAAAAGAAAGGTCTCGACGGTGGTGGAGGCGACGGGCAGTGACAGAGGCGAAGGTCGCTGGACCAGAAGATGGGACGACATATTTACAATGAGAGGTTAACTAATGGTATCGGGGTAACACGGGAGGGGCTAACTGTAAATTTTCTGTCCATCTTAACTCCTGCAAGTGGGACATGCCTCCATGTGGCATCCGAGTCAGCGTAATTTTGACACGAAACATTGATTAGGACTAAATCAAGCCCAATTCACAAGTATACAAACAAAATTTAGTAAATTTC
This sequence comes from Avena longiglumis, assembly GCA_030063025.1. NCBI lineage: Eukaryota > Viridiplantae > Streptophyta > Magnoliopsida > Poales > Poaceae > Avena > Avena longiglumis. Next base: position 109,435,124 of record CP125974.1, read on the forward strand.
GAGTACGAGGACTAAATCGAGCCAGTCTAACAAGTACAGAGACCGGTAGTGTATTTAACTCTTTCTAGATCATAAGCAAAGCAAAGCAGTACTTCACTGCGCCCCCATCAATCCATCATGGTTGCCGCCTGCCTTTCTTTCGTCTCACTCACTAGCTAGAAACCTTTTCATATGGAAAGCTCTTTTAGGGCATGCAACTGAAAAGAAAGAAAGGATCTAAATATAAACCATGTTGCGCAAAAGCTACACATGCACACGGTAGAGATATATCTGAAAAAGCAAATAATGCATGTAAGCACCCACGTTGTGAGATTCTACCGAGACCACCTTGTGAAATGATGAGAAGAAGAAGAAGAAGAAGAAGAAGAAGAAGATCAATGCATGGATGGACACATCATCCAAGAAAGGTCATGCATTTGGAAACCTGATCATACCGTTGAAAGAAATCGAGAGAGAACGAAAGATAAATAGCAAATGATTCAACTGTGTTAATAGATGTTTATTTTATTGATGATCTACATATTTATACAAGGAGGAACCGACATGAATACGTGTCAGGTCCGCTCGAAGGGGTGTGAGGAAAGTCGGTTGGACAAATAACCGACATAGAGATTACACGGAAGGATTATCTATCTAATTAACCTATTAATTAAATCCTAACACGTACTAGCTCATGAAGTTGATAGGACAAGTAGCGAGTCATGGGCTTTTCCTTTTGTTATTCTTTTTTTTCCTTCGTTTTTTTTCCTTTTGATTCCAAAAGTTCCATATTTTAAAATTGTCCATGTGTTAAAAACGTTCAAATTAAAAATTCATGATTTTAAAAAGGTTAGATTAAGAAAAGACTCACTGGGCTAGAATGTTCAGAATTTAAAAAAGTCCATAATGTTTTAAAATATGAACAAATTTCAAATATGATTTTTGTCAAGCATGAACCATTTTCAATCTATTTTTTAAAATGCGAACCTTTTTCTCATGTGAACAATTTTGAAATGCGAATCTTTTTTAGAATCTCAACATTACGATCTGTAGCTAATGGTCCCTTACGAAGTGGCGCACCAAAAATGATTTCTGTGGCGCATCTAGCCGTCGCCACTAAAATTAAAATTCTATGGCGCATATGCATATGCGCCACAGAACAACATTCTGTGGCGCATAGGCCATACGCGCCACAGAATTCTCAACATAGCGCCATAGAATCTGGGACAGAATTCTGTGGCGCATATGGCATATGCGCCACAGAATTATGTCCCAGACTCTGTGGCGCATATGCCATATGCTCCACAGAATCCATTTTTTCAGAATTTCGAAATTTTCACAATTCAGTACAAGTACAGGTATATTACAAGAAATACACCTAAATTTGACGGAAATACACAGAAAAGTTGCACATAGCGGTACAAATGTTCCAGTTCACATATAATACATCAACAAGCACAAATATTCACAAGTGTTCATCAATCACATATTAGAACCGAATAAGTGTGTACATTTCACAAGTGTTCATCTCACTCACATAACTTAATTACAACCGCGTGATGTTGTCACCACCTACTACCTTAAAACAGAATATATAGTACACCGTAACCGCGATGCCGGTGAGGAGGAGCGACATCAAGATCTTCGTCCGGTTCATCTTCCATACGTGTCTCCTCCACTTGGCCACCGCCTCCTCTCTAGTTGCGTATCCCTTGTAGCTATTGCCACTGAACTTGTCCACTTGTTGGTGGCAGTCCACCCACTCCTCGTACACACCTGGAACCCGACCCTTGTACACAACGTACGTCGGCATCTCTATTGACAAGGCATATTAGTACATCATGCAAATATATATGTTGATAAATATTAGAGCAACGCATTCATAAACTTAAAACAATGCATTGATGACAAAGAAAGAAACACGACAACATGTCTGACACAATAACAACGACCATGGTTATTACACGACACAATAACAACGACGGTTTCAAGCTAGGCAAGATAAGTTACGTTTTTCGACACACACACTACATGTGTCCACCGATACACACGCTCTCTTGGTCAAGTAGCCTTCTCCTCAGAGGGCGCCGGGAACGGCTTGTACATGTCTTTCGTCGTCCATGTCCGAAAGTCACCCTGCGCCTTGAGGCGAGCTTCGATCTCCCTCTTGGTGGACTGCCTGGGCTGGTGAAAGAACCCACCAGTTGTGTTGACTTGTTCCACGATGATGTGTGATAGTTTCACCTGTGTATCATGGAATTCTTCCATGAGATCGGAGTCATTGATCACATGCAACTTTTGTGACCATCCTCGGAGAGAAGATGGCATCGTTAGCATCTCGCCATCCCGGACAAACCGTTTGAGGTGATGGCAAACGTAGAAGGCCTCCTTCACGCTGCTAGACGGCTGCTTGATGCAGGGGAACTCGCACACGTGCTTGAACTTGTGTAATCCATTGTCCTTGTAAGCCTCCCCCTTATAGTCGAAGGGGCCTCCCTATTTGGCATAGCCCTCGATAGCATCATCCAAAACGCTTTTTACTCTGACGTAGTTCTTCCTCCTTGCACTCCCCGAGTCGAAGTAGGTGGCAAGCGAATACCTCGTGGAGAGGAAGATGAGCGTGCAGTACTTGTCTCTGCGAGCAACACACAATGTGGAACGGGATGTTGGAAAAGAGCAATGGAAAGAAATACTTATGTGTTACGATGGCGGTAGGAGGATGTGTACACTTACTCGGGAAATAAAGGCACAAGGATGTTGTCCTTCCTCTTGCTTTCCATCAATAGCTTCTGAAGGTAGGACTTTGCCCAGGCCCGGGTCCTTGTTCCTTCTTCCAGCTGGTTGTCCCGCATGTAGTAGGGATCCGCTATCGCGACGAACAGGGTTTGCTCTCTCTTGACCTTCATCACCATATTGAGCGCGAATAGGCAAACCAAGTTATAGTCCAGCCGTCTCGAGTGGAATAGCTTGAAGATGTCCTCGTAGGCTATGAAGAACACATCCGCGGGGGCATCGGTGACGAAGCCCATGTCCTCCGGCACCTTGACGGTGAATACCGGGTAATTCAGGTTATTGTCCTTGAGAAGGAGTCCCTCCAGTGTCCGGATACCTTCATGCAAACTCATCATAGCTCCTGAAGCCAGGTGGCGCAGTTCCGGAGGCAGTATGGGCTGACCAGCTTCGTGCACTCTGGTCAAGCCATCCTGCCGTGGTGGTACAACATCGTCCCAGTAACGGATCGGAGCGGGTTGGCTTGCAGCCTTGTCCTTGTTCCTGTTCGGCCTCTTCCTCACCCTCTTCCTCTTCTCATCAGCAGTGTCCTCCACTGGAGATGCTATCCCCTCACCTGCCATCCTGTGGAGTGTGTCAGGGCTGAAAATGATTCCGGTCGGTGGAGGTTGTGTCTCGGTGGCCGGAGGCATCTCCTGAGAAAACTCACGGAAGACCAGGCGCTTCTTAAGATGGGTAGATTGATCGCGGAATGATGGTTCTTCATCGAGAGGAGGCATGAACGGTCCTTTGTCGGCGCCGGTGTTGACGAAGGCATTGACTTCAATCGGTTCATCATCATCTTCCACCTCGATGTTGGCGTCGAAGGCCGCCATGTCCATGTCGTCCTTGGGTGGTGGCGATGGCGGTTGCGGTGCCACGGCCTTGCCTTTAGGCGGGGGCGATGGCGGTCGAGGAGCAACCACGCCCTTGGATTCTTGTGGAGCCGGTGCATACGCTCCCAATAAGAGTCTCTGGTGACGGCTTGTGGTGGCGGCGACGATGACCGGTGCAGCAGGAGGCTTCGTCCTTGGCGGCCGAACGATCGAGGTGGCGCCGGTGGAGCGAGACCCAATACGAATCTGGGTCTTTGGCCAAATCATGGGATAGCCATGGCAACCTTCCAGGGTCAGGTGCTCGTCGGCTCCTGGAGGTTGCATGGGAGGGTCCATGTCTTCGCACCCCCCCAACACCCGACCCAACTCGACGCGCATCACGGCATCATCCATGGTCTTGCAGTGCATCGTGCGGTTCGCCGGTTGTATTAGCTTGCCCGTGGCAACATCCTTCAACTCGCCGCCGGGCACCTTATGCAGGAGCACGCACGGAGTGTCCTGAGGCATATAGATATGCATCATGAGATGTCAGCCAATCAAAGGCATTAAGTAGAGCACGCTGACTAACTACTTATTTTACCTTGGTAAGGGCGCCGAGATCGGCTAATTGTTGAGACACGGGCGACCGGCGGCTGATCCTTGTTCTTCTCCGGCTCGGGTGCATTAGGAAGCACCTCTAGTTGCTGCGCCTTGGTAGTCTCGGTAAGAGGGGGCAGCTCCGGCGCATCCAACTCCATCGGCTGCACCGCGGGGATGGAGGACGGCGGGGTAACCATGTCCGGCGACACTTGGTGGCTCGAGGTGCTGTCGCCGGCGCTGGGCACTTGTATCGGCCCCACATGACCGTCTGCATTCCATTTTTCTATCACCTCCATCAGCCGAGGGGGTAGCATCTCGAGGAGCTTCTGCTGCACTATAGCGTTCACCTCGTCCTGGCCCACCTTACTGGCCTCTAGATACGCGATCTTCCGCTTTAGCTCTTCCTTCTCGGCTTGATCCTGAGCCGCCGACTGGGTCCACCTCTCCTTTCTCTTCTTGGCTTCCTCGTTGTAGTACTCGCGGAACTCTGTGCTCGTACCAAAGCCAGAGATACGGCCAGCTGACGTGGGCGGGTCGGATTTCTGCCTCCCCTTGTAGGCATTGGTCGCCCTGTTGAAAACCGTGTCCCATGGCTCCGTCGAGCCCTGGGATGACGGGTCCAGCGCCTCATGTGCAGCCTTGATTTCAGCGTCCTGCAGACAAGGAAAGGTGAACCCACATTTAGGAACTTGCCTTCATTATTCAAAATGAAAGCAAATGGACCGTGGGTAAATTACTTACCAGCTTCTCCTCAAACTTCCTCACATCGTCATCGTCGGTGACGAATTCCATGGTATCCTTGTCCAGATAGTAGCGGGCCCGGACAAAGTTCCGGGTCTGCTCGTCCGTGATTTTTAAAAATGGGTTTTCTTTCCCGAGACGCTCAACCTCGGCGTCCTCCCATGCCCATATGCTCTTCTTTCCCCTATAACCGCAGCTTCCACATTGGTGGTTACCTATGTTCTGTTCCCGCATTTGCCGACCCCACTCCATCCATTCCTTCGAATCGTCAGTCTCGGTCTCCTCCTTGAATATCTTGAACTCGTCTTCGTCGATCATGGGCTCACCCTTCTTGATCTTCTCCAAGCTTTCCCTTTTCGCAATCTTGTTCCTCACCCGGGTTCTCCAGCTGCTCAAGGCATTGGCCATCTTTGTGATGGCTAACATGTTCACCTTATTGGACGGGTTCAGTTTGTCGGTGTACGGGGCCGGGAACTTGTACCGTCGGTGAAGCTTCTTAATGCAGTTTGCAACCAACCGCTCATTCGCTTCACTTCTCAGGTGCTTCGTGTTGATCGACATGCTTTCCCGGACGATGCACCCGATTTGCATGCCGTACCCGGCGGCAACATCCGGAGGCTCCAACGGTTGTCCACTTTCCGAGACCATAGTGATATCGTCGGTGGTGTCGGCGAGCTTTTGAGGCTTCCGATCCTTCCTCGGCTTCTTCTTCTTAAGAGAAGGGTTGCTGCTACCGCCATCCGTCATGCGGTCCCTGCCATCGGAGGTGGTCGCATCCTCCACCTCGGCTCCATCTATCCGGTAGTCCTCATCCCCCTCTTGCTCATCATCCCCATCGTGGCCTGCAGAAGCTGCCACATCCTCATGCAGAGACTCCGCCGCCTCGTACTGCGATGCCACCTCCCAAAAAGTTAGGTCCGCCGCTCTAGCTTGGTCTTCGACGCTTATGGCGGCCTTATAAGTGCCGGCCCCATCGGCGACCGACATGTTTGCACACTTCTAAACAAATTAAAATAAGTTAGTATTAATTAGTGTCGATTCACTTCCACTTCGGTCGAGAAATGGGGCTCATATGTCAAAAAATTACGGAGTGCCGACCGAAAAATTCGGCATGACCTTTGCTATTTTCTTTGACATATGAGCCCCATTTCTCGACCGAAATGGATCGAAATCAACATTTCAGGAGAAATGGGCAGCTCGGGTGATTTCCCTGCAAACATTCCACATACAAAAAAGAACAAATAGTGCTCCACAACCACATATGGTGCTCCAGATTTCATCTCCATCAGCCTGATCTCTTTACAACCTGATCTCTTTAGCTAACTTAATAAAAGCTTCAGATTTCACTAGAGAGCAATACTGTGAACACTACAGTTATATGTAAACTATGTCACAACAGTTGTTGGCATATAAGAACAACAGTTATAATGTAAATTCACCAAGATCATACTCTTAGCAACATGTTATCCATTTTCTGGAATTGCAAAAACAAAAGGAAAGTGACGCAAACCAAAAGATACACCTGATGACTAAAGTTTCTAATACTGGAGAATGTCATCTATTTCTATGTTAATAATTATGGTCAATGGCAGAAAACAGTTGACTGAACCTTCCTAAAACAGAATACAGCATTCTAGGAAGAACAAGAGGAAAAAAGAGTGTCTTCGAGCAAGTATTTGGTAGTCATGCAGATGTTGTTGCTGACTTGTGGTATTCTGAGGCTCACGACCATCGCCAGCCTGCAGTTCAGACTTCAGACTCCATGACCATGAGCACATAAAACCAAAGAAAATCTCGGCTTAGCTAAGCATCTAACTCTGAAGAATGTAACATTCATTTGCAATATGGAGTGGTTTAGATTCAGAATTTCCCAAATTCTAGTCTTTGAAGGTATCACCAGAAGTTAAGAGGCCGTGGAGAAAGCAAACAGTGACATCAAATACAATGACAAATTTGCCATCTGAAACATCCAAAGGGTGACAAAAGGGAACATCATGGACCTCTTCAAACAACTTTAGATTTAGCCACTAAGAGATGATCATGCTTTTGTCAAAAAGGAAAAAGGAAAGGGAGAGATAAAGTGGTTTCTACTCGGTTAATCCTACCTGTAACGTCGTATCATGTTAAGTGCTACACTGGAATGATATTTTAAGTGCATCTGGTACAACTTTGGAACTTTATAGTATGCCTAGACATCCTAAGAAATTTGCATCTGGTACAACTTTGGAATCTACATTCTAAAGTCCAGACTGCCTAGACATCCTAAGAAATTTCATAGTCACAGATCACAATGAAGAGGCTTGTTATTTCTTCCATTTTAATATACCTACGAATTACTGACAATGTCAACGCACCAAAATGCTTCTACAATTTCAAGACCAGTGAAACCTATCATCTCTTTTCCACCACAGATCACAGATCACAAAAGGTTATTATTTGGAGAATAAATAACGGGACAAGAATAATAATGGAAATGATATGACATCAGGGAGTACTAAAAAATAGAGACATCGGCATTTTAGTCCTGCCTGCTTTACATGCAACTTTCACAATTATAGATTAACTTGTGTGTTTGCTCTTCTTCACATTCTCCTCATGTTTTTAACTACCAAAAAATTACATACTAGGCCCTAACTGAACCCTACACCTACACCATATCAACTGAACCCTAACTGAACCTCTGAACCCTAACTGAACCTCTGAGAGGGAGAGAGAGAGAGAGGGAGGGAGAGAGCTGAACCCTAACGGAACCTCTGGTAACCGGCAATTGACAACAAATGTCAACAATTCCTAGAAATTGCCTACTCTCAACCATACTCTGAATCCTAATCAGAATGGATGCAGCAAGAGGGGAAAGAGGGAGAGAGGGAGAGAGGGGGAGATGGGAGAGGGGAGAGGGGAGAGGGCGACGCTCACCTCCGAGACAAGGATGACGACGAGCGCGGCGCGGATGATGATGGCCTCCTCCTCCTCGAACGTGCGGCGGTCTCCTTCTCCTCCACAGCCTCCTCCACAGCGCGGAGCGGACGATGATGGCCTTCTCCTTCACAGACTACGCGGTGGCCTCCTCCTCCACAGCACGGCGTGGCGGCGAGATCGGCGGCGCTATGGCGAGATCGAGCGCGGCGACACGGCTAGTAGCTAGGGTTTGGGGGGAGTGAAGAGGGAAGAAGCGCCGCGCGTCTCAAAACGTCCAAGTCACAGAATTCTGTGGCGCATCTGTTAGATATGCGCCACAGAATTGTTACCAAAACGGCTAAGTCACAGAATTTTGTGGCGCATCTGTTAGATATGCGCCACAGAATTTTTACAAACGGCCAAGTCACAAAATTCTATGGCGCATCTGTTAGATATGCGCCACAGAATTTTTATTGATGGTACAAACAACGCTCGTTGCACATATGTGACATCAAACACAACTCAATGCATTGGTTCAGGGCTTGCTCCATCACACTGATGCCCCAGGTTCGATTCCTGGCGGCCCCATTTTTTAAAATTTTCTTTTAAAATATGAACTAATATATTTTACTATTAAAAACAAGAATTAATATATTTGCCTATTAAGGATGGTAATAGTATATTATATATGCTTGTCCACACACACACCCACACCAATATATCCGCATGCATTAATTAGTACAAAAAAGGCGACAAAAACCGCTAAGTCGGCTCCGAGGTAGCGCTAGTGTCTTTTCACAACAACTTTCTTGCCCTTCTTCTTTGCGGTAGAATACTTTAGGCCGGCCACCTTGAGATTTCTTCTCGTGTACGGGCAACCTTTAGCCGGTAGGGTGGTATTCCTTCTTACTTTAGCATAAGTAGTAGGCTTGTCGAAGTACTTGTCGAATTCCTCTTCTATCTTGGGATCGTTGTTCTTGTCGATGTCTTGCTTGTTGGCAGGTCCTTCGATTCTGATGATGCTCCTCTTGCCCCTCCTCACGATAACACGGCTTGGCTTTGCCGGGTCGGTAATGAAGAAGCATTGATCAGCTTGGCTAGCGAGCACCCATGGCTCATTTTTTGTGGAGGCGTTCTTCGATTTTGGATCGGGTATAACCATGGTGGTGAAAACCGGCCATCTTTTTTGACACTCTTGGCCCATCTGACACGAAACATCGGCACCGTCACTCCGCAGTAGTCGAGTTCCCATATCTCCTCGATCCTTCCGTAGAATCTTTCCTTGAAATCAGTCTCGTCATCGGCGTATGATAGCATAGTTACTCCTGAGTTTTGGTATCCGCTATTCTTGTTCTTCTCCTCGGTGTAGAATCTGTAGCCATTGATGACGTATGTCTGATAGGTCCTAATGTTGCACCCGGGGCCCTGTGAGAGTGAGAATATGAGTCTCTGATCTTCATTATAACGCGTCGGCATGGGAGTTTCTAGTAGGCTTTTCTTGAACCACCCCGTGAAACTGGCGTTGTGCTCTCTGGTTACGTCTCCCTTCTTGAAGGGAATATGCCCTGAGAGGCAATAATAAAATGTTTATTATGTGTATTCCAAGTATATGATAGATGTTTATTTTGCATGCTATAATTGTATTAATACGGAAACGTTAATACATGTGTGTTTAATAAACAAATAGAAAGTTCCTAGTTATGCCTCTCTCATAAACTAGTTCGTTGATTAACAAGATGATCACGGTTTCCTGATCATAGACATTGGATATTGTTAATAACGAGATCACAATATTAGTGTAATGGTGTGATGAACATTCATCCGAAGTATAGCATTATGATCAAAGTCATTAAGTTTATATTGCTATAAAAAAACTACGAAGCATTCCTAATCCTTAGACCATGAGATCATGTCAATCACTAACACCGGAAGAGTTTCTTGTTGACATCAAACGTTACTCCGTAACTGGGTGATTATAAATATGGCTTCAAAGCTACTAAAGTGTTATGTTGAGAATCATGGATCAAGAGTGGAATTTTTTCATACCGATGACGGATAGATATGCTCTGGGCCCTCTCGGTGATATCACATTTGTTAGCTTGCAAGCAAGTGATTTGATCACTAGAATGTTATATCACGGGAACGAGAAAAGAGTGCATGTCAGTAACGAGATCAAACTAGGTATGGAGATACCGATGATCGAATCTCGGACATGTAATATATCGTGAAACAAAGGGATTAAGATACAAGCGTAAAAGGTTCCGACGATCACAGGAAAAGTCATCGTTGAATGTGTGGAGTCAAGATGGATCTCGTGTCCCGCCATCGATTATTGATCGGAGAAGGGTCTCGATCATGTCCACATTATTCGCGAACCGTAGGGTGACACACTTAAGGGACACTGGCATCCAGTTGGAGCAAATGTTTCATGCCGAAAGAATAAACAAGCGCAGGAATTTATTTCACTAGATACCGAAACAGGCTTTCGGGTGAAATTGCATAAAGTGGTTATGCATGTGAAATGGAATTCTAGCAAGGGGTTATTTGTGACTGTTTGTCATTAAAGTAATTGACAAAATTCTGAATAAAATAAAAGAGTTTTATTTAATGAGAGTTTGTATTAAATTTGGTGGAAATTTAATGGGAATTTGAGTGGACTTTTGAGTGGAGGGAATTTAAAGGAATTTTGTGAGTGGAGTGTCCACCCACATGAAGAGGGGAGGGCAAGGGGGAATCCCCCATGCGCCGGACACCTCCTTGGGGTTCCCCCCTCCTCCTATAAAAGGAGCCCCCCTCCTCACTTGTCTCTCACACCTCCTCGTGAAGGATCTCTCTTCCCCTCTAGAATTTATCCCCCATGGTCTCGTACTAGCGAGATACATGTTCCCGGTGGCTATTCGGAAAGAAAGGGTTGTGCTTCCGCTGCATCGCTGGAGCGAGGAGGCGGAGGTTGCCTGGTGTCTTGTACGTGTGTGCGAGCACGGATGCGCTGCTGCTTTGCGGCGCTAGGACTTCCTCTCGATCTTGAGATCGGCAAGAGATCGTCTACATCAACCACGAGTTGAACTCGTTAAGCTTTGTCGGTCTTCAAGGGTATGTTCTCTACGGATATACATTCGCCCATTGTTTGTATCTAGTAGATAGATCTTGGTACATAGTTCCCATTGTAGGAAAATTTTTGTTTTCTATGCTGCGAACCCTACAGTGGTATCAGAGCCGGATCTATGCGTAGATGCTTTACACGGGTAGTACACATATGAGTATGTGGGCGATGATGATCATGTTGTTGCTCCTTTGTTGTAATTTTGGATATTGGTGGCATAGTGGGATGAAGCGGCCTGGACAAACTTTACATGTCCTCGCACATGAGACCTGTTCCACGCTTGACATGCAACTAGTTTGCATAAGTGGCTAGCGGGTGTCTGCCTCTCCTACTATAGTCAATATCTATTTTGCAAACGAGTTGTCAACAATTTGGTTATCCTCGTTGTGGTTCATGTTCATAGGTAATAAAGGTTCTATCTCGAAAGCCCTAAGCCACGTAAAACTTGCAATGGGTAAATTAGAGGCGTCTGGTTTAGATTGTTGTTGGGCTAGTGTTATGATATGGTAGTGTTGTAAGTAGAAGTATGAGATGATACTCTTACAACATACATAGCGTGTAATCTCCATAGACCTTGGACTTTCACATATAGGTATGATAGTAATCATACCACGGTGCACATGATAGAGATCATATGCGGGAACCATATCATTTCACTAATAAACATGTGATGTTTTATAGCATCTTATATTGCTTGTTTAGCGCTTTGTTAGCATAATAAGATGATCCCTCTTTTAAATATCAAGATAAGAATGTGTTCTTCCTTTAGTATGCACTGATTATGTTTTCGTCGCTCCAAGACATCACGTGATGATCGGGTGTTCTTGGATCCACAACCATATTTCGGGTGTAAAACAGTTACACACGCGAATACTAAGGTTCTAACTTGGCGAGCCTAGCATGTACAGACATGGCCTCGTAACACGGACCGAAAGGTTAAGCATGAGTCATATAGTTGATATGATGCCCATTTGATGCTCGCCTTTGAAGCTACACCGACTCACGTGATGATCGGACTTGGTGTAGTGGATTTGGTTCATGTAATCACCAGAAAGGCACTAGGGATGTCGTTTTTGAGTGGGAGTTCATTCGTAATATGGATTAGTTGATAGTCTAAACTTTACAAATTCTGTTGTAGATGGCACCACCTGCTTTTAATTTCAATGTGTTCATGGAGAAAGAGAAACTTGCAACGAACGGTAGCAACTTTACCGAATGGGCCATGAATTTGAGGATTCTCCTCTCTGCTGCACAAAAGCAATATGTGCTAGAAGCGCCGTTAGGCCCCCCACCTTTAGATGATGCCCCTGACGAGGAGAAGAATGTCTATCAGACTCGTCAGGAGGACCACAACTTAGTTTGCGGCATATTGTATGGGCTAGAGCCGGAACTTCGAAAGCGTTTCGAAAATGGCAATGCTTTTGATACAATGGGTGAGTTGAAAATGATTTTCGACACACATGTCTGTAGAGAGCTACAACGCCAGAAAAGTTCTTTAGTCGCATGATGGAAGAGCACACTGTTAGTGAGCATGTACTCAAGATGTCGTTACGATAAGCTTGTGTCCTTGGGAATATCGATTCCCATTGACTTAGGCATCCATCGTGTTCTCAGCCTCCGCCACCTAGCTATAAGAGCTTCGTGATGAACTATAATATGCAAGGCATGAAGAAGTCTCTCCCGAGCTCGCCAATGCTTAAAACCGCAAGTGGAGATCAAAAGGAACATCAAGTGTTGATGATCAATAGGAACACCGGTTTCAAGAAAGACAATAAGGAAAACGGAGGAAGTAAGGGCGGCAAGCCTGTTGCATGCTGAAAAGAAACCCCGAGTTGGACCTAAGTCCGATACGAAAAGTGCTACTATTGTAAGGGATGCCATCGAAGCGCCCAAGTATTTGGCGCATAAGAAAGCCGGCAAGGCAAACAAAGGTATATATGATATACATGTTATTGATGTGTACTTGACTAGTGCTCGCAGTAGCACCGGTATTTGATACCGGTTGGCTAATATTTGTAACTCGAATCGGGGTCATGAACAAGCGACCGCTAGCAAGGGTGAGGTCAAGATGCGTGTCGGCAATGGATCAAGCGTTGATGTGATCGCCGTCGAAACGCCTCCACTTGTCGCCGGATTAGTTATAAACTTGAATAATTGATATCTGGTTCCTGCACTAAGCATGAACATTGTATCTGGATAGTGTTTGATGCAAAGTGGTTATTCATTTAAATCCGAGAACAATGGTTGTTCCATTTATATGAATTAAATCTTTTATGGTCATGCACCGATGATGAATGGTTTATTTCTTTTGGATCTCGATAATAATGTTACACATATTCATAATGTTGATGCTAAAAGGATTAAACTAAATGATGATATATCCGCAGTGGCACTACCGACTAGGTCATATTGGCGTTAAACGCATGAAGAAGCTCCATTCGGATGGACTTTTGGAATCACTTGATTATGAATCATTTGATACATGTGAGCCATGCCTTATGGGCAAGATGACTAGAACGCCGTTTTCCGGTTCAATGAAACGGGCGATAGATTTATTGGAAATCATACATTCTGATGTATGCGGTCCAATGAGTGTGTCGGCGCGAGGTGGATATCGTTATTTTGTTACTTCCACAGATGATTTGAGTAGATACGGTTATATCTACTTGATGAAACACAAGTCTGAAACCTTTGAAAAGTTCAAGGAATTTCGGAATGAAGTGGAAAATCATCGTAATAAAAAGATCAAATTTCTACGGTACGACCGTGGAGGTGAGTATCTAAGTTACGAGTTTAGCACTCACATGAAAGAGTGTGGAATTGTTTCACAACTCACACCTGCCGGAACACCACAGCGAAATGGTGTGTCGGAATGTCGTAATCGTACTTTATTAGATATGGTTCGATCTATGATGTCTCTGACGGACTTGTCGTTGTCATTTTGGGGCTATGCACTAGAAACTGCTGCATTCACTTTAAATCGGGCACCATCTAAATCCGTTGAAAAGACACCGTATGAATTGTGGTTTGGAAACAAACCAAAGATGTCATTTCTTAAAGTTTGGGGATGCGATGTTTATGTGAAGAAACTAGAACCGAATAAACTCGAACCCAAAGCGGAAAAATGCGTCTTCATAGGATACCCTAAGGAAACTATTGGGTATTCCTTCTATCACAGATCCGAGGGCAAGGTATTTGTTGCCAAGAATGGATCCTTTCTAGAGAAAGAGTTTCTCGCGAAAGGTGTGAGTAGTCGGAAGGTAGAACTCGAAGAGGTTATTGAACCTTCTCTTCAAAGTATGGCGAGTAGCGCAGTGCCGGAAGTTGTTCCGGAGTTGGCTCCACCTGTTGAAGAGGGAACTAATGATAATGATCATGAAACTCCGAAAGAGAGTACTACCGAACCTCGCAGGTCAAGCAGGACGCGTGCAGCTCCCGAGCTGTACGGAAATCCTGTCATGAATTTCATGGTTGATGAAAATGATGACCCTGCGATGTATGAAGAAGCGATGATGAGCCCGGATTCCAACAAATGGTTAGAAGCCATGAAATCTGAGATGGAATCCATGTATGAAAATCAAGTTTGGAACTTGGTGGACTTACCTCACGACCGAAAGGTCGTGGAGAACAAATGGATTTTCAAAAGGAAAACTGATGCTGATGGTAATGTAACCGTCTATAAAGCTCGACTTGTCGCAAAGGGGTTTCGACAAATTCTAGGAGTTGACTACGATGAGACATTCTCTCCCGTAGCGATGCTAAAGTCAGTTAGGATTATGTTAGCAATTGCTGCATATTTCGATTATGAGATATGGCAGATGGATGTCAAAACCGCGTTTCTCAATGGTAATATTGAAGAAGAGTTGTATATGATGCAACCAAAGGGTTTTGTCGATCCTAAGGATGCTAAAAAGGTGTGCAAGCTTCAGCGATCCATCTATGGATTGACGCAAGCATCAAGAAGTTGGAATCTCCGCTTTGATGAGGTGATCAAAGAGTTTGGATTTGTCCAAACTTATGGAGAAGCTTGTATTTACAAGAAAGTGAGTGGGAGCAATGTGGCATTTCTGATATTATATGTGGATGACATATTATTGATCGGAAATGATATAGATCTTTTAAATGGTGTTAAAAGTTATCTAAACAGCAAATTTTCAATGAAGGACCTAGGTGAAGCGTCATACATATTAGGCATAAAGATCTATAGAGATAGACCTAGGCGCCTAATAGAGCTATCATAAAGTACATACCTTGATAAGATTTTAAAGAAGTTTAAAATGGAAAATAGTAAGAAGGGGTTCTTACCTATGACACAAGGCACGACATTGAGTAAGACTCAAAGTCCGGCTTCGGCGGAAGAAAGAGAGATAATGGACAAGGTACCCTATGCTTCAGCCATAGGCTCTATAATGTACGCCATGCTATGTATAAGACCGGATGTGGCACATGTTATTAGTTTGACTAGTAGGTACCAATCGGATCCAGGTTCAGAACACTGGAAAGCGGTCAAGAATATCCTTAAGTACTTGCGAAGAACTAAGGATATGTTTCTTGTATACGGATGTGAAGAAGAGCTCGTCGCTAAGTGTTATGTCGACGCTAGATTTGACACCGATCCGGATGACTCTAAGTCTCAATCCGGATACGTTTTTCTCATGAATGGCGGAGCGGTTAGTTGGAGGAGCTCCAAACAACCTATGGTGGCGGGATCAACAACGGAGGCCAAATATGTTGCTGCTTCAGAAGCGGCTCAGGAAGTAGTTTGGATGAAGGAGTTCATATCCGAACTAGGTGTGGTTGCAAACGCGTTGGACCCAATGGTGATCTATTGTGACAACAATGGTGTCATTGCCAATGCCAAAGAGCCAAGGTCTCACAAGCATTCCAAGCATATTAAGCGCCGGTTTCACTCCATCTGCGAGCATGTCAAGGATGGAGATATAAAGATTTGTAAAGTACATACGGATCTCAATGTAGCAGATCCGTTGACTAAAACTCTCCCTAGAGCAAAACATGATCTACACCAGAACTCCATGGGTGTTAGATACATCACAATGTAACTAGATTATTGTCTCTAGTGCAAGTGGGAGACTGAAGGGAATATGCCCTGAGAGGCAATAATAAAATGTTTATTATGTGTATTCCAAGTATATGATAGGTGTTTATTTTGCATGCTATAATTGTATTAATACGGAAACATTAATACATGTGTGTTTAATGAACAAACAGAAAGTTCCTAGTTATGCCTCTCTCATAAACTAGTTCGTTGATTAACAAGATGATCACGGTTTCCTGATCATAGACATTGGATGTTGTTAATAACGAGATCACAACATTAGTGTAATGTTGTGATGAACATTCATCCGAAGTATAGCATTACTATCAAAGTCACTGAGTTTATATTGCTATAAACAAACTGCGAAGTAGTCCTAATCCTTAGACCATGAGATCATGCCAATCACTAACACCGGAAGAGTTTCTTGTTGACATCAAACGTCACTCCGTAACTGGGTGATTATAAAGATGGTTTTAAAGCTACTATAGTGTTATGTTGAGAATCATGGATCAAGAGTGGAATTTGTTCATCCTGATGACGGATAGATATGCTCTGGGCCCTCTCGGTGATATCACATTGGTTATCTTGCAAGCAAGTGATTTGATCACTAGAATGTTATATCACGGGAACGAGAAAAGAGTGCATGTCATTAACGAGATCAAACTAGGTATGGAGATACGGATGATCGAATCTCGGACATGTAATATATCGTGAAACAAAGGGATTAAGATACAAGCGTAAAAGGTTCCGACGATCACAGGAAAAGTCATCGTTGAATGTGTGGGAGTCAGTATGGATCTCCAGGTCCCGCTACTGATTATTGATCGGAGAAGGGTCTCGATCATGTCCGCATTATTCGCGAACCGTAGGGTGACACACTTAAGGGACACTGGCATCCAGTTGGAGCAAATGTTTCATACCGAAAGAATAAACAAGCGCAGGAATTTATTTCACTAGATACTGAAACAGGCTTTCGGGTGAAATTGCATAAAGTGGTTATGCATGTGAAATGGAATTCTAGCAAGGGGTTATTTGTGAATGTTTGTCATTAAAGTACTCCCTCCATCCCAACGCTTTAGGCGTATAAATTTCAGCACAGTTATTTAGGTAGATGATTAATGGAGAGAAAAAAATGGCAACCTTCCTTTTTTACCCTTGCATGCACGCGATTGATTTCTCTGCTGCATGGCATGCTAGCCTCGGTTCTCACATAGCTTGCTCTTTTCCATGCTACGCGTTCCCCTCATTCGCTTAGCTTTCTGCATGCGTACGCTCCGTCTCGTTTCTCGCAAGGGCAAAATAGGAAGACTATAACTACCATGGACTCTGCGCCTTAAGGCTTGGGAAAAATCATGTTTTTTTGTACGCCTAAAGCGATGGGACGGAGGGAGTAATTGACAAAATTCTGAATAAAATAAAAGAGTTTTATTTAATGAGAGTTTGCATTAAATTTGGTGGAAATTTAATGGGAATTTGAGTGGACTTTTGAGTGGAGGGAATTTAAAGGAATTTTGTGAGTGGAGTGTCCACCCACATGAAGAGGGGAGCCAAGGGGAGCCCCCATGTGCCGGCCACCCCCTTGGGGTTCCCCCCTCCTCCTATAAAAGGAGCCCCCCCTCCTCACTTGTCTCTCACACCTCCTCGTGAAGGATCTCTCCCCCTCTAGAATTTATCCCCCATGGTCTCGGACTAGCGAGATACATGTTCCCGGTGGCTATTCGGCAAGAAAGGGTTGTGCTTCCGCTGCATCGCTGGAGCGAGGAGGCGGAGGTTGCCCGTGTCTTGTATGCGTGTGCGAGCACGGATGCGCTGCTTATGCGCTTAGGACTTCCTCTCGATCTTGAGATCGGCAAGAGATCGTCTACATCAACCACGAGTTGAACTCGTTAATGTTTGTCGGTCTTCAAGGGTATGTTCTCTACGGATATACATCTGCCCGTTGTTTGTATCTAGTAGATAGATCTTGGTACATAGTTCCCATCGTAGGAAAATTTTTGTTTTGCCCTACACTTCTTCCTTGTCTTGCCCAGGTTATTAGCGAGCTTTTGCTCGATTAAGGTTTTGTGATCATCCACCCAGGGGCCGACCAACTCTATGTGTTGTAGGGTGACTCGGTTTGCCCTGTCAAAGTCAGCGCGTTCGAGTTCGATGCCGACGTGGAGTGCGCGGTAGCCCTCGCGGTGACCAAATCCAGTGAGACTCCCTAGGTGCTTCCTGGTGGGCAAACCGACATCCTGGTTCTTGATGCTTAGGTAGTTCTGGAAGAAGGATATACACTCGTAGGTCAGAAAGCCCTTGGCTATGCTTCCGTCTGGACGGGACCTATTGCGAACGAATCCTTTGATGACACCGTTCAGCCTTTCGAACGGCATCATGTTGTGCAGGAACGCCGGCCCGAGATGGATGATGTCATCCACGACATGGACAAGCAGATGCACCATGATGTCGAAGAATTCGGGAGGGAAGTAAATCTCGAGCTCACATAGTATCTCGACAATCTCTTCATGTAGCTTGCCGAGCTGCTTCACGCCGATAGACTTCCTAGAGATGACGTCGAAGAAGTTGCAGAGGCCAAACAGCGTCTCACGGCCGTGCTCGTCCATTATCCCTCGGATCGCAACAGAGAGTATTTGCGTCATCAGCACGTGACAGTCGTGAGACTTCATCCCGCTGAACCTCTTCTTCGCTACGTCCAGATATCTGCTTATCTTCCCAGAGTAGCCGTGCGGAACCTTGACTCCTATGAGGCAACTAAAAAACCTATGGAGCTCCTCCTCGCTCAGAGTAAAGCATGCAGATTTAAGCACCACCCCATTCTTCTTAGCCCTTTTGCGGCGACCCTGGGTCCCTTCCGTCTGTTCATCGTCATCGTCGGCATCGTCACTATCGGGGTACTGAAGTTCCTTCTTAATGCCAAGCAATTTCAGATCGCTTCTTGCTTTTGGCCCATCCTTGGTCCTATCCGGCATGTTCATCAGAGTGCCGAGCAGACCCTCGATAACGTTCTTCGTGATGTGCATCATATCGAGGCTATGGGGCGTGTGGAGGACCTTCCAGTAAGGCAGGTCCCAGAAAACAGACCTCGCCTTCCATACTCCATGCAACGGTGGCGGCTGTTCCCTCGGCCGCTTATTTCCCGGCGCCGGGCACTCTTCCCAATTGTCTCGAAGCTCCTTGATTTCTTCGCCGCTCAAAGGTCGTGGGGCATTATCAATATCGTATTTGACATTGAACAGGTCTCCGCGTTTTCTCCATGGGTGATCCTTGCGGAGCCACATTCGAGTCCTCTGGAACACGGTTTTCGAAGACCCGGGATCCCTCGACAGCTACAGATGCGGGGTCGTGTCCATGCACCTAACACATGCACAGAATCCATGGTTCACCTAGCACGCTACATATCCGTAACCAGGATAGTCATGCACCGTCGTGAGCAACGCGGCTCTCAGGTCGAAATAATCTCCAGTGTAGGCATCCCACGTACGTGCGGCGTCTCCCACAACGTCGCTAAATCCTCTTTCAGGACCCCGAGATACAGATGCATGTCGACACCTGATTGTTTCGGCCCCTGGATAAGGATACTCATGTGTATGTACCGCTGCTTCGTGCACAACCAGGGAGGAGGTTGTACGGCCATACAAACACGGGCCAGGTGTTGTGCGTGCTACTCTGGTTGCCAAAGGGATTGAGTTCGTCGGTGCTCATGCCCAGCCTGACGTTCCTTGGATTGAGCCCGAACTCATCTTGGAATTTGATGTCTAGCGCATTCCACTGGCTAGCGTCCGCGGGGTGTGTTAGGATCTTGCCCTTATCCGGATCATCTTCCGGCTTCTCCCTCTTCGCATGCCATTGCATGAGCTCTGCTTTCTTAGGGTCTACGAAATACCGCTGCAGACGAGAAGTGATAGGAAAGTACCACACCACTTTTCGGGGAACTTTCTTGTTCCCTCTCTTGTACCGTCCCTGGCCGCACACTGGGCATGAGGTTCTATCCTTGTACTCGTTCCGATAAAGTGCGTAGTCATTGATGCATGCGTGGCACTTCACGTACGGCATGTCTAGTGGGCAAACTACTTTCCTCACCTCCTCGATACTTGTTGGCAGTGTGTTGTCCTTGGGAAGACGAGCATGCCAGAATTTCATGTGAGCGTTGAAGCTAGTGTCGGTACATTTGTGCTCCGCCTTCATCTCCAAAGCCTTCAGCGTTACACTCAAGTGTGTATCCTCGGGCCGGCACCCAAGATACAACGAAGTCCTCCCGTCTACCTCCATCTGTGCCAGCTTGGCTTTCTCTCTGACTGCAGCTTTCGTGTTGGTCGTCTGCTTGAGGAGAATTTCTTGAAGATGAGGGTCCTGCAAGGCCGAAGTTAGCGCCGTGTCCGTGCTCCCTTCTTCTCCGCCACCACCACCATCTGCTCTGGCATCATCTCCTTCATGATGATCGTGTCCGTTGGCATCTCCTTATTCATGATGATCATCATGTTCTCCTTCGTCACGATGACCATGTCCGGGAGACCCTTCGTCTTCTCCCCCGCCCCCGGCCTCTTCTTCATCATGGCCACCGCCATCTGCCAGCTCATTCACTAAGAAGCCGGGCATGAAACCACGCTTGAGAAGGTGAGACTCCAGTTGTCCGGAATCCGGGTTGATCTAGTTCCGGTGTTTGCACGTTCGGCATAGACATCTAATCTTCGTCATGTTGTTCTGAACCATATCGGCCACCGCGTCAACCTTGTATCTAACCACCCAGCATTCGCTCATATGGATGACCATGGTCGCCTGCGCGTGAACATAGACCAAATTAAAGAGAGAGTGTTAGAACCATGCACACACACATGAAGCGCACACATATATGCATGATCGTCGGAAAATTTCAGCATGACCTACCCTAAAAGTAGGACGTATGGCTAGTGCAGAAATTTGCCGAAATGGATGTGTATCAACATTTCGGCAAACCTCCATGCACCCGGCGCCAGCAACATGCATTCAAGCACAAAACAAAGCTCCTCGAGAAGAAAGCATGCATGCATTCAACAAACACAACACAAAGCAAATGAACATCGTCTTGCCATCGCACACCGGCCGCGGGACCAATCTTCACCTACAAATCATCCATATATATACATGCTTGCTTCGAGACCCGCCGGCCACACAAAACATGCATCACACACAAGTACCCATGCACACCTCACAAATCCACAACCATAGGCATAGCGGTGGAGGAGCAAAGTATGGCTAGGTGTAGTACCTTCACAAAGTAGGATTAGCTTCCCTCACAAGTATATAAACCAAAGTAGGTCTAGCTATCAACAATGGAGGTGAGTATGAGCAAAATGGAGTGGGAGGGAGGAGAGGGACGAGCTAGTTGGAGGAGGGGAAGAAGGGAAAGGGTGGTGGTAGGTAGGAGGGGATGCCACCTTGTTTAGATCTGTTTCGCACATTCTGTGACGCATATGGCTATATGCGCCACAGAAAGTGCGAGTTCTGTGACGCATATGCTGTATACGCCATAGAAAGTGCGTGTTTTGTGGCGCATATAGCAGATGCGCCACAGAATTCATGCAATTCTGTGGCGCATATGGCATGCCCATGTGCTGGGTCAGGTGCGCCACAGAATGCTCACTTTCTGTGGCGCATGTAGCCATATGCGCCACAGAATTAATTTTAGTGAAGCATTTTCCCTATATGCACCACGGGATTAAAATCTACCTATAATTGTTTTCCTAGTAGTGAAGTCTCTATTGGTCACAATTTTCAATCTGAACATTTTTCAAATATTTTTAAACCATAAAAAGTAAAGTTACATAAAAAATAGAGAATAGAAAAGAAAAAGGGAAGAAAATAGAAACTAAAAAAAGGAAACGAAAATATAAAGAGAAAAGAGAAAAGAAAAAGAAAAGGAAAAATGAAACGAAAATAGAACAGCACACCACATGACCCAACATTTTTAATTACTCCCTCCAATCCAAATTAATTGACTTGAATTTGTCTAGATTCGGGTGTATCTATATATAATTTAGTACTAGATATATTCGAATCTAGATAAATCTAAGTCAATTAATTTGGATCGAAGAGAGTATATATTTTTAGAATGTAAATATTATTAGAATCATAATAAAAAATATCTAAAAAGGAAAAAAAGAAAAGAAACAGAAGAAACATATGCTACATGGGCCGGCCCAACTCACACGCCCGATGAGAGCGGAGCAGATTAACGCCATACGTTGGGCGGCAAGTAGAAATTCCCAGACGCATTAGGGGCAGGTAGGCTTCCTCCCGGTGGCACAAGGGCCTCGTCCAGGGAATTTGGACAAAATTGATCCAAAGTTAGAAGGAATTTACGAACTGAACTCGTGGCAAAAATATTTTATTAGATCTAACTTTTTTTACGACGTTGTATAGTGTGTGGCGTTGCACAACACAATGCAACGCCGTCGATTATAGCGTACTGGCGTTGTTGCACAACACAGTGCAATACCGTAAATCTTGGCGTTGTACTATCGAGTGCAACGCTACTCTATACGACGCCGCAAAAATGATTAGATCTAGCGAAATACTTTTACCTTGAGTTTATTTTATAAATTGCTTTAGATTTTGGACCAATTTTGTCCAAATAGCCCCTCGTCCAAGGACCACAATTTTTTTCTGCAGACCATCCTGCTGAAATCTGACCGACCATGCGAGAACGTATTGCTATGTCAGCCTTACGTGTAAAACCAGCCGACAGATGTTCTCGAAAGGCCAAAACCGACAGCCGATCGTCCATGCCACCCGTTCATGATGATGCACGATGAGCTGTACGCCTACGCGCGCTCTCACCTGGATCGGTCGTTCTTCTCCTTCTCGCACCACGTGATCTCACGCGCACTTCCCGTGTGAATCAGTTGGCCGCGCGCGCGCGCATAAAACTGCACGGCTGCCGCTGCCGCACTCGCAGTCCACGAAGAATGACATCGAGAGATTCCTGGATACGGTACCAAATTTACATAATACACACGGTAATTCCCGAAATCCACTTTGGCTCGTAAAGTATAGATACACCCACGGCTAAAAAGACACACTATTTCAAAATGTTGATAATTCCAAAAAACATATTCAAGTGTACATGTTCATATTCTATGTTCATACACCAAGTTTCATATCTTTATGAATTGGGTAAAAAAACAATTTTTGGTGTTGTAAAATAGTTTTTCACAAGACATTTTTTTGTTTTTTCTTGTACAGACCTCAAAAAATGTCTTCTCATTGCAAAACTTTGTGTGAGGACATAGCATGTCCGGATGCACATCCCATATTATTTTAGGACTTTTTTCAACATTATAAAATTCATATAAAATGCATTTTTCATAATAGGTGCATTGAGACCTCGAAACAGGCTTTCGCCCCGCTTTATAAATAAAGCAAACAGGTGAGACCGCTGCTGGGCCAGACAACACAACGCCCAAAGGATGATACACAACATGAAGCACGATGCTGGGGAGAACCCAAGCCTAAGACTAAAAACAAGAAGAAGAAAGAGAAAAAGAAAGCCGAGAACGGCGGTGAGCCGAAAACGGAAACAACTCGCGACTGGTGCGCCCACCAAAGAAGTACCACCACATGTCCCGCAGTCCAAAGCGTCTGCGTACCAAGACAGTACCTCCAAGAAGGGGAGTGACGACGACGACACTGTTGTCCGGCCGGGGCCTAGGGTTTCCAGACGCAGAGGGGCGGGAGGATGTCCTCGACACCCTTCAAGAAGGAAGGTGATACCCTCGGGCGTCACCGTGCCGGAGTCAACAGACAAGGATTTCTCCCGGCCCCTCCAGAACCACACTCCCGAGCACTTTGAAAAGCACCACCAATCACGTCGTCCACGGACACGCGCCATCTCGGTCGTGGGTTCGCCATCGCCATCACACCATGAACCACGAAGCGAAGCCGATAGATCGAGAGAGAGAGTATCTGAGGGCCGCTCGCCAACAAAGACGCTGGAGGAATACCTCCACCACCGCCAGTGGTAGCCGATCGATGCAAGAAGACACACCAGTCCCTCTGACCCGGCCAAGCCCGCGAAGGCTCGTGAAGTCCCGCCGTCGCACTGCAACAAGGGTGCCACCGAACACGCCAACCGCCGCCCCAGACCCTACTCCTCCGTCCACCAGGGGATCCGCCATCACGGCAAGTCCCGCCACCAAGCCAGCCGACTCCATCGAGCGCACTCCGGCTCGCCGAACTGCCGTCGGCCGAGAACCACCGTAGCAAGACACCTCCGGAACCGCCCACCGGCGACCATCCATGCACCCACCTTCCGGGCCGCCGCCCGGCCCAAGATCTCGCTGACAAGACCACGCCGACGACACCTACACCAAAACGAGCGAGGAGACAAGGACAATCCACCAAGACTAGGACGGATTTAACGAGGTCCATGACGGCAAGTTAACTCTCAACCCCATTGACGGAACTACTAGGTGGACGCCGCCTAGGCCATACCAGCCGATCTAGCACCCCACCATACCATGGTCGGTGGGCTCCCTGCACTACCGTAACCCGTGAAACCCGTGAAGGCGCTAGGCCCGCCAACCCAGATCGGGCCTAGGTAGGCTAGATCTGGGCCGAGGCAGGCCCTGCAGTCTCTAGCCTCCACCTCCGCCTGCCGCCGGAGGACGAATCCAGCCCTCCCGCCCCGTCCCGAGTAGGCGCAAAGGGCCCGATTGTGGCAGAGGATCACCAAGAGGCCACCGCCGCCAAGGTCGCCCTCTCGCGAGGATCCCATCCCGACGCCATGCCTCGCCGCCTGTGCCTCTGCCACCACGGCCGATTACGGCCTGCCACGGGAAGGCTGGCTCAGAGTCAGTCCGGCCGCCATAGGGACCGACCACGCCCGCCGAGCCAGACGAACAGGAATACCGCCACCAAGACCGTGATAGGATTTTCCGGCGCGAAGGCGGCAAGGCAAGGGGGAGGGAGGGGGTGGTCGCGGCTCTGTCGCCCATGAGGAGTGCATTGAGACCTGGGAGCCAAATTGCCATGTCGCGGTAATTTTTTTAAGTACTATGGTAGTATCACGAG
Source organism: Avena longiglumis (assembly GCA_030063025.1). Lineage (NCBI taxonomy): Eukaryota > Viridiplantae > Streptophyta > Magnoliopsida > Poales > Poaceae > Avena > Avena longiglumis. Next base: position 109,460,133 of record CP125974.1, read on the forward strand.
GCTATCGGAATTTCATTTATGGGAACTAATTAGCTAATGATTCGTACTATGGTAGCCAGTTTTGAGTAGATGCACGCACACTCTTCTCCACCCGCTTCCTCTCCTTCTCCCCTCCCTTGAGTCTCGCGGCGATCCCCAACGCCTCTTCCCCTCCGGCGGCCTCGGCGGCTGGAGGGGAGGGGGTGAGGTGGCTGGCCTGTATAGCGTATTCCAGGTCTAGGTGTAGATGTGTTCGCTTGAGGGTGGTGGCGTCAACGAGCGTGGTCAGGTGGATGGCGATGGATATCTTGAGGGTGGTGGCGGTGCGGAGCCTGCAACTGCTGCTTGAGTTCATCATGGCCCAACCCTTGAATAAGCTCAAAGTCAAGGCCATGCCCCTGGATCTAGATCTAGGGGTGGTGGCCGGTTCGTTCTCGGTTTACCAGCAGTAGGAGGTTTAGCCAGTGCACCATGTTTGCTGCTCGTGATGGTGGTGAGAGCAACATGGTTGCATCTACTATCTAGGCTTACACAAGCCAATCTAACAAGAGAACATGATATTTTTATTTGATGCCTTCACTAGAGGAAAAAGGGCTATCCGTTCGCGACCCCTCGGAGCATTAGTCCCGGTTGCGCCACCAACCGGGACTAATCGCCGCACGTCCTTGCTGGAGCGGCAGGGGCGAGGCATGTTCGGTTGGAGCCACCAACCGACTAAAGGTTTGGCCACACATTTAGGCGCAGACGCACCTTTAGTCCCGGTTGGCTCCAACCGACTAAAGACCCTCGCCTCTATAAATGCATCTTCACCCTCCGCCTCCACTGCTTTTTCAATGGTGGAAGGTGTGAGGGGTGTGCTAGTTTTTCTCATGCATGCATTGAAGGTGTTTGATGAAATGTTTGAGTGAATAATTCCGTTGAATTTCTCATAGAACAAAAATATAGAAGGTGTCCGAGACGACTTGAGCTTTCTCCTCTTTATTTTCCTCGATCGAGGTTAGCAATCTTATCTTTTCTAGGTCATTGATACAATTCATGTGGGTGTGAATTGGTTATTTCACTATTTATGATGTCTGTTTTTTGATAAACTTACTTATATGATGCGTATGAACGGTCGGGAATGGATGTACGATGATCGCCAGAGTCGGGTATATCAAAGGCGTGGATAAATTTATCGATGTGGCTACGGCAAACAAAGAGAATGGATTGATACGTTGTCCATGTGTTCAATGTCGAACAACAAGGAGTACTCTTCCTCGAAAATCATTCGCCACCGATTATGAAAGGTTTCATGCCCAACTATAATTGTTGGACCAAGCACGGGAAAGAGGGGTTATGATGGAAGATGGTGAAGAAGAAGATGATGATAACAACTATCATCATATGTTTCGAATACGGATACCGCAATGGAAGACAATGGAGAGGAAAGAGGTGAAGAACGGGCTTCGATGAGCCGCTAATGAACTTGGTAGGGTCATTTCGATGCAAAGCGAGACCGTGAAATGTAAAATGAGAAGTTGAAGTTAGAGGGCATGTTAGAAGATCACAAGAAATTGTTGTACCCAAATTGTGAAGATGGCAGAAAAAGCTCACTACATCGGAATTGTTGCGATGGAAGGCGAGTGTGGTCTAACGACTCCTCATTTGAAAAGATGTCAAAATAATGAAGTCAAGTTTCCAAAACATAACGAACTTACCGAGAGTACCTATGAAGCAAAGAAGACTCTCGTCTCCGGGATTAGATGTGCAAAAGATACATGCATGCATTAATGATCGCATCCTCTACCATGTAAGGAGTATGAGAATTTAGATAAATGCCCGGTATGCAACGCTATGCGGTATAAGATCGACGAGATGATCCTGTGATGTTGAGGAGAGCCTCCTAAGAGGGTTCCTGCTAAGGTTATGTGGTATGCTCCTATAATACCAATGTTGAAACGCATGTTCGTAAACAAAGAGCATGCCAGGTTGTTGCGATGGCACAAAGAAGACCGTAAGAAAGACGGAAATTTGAGACACCTCCGATGGGTCACAAAGGAGAAAAATCGAGAGAGACTTCCCACTTTGGTGTGACGCAAGGAACTTATGGTTTGGTCTAAGTACGGATGGAATGAATCCTTTTGGGGAGCAGAGCTGCCCACAAAGACCTGGCCCGTGACTCTATGTATCTACAACCTGCCTCCTTGGTTGTGCATGAAGCGTAAGTTCATTATGATGTCAAGCTCATCCAAGGCCCAAGCAACCGGCAACATTGATGTGTACCTTAGGCCATTAGTTGAAGAACTCCTACGGTTGTGGGGCAAACCCGGTGTACGTATGGGATGAGAACAAACAGAGCCATTTAATCTACGAGGGTTGTTATTCAGAACCATCAATGATTGGCCTGCTCTTAGTAAACTTTCAGGACGCATAAACAAAGGATATAAGGCATGCACCCACTGTTTAGATAAGACCAAGGTACATATTTGCATAAATGCAAGAAGGTTGTGTACTGGCGAATCGACGATTTCTTCCGACCAATCATCCCGTAAGAAAGAAAGGCAAGCATTTCAAAGGTGAGGCAGATCACGAAGAAGCCCGAACTCCTGCCGGTGATGATGTATTTGGTATGGTCAAGGACATAGAAGTAATCTTTGAAAGGGTCCCGCGGTCAATCAGCCCGAACGACGTCGCTACGTGGACACGCACCCATGTGGAAGAAGAAATCTATATTTTGGGAGCTGCCATATTGGAAAGTCCGTGTCCGCTCTTCATCGACGTGATGCACGTGACGAAGAATCTCTACGTGAACTCGCTAGGATTCCTAGACGTGTATGGGAAGACAAAAGATACACAATCACGGAGGACCAACAAATTATGAAAGACCCAAAGAACATGCATACAGATAACAAGACGGATAAAGGGCGCCACTTAAGTCGTGCCCTATGCTCTTACCAAAGCAGAGAAGGAAATCTTTTTGAAGTCCTTACAAGATCAAGGTGTCGCCGGCTTCTCATCTAATATAAAGGAGATAATAAATATGGCAGAAAAAGTTCCAAAACCTCAAGTCTCATGATCACACGTGATTATGACGCATTGCTTCGATTGCATTGAGGGGCTTCTACCGAAAATGTTCGAGTACCCATTGTGAAGTCGTGCATTCCTCAATGCAATATCTCAAGGTAATCAATCCAGATATTCTGCCAAGGTTATAGAAGGATGTGGTACAATGTCTTGTTAGTTTTGAATTGGTGTTCCCACCATCCTTCTTCAATATTATGACGCATCTCCTGGTTCATCTAGTGGAAGAGATTGCCATTCTCGGTCCAGTATTTCAGCACAATATATTCCCCTTTTAATTCATTTTAAAAGGTTACATTAATTATTTTTTAGAAATAGAAAATGGTTTTGGATTATTTATTCAAATCCATACACTTCTTATGTTTAAAGTTTTTCTAAATTCCAAATTAATATTCAAAAATATAAGTTAATTCATTTTAAAGGTTACATTAATTATTTTTTAAAAATAGAAAATGGTTTTGGATTATTTATTCAAATCCATACACTTCGTATGTTTAAAGTTTTTCTAAATTCCAAATTGATATTAAAAAAATATAAGTTAATTCATTTTTAATTGTAAATGGTTCATATTTTAAATGGTTACATTAATTGTTTTTTAAAACAGAAAATGGTTTTGAATTATTTATTCAAATACAAACACTTTTTATGTTTAAAGTTTTTCTAAATTCCAAATTAATTATCATTTAAAAAACAATACAAATTTAAACCCCAAAATAAAAAATAAGGCGGGAAGAGAGAAAATACCTGAAATTTTTTGAAAATAGAATATGTCCTGCTTGAGCCACCAACCGACTAAAGACTCGCGCCTTGGGCTAATGAAAAATTGAACTATACGCCGGTTGGTGGCTCCAACCGACGATGACCTTTAGTCCTGCTGAGGCACCAACCGGACAAAAGGTCCTTTGGTTATAACTTGGTGCCCTCCTCTTCTTCTTCCCCATCTCCTCCTCTTCTCTTCTCGCCAAGACGACGCCGTCTGCATCGCTGCAGCACACGCCCTACCGCCCAATTAAGCGTGCAGAAGCTTCGTCGCCCGAGGCTTCTCCTCAAGGAATCGGCCCGCCCTCCCAATCGCATTAACGACCTCGAGCTCGACGATCGCCGCCGATCGTCGGCTCCCGACTCGCCTCCCCCGACACCACCACCGACACGGTGAGCTGGCCTCGTGGACCTCTCTCTCTCGCCTCTCGCTCGGGTTCATCCTCCCGTCGACCACCGCCACCACCGCGCCACCGCCGCCAGCTCTCTCTCCGGTGACCTTTGGAGGCGACGCCACTCTTTGGCTCCTCAACCTCCTCTTCTAACGCCACAGACGACGCGCCTAGATCGCCTAACGCCTTTCCCCATCACCGCCCCGCAAGCCACCGGCGTGACGTCACCTGCATCGGGATGCACCAGGGGAGCCACTTTGCTCGCATGGCTTTCCTATGTGGCCTCTGCCCCACAGGTCGCATCTCTGCCAGCCCCACCGAGTGAAAATGCCCCGAACCACTTTTGCTTGTGTGGCCGAGGTGGCTCCGGCCCCTCTGTCATCATTGTATAGATATGCTCAAGGCGTAAAAAGTTTAACCAGCTTTTAATAATTTCAGAAATAATTATAATCTTATAAATTCTATAAGTCATAAAAATATGAATAATATATCAAAATGTTCAGAAAAATGAAACCTAGCTATCTAAGCTATAATCATGCATTGTTCAACAACTTAAATTACAAGTTTAATTAGAAGAACAAATCCACCCTCTCATGTGTTCCTGAGTTTCTCCGAGTTAGGGTTTTCACCTCTAACCCCGATTAAATCGTCGAGCATTTCTTAGGGTTACATTCCAATGCAAATTAACTTGTCATATCATCATACTTGCTTGAGCATTGCATCGATGCCATGTGTTGATTGTTTCCTTTTTTTGGTGTTTGGATTATTAGGTTTATTATTAGTTAGGTATTATTAGGTTTATTAATTAGTTTGGTATTATTGGTCTTCACCTGTCGATCCACCGTGGGTAGCCCTGCATTCACATTTTCAAGCAACTTAGGTGCATGTGGGTTCGACGATGTGCCTATCTACTACGGTTTCCCTTTCTCTTCATTTTATTATTGTGTATGTATATATTATGGTTTCTGAATTAGGGTTTATATCTCTCAACACCGCATTTAACTTTCTCCTTTAGCCGCTTTGACTTATTCGTTTTCCACCTATGCAGAAAATGGACCCACACGCCGAGACGAAGAAAAGGAAGAGTTGATCCAAGGTGTGATCCGTGGGGAAGATAATTTAGACGTATCAACGTTTCGAACAACTCCGGTGAGGGTGATCCTCTTTACGGAGTAGACAACTTGTTTGAGGTTGAAGGTGTTGCCTTCCACGAGGAGAAGGTGATGCCTTGTGTAATCGAGAAGACGAGCTCGGCATGAGGTGCATGTAATATAAATCAATTTATTAATTAATCATCACTATCTATATAGAAATAGTAACGACGATCTTTCTTCTTTTAGCCCTCGGATCGAAGGAATCTCTTGAAAAGAGCGCACGAGGCCCAACCAAAAGTTGCAAGACCATGAGAGGTTCAGGATCGAAGATGTCGTTGAAGGCAGACCGACACTCCCAAAGTTGTCGCAACCAAATTTGTGGCACAATGCGAGTAGTCGTTAGGGACTTAATCCGATCACCATTAGAAATTGGAATAGGCCTGCTAATGCGGATGAAGAGGAACATGTTTATTTGTCCCTAACCACGCCAAAGATTTCTTGTGGAAGAGGCTCATGGTTAATTTCAAACTAGAAGATAGAGCTGGATCTAAATGCGGAGGATCCAGTTGAGGACGCCTTACAACATGGGAGAGCCATGGAGGCTAAGGTCGAGTGGGCTTTGAAGAAGATGGCCCATGTTTCACCAATCGGAAGAAAAGATTGCACCTTGACTATGTCGTGAAAAACAAGACTCGATTTCAAGAATATTCAGTTTGAGAAGATAAAACCATTCGGGATGAGTTTGTGGAATACAAGAAATCGAAAAAGCTAAGAAAATGTCGAAACGAATAAGTGAATCTTGCTAAGAAGAAGTATCACCATACTATGGGGCAAGGTGGCTCTTGGTTGGCATTCCTAAGTGGGAGAAACTTGAGCAGGCTGCGTGATAAAAGATCACCCAGCAGACGTATTTATTGGGTAGAACGTGCAAGGAATTGGTTTTACGGGCATGGGGCACGTTGGACTCGGAAGGAGGTGTATATATAACATACGACATAAAGAAGACCCTTGCCAATCGAGAGGATCGAAAAGTAGTAAAGGCTGTTAAAGATGGGGACTTCATTCCCGATAGAGAATGATGAGCTCACACTCGCCCTTGGAAATAAGGAACATGATGGACGAACACGAGGCACAATAGGCTCCCAATCATGGAGGACTGGGTTTCGAAGAGGAAGAAATATCGATAGAAGTCGCAGAGGAGTAAGGACGGCGGCGGTTGAAGCGAAGAAAGTCGAGAAAGAGCGAATGCGTTTAATTGAAGAAACGATTAAAGCAACAACAAGATGAAATTAACACACTTAAAGAGCAAAGTACTACCGCCCATCTCAAAGACACTGCATTCGATGCTACCGGCCTATCGAATAATCGAAAAAGCGATGTGGCTTCCACCGAGGTCGGGTGATGACAATGGCGATCTGATGCACCGACGATGGCTCTGTTGGCTACCCAGTGGATGATATCACAGAGATGACACACTGCGATCTACATGTCAAAGTTGTGAACATATCAATGAAGGTGGCGGTCGGCTATGCCTTACCAATTGGACCCACACCAACTTACCACCGCCGTCCGGTTCCAGAGGGCTACGCTGTTGTCGGCGTGGATGAAATCATGCCCACCTTTGAGGTTTTGGATCTTCACTACCCCGGTGAAGGGGATGATCGTCGGGTGGCAAAAACGTCACCATTCTATGGCGAAGGATTGTATCGTGCTTCAAATCACACGCCAAGGCCATCTTCGCCGCCGCCACCCGTCTCCAGCGAAAGTCGCCGCGGCCGTCTTCGTCGCCTCACCAGCTCCGTCGCCTCACCAATCTCCGGTGCAGCATCGCCACGGAGCCATCACCGCGCCTCGGGATAAAAGCGAAGCGCGCTCGCATCGGCATCGTAAGCGATCGCCGAACGTAAACAAGAGCCTCTTCCAAAAGTACCAACGGTTCCTCCCAAGAGAGCTTATGATCAGATCAAGAGGAGATCGGCGATCGTTGATGCGAAGCAAGCGTTTTTAAGCTAATGAGGCGGCGAAAGAGCCATAGTTCCCCAAAGAAGAAAAAGCCAAAGTGTTGAAAATGCTAAAGAATCTTCATCAACCCGAGCCAAAGTCATCGACTATGAGTGTTCTATTCTCAAGTCACATGCGGCACAAAAGCCTCAAGAGCGATCGATGCAAGCGGAAATATGTTGCCCAGCTCGGAGAACAAGCAAAACAGACTTGCGCCCCTCTCAAGGTGATTTCTCAAACCAATGTGGGTCGAGCAAATATGGGGCGAAGCGTATGATCCAGGTAGTTGCATCTGGAGAAGCTGCCCTGCTCAAGGTATGAGTATTGCCAAGACTTTTATCCCAGTTAGAGTTCTTCCCCTTGAGTGAAGTAGCATACAAATACCAGTACGGCAAACCTCTCGTCAAACCTGAGGAGGTAAACAATCTTCCAACAAAAATGCGAAGATTGCATAACTGGTGCTTGCATGCCACAAAGGCCGGGGCTATGGATAGTCGAGGGTTACAAAAAGCATCATGGGAAAGAAAGGGATGACATGATATCCATTGAATTTGATGAACTATTTCAATTATTCAATCAAGACGCCTTAGACAAATCGATCATCGCTGCATATTGTGCGTAAGTACTAATTCGTAATTAATTTAGTCTCCCTATATTATTTTGTTTATTGCATGTATATAATCATACTTGTAATATGCGAGAATGAAGATTCTCGAATGCAGAGAGGACAAATCTATGACATTGGCTTCATTGACCCATATTGGGTTCATGAAGCTAATCTCAAAATAAGCCCCGGGATACGGAGGATAATATAGTACACGCGTTAAGGTTTCAAGAAACCAAAAAGGAAATACTATTTCCTTACAACTTCGAGTGAGTGTTATTGTCTTGTATACACTTTCTATTTCGCTTACTCGATGTTAAGTATATAATTGATTAGTTATGCATTTGCAGCTTCCACTATATTCTGTTAATCATTCAACTTGACAAAGGGCGTGTACTAGTCATGGACTCGAAACATAAACCCCTTGAGACGTGGAAGGACATGCAGATACTTCTCCAGCGGTAATTCTAATCATTACGACACTATATCGGCAAAGTTCGTGAATTTTATGATATCAAGTACTTAATAACTTCTTTTATTCGTTTTCTTCGCCGGGCAGCGCTTGAAAACGGTTCACCAACAAGGCTAGGGGTGTTTGGAAAGAGGAGATTTCATTTCAACCACTAGATGTAAGCACCACTAGCTATATCCGCGCATCTCTTTGATTCTAGTTTTGATACAGTATTATCATGCTTGATTATTATTTTGATTGAACTATGTTCTCGTAAAGTGCCTGACGCAGGACGGGTAACAATCTATGTGGATACTATGTATGCGAGTTCATCCGGCAGACGTGCGATGAGAAGGGCAGAAATTTAGAGCAACTCCACGTACGTAAACAATTTCTATAGTTTTTAATTTCAAACAAATTGTGTTTAGTTTAATTCATATAGGCTGACTCCTTTTTTAAATCAGATCGAACGTCTACGGGACGATCTTCTGCCAAAGGATCGCGTTCGAGCAATTCAGGAGGAATTGGCGGGATTCTTGGATGCAGAAGTCCTAGACCCGAAAGGGGAATACTATTCTGCTGTGTATAGACAATAGGGATTGTAAAAAATAGCAACTTTGAAGGAATTGGCCGGTAGCATCGAATAGCAACTTTTGTATGTAGTGCATGAACTCGATCCGTGTATTGAATGTAATATTGTCATGATGATCTTGTGTAATATAAGGTTCCATCATTGATAAGTGCAAAACACTAAATAAACAATAAAACAACCTAAATGAATTCTCTGCCGCGGCACAAAAAGTGACGAAAATGCTGCCGCGACAACAAAATGTGCCAAAATGAATTCTCTGTCGCGGCAGAGAAATGGGCCAAATCTCTGCCGCGGCAGCAGGTTATTAGTCTCGGTTCGTGTTACGAACCGACTAACTCCACCTCGCTCGATGCCACGTGCCCCATTTGTCCCGGTTGGTGGGGCAACCGGGACTAATGGTTAGAGCTTTAGTCCCGATTGCCCCGTCCCGGTTGGGCAACCGGGACTAATGGCCCTTACCAACCGGGACGCATGGGCCCTTTTCTACCAGTGCTTACACAATCGGAAACTTTTACGGTTAAATTCATGCACTTAGACCTTTTGAATGGTAACACAAAGTTCCATAAGAAATATATTTGGAAAATCAAAGTGCCTTTAAAAATTAGAATCTTTATATGGTTTGTTCGTAGGAAAGTAATTCTAACTAAAGATGAGTTGATTAAAAGGAATTGCCAGATGTTGTTTTTGTGACAAGGACGAGACTATACACCATCTTTTTATTGACTGCCCGCTTGCAACTATTGTATGGCGCATTCATATGACTTTTAATATAAATTCACCCACGAGTATTTTAAATCCTTTTGGGAATTGGCTCAAGGGTGTTCCTAAAAAAGAGAAGACTCATCTTAAAGCTGGAGTTTGTGCGGTCCTTTGGGCTATTTGAAATATTCGTATCGACTATATTTTTAATAGAGACTGATCTAAAACTTTTTTTTGCATGTTATCCTTCTGGCCATCTATTGGATCCATATATGGACGTATCTCCAGCCAGAGGAGGACCGTCATGCTATAGATATTGTATGTACCATTTTAGAGACGCCTGCGCAGGATATTTTCAGCCGCTATGGATGGTGATATGATCTTAGAATTACTTTTTTTTTGGAAATGAGCATATATTAATATCACAAGATATCAATTACACCCAGCCTCTGCAACAATGCATTGTACTAGAGGTCATACGGATGTACACAACCAAAAAAGAAAGAAGACCTATAAAAAAGAAAAGTCCCGCTACAGTGAATCATTTGTTGAAAAAACGGTACTACCATCACCAAGACAACACCAGGAGTCCAACTTCTCCAAAAGCGACGCCTCCAAGAAGGAAACATTGCACAAACACCACCATTGCCCGATCATAGGTCTTAGGTTTTCATCTTAAAGAAAGTCCACATTCTCAAAACAATATCTTCAACAAGGCCATTGACAGACACAACCAATTAAGGCCAGACCCTGGGTTTTCACCCTAAAAGGTAGGAATGTGAACCTCTCATGTGCAGTCGCTCCCACTTGCATGCCACAGTTCCAAGTCATGAGTCACCAAGACAATTCCTCATCACCACCCAGAATCAAGCCACCATTGTCAGTCCTCAGATCTCGGTCTCCATGGCATTCCCCATCCAGCACCATAGAACGAGAAACATGCTCCATGATATTAACAGCCAACAGAGCTTCGAAGCGTTCCCCTGAATTCAAACGGTCAGAGTAAACATGGGTGTGCACGGCCGGATCACTCTAATCCGGCAATCTTCAGGCATTACTCGCCCATGGGAGTTTGTCGGCAAAGCCTTCCGGAACTCGCCACTCCGACCAGATCTGAGAGGGAAAGAAACAAGTAGATCCTCGTCTTGGCATGAGAGGAATCCTAGGATCTCCGCATTTATTCAGCAGGCGAGCAGCTCCCCACACCGCCCGTCGTCTCCATGCAGCACCAACAGAGGAGAAGAGGGCAACAACCACAGGAGATCGGCGTGACTAGGCCATAGCCTCACCCCCGGCGGCGACAAGCCTCCATCCCATCGTCGGTCGTCGGAGAACCTTAGGCCCCGGCCAAGACGGCCGCGCCGCACCAAACCCACAGCCAACGCCGCACCTCCCCCATGTGAACGCCGCCACAAACCCTCTTCTACCCCCCTACCCCTCCCCTCCCCCCCCCCCCGCCGCCACACACACACCTTAGATGGACGGGGCTCCACCATCGCCGCTAGAGCCGGCAGCAGCGGCGGCCAAAGCGGAGAGGGTTGGGGAGGGGTTCTTAGGAGAGGATGGAGATGAGGCCCCTGGAGCCGCCATAGCCTCCTGGGGGCGGCTCGGGAGGGTTAGGGTTTGGGTTTTTTCCAAGGGGGTTTTTTCCACCACCACCATCAAGCTCTTAGAATTACATGATGATGGCCCTGCGTGTGTTTGATCCAATTTTTTAGATGGCTCATTCGAGTTTTAACTCTTTATGATCATTTAACTTTTATACTACAGACTTCTTTCTCAATACTTCCTCCGACCCATATTAGTTGACTCAATTTTGTCTAGATTTTTGATGAATCTAGACATTATTTAGTATATAGGTTCATCCAAATTTTGTCGCCCCAAGGATCAGGGTGGATTGGGCATTGAGGTGTTACAAGTTAAAAATAAATGTCTTTTGAGCAAATGCTTATATAAATTACTTTCAGAGCATGGGGTATGGCAGGAAATTCTTCATAATAAATATCTTAAAAATAAAACTCTAGCACAGGTAGAAGCTAAACCGACGGATTCCCCATTTTGGAAAGGACTAATGAAGGTAGAGGATGGATTCTTTACCAGAGGGTTCTTCAAAGTTGGGAGTGGGGTAATAACTCGATTTTGGGAAGATGTTTGGTTAGGGGATACGCCCCTTTCCCAACAGTATCCTTCGCTCTACAATATTGTGCATAGGAAAAATGTATCTGTTCATGATGTCTTATCTCACAATCCTCTTAACATAGGCTTTAGGAGGAATTTGACTGGGACAAAATGGGATGCATGGTTGCATCTATGTCAGAGATTGATGCAGGTTATTTTGACTAGTGAGCCAGATGTGTTTAGGTGGAAGCTATCCACGGATGGGGTTTTCACTGTCAAACCTTTGTATGAGGATATGATGAATGATCATTAGAGCCTCCCTACAAAATATTTATGGAAGCTTAAACTACCCCGATTAAGATCTTTATGTGGTTCTTACATAAAAAGGTTTTGTTAACTAAAGATAATTTAGTTAAAAGGAATTGGAAAGGATGCAAAAATGTTGTTTTTGTGATGGGGAAGAAACAATTTGAACACCTTTTTATTGAATGCCCCTGTGCTAGAATTATATGGCGAATTGTTTATTTTACATACAATCTTCCACCTCCGACCAATATTACTAATATATTTGGGAATTGGTTAAATGGGATGGATAGGGCTAACAAAGCTCGAATACGTATAGGGGTATCGGCTTTATGTTGGTCTATTTGGAAGAGTCGCAATGCTATTATTTTTAACAGGGTGCGAGTTTCTTCTTTTTTGCAGGTTATAATATCAGCGTCCCAATGGATCCAGCTTTGGGCTTTTTGCTCTTGAGCAAGACCGAGATTTGATGGTTTCGGATGCGGTAATGCGGTGATGGTTGCTCAGGATATCTTCTACCAGGCTACGTGACGTCCTTCTAGTAGACTGAGACATGTTTAGCTGGTGTTTGTATCAACCCTCTTTGATCTTTGATCTGTATTTGGCATTTTAAGACTTTAAGACTTTGAGTAATAAAAGGGCTGTGTGCATCCTAGGATGCAGAGGCCGGGGTACGTCCCCGTTTCAAAAAAAATCCAAATTTTACAAAATCCAAGTCAATTAATATGGATCTGAGGGACTAATAAATTTAAAGACCGTATACATGATTCCGATGAGGCTAGGCCTCCTTTTCGAAGAAAAAATCACTCTGGGATCAACCCTTGTTAAAAAAAGAGTGGTAGGCTGATTAATTAGCTGCTAGGCTCAGGCCACGACTTGGCAGGATCATCGAATAGGAGTAATGCGGGGTAGTACGGAGTACTATTGCTGATGTCCATTGATCGATTGCGTACGATCTGTCTGCTTCGTTTCCTGGGACGAAGAGGGCAACTTGATTAGTATAACAACATTCTGACACTGATCATTTGTCCGTTTGCTAAGTCACAATCTATCACTAGTGAGAAAGAATAGTATGTTTTTAATTCCCTGTCAGGTGGTCTCTCTCTAGATTTAAGCTAAGCATGGGATCCGTGACTTCACACTTGCTGGGCTGGCTAGCGAATTATTGACCGTGATGGATCTTGCATGCACATAAACTATTGATTAATCTGGGCGCACTACCTAGGTGTGTAGATCATCTGCACGTTGGTCACTTCATTACCATTTCTTAACAATATTCTCACGCAACTGAGACGGTATCGTCGTTCCTGAAATGATCATGAGATCCGTGACTTCACACTTTTGTCATGCAAGGACGGATCAAGCTAGCTAAAGCACAAATAATCTATTCTTTTCGCGTGCCAAGAAGTAATCCAGCAATTTTTAAGATATGATAAGACACACTATTATTAGGTGTATACATGTTTGACCAGTCATAGATACGCAAGTGTATATGAATTGTATAGTACTTATATATGTAAGAATATATAATGTCGCTACATTTGTCTCTTATGTCATATATATATATATATATATATATATATATATATTCTTTTATTAACCTCATGATCATACTATAGTGAAAATTATATTGGAGTTGTACACACAGAGAATGTGAAAACGTCAAATACATGGCGCACCTTATGTTTAATAAGGAATCAAGGAGGGTGTGTGTAAATCTGAAATCGACGGCTTGCCACATGTGAAAAAAAAGGTGATGTTGCTACTTAAAGAAATAGTGGGCTTTTAAGGCATGAGCATATCATAAATTAAGCAATGTGAACAATATACGCTTGCCAAGTATGATGGGGGCAAAGGTAGACGAAATCAAATAGTCACCTCAAGAAGTGAATAATTTCGATGTAGATTGATTATGAAATCAATCACCAATAAGTACATTTTGCTCAATCACGATCCATCTGTTGTGTTGTGTATGTGATGTTAGTGACATATCCAATGAAGTGTTAACAACAAACATATCGTTCTCTCACTCTAATTGCTTGTTGCCATTGTGAACACACAAGATCACATGCCGGCAACAAAAGGTGAACAGTGATCAGGACATGTCAAGAAAGATTAATGTACCAGCTAGCTAGGAGTTTTGCTTACTCCTTACATCATGGATTAATGATATGCCTATGACGCCACTTTTCTCCTTATTTAATTCATCATTTATGGCCCAATAAAAATAAAACAACTCTATCAAAAGAAATATTTATTTATGTTTTTTCACAATAAGGAATAATTGTGTGCATACACCCATGTTGATCATGTTTAAACAGAATCGGTTACATAAAGTTTACTATATAATTCAACAAAATTAAAGGATCAATTGCATAATACTATGGTGATATCTATACTAAATGTTGTTTGTTGCGCTAAATCTCTGGTTGATACATCGATCTTGTTGAGTTTAATGGTCCCACGATAAACTTATCTTATTGACTAAACAGTATTGAGCATGCTAGAAGCTATGCTAACTACACATACACTAAAGTTAACAACTTCCATGGAGGTTCTATTACACCTAAAAGTCTCACATGTAATTGATATCATTATGTGGCGCTGAAACAGGGATTAACAACTTGCATGGAGGTTGCACTGAACTTGAAAGTGTCTGATATAATTGATATCATCATGTGGATTTCACACAAATCTATATGCCATCTGTAATTATGTATATATGCTTTCAATATGTTTTTGTGTATTAAGTGACATGTATGTACGCTCTTGATGTATATATGCTTTCAATAATTTTGCACTAGAAGTTCGATTAATTATAAACCCTCCGTGCCACGAATTTAACAGAATCATTATTTTTCAGCTACTTTCTTCATAAATGAATATGTGTACATGAGCCTTGCGTTCATACTATACTTTTCTATGTACACACACTGTGTATTTTCATTGTTTCATACCTTACTATCCATTTTCACTAAACCTTTATTGGTACGGCAAACAAACACTATCCTCTACTATGCATCCATGATCCAACGAGGGTTTTTCCAGCGGATTCTAGCTTTCATGAATATGTGTGGTACTAGAACATCAGGCATACACATATACAAGCAGGGCATCAATACCCTTCCTAGAGCATTAGCAAAGCAAAGCAAATCAAAGCAGCTGCACTTCACTGCGCCACCATCAATCATCATGGCTGCGCGCCTGCCTTTCTTTCCTCTCACTCACTAGCTAGAAACCTTTTCAGATGGAAATCTCTTTAGGGCATGCAACTGAAAAGAAAGAAAGATCTAGATATAGACCATGTTGCGCAAAAGCTACACATGCACACTGCAGAGATATATCTGAAAAGGCAAATAATGTATGCAAGCACCCACGTTGAGAGATTCTACCGATCGAGAGAGACCACCAATTGTGTGAAATGATGAGTAGTAGAAGAAGAAGATAGAGGAACATCAATGCATGGATGGACTGATCATCCATCCAAATCATGCATGCATGTCCCTGCATTTGTAAAGCTGATCACTAGCTCATGCATGAAGCTGATAAGACAAGTAGTGAGTCATGTGTTAAGTAAAGATATGCTCCATGACTTGCAAGCAAAACCCTTTTCACCACGGCAAAGCAAGGCACCTCCTTTCCCGACCTCTCACTGTCTAAAGAAACCCTAACAAAGGTGCTAGTCAAGCAAGATCATGGGTTTGATCTGTCTATACGAGTGGTCTAAAAAGAGATTATCCGGCCGGCCAGCACGCGCTTTGCGGCGAGATGATGGACTTGATAAGCAATTAAGAATCCAAGAATTACGATCTCCGTCAAAACGAGATGATTATTTGTTTGTTTACTGGCATTACATTTGCGTAATGATTCTGGGGAGGGAGCTATAGCTAGCTAGGACCGATGCTAGGAATCGATGATGAAGCAGCGAGTGGCTCTGATCCGTACCAGGTTGTCAGTCGTGCTGCGCGTAGAAGGACGGATGGGATGGATCAGGAGGTGTCGCCGGCGCCGAGCTTTGCGAGCAGCGCGGCGACGAGCTGGTGGCGGCGCTCCTCGCGCTCCTCGGCGCGCGCCCTCCACGCGTCCTCCCGCTCGCGCCACCGCCGCACGAGCGCGAGCCGCTCCTCGCCGAGCGCGACCATGGCGGCGCGCCACTCCTCCTCGCGCGCGCGGCGCTCGGCGTCGCGCGCCTCGGCCGCCTCCATCCACCGCTCCTCCATCTCCATCTGCCGCCGCATGAACTCCCGCAGCACCGCCTCCACCTCGCCAATCTCGATCCCTGGTCCTCCCGCCGTCGCCGCCGATGCTGCTTTCCTCCTCCGCTTCCTCCCACCCTTCGTGTCCGCGATCTCCTCCGCCTCGTCTTCCAACAGCTCCACCTCCTCCTCGTCCTCCTCCTCGTCGTCCGGATCGCCCGGAGCAGCGGCGGGGTCCTTCCCCTTGGCCTTCTTCGCGTCCAATGCGCGCGCTCTCTCGGCCCTGGCGTCGAAGATCCGCCGCATCTCATCGTGGAACGGGAAGGCGCCCCGAGTCGCGGGCGAGGCGGCGACGCCAGAAGGATCTCCTCCGCCCTCGGAAGAAGGATGCTGCTGCGGCTGCGCGACGTCGGCGGTGGTGGTGCCCTTGAACCTGGTGACGAGGTTCTTCCACTTGGACTTGCACTGGTCTGGCGTGCGCGCGAAGCCGCCGCCGGAGTGCGCGTGGAGGCGCGCGGAGACGGCCTCCCAGAGGGCCTTGTTGCGCTTGGTGGAGAGGAAGGAGTGGTCGAGGTCGGCGCGGATGGCGAGGAAGGCGGCCGTCTCGGCGTGGGACCACTGCGGCAGGCGCTCCCGCTCGGGCGGGTCGGCGGCGGGCGGGAGAGCGGGAGGCGGGGGAGGGGGCAGGGGAGGAGGGTAGTGGTGGTGGTGGGGCGGGGAGGAGGAGAGGAGCGGGTGGTAGGGGTTGGAGAAGGAGGTGTTGAGGTGGTGGAAGGGATCCATGGATGGCGGTGGACGGCCGGAAAGCGAGCGAAGCAAAGTGGGGGAGAAGAAGGGAGGAGAGAGAGAGAGAAGTGTGCAAGGAAAGTCAAGAGGGCTGGAGAGAAAGCGAGGATAAATCAATCTGTTTCAACGCGCAAACGGCTTGCTTTCCCACTGCTTTTGAATTCCAGATCTGGATCCTCTGCGTCCTCAAGCGCCGGCTTCTCCAACGACGAGTCTCCACCAGTAGAGGATGCAGTACATGCGTACGGCTTCTGGAAAACCAAGACTGATCATCAAACTTAAAAAAGGGCTGCGCTCCTAGTAATAATATTTTCTAAGAGTAGATTAATTAACCACCATTTGCATCGATTACTGTTTCAAAAAATCTTGAAAACGTTAGCCAATTTCAATTAACTCGTAAAAATCTAAATTTTATAATAGCTGGTAAATTAGTCTAGACTTTTCACACGTTAATTGGTGAAAACAGATTTTTTTACAAAACCCAGTACAAATGTAGGCGCTTATAAATATGCACGTACAATCAACCTTATGCACGCACGCACACTTTATCCTATGAGCACCTCTAAAAGTCTGATACTTGAGACTGATCCGACGGTTCTTGACCTCGACGAACTCACCACAGAACGTCGCCTCACACTGAAAAATATTCTGCCTTTATTTACGAGACATCAATGTAAACGTGGGGTTTGAACTCTAGTAAGTTGGGGTGCCACTGTCCTCCTAACCATCTAACCACGGGTTGGTTCTCCGGTGAAAACGAATTGAATTAATATAATTATGTACTCTTTTTGTCCCATAATACAAAATGTTAGTATTACAACTAATGTACCCATATATTGGTTGCTATAATATGCATATATGCGCATGAGATTGTATCTTTTAGTACACATATGGATTTCGGTTGAAGTGTGTTAAAATCGAAAAAGAAACAATTTGAAAATCGTTGACTTGAACTACACACTAGATTTATCTCAATTATAACACTCTTTTCTCTTTGTTTTTTAATATCATGTGATATTCTTACTCTAGCAGTCGTCGCTCAAGTTCATCCTCCTCGTGAGTGTACATGCTCCTCAATTTTATTAGTCACATCAAATTTGGTGGAGCTAAGTTGATAAATTAATCTGTTGAATTTGTGGGGCACTCATAACTCGCTGGTCTACTCATGTGTTAGAGACCATGACGACATTGTGGTCAGATATTGATACTCATACACTCTCATCTCCTTCCCGTGATTGTTTCTTTATGTTTTTCTTCCTTTACCCTTCATCACAAGTTATTCTTTTCTTTTCTCGGAGCCAGTTCCATTTTCTGTCTCGTCTCATGCGAAATAGAAAAAAACATATCACTTATTATGGCTAATTATCAACATTTAGATAAACTGCATTTTATTTTAATAACACGATGTCGAAAAATGTTTCTATATGAAATGTTAAAATTGGGATATAAAGATGAGACATGTTAGGATGGTTGACTTATTACAATGTCGGTTCAAAAAAATTTACGCACGGATGCATTTAGATAAATATATTTTATACGAAACTTTTGTACTTCTTTACATTTATTATCATCATATTATAGCCCTAATGAGTATAAGTTTTTATGACTAAGATGTCATAATCAACCACATAACAAGATTTTGTGACATTAGTTATGGTGTGCATTGTTATACAAGTGTAACATATATCACTACAAAGCTTACTCACGCAAAAAATTGCATGCTATATTAAAATTTCTGCTTGAACTATTTTAATACATGTATAACTTAGGAAGTGTATGCATACATATGTAGGCGTGTGTTCATGAATTTATTTTAGTAGCGTTAAATAAGATGATAGATATCTCTAAAGTTTATTGTCGAACAAATATCTTAGTAGTGGCTCTAGTGTATCATTCGGTAATTAGGTATAACTATAGGAACTTATGAAAAGGTGTCAGACATGGTGAAACTTGAAAGGCGCATGGGAGAGAGGCCAGAGCTACGAAACGATAAGGAGTATGGGAGAGAGGCCAAAACCCTTGCAAGGAGCTCCCGTAGAGTGAATCATGCCATCTTTTGTATTGGATGAGTGAGGATGTAGTTCAGAGCGGAATGGGGAGCCAATCTCATAACCTAGTATGAAAACCAAGATGGCAAAGACCGACGTTGGTCATACTTTCATTCAGTTTCTTTATTTTTGTGAATTTGAATTCAATTTCACAAGACTGGTCTACGCAGACATGTTTCGTCTCTACACACGGAAGGCTTTAACGGTTCGAACCAAATATCTTAGTAGTGTATAACTTAGGAAGTGTATAACTTAGGCTTTAAAAATTCTCCTTGAACTATTTTAACGCATGTATAACTTAGGAAGTGTATACATACATATGTAGGTGTGTTCATGAATTTATTTTAGTAGCGTTAAATAAATGATAGATATCTCTAAAGTTGATCTAAAAAAAGATATCTCTAAAGTTTATTGTCGAACAAATATCTTAGTAGTGGCTATAGTGTATCACTAGGTAATTAAGTATAACTATAGGAACTTCTGATGGGGTGTCGACATGGTGAACGACCCTAGCATTACTTTTCACCCAAAGCTACGAAACGATAAGGAGCATGGGAGAGAGGCCAAAACCCTTCCAAGGAGCTCCCGAAGAGCGAATCATGCCATCTTTGTGTATCGAATGTGTGAGGATGTAGTTCAGAGCAGAATGGAGAACCAATCTCGGAACCTACTAGGAAAACCAAGATTGCAAAGACCGACGTTGGTCATACTTTCATTCAGTTTCTTTATTTTTGTGAATTTGAATTCAGTTTCACAAGACTGGTCTACGCAAGCATGTTTCGTCTCTACACACGGAAGGCTTTAACGGTTCGAACCAAAACATTCGTGATGAAGCAGAACCTCCATCCATGTACCAAAACCCAAAGAGATGCTTATATGTCACGATCTAGTGCAAAATCCTACGATCCGCTTGGCGTGCATGCATGCCGAGAAATCAATAAGTCTCGAGCAAAATGGAAACAAAAACTTTGAGGATGGATCAGTTCTGTGGTACTATTTCCGTTCCAAAAAAACAAGTCGTATAATTTGGTTTTCTAAAGTTAGTAATTAACTTAAAATTTGACTAAGTTTATACGACTAGAATAGGTGTTTTTTTTTTTACTAAATTTGACTCAGTTGTTTTATTCTGTGAGTTTGGCCAAACATCACGCCGTTTGACTCTTTGGAAAAATCGTACCGTTTTCCCTTTTTTAGAATGAATTGGGGGCAGTAGTAGTAGTACTGTTTATGTGGAAGGAAGAGCCGCAGCGGATCAAGTGCGGGCGGGACGTGGGTCCGAGGCGGTAGAGGGCATTGCGTGGCTGGTGGCGTCACGCCGACGACAGCGCGGCGTAATTAACGAGAGGCTGCCGATCTCCCGGCTCTTCGGTTCTCACTCTTGCCTTGCCTTCGCGGCGAAGCATCTGCGCGTGGCCCAAATGGACGCGCGCGTGTTCCAACTAGTACGCGAGTCTCTTCGTAGTACGTGTAGCGCGGCCGGACGTCGGTCGCTTTGCCTCCTCCTTGTTTCACGTTTTGTATTCTCGCTCGGACCGGCCGGACCGGACGGACGAGAGGGGGATATGGCATTTGGCACGTACTACGTACAGATCGACAGACCGGCGCGAGTACATAGGAGACCAAACTAAATAATGCTGCACCGCCGTCTACCGAATATCCCGCGATCGATCGATGACCATGCAAACTAGTACTGGTCCTGGTCCGACTGCTTGCGCCGTTGACAGATGGATGGATCGATGGTCCTCCTGGATCGCACGTACGTACTCGCAAGTCGGTGTCGGGCTGTCGGCCCATTGGGTCACGCTACCGTTTGCCCAGGATCACGTGCCACCCGCGTTCGTCAAACTCCACCACGTTATTGTTTCTCATAGACTAGTCACCAAATGTCAACATTACATTCGGCATAAACTAAAATAAAACACTTTTGCTTCGGTCCCCTCACTCTCCTTCCTTCTTCTTTTCAAACTTTGACAAACAAAAACTCATACCAATTGTTTTCGCGACTGCATTTAACCCATCCGTCATATGGTCCTCTTAGACATATCTCTTCGACATGGCGAATACTCATGTGCAGCGAAAATCGTAAGTTATATAACAAAGAACAACAACAAAAATTAAATATGACATGCAAAGACGTATATCGTAATAATAAGATGTGGGATCACCGTCATACGTGGATTATACTGGGCCTAGAAGACACATATACGGAGATATCGTACCGAGCGATATGAGTTTTGACGGGTCAAAAAAAATAAAACGGTCCATAAAACTTAAGTTTAGAGGGAGGACCGAAGCACACCTCTAAATAAAATAGAATACTCCCGCGCGCTTTCTCTAGTAGTGCTATTCGTGCCAAATGTCAACCGGGCTCATACACTTTTCCTCGACACGAAATGCTCCTGTCTGTCCTGTCGCCACCAAAGGTGGACATGTTCGACACCAAATGCACACCTTCTAACCCCGCTTTTCATTTTGAACCGACCAACTGTGGGGCGAAATTGGAAAGGTCGACAAGGAAAAAAACAATGAATGGAGATTTAGTCCGATCCACAAGGCCCAATTTGGAGCAAAGGCGCGAACTCGGCTAGCTACAGCCCGAGCAAAGGAGTCCAGAACTGGACCAAGAATATTTGGGAGCTGCTTTGCAGCCCCAAAATCCCAGCCAAACTTACCTAGCACTCCCTCATCCTTGAACGGAAAAAAAATTTGGCAAGTGCAGCTCTGACCGACACACTAGCCTTTACAGCATCCTCGCTCGCTGGGTGATCCCAGCCCAAAATCCGGACCAACTTTTGGCTGGATAAAACCTGATTTCGTCCTGAACGCAGTTTTCACTGCGTTTAGATCGAGCCCGTTTCATTAAAATTTATAATGAGTTTGAGATTCAGCGGATTTCATTAAACATGAGCGAATATAGGCGTATTACATCAAACTTAAACTATGTTACTAGATAACCAACGCCGACGACCCGCCGCGTTGTTGCGCTTCGGCATTTAATTAAAACACATATGTCAAAATTTAATTCGACATCTTGAGATAATAGCATAAAAAGAAGAGACATGGTCAATACTATGGTGTCTCCGCAAATACACAACTTTCGTATAGTATTAAAAGAAAATATGACTATAATTGATTGTTTGTGAGTAAAACCAGATAGGATGCCTTATGATAAAAGTATTATTTAATATAAGAAAGTATCAACGGCAGTCCTCTCTGCGACTACTCAAGATCTCAAGAGCAATTTGATATATCGAGGATGCTTTAACTGATGTCGAGATGATAAAAGATGGTTATGTCAAAAGAGAGATAGATTAGTAAAACATTTACGATGATTAAAATTGCAGATTACTTCAAATCACATAATATGAACTGTGAATTTAACTCCGCCAACGCATATTATTATATTGGAGATGATGCTCTAGCATTTAGATAAATATATTTTATATGAAACTTTTGTACTTCTTTACATTTATTATCATCATATTATTAAAATTGCATGCTATATTAAAATTTCTCCTTTGAACTATTTTAACGCATGTATAACTTAGGAAGTGTATGCATACATATGTAGGTGTGTTCATGAATTTATTTTAGTAGCGTTAAATAACATGATAGGTATCTCTAAAGTTGATCTAAAAAATATATCTCTAGAGTTAATATCTTAGTAGTGGCTCTAGTGTATCATTAGGTATGTAAGTATAACTATAGGAACTTCTGAAGGGGTGTCGACATGGTGAAAGACCCTAGCATTACTTAGGTATCTCTAAAAAATATATCTCTAAAGTTAATATCCTAGTAGTGGCTCTAGTGTATAATTAGGTAATTAAGTATAACTATAGGAACTTCTGACGGGGTGTCGACATGGTGAACAACCCTAGCATTACTTTTCATCCAAATCTACGAAAAGATAAGGAGCATGGGAGAGAGGCCAAAACCCTTGCAAGGAGCTCCCGAAGAGCGAATCATGCCATCTTTTTGTATCGGATGTGGTTCAAAGAAGAATGGAGAGCCAGTCTCAGAACCTACTAGGAAAACCAAGATGGCAAAGACCGACGTTGGTCATACTTTCATTTAGTTTCTTTATTTTTGTGAATTTGAATTCAGTTTCACAAGACTGGTCTACACAAGCATTGTTTCATCTCTACACACGAAATGCTTTAACGGTTTGAACCAAAATATTCCCGATGAAGCGGAACATCCATCCATATACCAAAACCCTAAAAGATGCTTATGCCGCGATCGAGTGCAAAATCCTACCATCCACTTGACGTGCATGCCAAGAAATCAATAACGCTTGTAAAATGAAAATAAAAACTGTGTGCATGGATTTGGATAAGTTCTGTGGTACTATTTCCATTCCAAGAAAACAAGTGGTATAATTTGTTTTCTAAAGTAAATTAACTTAAAGTTTGACTAAGTTTACACTACTAGAATAAATTATCAACGATTCTTAGCCTGTAAATGTTGACATTTTATTCTATAGATTTGGTCAAACATCACAATGTTTGGCTCTTTCAAAAATTCATACAGCTTCCTTTATATAATTGGGGTAGTCGTTGGAAAAAAATGAATTCAGTTGAAGTGGGTAACAATTTAAAAACAAATTGCAATCTAAAGAATGATGACTTGAACTGCAATATACAACGTTCCTCTTCGTCTATCTCATCTGATTTCTTTCTTGGGTAATCATCGCCACAAACTCCATCCCTGCATTAGGTGTTCGTGCTTCTCAGATCTATCGGTGTCGTCATCTTCGACGACGCTAAGTTTTTAAGGTGATGTATCCAAAGTAGTCGGATGATGCTAACTCGTTGGTTTGTACATGTGTCAGATAGCATGTTAACATGGTGGTCAACTGCTGCAATTCCTGCACACTCGTCTCCTTACTAGCTATGTTTTTCCTCAGTCTCCTCTTCATTGCATTTTATTTATTCTTTTTTCTCTAAGCCACTTCGGCTGCTTGTCTCACCATTTGCCCAACACAAAAGGAAATATCACTTAATATGTCCAATCATAAATATTTATATAAATTACATTTTATTTCAAAAACACAATGTCGAAAAGTGTTTTTAGATTAAATGTTAAATCTGACATATCATGGAAATTGTTTATATAGTTAATTTATTGCAAGACCGGTCCAAAAAAAACTACACCTCAAGAATTTTAGATAAAACCATTTTATACTTAACTTGTGTACTTGTATAAGCTTATTGTAATCATATTATAAACCTAATGAGTACAAGTTTTTATTGCTAAGATGTCATAATCAACCACATAAGAATATTTTGTGACATTTGTTCTAGCGCACATTGATATGCAAGTGTAATATATGTCACTAAATATTTCACTTATGCAAAAAAGTATGTTATATTAAAAGTTCTTGAACTATTTTAAGACTTGCATAACTTATGAAGTGTATGCATATGTATGTAGGTGTGTTCATGAATTTATTTTAGCAGCGTTAAATATCACTATAGATATCTCTACAGTTTATTATTGATTGAACAAATATCTTAGAGAATCTCCACCCGTTTGGCATTTCCAGGCCAAATCCGGCGCTTTTTAGTGCCGAATGGATGGAACTTTCGGCCCGGGAACGGCCAAATTCCTACTTGTGTTCCCAGGCGTGGTTCCCAGATAGGCTTTTTGGGCACAATTGGCGACATTTCACCCGAATTTAGCTCAAATTCACACAATTAGGCATAAATTTGAATACGGAGCAATATTCAACATAGTTCGGCATAAAATTAAATACAAAAAAGTTTGGCATAGTTTGCCACAAAATGAAACACAACATAGTTCAGCATAGTTCGGCCTAGTTCATCCAGATCATGTTCGGCATAGTTGTTATGTGTTTCCCTTGCCTATCCATATATATGTACTCGACAAGATCATCTTGTAGTTGTTGATGCATTGCTGGGTCTTGTATCTCCTAACACATGGCGATGAAGGCAGCCCACAATGCCGACACCTGATGATCAGTCTCTACAAGTGGCCCTTGTATGTAGTATGGCTCCTCCTGCTCGAGCAAATCCACTGGATGCTTCCACTTGTTCTCAATGATTATGTTGTACAAGGTCACACAACAGTTCATCACTTCCCACATCTGATCATTCGACCATGTCATAGGAGAGGACCGGACAACTGCAAATCTCTGTTGGAGCACACCAAATGCCCGTTCCACGCCCTTTCTGCAAGCTTCATGTTCCTTGGAAAACTAAGCATGCTTGGGGAGCATGGGGCTTGAGATAGTCTTTCACAAATGTTGGCCATCTTGGATAGATGACATCTACAAGATAGTATCCCTTGTTGTAGTGGTGTCCGATCTCAAAGTACACTGGAGAAGCATGGCCCTCAACAAGCTTAGCGAAGACATACGAGGACTAGAGGACGTTGACGTCGTGGTTCGATCCTACCACGCCAAACAAGGAGTGTCAAATCCAAAGATCATGTGTAGAAACTACCTCGAGTACCACGATATAATATCATTTGTGGCCTTTGTACATTCCCTGACAAGCAAATAGACAAATCTTTCGGTGCCAATGCATGTAGTCGCTGCTTTCAAGCGTCCTAGAAATTCCTCTACTTTCATTGATTGTGAGGGTCCGATCAGTGTCTTCAACAGTGGGTGTTTTCAAGTATTGTGGCCCAAACACTACAATTACTGGCCTACATAACTTGTACAAACAATCGATGGCGGTGGACTCGGCCATGCAGAGATAGTCGTCGGTACTGTCACCGGAGTTCCGTATGCAAGCAACCTCATTGCCACCGTGCACTTCTGAAGTGAGGAAAACCCTACCATGTCGGTGTAGTCCTTCTTGCATATGAAGTAGGGGTCGTACTCATGGATGCCATGCACCATCTCGAGGAAGATTTTCCGGATCATCCTGAAACGGCGCCGAAACACGGCCTCTTCATGAAGTGGGTCGTCAGCACAGTAGTCGGCATATATCATGTAGTAGCTCTCTATCCACTGCCTTGCTTTGCAGTATTGGTGACCCTTCGTCGAACCGCCATGCTTTGGCTAGGGAGTCGAGGATCCGCATGTGCTCTTCATATTCGGCTACTACGGCGGTTTCTTCCTCCAGCAGTAGGGCGAACATCTCCTTGTCGGCGGTGTCCATGGCCGAACAGGCAAAACACCGAACACTTCACGGGCAAGGTGGGCAGGAGCTTGGATTGGAGCCGAGATGCGGCGAACGCGGGAGAATAAGAAACAAGGCCTGCGACAAGGGGAAAGGATGCGGCGACGATGGACCTTTCTATAGGCGTGGATTCGGATGGGCGGGGTGGGGCATCGCCGGAGGCGACATGGCGGCGAGGGGTAGCTAGGAGAAGGCTCTGTGCTGCTGGAGAGCCGAATCACGGTGGGAAATGGGTTGTCTCGCCGACAGGGTTGGCCCACCCTTTTTATTCTTTCATTCGGTGTTCCCAGGCGACTCCCGACGCCTCGGATTCGGCCTAGGAATCTCAGATGTAATTTGGGCCGAATTCGGCAAAAACTGGGCTCATGGGAACACAACTGGGCGAATTTTCGCTGTTCGGATGAAAAAATGGCCTAGAAAGGCCCTCCTAAGAATGCTAGTGGAGCTGCTCTTAGTAGTAGTTCTAGCATATCATTAGGAACTTTTGAAGGGATGTCGACATGGAAAAAAACCCTAGCATTCCTTTTCGGCCAAAGCTACGAAACGTCGAGGAGCATAAGAGAGTCCAAAACCCTTGTAAGCAGCTCCCGAAGTGCTCATCATGCCCATCTTCTCTGCTAGATCAGATGCTTGAGGATGTACTAGTTCTGAGCGGAATGGAGAGCCAATATCAGAACCTATTAGACTAGTAACTTACACATGTTACTAGTTTATGTTACTACCTTCATAATGGGTAGTAACATATGTGTGGTGTCATGCAAGGTCTAATAAATTAGGTTGTAGACTCATATTGTCTTGATATGTGTGATGTTATGGTAACTAGCTAAGTTACCACCTCCGTCTCTTTCTTTATTAATTGTCATGCCATGTCACCCATTTGCTTAGTTGACATTGCATGTACATATATGTTACTAGCTAAGTTACTTTCACTATGACTAGCCTTAGAGAAACCGGGCCGGCAAAGACCGACGCTGGCATAATTTCACATCAAGTATAGGAGAGTTTAATTTCTTTATTTTTAGTTATTTATTGAACTACTTTCGATTCAAATTAGTTGGCTCATATTTATCTAGATTCGGATGTACCTAGTAGTAAAACATGTCTAGATACATCCAAATCTATATAAATTAGAGTCAATTAATTTAAGATCACATAGAGTATTAGATAGCCTTACATTATGGAATGGAGTAGAATTTAAAAGGCTTAAAATTTGACTAAGTTTGTAAAATAAATCATCGATATTCATAGTACAAAATCAACATCATCATGTACACTATATACTATATTCATATTATACTCCCTCCATTTAGAAATATAAGTTTTCTGAAATAAATGTATCTAGACGTTTTTTAGTGTATATGCTCGCTCCGAACCTCTACGAACCTGTGCACTAAAAGATGTTTAAATACATTTGGTTTATAAAACTAAAACATCTACGAGTATTTTGTAACTGTCGATAGTTTGTTCTATAAATCTGGTCGAAAATTACACCTTCCGACTCTTTGAATTTTTTATTACACCGCTTATATTTTTGTAAAGGGCAGTACTGTTTACGGAAGAGCCGCACCGCGGGGCGTTCGCAGCGGATCAAGTGCGGGCGGGGCGCAGGTCCGAGGCGGGAGAGGGCATTGCGTGGCTGGTGGCGTCACGCCGACGACAGCGCGGCGTAATTAAGGAGAGGCTGCCGATCTCTCGGCTCTTCGGTTCTCTTGTCTTGCCTTCGCGGCGAAGCATCTGCGGCCCAAATGGTCGCGCGCCCGGCTCCGTGTTTTGCCGTGTTCCAACCTACGTGTAGCGCGGCCGGACGTCGGTCGCTTTGCCTCCTCCTTGTTTCACGTTTTGTATTCTCGGTCGGACCGGCCGGCCGGTGCAGAGGGGTCCGGCATTTGGCACGTACGTACAGATCGACAGACCGGCGCGAGTACATAGGAGACCAAACTAAATAATGCTGCACCGCCGTCTACCGAATCCCGCGATCGATCGATGACCATGCAAACTAGTACTCCCTCGATTCTTTCCCCACGCGCGCGCAGCCGCCACGAGGAGAGGAATAGAGATCTAGGGCACACGCCTCCCAACGCCGGCCTCCGGCGGCTTCCTCGCCGACGACCTATGTCATCGGTGATGAGGGGGGTCGCCGAATCCATGCGTGTGGATAGTTTTAGACTAAAATAGCTTCGTTTTTAGGCTGCCCATCGTCTTGGATTCGGGTGCGACGATGACGGCGCTTAATAAATTTTCTTCAGATTCCTTCCCGATGGATTTGGAGATCAGTCTATCCAAGCAAGGTTGGTGTGACGATGACGGCATCCTCGTGGTGGATTTGTGTCCTTAGGCTCCAGTTGCGTGGCGTGCTCCGTAGCGTGGAACCCGGAGGTAGTCCAGGGCGGATGCAGATTGTGGTCGCATCGGCATCTGGAAGATGGCGGATCGTGTCTTTGGGTCTGGTTCGTGGATGGCGGTGTGGCTTCCTCGCCCGACGTCTTAGTCGTGCGAGGTGCTAGATCCGGAGCTCGATGGCGTGTCCGGTGTTGCCCGATGCGATTCGTTCAACGGCAATGGTTTCACCTTGGGTAAGCCACCTTGGAGGTCCGCAAAGTGCGCATGTCGTGATGGAGCCGATCGAGCTCGGGTGAGAGGTGATCCGTCATTCTTTCTTTGGTGGCTGTTGTGGTGGTGCGAGACGGTGGCCAGGCGTTGGCGTCAAGCTCAAAGGCGGTTTCGGCTTAGATTGTTTTCTTTCTTGGCTAGTGGTCCTTTGTGCAAAGGCTTGCGTTATGCTGTCTTTTTAGATTTGCTAGGTCGGTGTTTACGTGACTTGTACTATGATGTTATGATATATTAATGAGACACGTATTACCATGCAAAAAAAAAAACTAATACTCCTTCTGTTTCACAATACTTCGCACGCACGCTTATCTAGGTGGACTAGTATTCTCTTATTTTTCGTTTAAAAAATTTCTGAGATTTTTGAAATATCTAATACACATTTCATACTATCTAGTTCAAAAATTCTAGGATTTTTTTGGATAAAATATAAGGGAATTTCGTACCGATTGCCCAGGGATGACGTGCCACCCGCGTTCGTCAAACTCCACCACATAATTGTTTCTCATAGACTAGTCACCAAATGTCAACATTATATTCGGCATAAAATTAAATAAAATAAAATACTCCTCGCGCTTTTCCCTAGTGCTACTCGCGCCAAATGTCAAACGATGTCAGAGACTTTCCTCGAGACGAATGGAGGAGGAGGAGGAGGCAAAGCACAACGGTCAGACCCATCCACTTCCGAACCGATGAACTGTGGGGCAAAATTGGAGGGGCGACAAGGAAAGGAAAAAAATGAATGGAGATTTAGTCCGACACACAAGCCCAGTAGTACATTCCGCAAGCCGCGGACACCGTGGCCCAAGGTGGGAGCAAGGCGCGAACGCAGCACGGTGTAGCCCGTGCAAAGGAGCCCGGAAGTGAACCAAGAATATTTGGGAGAGCCCCAAAGCCCAGCCAAACTTACCTTGTTTGATCATGCAAAGCAGCTCCCTCGCCCTTGAATGACAAAAAAAGAGGCAAGTGCACCTCTGACCGACACCGTTATCCTTTAGACGACGATATGATAAAAAATAATGCCTCGAAATCCTTTAGAGGAACAAATTTGATCATCTAAACTTCATTTGGATCAAACATTTCGTCGAACACGTGCCATGTGCCTTTTATAAACCCAAGTGGCAAAATTAGGCAAACCAAACCAAAGTAAACCACCGAATTTGGTCCATCTGTGTGTCCAGTCGCATGAAGCTTATCGCTGCCCTAAGCGTTGGCCACGGGTAAACGCTTGCGACGTTAGCCGGCCATGCGCGCAGACGACGTTGGCGTCCTCTTCCAACACAGAGGCTGGAGCAGGTGGCATGGATACCGACCGCCCTGGTTCCTCTACCGTCCAACCACTCCCTCTCCAAATCCCTTTTCCCGCGGGGCGCTCCAGCCTAGAAATTGGCTCCTTGACGCGGCGACAGAGGAGCAGAAAATTTTGCGAGCCATGGCTTCGGGCTACTATTTTTCAGAGTTCGCCGAGGACGGTTCCTAAATTTTTTATCTATGTGCAAATTCATACACAACCTTTTCCATAGCGGTCATGCGTATACTTTTGATTGTAGTTGTCGAAGGTTCTAACATTTCTTTGTTCCCAAAGTGACCAGCTTATGAGCGTCACAAAGGTGTCGAATTTCTTTCTCTCCTTATCCTAAACTTTTCTTCTTTCTCTCGGCCACCATACCTCAAATGCATCCATTGGTTCTAGCACAACTCTTGTTAGTCCCTCCCGACGAAGCACTAATACTATGTCCATCTCGCGTACACACATTGCATCAAGACATGTTCAATATTATCCTCTTCATATAGACAAGTATAGCAGTTGAATGTTTACTCTTAGAATCCGTGACGAGTTATTTGGTCAGCGGTCCATACTTTGACTGATCCCATGACCAAAGAAAGACATCATGTATGTTATACAAAAACTTTCCTTATACTTATTTTATTGCAAGACATGTTCAAACAAATTTTACAACCTAAGAAATTTAGAAAAATATATTTTATACTAAAATTCTATACTTGTTTAAACTTATTGTTATCATATTATAATCCTAATGAGTACAAGTTTTAATTACTAAGATGTCATAATCAATCACATAACAATATTTCAAGACATTAGTTATAACATATATTGTTATACAAGTGTAATATATGTCACTAGAAAGTTTACTTACGCAAAAGATAAATGTATGTTATATTAAAAGTTCTCCTTGAACTATTTTAACACTAGCATAGCTTATTAACTGTATGGATATGTATTAGGTGTGTTCATGAATTTAATTTAAAAGCATTAAATATCGTGATAGAGATCTCTAAAGTTTATTGTCCAACAAATATCTTAGTAGTGGTTCTAGTGTCTATCATTAGGTAATTAAGTATAAATTGTGAAGGGGTGTCGACATGGTGAAAGACCCTATAGCATTTCTTTTCGCCAAAAGCTACGGAACGACGAGGAGCATGAGAGAGGTCAGAACCCTTGCAAGGAGGTGCCGAATAGTGAATTACGTCCATATTTTTGTATCGGATGCGTGAGGATGTAGTTCAGAGCGGAACGGAGAGCCGGTCTCGGAACCTAGTAGGAAAAATAAGCTCGCGAAGACGGAGGATGGTCATACTTTAATGTCAATCATAGTAGAATTCGGTTTGTTTAGTTTTTGAACTGGAATCCAGTTTCGCTAGACCGGTTTACGCAAACATGTTTTATCTTCGTTTATGGAAGCCTTTAACGGTTTGAACCCCCAAAAAATCTGACAAAGCGGTCCCATCCGTCCATACGAACGCCACCCACACACACACACACCACCACACACACACACACACACACACACACACACACACACACACACACACACACACACAAATGCTTATGACAGGCGTGGAAAATCCTACGTTGCATCCACCGGAACTACGTGCTGAGAAATCGTTGTAAAAATAAAATAAATAAAAGCAAAACAGTGTGCAGTGATCAGTTCGGTGGTAATACCTCTGTTCCAGAAAACTAGACTTATGATTTTCTTTTTAAAAAGTTATAATAATTAGCTTAAAGTTTTACTAAGTTTATACTAGAATAAATTAACAGAATCAGTATCATAGATACTAAGATACACTATGCATATCTATTTAGCCCTTTATATGTGGGCAGTCTATTCTATAAATTTGAACAAACATTTACACCGTTTATAACTCTTTCAAAAGTTCGTACGACTTTGTTTTAGAAAAATGACGCAGAGACGCACCGTAAGGGCACGTACAATGCCGAACGCTTACATAGACGGTTGAGCGAGCCAAAATAAATACCCCGAAATCCTTTCGTTAGCTAATCGTTCTGTCGGCCAACGCGGGGCGCTTAACTCAATCGCTAATCGGGATTGAAAAACATTAAAACGAATGCTTGCGTCTTTCCTGTCCAATGCCAGACGTTTGTGGTGGACGCTAGCGGCATCGACATGATTACCTCAACCAAATCGTTTCTGCCCAGCTCACTCCTGAAGCTCGCTCACTCTCGACAAAACACGATTTGTCCATCCCATGGATCCCCACCAATCACCGCAGCCGCTGGCACCGAAGCCTCCCTACAAGCGATGTAGCTGACTACCCCGTCCTCGACTCGGTCGCAATAGGTGCCGCCGGTGACCTCGAACTCACTGAACGCCATCGTCCTTGAATTTGTTAGATCCGATAGCTGATTCTAGCTGAAGGAGCCGCGCCGTGGTGGACCTCTGATTCCTCTGCGCCGCCATAATCAGCCACGTCGGGGCATGGCCGCTCGCACTCGCGCCGACCCGCCTCTATCTCTGGTTCCTAAATCGAATAGCCACAACAACAGCTTGTAGGTGCGACCATGGCGCGGACGCGGTCGGCCTACGGACGAGAGGAAGAAGATAGGCCGGCCTTCGGTGCAGCAACTGTTTTTTTTTGCAAGCACCGGGCTAGCTCCCACCGCTTGTTGTTCCAGGATCGTACGAAAAAAAAAAGCTACACGCCCGTCGCTTGTTGTTTCGTCGATATTAGAAAAAACTCGGGATCGATCTGGAATCTACCGATACAGACAGGGAATATTGGCTAAGCGTCAGCTCTAAACGCCCGTATAGTACATGCCCTAACGAGGCCTGGGTCAAGTACGGGCGGGCGGGGTTTGTTCGTCGTGGTCCGAGGTGGAAGAGGGCGTTGCCTGGCGCTGGCGGGTGGCGTCACGCGGACGACAGCGCGGCATAATAAGAACCGGAGCGAGGCCTCTTCTGCCGATCCCGGGCTCCCGGCTCTTGTCTCTCTTTCCTTCGCCACGAAGCATCTGCAGCCCAAAATACCTCCAGATGGACGGACGCGCGCCCGCCCGCCTACGTGTGTGCCGTGTTCCAACTACGCGAGTTTACGTGTCATGCAGGGTCCGTTTGGTTTATGGTTACAATTTGCCAAGCCAAAGTTGATATCTGTTTGGTTTTTGCTATATTTTGCCTTGTCACACTTTATTATTTATAGGCCCATTCGTCACAGAATAAAACTTTTGCCAAATTTTGCCACACTTTGGGGTTTTTTGTTTACTAGCCACATTTTGTCAAGCCAAAGTGTGGCTAACCATAATAGTATGGCAGCTACACAAAGTGTGGCTAACTTTTTAAAAGCCAAACTTTGGCAAAAGTTGCAAAATTAATGAGACTACGACAAGTGGGTCATAATTGCAATCAATTGTGGCAAGCCAAAGCGTGGCTAAAATCGAACACATGTCAACTAACCACACTTTGGTTTGGCAAAATATACCTAGAAACCAAACGGCCCCTTTATTGCGATCCAATTTTTTAGCTACACTTTTTAGCTACCATACTTGAATTTTTTTTGTCTTAGCAAATTATGGCCGGCAACCAAACAGGTCCTAAGCCCCGCCCCGCCGGCCGGTCGCTTTGCTTTCTCCGTGTTTCCCCCTTTGTATTCTCGTCCGGACCGGCCGGACGTACGAGAGGGATCTGTTGGTCATTTGGTATTTGGCAGGTACAGGTACAGACCGACCGGCGCGAGAAGATGCTGTACATAGTGTACTACTGTGCTAGCTAGTAGAGTACAGGAGAGACCCAGGCCGTGTCGATGTGCAGCCAGAAACCAAATTAAAATGCGGCACCGCCGTCTACCGAATCCCCTACGATCGATGACCATGCGAATTAAGTAGTGTGCCATCATTCGTGATCCTGCATGGTCCCACTGTCCCCGTTGACAGACAGATGGATCGTCTCGATGGTCCTCCTCCTGGATCGCACGTAGTCGCATCGCTCGCAGGTCGGTGTCGGGGTGTCGGCCCATTGGATCACGCTACCGGTTGCACAGGATCACGTGGCAAACTGCGCGCTCCTGGCTAGTAAGTGTGAAAGTAAAATGGTGAATGAATCAACCGTTATTTTATTCCATCAATGATTCAGTATATATATCTGAGAAGGTGAAGCGGCGAGGTCGCGTCGTCGTCAAGGATAATGATGCG
The DNA here is from genome assembly GCA_030063025.1 of Avena longiglumis. Classification (NCBI taxonomy): domain Eukaryota; kingdom Viridiplantae; phylum Streptophyta; class Magnoliopsida; order Poales; family Poaceae; genus Avena; species Avena longiglumis. Next base: position 109,494,422 of record CP125974.1, read on the forward strand.
TCGGTGGCGAGGCAAACGTCTGATTACAACACAGGATTATCTCCTATTTACAATGTTTAAATAAATCCTAACACTCCCCCTAATCCTTGCTTGTCCTTGCGACCGATCATCCTAGGAATAATCTCCTCCAAAAACCCTGTGGGAAAAATAGAAGAGAAATACACAATATGCCATGAAAACTCCTTCCAAAACCCTATGGGAAAATAAGGAGAAAATGACATATGTCATCCATGCTTATACTTATATTGATATTGTCTCGTTAAAAACCTTACGTGAAAAATTATTAGGAAAAACTCACAAAGGAAAAGAGTGCAATATCGAAGATCTAATGATCTTCAACAGGTCTTAACACAGGAGATTTCTCCTGAACTTTGCAAGTCACGAAGTCTTCTCATACCAATTCCATGTACATATTTGTAAAACAACGAACTTGGTAAGGACTTGGTAAACAAATCAGCGAGGTTATCACATGACTTCGTTTGCAAAATATTTATTTCCCCACTCTTTTGTAGCTCATGGGGATAAAATAGCTTAGGAGCAATATGCTTTGTAATATTGCTCTTAATATAACTTTATCTGCATCACACAATACAAGCATTATCTTCATAGATAATGGTAGGCGATTCTAGCGAACCAATCCCACTTGAACCTTGGACAAAGTTCATCATTCTGAAGCCATACACATTCCGTGATGCTTCATATAAAGCAATTATCTCGGAATGATTAGTGGATGTAGCCACCAATGTTTGCTTTCGACTTCCAAGAGAAGGTCAGACCTCCATGTAAGAAGACAAATCCGATCGTGATCCGGCATTATGGGGATCGACAAATATCCACATCACAATACCCCACCATGGTTCTCTCTTGATTTTTACGATAGAACAAACCAAGATCTTTGGTGCCACAAGATATCTTAGAATATTCTTCACACCAACCCAATGCCTTTTAGATTGGCGATGCGGGTATCTAGCTAAGAGATTAGCGCAAGCGATATATCGTGTCTCGTGCGTTTGCTAGATACATTAGTGCACCAATTGCACTAAGATATGGAAACTCGGGTCCCAATATCTCTTCATCGTCATCCTTAGGTCTAAAAGGGTCTTTATCTCTATCAAGAGACCTAACAACCATAGGTGTTTTAGACGGGTATGATTTATCCATATTGAACTTCTCCAATATCTTTTGGATGTACAGATCGGTGAACTAATATTCTGAAGAAATATGTTCAAGTTGCAAACCGAGACAAAATTTGGTCTTACCCAAATCTTTCATCTCAAATTCCGTCTTGAGATGATTACTAGCCTCATTTATCTCTTGTGTAGTACCAATGATATTCAAATCATCCACATACGAGATTATACAAAATCCATCGAGAGATTTCTTGATGAACACACATGGGCAATCATCATCGTTTAAGTACCCTTTACGCAAAGGAACTCACTTAGTCGGTTGTACCACATTCTACCCATCGCTTCAAGTCAGATATAACGACCTTTGTAGCTTTACGCAATACATTTTGCGATCAGCCTTTGGATCTGGAATCTTCATTCCCTCAGGGACTTTCATGTAGATATCCGTATCCGGCGACCTATATAAATATGCGGTCACCACATCCATCAATTGGATATACAAATTCATTTGCACTGCCAGTGATATCAAGTATCGGAACGTGATTCCACTCATCACAGGAGAATATGTTTCATCGTAATCAATGCGTTTCGTAAACCCTTGTGCTACAAGCCTCGCCTTATATCTCACCACCTCATTGTTTTCGTTCCTCTTTGAACAAAAACCCATTTCGCTTCACGGGAAAAGCGTGTTGAGGAGTAGGTATCACTTTAGTAAATACCCCTCTCTTGGTAAGCGAGCGCAATTCATCCTCAATTGCAACCATCCATTTGGACCAGTCGAGCGTTTCATACACTCTGCCATGGTCTTAGGTTCACGGTCCAATGCCAGGTCATCCGCAATCTTTGAGGAGAAAAATATGTCGACATTTGTAGACTTTACATTGAGCGATTCTCTGATTCAACATAGTTTGTGGAAATCTCTTCAATACCTTGGACTCATCGTGATTTTCCTCAACGATTGAATCGAGGTGTTCCAATATCCCAAGACCTATATTTGTGTGCGCACTTGTGGGCCTGGATGATGAACATCCTTTAGGTGTCTTTCTTCAACACTTGGTTGAATGTCAACCCGTGGTTGACCTACATTCTTGTTTGAGAGATCCTCATTCCCATGGACGCTCGAGAAGCCTTGTCCTTTTGTCGATTTCTCCCTCTTGGGCAGTTGAGTGGTCTTTGCAATCTCAACTCTCTGCGGGACATTTATAAGCGGGAATATGGGATTTAGTGACACCTTTATAGTCGATAAATGCATCTGCAGATTATTTGCAATATTTTGCAAATTTATAATCCTCTGAACCTCAGATTCATTCGTGACGTGGATCTAAAGACTGAATGCCTTCAACATTCCAATCTATTTCCGGCATTCTTTGTGGTCCTTTTCTCCCTAATGCCGGAAAATTATCCTCATCGAAGATGCAATCAGCGCATCGCTGTAAAGAGATCCTATTAGAGGCTCCGGTACTTTATAATCGACGGAGAAGTGTACCCATAAATACCCATCTTTCTATGTGGACCCATCGATGTCTGTTGAGGTGGTGATATCGGCGTACAGGCGCAACGAATCTTGAAGGTGGGAAATACTTGGTTGATTTCACGTACTAACCGCAACGGGAGGCCGTATGGTATGCGTTGGTCGAATTTGTATCAATTCCGCGGCATGTAACACATGTCCCCAACATGAAGTTGGGAGATTACAATTAGGGCGGTCTTGCTATCAACTTGATCCTCTTGATAAGTGATTCCGCAAGACCATTTTGTGTGTACATACTGATGCAGAATGCTCCACATTTATGCCCAAAGCTAGCGGTAATCATTGAATGCTCGTGAACTAAATTCAGCATTATCCATTACGATGGATTTTATCCTATGTTCGGATGATTATCTCTCAATTTTATGATTTGAGTAATCAACTTTGCGAATGCATGGTTCCTTGTCGATATGAGACACACATTTGACCATCTTGTAGATGCATCAATGAGTACCATAAAATATCTGAATGGTCCCGATAACGGTTGAATTGGACCACATATATCTCCTTGAATGCGTTCAAGAAAATTTAGTGGTTCATTCTTGACCTTCAGGTATGAGGGTCTAGTGATTAATTTCCCAGTTGCACATGCAGTGCAAACAAAATCCGAGGATTGAGGGAAATTAGCCGTTATGTTGTGTCCAATAGAACCATCAATAATTTTCCTCATCATCCCAACACCAGGATGACCCAGCGATCATGCCATATCTTGAATTTATCAAGATTTTGGAAGATTATTTTATATGCCAAATGTGGCTCGGCTTTATGTATGTATAATATAATCCGGAAGATAGAAGGAAGTTTCTCAAGGGTCTTCCTTTGAACCCTTTTTACGAGTTATGAGTAGGCTTTCAACCTCATCATCTTCATGAGTTTCGATGTGGTAGCCATTACTCCGGATGTCCTTAAAACTCAGCAATGTACGAGTTGAATCCGGATACAATAATGCCTCCTGGATCATAAGCTTCGTACCATTCGGGAGTGTAAATGTGGCCTGACCAGAACCAACAATGACGGTGTCGCGACCATCGATAGTCATGACACTCCCCTTACTCTTTTTTAGAGTTTGGAAGTATTTAACCTCCCGTAATATTGTGTTAGAGGCACCACTATCCGCTAAGCAAATTTCCTCCTCCATTGGATTTTCAGAAGATTTCTTTTTTTCTTCTTCTCTGAGTTCTTTGTTTCTCCGGCGATCGCCGGAGTTCTTTGTCACCTCTTGGGCTCTCGGCAAAGACAACGTGCTGATAACGTGTGAAAGTAAAATGGTGAATGAATCAACCGTTATTTTATTCCATCAATGATTCAGTATATATACAAGGGTGAAGGGACGCGAGCGAGAGGTCGCGTCGTCCGATGTGTGGGTACGTCGGTAGCGAGGAACCGACATACGGTTACAACACAGGATTATCTCCTATTTACAATGTTTAAATAAATCCTAACAGTAAGGATGTGTTTGTTATCCCGGGGTCCTATCTCATCTTATACATGCTCAGTGTAGTTATGTGCAGTATATATAAGTGTGTTTTTATTATTGTGTTTGGTAGGTCGTGTAAGGTGGGATCTGCTCTGCTGAGAATGTGTTTGTTGTCTCATATCACATAAGTTAGGCCAGAAAATAATTAAACAACAATTAGCTCCCTGGCTAAAAAGATAAAAAGCAATCGGGTCCCCGGAGGTCGCCGGCGCCTTTGCCGGCGAGAGGAGCCGCCGGGCTGCCTGCGAGATGCTTCCCCGCCGCCACGATGCCGCGCCTCTCCATCCCCGCCGTCAGGAGTCCGCGCGCCTGCGCCTCTGCAGGAAGACGAGCTCCGATTCAAGGGGACTGGGATGCTGGAACTAGACGGGGCCACCCCCACGCGCCGCCGCCGTGCACCGCAACTCGCCGCCGCCACTAGCTGCTCCGCGCGCCTCTCCATCCACGCGGCCACTCGCTACTTCATTGCTGGCGAGAGCAACCGCCGCCGGTGCTCCAGGAGGCTCAGGCCATCCTCAACCCAGCGCGAGGAGGTCGCGGTCGAGCTCCCCCACACCGGGCCGAAGCCAGGATGTCGCGGTCGAGCTCATCTTCAACGGGCATTGCAGAGTTCATGGCGCGCAATGCCGAGAGAGAGGGAGGGGGCCGGTGGAGAGCTCGGGACGTGGGGCTGGGGCGCTGGGCAGTTGGACAGGGGAGAGATGAGGGCTGCGGGGGGAATGGAGAGCTAGAAACGTGGGGATGCGCTGACCCCTGTGGGACTCGTGGGATTTTTTCGTGCGAACTCATCCAGGCTGGGTTGCGAAGCTCGATTCGAGCTTCGCAATCGGGCAGGGCTGAGGGCCTCTTTTTGTATGATGTGGACATAGCTCAACAGAGCAGACCCAACCTAACAAACAACAAATGGTGGGTTGGGATGGGAATTTCTGAGTCCAACCGAGCTACCAAACACACCCTAAACGTCTGTCACAGACGCTCATCACCATTTCCGCATGAAATAAAATAAACTGGAATGTTATATTTCGGCACTAATAGGATCTAACCCCTATTCCTCGATCCTTTTCCGTGGTGCCGCTCACAATGATCAATTTGAGGCTAGGGGTTAGGGACCTTTAAATAGTGTTGATTCCGATTTTATTTAAACTGTAGTTTCACAGATAAATTTTAGATAAAACTGTTTAAACAAAAACTTCAGGTTAACCAAACCAACCACGATCATTAGTAACCATCTAGGAGTCTTAATCTGCAAATAGTCCCACAAGCACAAGTGTGTGAGTCACATGCTTAATTTGAAAATCAAGTTCAAATTCACAGGCTTTAATCAATTCATATAGCCAACATATGAACAACCTGGCTTTCCTAATAATACCGTGCCTGGGATTTATACATAGTATAATTCCAGTATAAAGAAATTCTGTGTTCCAGTATATATCAGTAACCGGCTTCCTTAAATAATATTCCGTTTAAGTACAACAAGCAATATTCAAACGCAATGGTAAATTTTGATATTGAGATTCCAGGGAATAAATAATGTAGTATAAATGTTGCAAGCCATACATTATAATTCCTACATCTCCTACTTGGCTAAAACATTTAAATCCATAAACGAAGACCCATGTTTGAAACATGTTTACTAAACTGTTCCTGACTAAGAGGCTTAGTCAGTGGATCGGCACCATGTCCACACTAGGAAAATATTCCAAACGAATTGTCTTTAACCTATTAATAACATCACGAATAAAATGATACCTTCCCTCTATATGTTTGCTTTTACTATGAAACTTGGGATCTTTCGAAACCTTGATCGCTGCCTGGTTATCACAGAATATTGTAACAGGATGAGATGCACTTGTCACCACTTTGAGAGATGCGAGAAACTCCTTCAGCCAGACGCCTTCTTTGACAGCTTCAGATGTAGCAATGTACTCAACCTCCATTGATGAAACTGCTACAGAATCTCGCTTCTTGCTCCTCCATGATATTGCACCTCCTGCTAGCTTGAATATATAACCAGAAGTAGATCTTCGTTCATCCATATCCCCTTGCCAATCAGCATCAGTAAAACCATGTAGCTGGAGATTGTGGCCATTAAAGCATAAGTGATAGTCCATAGTTCCTTTCACATAGCGCAAAGTATTTAAGATCTGCTTCCAATGTAATTCCTCCGGATTAGACTGGTATCTACTCAATAAACCGACGGCATGGCATAGATCAGGTCTAGTAAAATAGCATGGCATATATTAAAGAACCCAATGCAGATGATGAAGGGTTTCGCGGCATAGTAAATCAAAATTTTCTACGAATGCGAGCAGAGGGAAGCCAAGATCTAATCTAGGAGATGCAAACAACGAGAGAGATTGGACTAGATCTTCATACCCTTGAAGATTCGCAAGATGAACGCTCGCTTAACGTGGGTGATGTAGTCGATTCGCTTCTCTCCTCGCGCGATCCGATCCGATCTAGCACCGCAAGTGGCGATGCCTCCGTGAGATGCACACGTGCAGCACCTCGACGTCTCCTCCTTCCTCGGTCCAGCAAGTATGGTGGAGAGACGGATTGGATCTACAACGCGACGGCGTGGTGCAAGTGGTGGAGAGTTTCTGCAGCAGGGCTTCGCCTACGCGCAGTCGGGAGGGAGAGAGAGAGAGAGGAGGGCAGCAGGGCGACTAGGCTTGAGGGGAAGGTGTGGGGGGATGGTGCGCCCCAGCCCTCTATAAGAGGGGTGGGCGCCATCCCTAACCCCTCCCCCAAGCCCTAGGCCGGCGGCCAAAGGAGGGAGGAGTGGGGGGCAAGGAACCCCCCCTTCTAGAAGGTCCAATTAGGGTTTATCCCTTGTTTGGCCGGCTGGGCCCTATGGGGCCTTGTGCCCCTGGCCCAATGCAGCCAGGGCACTCCCTTATAGGCCCATGCCCCCTCCCGACAGGTGGGACCACGTTGGCCCCCTTCCGGAAGGTTCTAGAAGCTTCCGTACAATACTGATTAACCCGGAACAATTCCGTACTCCAAAAACTGCACTGCCTTATATGAATCTTATTCTCCGGACCATTCCGGAACCTCTCGTAATGTCCCGGATCCCATCCGAGACTCGAACAAAACTCATAAACCAATTATCCAATATATCCTAGCGTCGAGACACGTTACTTGTGTGACCTTCGGGTTCGAGAATATGCGGACATGATCTTCTATCAATAATCAATGGGTCCGAAACCCATATTGACTCCCACACATTCATCGATGATCATATCGGATGAACCACGATGCCAGGATTCAATCAATCCCATATATATATTCCCTTCGTCTCGCGATATTTTACTTGCCCGAGATTTGATCGCTTGCAGTCATACCTAGTTCAATCTCGCTCACGTTAGTACTTTACTGCCGTAATCCGATATCACTTTGTGATCAACTCCTTAACCACATGCTTGCAAGCGGTGTTGATATCGACACCGAGTGGGCCCAAGTATATCTCTCCGACTTGGGAGGGACAAATCCGTCTCGATACATACAACCCAATGATACTTTCCAATCACCGAGAGACACCTTTATGATCACCCTCTCATTGGATGACGTTTGATGACCTCAAAGCTTTCTTCCGATACCAGGGAGTTGTATTATCTCATGGTCTAAGGAATACAATATTTGACATAAGAAAAGCTCCGCAAAGATGAACACGATGACACGATCTAATTGCTTAGTTTGGTCTACATCCATCATATCATTCTCCCAATGATATGATCTCATTATTAATCGACAACTCATGTCTATGGTTAGGAAACCTTAACCATCATTAATCAATGAGCTAGTCCATAGAGGTGTACTAGGGACACGGTGTTGTTCACAAACCACACAAGTATTAAAGTTTCCGCTTAATACAATTCTAGCATGGAATATAAACATTATCATGAACAAGAATTATAATAATAACATCTTTATTATTGCCTCTAGGGCATAATTCCAACAGTCTCCCACTTGCACTAGTGTCAATAATCTAGTTTAAATTTGGCAACAATCTCACACCCATGGCACTGAGGTGCTGATCATGTTTTACACGTGGAAGAGGTTTAGTCAATGGATCTGCGACATTCGATCGTATGTACTTTGCTAATCTTCGATCTCCATCGCTATATAATCTCGGATTATATGAAACTTATGTTGATATGCTTGGTCTTTGGATGATATCTTGGTTCCTTAGCGAGTGCTATGGCGCCAGTGTTGTCACACAATATCTCTAGTGGGTCCAATGCACTTGGAACCACGCCAAGCTCAGTGATGAAGTTCCTGATCCAAACTCCTTCACTTGACGCTTCTGCAGCTGCCATGTATTCCGCTTCTCCTGTAGATCCCGCGATCACGCTTTGCTTGCACCTTCTCGAGCTCACAGCTCCTCCATTCAAAATATATACGTATCATGTCTGAGATTTAGAATCATCCTTGTCGGTGTCGAAAGTAGCATCGACGTAACCTTTTACGACGAGATGTTTATCACCCCCATAGACTAAGAACATTTCTTTAGTCCTATTTAGTTACTTTAGGATGTTCTTCACGGCTGTCCAGTGTTCCACTCCTGGATCACTTTGATATCTGCTCATTAAACTAAGAGCATTGGACACATCCGGTCTAGTACACAGCATGGCATACATGATAGAACCTATGGCCGAGGCATAAGGCACTTTGCTCATAGCTTCCCTATCATTATCAGGCTGGACACCGAGCCTTGCTCAATATCTTACCGACAACATAGGCACTAAACCTTTCTCGCCTTATCCATTACGAACCTTTTCGTAACTTTGTCTAGGTATGTACCGCTTAAAGCTATCAGCGTCTTTGTCTATCTCTATAGATTTTGATGCCCAATATATAAGCAGCTTCACCTAGGTCTTTCATTGAAAACACTTGTTCAAATAACTCTTCACATCGTTAAGCATGTTAATGTCATTTCCAATAATCAATATGTCATCCACATATAGTACCGTAATGTCACCGAGCTCCTACTCACTTTCTTGTAGATACAAGCTTCATAGCAATTTGGAACAAATCCAAAGCTCTTGATCACTTGATCAAAACGAAGGTTCCAACTCCGAGATGCTTGCTTCACTCCATAAATAGAACGCTAAAGTTTGCATACTTTATCGGCATCCTTAGGATCGACAAACCTTCGGTTGCATCATATACAACTCTTCACAATGTTGCCATTGAGGAACGCATTGACATCCATCTCGCCATATTTCATAATCATGAAATGCAGCAATTGCTAATAAAATCGAATGGACTTAAACATCGCTACGGAGAGAAAGTCTCATCGTAGTCAACACCTTGAACTTGTCGAAAACCTTCGCGACAAGCCGTGCTTTATAGACGGTAACATTACCATCCGCGTCCGCTTTTCTTCTTGAAGATCCATTTGCACTCAACGGCCTTTCGGTCGCTAGGAGGGTCCACCAAAGTCCATACTTGGTTTTCGCTCATGGATCCCAATTCGGATTTCATGGCTTCTAGCCATTTCTCAGAGTCTGGGCTCATCATTGCTTCCTCATAGTTCGTAGGTTCACTGTCTTGTACCAACAAGACACCAAGACAGGCTGCATTGTACCACTCAAGAGGGGCACGCGACCTTGTCGACCTGCGACGTTCAGTAGTAGCATCGTCCGAAGCTTCATGATCCTTGTCATTAGCTTCCTCTATTGTTGGTGCAGGCGGCACCAGAACAATTTCAAGTGCTGCGCTACTATCCAATTCAAGAGAAGGTTCAATAACCTCGTCTAGCTCTACTTTCCTCCCACTCACTTCTTTCGAGAGAAACTCCTTCTCGAGAAAGGAACCGTTCTTTGCGACAAACACTTTGCCTTCGGTTCTGTGATAGAAGGTATACCCAATAGTTTCCTTAGGGTATCCTATGAAGACGCATTTCTCCGCTTTGGGTTCGAGCTTGTCCGGCATCAACTTCTTGACGTAAGATTTGCATCCCCAAAATTTAAGAAACGACAACTTAGGTTTAGCACCAAACCACAGTTCATACGGTGTCGTCTCAACGGATTTAGATGGAGCCCTATTTAAAGTGAATGCAGCGTTTTCTAATGCATAACCCCAAAATGATAACGGCAAATCAGTAAGAGACATCATCGATCGGACCATATCTAATAGGGTTCGATTCCGGCGTTCAGACACACCATTGCTATTTGTGGTGTTCTGTGGCGTGAGTTGTAAACGATTCTGCTTGCTTTAAGATGCGTGAGAAAATCATAACTCAAATATTCACCTCCACGATCGGATCGTAGAAACTTAATATTTTTGTTACGATGGTTCTCCACTTCATTCTAAAATTCTTTGAACTTTTCAAATGTTTCAGATTTATGTTTCATTAAATAGATATACCCATATCTACTTAAGTCATCGGTAAAAGTGAGAAAATAGCGATATCCACCGCGCGTCGAAACACTCATCGGTCCGCATACATCGGTATGTATGATTTCCAACAAGTCCATTGCTCGCTCCATCATACCGGAGAACGGGGTTTTGATCATCTTGCCCATGAGGCATGGTTCGCATGTGTCAAATGATTCAAAATCAAGAGACTCCAAAAGTCCATCAGAACGGAGTTTCTTCATGCGTTTTACACCAATATGACCTAGACGACAGTGCCACAAATAAGTAGTATTATCACTATCTACTTTGCATCTCTTAGCCTCAATGTTATGGATGTGTGTTTCATCCCTTTCGAGATTTAGAAGAAATAAACCATTCACAATAGGTGCATGACCATAAAAGATGTTACCCATATAAATAGAACAACCATTATTCTCCGATTTAAATGAATAACCGTCTTGCAATAAACAAGATCCAGAAATAATGTTCATGCTCAACACAGGCACATAATAACAGATGGTATTCCTCTTGAGCGTCTATCTGGACAGTCTCCAGACTACTCCATGCTTCGCTTGTTTGGTTGTGTTTGCTATGTTCTCCTTGCTCCTTGCGAACGCACCAAACTGACCGCTCAGTCTATTGAGTGTGTCTTCCTTGGATAGAGTGATGAGCATAAGGGCTATCGTTGTTGGGACCCCTTGGTCGTCGGATGCGTATCTCTCGTGATGTTACTTTTGATGAGACGCGTCCTTTCTATCCTCGTCCCACCGCTGGTACCTACCCGGTGAAAGATATCTCTTTTCTTCTTTTTCCTGACACACCTCCTTCTACTCCTATTATGTCTTCTTCAGGATCCCCTCCCCCTGATGTCTCTTCTTCGACACCGTCCTCCTCTGCTCCGTCTAGTTCTCCTTGTTCTTCGGAGTCTTCCTCTGCTATTCCTTCTTCTTCATCGTCGTCTCTTGAGTCGTCTTCCTCTGATGATGAGCTTCCCTCTATTCGTCCTGTTCGTCAGCGCCATGCCCCCAACCCTTACTCTCCTAGTCAGTATGGTCTTTTTGTTGCCTCCGAGCCGACTTATTATCGGGATGCTGAGCATCATCCTGAATGGTAGTTGTCCATGGCTGAGGAGATTGCTGCGCTTGAGCGCACTGGCACCTGGGATCTTGTTTCTCCCCCTCCCGGTGTTCGTCCTATCATGTGTAAGTGGGTCTATAAGATTAAGACCCGCTCTGATGGATCTCTTGAGCGCTATAAAGCGCGTCTTGTGGCTCGTGGTTTTCAGCAGGAGCATGGTCGTGACTATGATGAAACATTTGCTCCTGTGGCTCATATGACCACTTTGCGTACTCTTCTTGTTGTTGCTTTTGTTCGTCACTGGTCTATGTCCCAGCTTGATGTTCAGAACGCCTTTCTCAATGGTGAGTTGAGTGAGGAGGTTTATATGCAGCCTCCTCCTGGGTATTCTGTTCCCGTGGGGATGGTTTGTCGTCTTCGACGTTCTCTTTATGGCCTCAAACAGGCCCCTCATGTCTGGTTTGAGCGATTTGCTTCTGTAGTGACTGCTGCTGGTTTCTCCCCTAGTGCTCATGATACAGCGATGTTTGTTCACACTTATCCTTGTGGACGCACTCTTCTTCTTCTCTATGTTGATGATATGATCATTACTGGTGGTGATTCTGAGTATATCGCCTTTGTTAAGGCTCGTCTTCATGATCAGTTTCTTATGACTGATCTGAAGGGTTTCGCAGCATAGTAAATCAAAAAAATTCTACGGATGCGAACGGGAAGGTCAAGATCTAATCTAGGAGATGCAATCAACGAGAGGGATAAATGAGATCTTCATACCCTTGAAGAAATCGCACAGCGGAACATTCAACAGAACATGGTTGATGTAGTCGTACTAGCCTTCTCCTCCTCGCGATCCGATCCGATCCAACGCCGCAAGTGGCGACGCCTCCGAGAGATGCACACGTACGGCACCGCGACGTCTCCTCCTTCCTCGGTCCAGCAAGTGGGGTGGAGAGATAGATTGGATCTACAGCATGACGACGTGGTGCAAAGGTGGAGAGTTTCTTCGGCAGGGCTTCGCCTACGCGCAGTCGGGAGAGAGAGAGATCTGGAGGGCAGCAGGTAGGCGGCTAGGGTTCAAGGAGGGGTGGGAGGAGGGTGCGCCCCTGCCCTCTTTATATAGAGGGCTGGTCGGCCCCCTTGTCCCCTCCTCCAAGCCCTAGGGCGGCGGCCCCAAGGGTGGAGTGGGGGGCAAGTCTTCCCCCCCCTTCTAGAAGGTCCCCTAGGATTTCCCTAGGGTTTTGGCCGGCTGGGCCTATGGGGCCTTGTTCCCCTGGCCCAATGCGGCCAGGGCAGTCCCTCGTAGGCCCACGCCCCCCTCCGACAAGTGGGGCCACGTTGGTCCCACTCCGGAAGCTTCTAGAACCTTCCGGTACAATACCGAACATTTTGAAACAATTCCGAAATCTAAAAACTGCTTTCCTTTATATGAATCTTATTCTTCGGACCAATCCGGAACCTCTCGTGATGTCCTGGATCTCATCCGAGACTCCGAAAAAAAACTCATAAACCAATTATACATTCTACCCTAGCATCGAGGCACGTTAAGTGTGTGACCCTACGGGTTCGAGAATATGCAGACATGACCTTCTATCAATAATCAACAGCAGGATCTGGAAACCCATATTGAGTCCCACATATTCATCGATGATCATATCGGATGAACCACGATGCCGGGATTCAATTAATCCCATATATATTCCCTTCGTCACGCGATATTTTACTTGCCCGAGATTTGATCGTTGGTATCGGCATACCTAGTTCAATCTCATTCACAACAAGTACTTTACTCGTTCCGTAATCCAATATCACTTTGTGATTAACTCCTTAACCACGTGCTTGCAAGCGGTGTTGATATCGATTACCGAGTGGGCCCGGAGTATATCTCTCCGACTTGGGAGGGACAAATCCCATCTCGATACATACAACCCAACAAGTACTTTCTGATCACCTGAGAGACACCTTTATGATCACCCTCTCATAGGATGACGTTTGATGACCTCAAATCTTTCTTCCGATACCAGGGATCTGCATTACCTCATGGTCTAAGGAATACAATATTTGACATAAGAAAAAGCTTCGCAAAGATGAACACGATGACACGATCAAATTGCTCTGCTTGATTTTCATTCCATCATATCATTCTCCCAATGATATGATATCATTATTAATCGACAACTCATGTCTATGGTTAGGAAACCTTAACCATCATTAATCAATGAGCTAGTCCATAGAGGCGCATTTAGGGACACGGTGTTGTTCATAAACCACACAAGTATCAAAGTTTCCGTTTAATACAATTCTAGCATGGAATATAAACTTTATCATGAACAAGAATTATAACAATAACATCTTTATTATTGCCTCTAGGGCATAATTCCAACAGTCTCCCACTTGCACTAAAGTCAATAATCTAGTTTACATCTGGCAACAATCTAACACCCATGGCATTAAGGTGCTGATCATGTTTTGTTCGTGGAAGAGGTTTAGTCAACGGATCTGCGACATTTAGATCCGTATGTACTTTGCTAATCTTCAGATCTCCATATGTTATATAATCTCGAATTATATGAAATCGGCGGTTGATGTGCTTGGTCTTTGGATGACATCTTGATTCCTTAGCCAGTGTTATGGCGCTTGTTGTCAAGATATCTCCAAAGGTCCAAGGCACTTGGAACCACACCAAGCTCAGTGATGAAGTTCCTGATCCAAACTCCTTCACTTGACGCTTCTGCAGCAGCCATGTATTCTGATTCTACTGTGATCTCACGATCACGCTTTGCTTGCAGCTTCTCCAGCTCACAGCTCCTCCATTCAAAATATAAACGTATCCTATCTGAGATTTAGAATCATCCGGGTTGGTGTCGAAACTAGCGTCGACGTAACCTTTTACGACGAGCTGCTCATCAGCTCCAAAGACCAAGAACATTTCTTTAGTCCTATTTAAATACCTTAGGATGTTCTTTACGGCTGCCCAGTGTTCCACTCCTGGATCACTTTGTTATCTGCTCATCAAACTAAGAGCATTGGACACATCTGGTCTAGTACACAGCATGGCATACATGATAGAACCTATGGCCGAGGCATAAGGCACTTTGCTCATGGTTTCTCTATCGTTTACCGTAGCTGGACACTGAGCCTTGCTCAATATCTTACCTGACAACATGGGTGTAACACCCTCAGAATCGGACCTATGCAAGTTTGAGCAAAATTCGCCAAACCCGCATAGAAACGATTCAAAGGTGCCCACCAGGCACTTTCGATGGTGGAAACGTAATAACATTACACAACAGTCCTCGATGGGACCCACAACACGAGATATATATAACGACTCAATGAGTCAAGAATACGATATACAGACAAAGATCCAAATCACCTTATAAATGATAGAGCGTCGACTACGACAAGATGCAAATGGGGCTAAGAGCCCAAGAATAACCAATGGCGCCCATAACTCGCCCAAGCCGGAAGGGTAACCACTAACGACGTCGATCTCAAACGCTTAAACAAAAAGGGTGCCAAAGGGCAAAGGAAAAAAATAAGGAGCGTCGATCGAGGCCAAGACAGCGAGGCTAGAATTCGGCGGTCCTCGCTACATAGGTATGGTGGTGGCGGCAAAAGGCATGCACTAAACAACCTATAGAGACTTGATACAATGGCGGTTATCGAGGGGTAAGGAGTACCTATTCGAAACCAACCTGATTCTATCATCAAACAAACCCATCCTGGCGTTTCCCCCTCGAGACCAAACGAGGAAGTCAACCGAGGAACTCACACAGTTGGCAGTTTTATTTATTCATTATCGTAAGGCATTTACTAGTCAGGTTTAAATAATCATCCTGACAAAATAAGCAGTGGGTCGTTTTAGTTAACCATTCCGTGATAGTTGCCACAATTACTAATCAGGTACAGATAGCATGAGATAAACCCAAAACCCAGCAGTTGTTGGTACTTTTATTCAGCCATTTCGTTGTAGTTGCAATACTTACTAGTCAGGTACAATTGTCGCAAGCGACAACCAAACAAGCAATTGTGGGCGATATTATTAATTAGCCATTCCATTATAGTGAAGCTGATTACTAGTCATTATAAGTCAAATTTATAGCGATAAACTTTAGTTATGCTTGTCATGATCGAGATATCTGTGCTCCAAGTCGTCCATATCTGGACACGGCTTTGAGAAAGTTTTACCTACGGGTGCACCAATAGCAACACACGCCGAACAGCCTCGGAAAAACCATATCAAAACCCAACGAGGCTTTCACGGTGAACAATCACAAGATTCAAATATTTCAGGAGCCACCTTAAGTAGATCCCTGAACGGTGACTCGAGACGGGCTCAAGGTTTGGGTAGACTTGTGAACGATCGGGAACCGAAAGTGTGGCTTGTCGACACCAGCGGAATCGTGTCCGATCCTAACGATGCGATTATGCAGTACCTCGCACAATTTAAATACGAAGTAGCATGGCATAATGCAGGATAGTAAAACACCTCAAACTAGTTTGTGGCCCCAAGAAATAAGACGGAATCAAGCTCTACCGTGGGGGCCCATATACCTCCGGATGTGGATAGCGATAAATCAAGGAATGTATCAAGTACTCGGGGTCTTACGGGACACAAGTGGGCGTTCGGAAACCAAATATTATCTATCACCCACCGATGCCTCTGCTTATTCAATTTTAGTTGTTAAACGGAAATTAAAGTGAACAATAAGTAAAACTAGAATCATCTCCAACATCTACATGCGGCAATACATCAGCAACTGTGGCATATGACGACACACATCAGCACTTGAGCGAGCAACTACGACGCGCAAGTCCAACTATCTACCAAACAACAGGTCATAGGATGTGTCCAAGGCAATATACGGCTGCAGGGAAAAATCACGGGTACGGAAACTAAAGCATCGCAACACAGGTAGCAATAGATCAACAGGAGGAAATAAAGCACTATAAAAGTAAGATAGGTAGAAAGGGGGGAGATGCTCGCCTGAAAACATTGTCGAAGGGTTCAACCGAAGATCGGGGCGAAGCTCACATCAACTCAACGGCCTTATCCGCGAAGAAGCAAACACTAGAATAAACACCGGATGCAATATTTAATACAACGGCAGAAGATCGGCATGATGCATGCATGATGGATGACATGGCCAAGGTGCGATGCAATTAGGTCAATATTAAGCGGAACCGGGGTCCCGACAATTAATTAGATGGTTCAAGTTATTTAGAACCCCCGCAATTTAAATGTTGCATTACCTGGCAAAAGATAATACGGGTTCGCTATACAAGTTTAAATGAGGCCGATATGAGACTAGATTTGCTCGCATATGGGCCCCATATTTAATTATTAAGTGAATCGGCAGAAGGCCCCCAAACCACAGATATGCATGCGAGTATGACAATTCAAAATGCAATCCAGTTGTCATTATGTTATAAAATAGGGTTCGAGGAAAAGGGGTCACACATTAGGGTTCTCGACGGTCTTGGTGTCCCGGGGTCGGGGTCGGTCTCAGGGTTCAGGGTTCGACGGACTTGGGGGTTCCGGGGTTCGACGGGATCGTTCTCGGAGCGGAGTAGATCTAGGCGCGTCCGGGTGCAGGACTTGGGTCGCTGTCGGGGGCGCATCGGACTCTACCGGGTCAGTGCCGTTCTTGTCGTTGCGCAGATCTTGTCGGATTCGCGGTCCTCGGGTCGGACTTGGCGTCCGGGGAAAAGTACTTGTCGTATCCACGAAGGGGATCATGCCGCTTGGCATCCGTGTAGGAGAACTCGAGGTTGATGGCGAACTTGTTCGATGCAAGTCTGGGTCCGTCGCGTCGGGGTCTCGGCCATCGGATCTTTGAAGGAGGTCCTGGCGTCCGTGAGGCGATCTGGGCGTCATATGTCGGGGTTGTCGGGTGTCGGACTCGGGGTGACATCGATGGTCTCACGTGGCCCGATGGTTCCATGTAGGAGATTCCGGGGTTCGCGGCGGAATTCTCGGGATTTTTGATGAAGATCTTGGCGAGTGCGGGGTCGGCGCGGGATCGGGCCGTGGTCTCGGCGTACTTGGTGTCGGCAGCCCGGTCGCGGATCTTGGCGGTACCAGACAACGTCTGGGTTACAACTTGTTACATGCGAGCAACTCAAAGCGACACAGGCGAACTTGGGGCAGAGATCCTTGCGGGCTCCTGCACGCACCGTCAGGACAGAACCCGACAGGGCCGACGGGAGTAAGGCGCCCGAGGCTTGACGACGGGCGCAGTGCGTTGGCGACGAGGTCACGGCTCGGGCCCGGCGCTGGAGGCGACCGCGCCGCTAGGGCGGAGGCGGGGAGGCGGGGCGCGCTCGGCGAACTCGCGGCGAGGAAGCGCGAGCAGCAGGGAGGCGGGATCGGCTCGAGGCGGAGCGGCATGGGAGGCGCTGGTCGACGGCGGTGGCGCGCCTGCGGAGGAGGAGGATCGCTGGCGCACCGGGCGCGACCACATGCCGCAGAGGAGCGGGCGGCGAAGGCGCCAGCGGCGCGGAGAGCGCAGGCCGCTGGGCGTCATGGCGAGCAGGCACGCAAGGACACGGGCGACGGAGTCATGGAGGAAGCAGAGCTGTGGCTCGGCCAGGTGGCTTGAGGCGGTGAGGTGGAGGCGGAGGTGGAGGGAAGAGGTTGGCTTGGCGGCAGCTTGAGCGCAAGGTGCGGGCGGAGGCAGGAGCAGTGGTTGCGGGTGAAGGAGGAGAGAAGGAGGCGAGGTGGAGGGGCATGGTGTGGGCCCCGTGAGGGCAGTGGGGCGTGGGGCTGGGTGGGCGCCATGGGCTGGAGCGTGTGGAGGCGCGTGGCGCGTGGGCAGGCGGGCGTGGCGCGTGGCGCCACGTGGCAAAGCGGATGGGGTCCGGTGGAAGGTGGGAGGCTGTCAGGTGGGTCCATGTCGGTGGGGAAGAGGAAAAGAGGGTAGGATAGAACTAGGGTGAGAAAAGGGAGAGGGAAAAAAGAGGTGGATTCTGAGTTGGCGAGTGGGTAGGAATTGGGTGAGAGGTGAGGGTGAGGTGGCGGCTGTTGGTGGGTAGGTTAGATCTGGGTGTAAGTAGGATTTAGATGAAATTTGGCCGGGTGGACCGTTTAATTTCGGGCGGTCGTGGTCAATTGATCGCCCGTTCATTGCCACTAAAATTAATATAATTTTTATTTGTTTTAATACACCATTTGCAAACCGATATTAGTCAAACAAAAACAATCCGCCCGGTTTGGCGTTTGAATAAAGATGGGGCGTTTGGAAAACAAAGCGGGCTTGCGAAAAATAGTTTGATGCAAACAATGCATGATGATGACGATGCAATGCACAAATTCAACGCGATTTTCTAGTAGTGGTTTTTGCGGGATGCCACAATGGGCACTGAACCTTTCTTTGCCTTGTCCATTCTGAACCTTTTCAGAACTTTGTCAAGATATGTACTTTGGCTTAAAGCTATTAGGCGTCTTTGTCAATCTCTATAGATTTTGAAGCCTAATATATAAGCATCTTCTCCTAGGTCTTTCATTTGAAAACATTTATTAAAATAACTCTTCAGATCGTTAGGCATACCAATGTCATTTCCAATAATCAATATGTCATCCACATATAGTACTAGAAATGTCACTGATCTCCCACTCACTTTATTGTAGATACAAGTTTCATAGCAATTTGGAACAAATCCAAAGCTCTTGATCACTTGATCAAAACGAAGGTTCCAACTACGAGATGCTTGCTTCAGTCCATAAATGGAACGCTGAAGTTTGCACACCTTATCAGCATCCTTAGGATCGACAAAACCTTCGGGTTGCATCATATACAACTCTTCATCAATGTTGCCATTGAGGAACGCAGTCTTGACATCCATCTTCCATATTTCATAATCATGAAATGCAGCAATTGCTAATAAAATCCGAATAGACCTAAACATCACTACGGGAGAGAAAGTCTCATCGTCGTCAACACCTTGAACTTGTCGAAAACCTTTCGCGACAAGCCGTGCTTTATAGACAGTAACATTACCATCTACGTCCGTTTTCCTTTTGAAAATCTATTTGCACTCAACGGCCTTTCGGCGCTAGGAGGGTCCACCAAAGTCCATACTTGGTTTTCGCTCATGGATCCCAATTCGGATTTCATGGCCTCTAGTCATTTCTCAGAGTCTGGGCTCATCATTGCTTCCTCATAGTTCG
Source organism: Avena longiglumis (assembly GCA_030063025.1). Taxonomy (NCBI): domain Eukaryota; kingdom Viridiplantae; phylum Streptophyta; class Magnoliopsida; order Poales; family Poaceae; genus Avena; species Avena longiglumis. Next base: position 109,514,164 of record CP125974.1, read on the forward strand.
CAGGTTCACTTGTCTACTAACAAGAGTTAAGACAAGGTTACTGCATCACCACGGGAGGGGCACGTGACCTTGTCGACCGCGACGCTCAAGAGTAGCATCGTCCAAGCTTTATGATCCTCGTCATTAGCTTCCTCTATTGTTGGTGCATACGGACCGAACAATTTCAGGTCTTTACTCTCCAACTCAAGAGAAGGTTCAATAACCTCGTCTAGATCTACTTTCCTCCCACTCACTTCTTTCGAGAGAAACTCCTTCTCAAGAAAGGATCCGTTCTTCACGACAAACACTTTGCCTTCGGATCTGGTAGAAGGTATACCCAATCGTTTCCTTAGGGTATCCTATGAAGACGCATTCGCTTTGGGTTCAATCTTGTCAAGCATCAACTTCTTGACATAAGCTTCAGATCCCAAAACTTTAAGAAACGACTTAGGTTTAGCACCAAACCACAGTTCATACGGTGTCGTCTCAACGGATTTAGATGGTGCCTGTTTAAAGTGAATGCAGCGTTTCTAATGCATAACCCCAAAATGATAAAGACAAATCTATAAGAGACATCATCGATCGCACCATATCTAATAGAGTTCGATTCGGCTCGGACACACCATTCGCTTGTGGTGTTCCGGTATGGAGTTGTAAACGATTCCGCTTGCTTTAAGATGCGTGAGAAAATCATAACTCAAATATTCACCTCCATGATCGGATCATAGAAATTTAATTTTCCTGTTACGATGGTTTTCCACTTCGTTCTGAAATTCTTTGAACTTTTCAAACGTTTCAGATTTATGTTTCATTAAATAGATATACCCATATCTACTTAAGTCATCGGTAAAAGTGAGAAAATAGCGATATCCACCGCGCGTCGAAACACTCATTGGTCCGCATACATCGGTATGTATGATTTCCAACAAGTCCGTTGCTCGCTCCATTATTCCGGAGAACGGGGTTTTGATCATCTTGCCCATGAGGCACGGCTCGCACGTGTCAAATGATAAAAAATCAAGAGACTCCAAAAGTCCATCGGAATGGAGTTTCTTCATGCGTTTTACACCAATATGACCTAGACGGCGGTGCCACAAATAAGTTGAATTATCACAATCTACTTTGCATCTCTTAGCCTCAATGTTATGGATGTGTGTTTCATTGCTATCGAGATTCAGAAGAAATAAACCATTCATAGCAGGTGCATGACCATAAAAGATGTTACTCATATAAATAGAACAACCATTATTCTCCGATTTAAATGAATAACCGTCTTGCAATAAACACGATCCAGATATGATGTTCATGCTCAACGCAGGCACATAATAACATTTATTAAGGTTTAAAACTAATCCCGAAGGTAAAACTAAGGAGAGCGCGCCGACGACCATCATATCAACTCTTGATCCGTTTCCAACGCGCATCGTCACCTCATCCCTCACTAGCCGCCGTCTATTCCGTAGCTCCTGTTTCGAGTTACAAATATTAGCAACTGAACCAGTATCAAATACCCAGGCACTACAACGAGCGCTAGTAAGGTAAGCATCAATAACATGTATATAAAATATACCTTTGATGGTGCCAGCCTTCTTGTTCGCTAAGTACTTCGGACAGTTGCGCTTCCAGTGACCCTTGTCCTTGCAATAGAAGCACTCAGTGTCCGGCTTAGGACCAGACCTGAGCTTCTTCTCAGCAGGGGCAACGCGCTTGCCGCCGCCTTTCTTGAAGGGCTTCTTTGCACCCTTACCTTTCTTGAAGGTGGGGGCTTGTTGACCATCAACACATGATTATCCTTTTGATGTCCACCTCCGCAGCCTTGACTGCGAAGAGCTCGGTGATCGTCGATGGAACCAATCTGACTGTGAGTCACTACAAAACTTTTGTAGCTGGGAGGGAGTGATTGCAGAACCCTGTCAATCTTGAGCTCCTCTGGAATCTTGCAGTCCAGTTGCTCAAGGCGTTGAGTGTAGCCCGACATCTTAATGGCGTGCTCACTAACGGAACTCCCTTCCTCCATCTTGCAGTTAAAGAACTTTTCAGAGATCTCATATCTCTCAGAACGGGCTTGAGTCTGAAACATGGTTTTCAGCTCCTCGAGAATCTCAAAGGGCCCGGGATAGTCTTCAAAACGATTTTGAAGGTCCGATTCCATAGCAAACAACATGGTGCTCTTAATCACACCATAATCATCTTTGCGCGATAGACAGCGGCTTTATCATCACCGGTAGAGCGATAGGGCGTCACCTAACGCATTCTCAAGGACATAGTCCTTTTGACCGCCAGAGAGAATGATTCTCAGGTTGCGGAACCAGTTGGTGAAGTTAGACCCATTGTTTTTAAGTTTTTCCTTCTCAGCAAAAACGTTGAAGTTGAAGTTGGACTTAGCCATTTGATCTACAATATTTGAAAGTACAAATTAGACTATGTTCATGATAACTAGTTCAACTTTTAATCAAATTACTAGATGAACTCCCACTAAATTCAACATCCCTTAAGTTGTTTAGTGAACACGATCCAAATTCACCACACCTAATCTGATCTTCACGAGAAGAGATGTGGTTTCAATGGTGGAAAACGAAGTGTCGATCATATCATTCATATGACTCATGCTTAACCTTTCGGTTCATGTGTTTCGAGGCCATGTTTGTACATGCTAGGCTCATAAAGTTAGACCCAAGTATTTCCGCGTGTGCAAAACTGGCTTGCACCCGTTGTATGTGAACGTAGAGTCTATAGCACCCGATCATCACGTGATGCTTGGATACGACGAACTTTCGCAACGGTGCATACTTGGGGAGAACACAGTTTTTATCTTGATCTTTAAGTGAGGAATCATCTTATAATGCTACCGTCGCGATCTAAGCATAATAAGATACATAAAAGGATAAACATCACATGCATATAACTTTATGTGACATGGTATAGCCAATCTTCGCGCAATGATCTCCATCTTGTGCGTTTGGCATGATCTCCATCACTCCACCATGATTGCCTCCACCACGAATAGCAACTACAACTATTGCTAACTACTTAGCGATAAAGTGAAACTATTACATGGCGTATAAGAAGTTGACACACAGGTCATACACAATTATAAAGACAACCATATGGCTCCTGCCGGTTGTGTACTCATCGACATGCAAGTCGTGAAACATTACAAAACATGATCATCGCATAGATTATACACATCACATCTTGGGCCATACCATATCACAGAAAACACTCCCTGCAAAAACAAGTTAGACGCCTCTACTTTGTTGTTGTATGTTTTACGTGGCTCATGGGAGTAGCATGCTAAGAACGATTCTTACCTGCGGAAAGCCACAAAGGTGATATTATGGTTGCCAAACTCCGGTGTAAATCCCATGACAACTATAGTGAGAGAAACTGGCATCCACCAGCCGCATGTGTGGAACAAGCCACACGTCAAGTGCGGAGCCGGTATCGCGAACGACGTCGCGTAAGGTTGGCCTGGACCGCTTCGATCTCACTATCCCGCGTCATAAGAAGAACACAAACAAGAGGCTTGCAACAGAAAACATCAACGCCCGCAACAACTATGTTGCGTTCTACTCGTGAAACACATCTACACATAGATCTAGCTCTGATACCACGGAAGGGTTTCGCGGCATAGTAAATCAAAATTTTCTACGGATGCGAGAAGAGGGAAGCCAAGATCTAATCTAGGAGATGCAAACAACGAGAGAGATTGGATTAGATCTTCATACCCTTGAAGATTCGCACAGCGAAACGTTCGTCGGAATGTGGGTGATGTAGTCGTACTCGCTTCTCCTCGCGATCCGATCCGATCCGATCTAGCACCGCAAGTGGCGATGCCTCCGTGAGATGCAAACGTGCAGCACCTCGACGTCTCCTCCTTTCTCGGTCCAGCAAGTATGGTGGAGAGACGGATTGGATCTACAACGCGACAGCGCGGTGCAAGTCGTGGAGAGTTTCTGCAGCAGGGCTTCGCCTACACGCAGTCGGGAGGTAGAGAGAGAGAGGAGGGCAGCAGGGCGACTAGGCTTGAGGGGAAGGTAAGGGGGATGGTGCGCCCCAGACCTCTATAAGAGGGGTGGGCTCCATCCCTAACCCCTCCCCCAAGCCCTAGGCCGGCAGCCAAAGGAGGAAGGAGTGGGGGGCAAGGAACCCCCCCTTCTAGAAGGTCCAATTAGGGTTTATCCCTTGTTTGGCATTTGGGCCCTATGGGGCCTTGTGCCCTGGCCCAATGCGCCAGGCACTCCTCATAGGCCCATGCCCCTCCCGGTGTGGGACCACGTTGGCCCCTTCCGGAAGGTTCTAGAAGCTTCCGATACAATACCGATTAACCCGAACAATTAGTACAAAAAGCACCGCCTTATATGAATCTTATTCTCCGGACCATTCCGGAACCTCTCGTGATGTCCCGGATCCCATACGAGACTCTGAACAAAAACTCATAAACCAATTATCCAATCTATGCTAGCGTCGAGACACGTTAAGTGTGTGACCCTTCGGGTTCGAGAATATGCGGACATGATCTTCTATCAATAATCAACAGTGGGGTCTGGAAACCCATATTTACTCCCACACATTCATCAATGATCATATCGGATGAATCACGATGCCAGGATTCAATCAATCCCATATATATATTCCCTTCGTCTCGCGATATTTTACTTGCCCGAGATTTGATCGCTGCATGGCCATACCTAGTTCAATCTCGTTCACGAAAGTACTTTACTCGTTCGTAATCCGATATCACTTTGTGATCAAATCCTTAACCACATGCTTGCAAGCGTGTTGATATCGACACGAGGGGCCCGGCATATATCTCTCCGACTTGAGGGACAAATCCCATCTCGATACATACAACCCAACAGATACTTTCCGATCACCTGAGAGACACCTTTATGATCACCTTCTCATAGGATGACGTTTGATGATCTCAAAGCTTTCTTCCGATACCAGGGAGTTGTATTATCTCATGGTCTAAGGAATACAATATTTGACATAAGAAAAGCTTCGCAAAGATGAACACGATGAAAACCTTAACCATCATTAATCAATGAGCTAGTCCATAGAGGCGTACTAGGGACACGGTGTTGTTCACAAACCACACAAGTATTAAAGTTCCCGCTTAATACAATTCTAGCATGGAATATAAACATTATCATGAACAAGAATTATAATAATAACATCTTTATATTGCCTCTAGGGCATAATTCCAACAGATGAATATGGAATATTGCTCATCATTTCTTTTTCCTCAGGAGTTTTAGCACTCATTTCCTCGCTAAGTTTAATTCCCTTCATTATAGGTACATGAGCTGGCTTGCATTTTTCCATAGAGAACCTTTTAAGTACAGTATTAAGATATGCCTTTTGGGACAATCCCAAAAGTTCTATTCCTTCTATCTCTATGTATTTCTACTCCCAAAACATAGGAAGCGTTTCCCATATCTTTCATGTCAAAATTAGAAGACAACCAATTTTTGACTTCCAACAGTGTTGATTTATCATTAGAAGCAATGAGAATATCGTCAACATAGAGAGATAATAAAAAAAATCGGTCTCCCACTATTTTGAAATAAATGCAATGCAACCCACATAGTTTGTAGACTGTAGAGCACCTCGTATCCTATCTCGCCATGCTTTTCTTTCTTTTTTTCTTATTCTTTCCTTCATTAGATCTATTTTTTTGTTTTTTTATTAGTGACCTGAGTTGCTCATCTCGTTTTATGCCCAACACAAAGCGTATCTCATTAACTATGCTGAAGCATCAACATTAAGATAAAATGCATTTTGTTTTAAGAACATAGTGTTGAAAAGTGTTTTTATATGAAATGTTAAACCCGTGACATCAAAAAATCAACTATCTATATAGTAAACTCGTTGCAAAGCTGGTCCAAGCAAATTTCACACCAAAATAAATTTAGATAAATATATTTTATACTAAACTTTTATACTTATTTAATATTATTGTTACCATATTATAATTCTAATGAAATACAAGTTTTTATTACAAATATGTCATAATCAACCCAAATAACATTATTATGTGACATTTTTTTAGTGTAGTATATGTCACCAGAAAGTTTGTTTACACGATAAATTGTATGTCATATGAAAAGTTCTTGTTGAACTATTTTAACTTGCATAACCTATAAAGTGTATGCATATGTATATAGGTGTGTTCATGAATTTACTTTAGTAGTGTTAAATATCATGATAGAGATCTCTAAAGTTTATTGTCGACAAAATATATCTTAGTAGTGGTTCTAGTGTATCATTCAGTAATGAAGTATAACTACATAAACTTTTGATGGGGTGTTGAAATGATGAAACACCATAGCATTACTTTTCGCCCAAAGCTACGAAACGGCAAGGAGCATGAGAGAGGCCAGAAACCTTGCGAGTATTCTCGTTCGGACCGGCCGGACGGACGGACGAGAGGGATCTGGCATTTGGCACGTACAGGAGACCCAAGCCGTACCCGTATCGATGGGCAGCCAGAAAACAAATTAAAATGCGGCACCAGCCGTCTACCGAATCCCACGATCGATGACCATGCGAACTACTACTACTCCTGGACAGCGCGTAGTCGCATCGCAAGTCGGTGTCGGGGTGTCGGCCCATTAGGATCACGTGCCACACGTTCGTCACCCTCATCAAAATCAAACTGGAGGACGTACCCCCGGCCCATCGGGTATGCTATTTGTCTGCCATGGGCTCGTCAACATTCCGCACCAAATAAATAAACTGAAATACTACCGCGCGCTTTCGCTAGTGCCGCTACCGCCAAATGTCAACCGGTGTCACGGACTTTTCCTCGAGACGAAATGCCCCTGTCCTGTGAGTGATCTTCCTGTCGCCACCAAGGTCGACATGTTCGACACCAATGCACACCGGTCTGGCGGTCTGGCCCGATCGACCCCTTTCGTTCTGATCGACGGTTTGGTTTTTTTTTTTTGACAACCAAACGGTTTGGAAATTTTGTACTGCTATATATACTACGGGCAGCAGGTATAGGAACAACAATTCTGAACACAATGATACCCAGACGTTGATTAACACATTTATGCAAAAAGAAGAAGAAGTTGATTAATACATTAGGGCAATTAACTCATGAAGATACCTCTAGGCTCAAGCCGGTACCTTGCATCCACGTACTTGGCATGCGCCCAGTCGGCTCTGACAACATCAGGGCCAAGGTGTAGGGCTTTGTCCCTGCTCGGCAAACGCTGATGTGGACTACGGTATACGTACTGATCGGTTGCCAATGAAATTGTCGTTGATACAGTAATTGTATACGGTGAACCATCATATCACTGCATGATAGTATACTGTAGCCGTTGACATAAAATGAAACACCGTTTCATTAGTATTACATTTTTCAGAATGGTACAATAGAAACATAGCAAGTCCAAGGCATAACTATATGTTACAACTCGACTCTTTACAAAAGATCAAAAAACACTCGGTTATAGAGAGAGAAAGCAACTTTTTACAAAGAAAAATCAGAAACAACAGCTCAAAATTATCATACTAATAAGACTAGTATCTAAACTATCTGGCTTGCAATTGCTTCTATTGCATTGCTCTATAGAAGTAAGTTCTATGGCTAGATATTATATTTCTATCTACTCAACAACTTCGTCTTCACCTCAGTTGATGTATACGCTATCTCCATTGACTTAATTGAAGATCTTGAACTTTTTAAAGACCGGCTAAGGTGGAAGTAGTATTAGAGGTGGTGCTAATTACCAACCGTCTGAGCATATAGTTATAAGCGGTCAAAAAATTATGACCGCCTGAGGTTGATGAACACAAATGGTTGTTTGTATTTTAGAGGTAAACTGCCTGAGGTTGATGAACACAACTGGTTGTTTGTATTTTAGAGGTAAACCGCCTCTAAACACCATCTCCAAGTAACAAGTTTGTATTAGTGGGATCAAGTTCAAGACATGCCCATTTTTTTATCGAATGTGTGAAGATGTAGTTTAGAGCGGAATGGAGAGCCAATCTCAGAACCTGCTAGGGAAACCAAGCTGGCGAAGTCTTCGCTAGTCATAGTTTATTATCATGTATAGTAGAATTCAGTTTCTTTATTCATTTGTTTTTTTAAACTGGAATTCAGTTTCACAAGACTGGTCTACACAAGTATGTTTTATCACTATTTATGGAAGGCTTTAACGGTTTGAACCGAAATATTCCTCACGAAACGGACCCATTTGTTAGTGACCCTCGCTAATATCACTATGGGACAGACCATGGGCTGCCAATAGTGGACTTGGGCTTCTCGGATGTCAACAGTGGGATTGAATTGGGATGGCTTCAGCCTCCTCTGCTTCTCTCTCCCTCCTATGTTCCTCTTCATGTAATTGCTAGAGTTTGTTGAATCGATAGCTTGTAACTCGAATTGATGAGTTAGAGATCCTAGAGACTAGTGTGCTACTAACATTTGGTGTTCAGATTTAATCGGTTCCTCCACGCAATAAACCCCAAGAAATCGCACCAAATATTTCCCCCAAAATTTTCACCTCCACCACCCCTATCCTCTCAGTTCCATGGAGTGGAAAGCACAGTTTGTCTTCTCAATCGAGGCGGCCGTCGAGAGATCGATGTGGGCGACCATCGAGGAGTCCGCGGAAGATATGGCGAGACACCATAAAAGGTGACTTCACATGCAACTCGTAGAAGACAGAGTGGGGCGTGACCCGGTATATGTGGAGAAGATGGCTAGGCGTCATGCTGTTTTTCATGACTCTATATCTGTCGCATATAATGTGGCGATGGCGTTCTCGACTTGCCCAATACGAAGCTAGCACATATCACTTGGTATGTCTAAGTATCAACATTCAGATGAATTGCATTATATTTTGTAGCACAATGTCAACAAAATTTATTAGATGAAATGTTAAACCTATAATATCAACATGATAATTGGTCGTATAGTAACTTATTTCAAAGCTATTCAAAACAAAGTTTACACTGGATGGGATTTAGATAAATATATTTTATATCAAAATTTTATACTTATTGGTTGTGTCATATTATAATCCTAATGAGTACAAGTTTTGTTATTAAGATGTCATAATCAACCACATAACAATATTTCATTACATTAGTTACATTGTACATTGTTGTATAATATATGTCACTACAGAGTTCACTTACGCAAAAAGTAAATTGTATGTTATATTAAAAGTTCTCCTTAGACGATTTTAACACTTGCATAACTTATAAAATGTATGCATATGTATGTAGGTGTGTTCATGGATTTATTTAAGTAACGTTGTAAATATCATGATAGAGAATTTTCAAGTTTATTATCGAACGAATATCTTAGTATTGATTCTAGTGTATCAAATATAACTATAGAAGCTTATAAACGGGTGTCGACATACTGAAAGACGCTAATGTTACTTTTTGTCCAAATCTATGAAACAACAAGGAGCATGAGAGAGAGAGGCCAAAACCCTTGTAAGGAGCTCCCCAGGATCTAGTTTAAAGCCGAACGGAGAGCCAATCTCAGAACCTACTAGGGAAACGAAGTTGGCGAACACCGACGCTGCTCATACTTTCATACTAAGTATAGTACAATACAATTTTTTTAATTTTGAACTGCAATTCAGCTTCAAGAGGCTGGTCTACGCGAATACATGTTTTATCTCTATTTACTTCCATTTATAGTACTCTCTCTATCCTAAAAATATAGACACTATTTAGTATATAGATTCATCTAAAATTTTAAAAACAGCATACCTGCGGGTAATACTCAGCCATCAGTCCAATCAACTTAACAAGTCATTGTAATAACACAATATATAAAAAAATGACAGCATACATTTTCATTTTTTTGACACAAATACAGTGGGGAAGGCCCCCACTGCGTCATTTTTATATATTGGGTAAAAACTGTACAAGCAAGAGAGCATGTGAATGCTCCTTGGTCTGGTTCAAGCTATCAATTACAAAGTATCTAATCATACAGTCATGCCTTGAATAAGAATGGGCTTAACCCTATGTCTAATATCAACTACGGATGATTTGTATATGGCATAGCATACTCAAATAGATCTGGTTTCTGAGTGACCAAATGCTCCAACATCCTGCAATCATAGATATTTTGTAATATTGGTTTGTAGATCTGTCTTTGGCATCAATAATTCTGTCAATAATTCCAAGGTCCATGTTCCATTCCTCTCCTAGACACCACCAGAAGTTCCTGCTAAACTCACATTCGAAGAACAGATGGTCCACTGTCTCCCTGATGTTTTCCTTCATTCATGGTTTCAGTAAGCAAGCAAATATATATTAAATGATGAAAATACATTGTCAAACGCATGATATTGTGAAGAAAACAAGTTACGTCCAAACATAAGTTGCATAGAAAGTATATAGTTCAAACTCCAAAATCTCAAAAGAATTGGAAAACAGTTACACGGCATACCATAATTAGCCACATAGCGACACTCGTCAACTCTAGAAGTTCACATTTTTTTTAGAAAAATGCTATAATACTAATGGCCCACGTGTCATCTACTAAGTTGCCGGTTAGGTGGATATGCGGGTGCGGATTTTCTATTACCGTACCCGCACCCGCAATACCAAGGGGTAGAGATTTTTGACTAATTACTTATCCATGGTATAAGTTAGAACATGTTCGACACCAAACGCACCCCTGTCAGAAGAGTTCAGACCCATCCGCTATCGAACCGACGAACCGTGGGGCAAAACTGAAGGAAAAAAAATGGATAGAGATTTAGTCCGACCGACAAGGCCCAGTACTACATTCGAGAATCGGGCAAGCGGCGAATATGGACCAATACCCAAATACGCGAACGAGCGCAGCGCGGCGCAGGCCGTGCAAAGGAGGAGTACAGAACAAGGCCCGTTAGTGTTGACCAGCCAAACTCACCTGGCACCCTCTGTGTCTAATTGTTAAAAAAAAATTACAAGAAATTTGTTTAGGTTTGTAGTACTCCCCCCGACACGCATTAGTTGATTTAGATTTGGTCTAGATTTAAAAGAATCTAGCACTATTTAGTATATAAGTTTATTTAAATTTTGATAAATCTAAGTTAACTAATATGGATCGAAGGGAGTATGCTTTTATAAGTCATGTGTGATAGTAACACGCGCCAACATCTCCACCTACCAGACCGGCGCACGATCGGATCCAGACAAGCACGGTTTGTTCGCTCACAAATGGATAGCAAAGAAGACAATGGCCAGGCAGCACTCGTCTCAGCGAAAGAGGAGCGAATTCCATCTTCGGAAGGAGGGAGCTTTCAGGCTTTTCAGCCTGAGAATGTGCGGTGCTCATGCTCAACACGGATCATCAGAGTAAACAAAAAAAAAAACCTGCAGAAGAAAAATAACTAGAAAAAGCAACTAACACTACAGGATTTATTATGACCTTTTGCTAGATATACACATTACCTTCATGTGATACGGACCGATCACGGCTTATATGGTGCAGGCTGGTTAGCTGGAGCCTCGGCGATTTGCCTTCAGGAACAAAAAAAAAAAAAACTCCTGCTCATCTCGAACAAACAATGGCAGTACTCGCGTGGCCTTTGATTGTGTTTGGTGGAACCGATGCGTACCCCTCCGGGGCATCGGTTGTATACTTATATAAGCGTAGGGAATAGCCCCATACGTGACATACATGGTTTGTATGTGTACGTGTCGGAGTACTACTCCGTACCCGTACCTATACGATTACATACGCTAACATCAACCTTAATCTAAACCACGAGAGAGGTTTAGATTACGCTTAAACTCATCTAAATATTTTATAGCAAGTGGTTTGGTAAAGCCATCAGCTATCTGGTCCTTGGTAGAGATGAACTTGATGTCAAGACTGTTGCTAGCAACACGCTCACGAACAAAATAATAATCAATCTCAATGTGCTTGGTGCGGGCATAAAACACCGGATTAGCAGACAAGAACGTTGCACCCAGATTATCACACCATAAGCAAGGCTTCTCTCGGAGCTTCACACCTAGTTCACGAAGAACAGCTTCAACCCATATCAATTCGGTAGTAGCATTTGCTAATGCTTTATATTCAGCCTCTGTACTGGATCTAGACACAGTGGCTTGCTTCCTGGCACTCCAAGACACCAGATTTGGACCTAGAAAAATAGCAAATCCTCCAGTAGAGCGGCGATCCTCAAGACAACCTGCCCAATCAGCATCTGAGAAGGCACTGAGAAGTGTAGAGAAAGACTTCCTGAATGTAAGACCAATTTGAGATGTATCTTTAACATAACGAAGTATGCGTTTAGCAGCTGTCCAATAAGCAGTAGTAGGAGCATGAAGATATTGGCAGACTTTATTTACAGAAAATGACAAGTCAGGACGTGTGAGAGTGAGGTACTGTAGAGCACCAACAATACTGCGATACTGAGAGCTATCTTCAGGACCTAGGGGAGTACCTTCATGCAAAGAAAGAGGATCAGAAGGTGACAGCGGAGTAGGGGCAGCTTTGCAATCCTGCATACCAACTCGAGTAAGGATATCATGAGCATATTTTTCTTGAGTAAGGAGCATCTTCAAGACCAAGAAAATAATGAAGATCTCTCAAATCTTTGATAGCAAAATGAACATTGAGGTCTTTGAGCAAGACTGAGATAGCATCATGAGAGGAGCTGGTCACAATGATATCATCAACATAAATAAGAACAAATATGGTAACACCATTCTTTTCATAGAGAAACAATGAAGTATCAACTTTTGAAGGAAGAAAACCAAACTCTTGTAACTTGGAACTCAACCGAGAATACCATGCACGAGGAGCCTGTTTTAATCCATAAAGAGCCTTATCAAGCCTACAAATATGATGAGGGGCATCAGGATGTTCAAAACCATGTGGTTGTTTCATGTAGACCTCCTCTTTCAGAACACCATGAAGAAACGCGTTCTTGACATCTAGTTGCCGAAGACTCCAACCACGGGAGACAGAAATAGAGAGAACAATTCTAACAGTGGCTATCTTGACAACAGGACTAAAGGTGTCTTCATAATCAATACCATACCTTTGCTTGAAACCTTTGGCAACTAAGCGTGCCTTGTAATACGATAAACCCACTTGCAATCAATTATGTTTTTGTTGGAGCTAGGAGGAACAAGGGTCTAGGTCTTGTTCATCATGAGAGCATCATACTCATCTTGCATGGCCGCACGCCAATGCTTGTCATTTAGAGCATCAGGTAAATTTCTAGGTTCACCTGTAGAGGAGAGCATATCATATCGTACAGTGCCGTCAGTATATTTCTTCGGATGGCTAATACCTTTTTGCAACTGAGTGTGAGGTCCTGCTGGTGACGGTTGTGGGGCAGCAGCAGACACATCTGAATTATCCGTAGAAGAACCAGTAGACCAAGGCACACCAGGAGACTCAGCAGCTGAAGCCGCAGAGGATCCAGAGGAACCAACGCTGTCTGGTGAAACAACGCCATCGGAGGGAGCAGCCGAGGCCCGCGCGCCATGTGGCAGACGTGGAGAAGAGGAGGGCGTACAAGCATTGTTGGCAGGGGCGGGCGGCTCCTGCGCGCCATGCAATGAGGAGTGGCGGCGGGTAATGCGCATGCACAGAAGACCGCTGGAGCAGTGGGGCCGAGGCCAGGACTGCCATGTGACCGGTGCATCGGCACTGGAACCAGTACCACCAAGAGAACATTCTCCTGAATCTTCATCGATTTCAACGCCAGTTTCGTCATGTTGCAAAATTTCTTCAGCATAAGACTCTAGGCGTTGTGGAGCTGCATTTTGAGAGCGATTTTCACCAGCTGTTGCATCAACCTGTGGAGCATAAACAGGAGGAACACAAATAGGCACAATAGTAGACATATAATCATCAGTAATTTGAGCAACCTCATTGGAAGTGGATATTGGAAGAAGTAAAATTTCTGTCTTAAGAAGAGCACCAGCATTAGGATGAAGTTATTGGAAGGAAAACACATTTTCATCAAAGACGACATCACGAGATATATAGACACGGCCTGTGGAGACATCTAGGCATTTTAAACCTTTGTGGAGGGGACTGTATCCAAGAAAGACACAATGCTTGGAACGAAAAGCAAGCTTCCTAGTATTATAGGTACAAAGATTAGGCCAACAAGCACAGCCAAAAGTTCTAAGATCATCATAATTTGGTGTGATTTGTAGAAGACGTTCAGTGGGAGACTCAAGATCAATGACTTTGCTAGGAAGTAAATTTATGAGAAAAGTGGCTGTGAGAAAAGCTCAGGGGCGGAGCCAGGGTGTGAGCTTAAGGGGGGCAAAGTGTGCATGTTATTTGTTTGAGGGGGGGCTGAGCTTGCTAAACTAGCACAAAGAACAACCTATCATGGCTACCATTCTTAAGAAAACCATGAGCATAGGGGGGGCGTCGCCCCTGCTCGTCCCCCCTTGTCTCCGTCCCTGGAAAAGCTTCATCCCAATATTTAAGAGGCATGGAGGCATTGGCAAGTAATGCAAGACTAGCGATGCAAGTGGGATGGGCTTGCCGCCAAACCCGCCTCCCATCCCGCGAGCTGAGCCCATCTAATTCCGTTTCCAGTATCCTGCTTTGTCCCGGCAGGATTACCGCTAACTGCCCCGCTAGTCCCACCTATAACCTGCAGCGTATAGAAATACTCCAAAAACAACTCGTCCGTGCGCAGAGGGGTTAACCGTACAGCTACTAGACTCTAGTCCGTTTAGCCGGAGTTGTACTGACGCGGTAGTTTGCCGGGTCCCGCTGGATCCAATTGTTTCATTCCCTAAGATCCCACTAATCCCATTGTGTCCCGACGGGCTGATTAGGCGGGAGGGGGCTGTCCCAAATCCATCCCACCTGCATCGCTATGCAAGACCAACTTCAACAATATGATGGTGTTTTCTTTCAGCGGAACCATTTTGTTGATGGGCATGTGGACATGAAACATGATGTGTGATGCCATCTTTTTGAAAGAAGGCGTTGAGTTTCTCATACTCACCCCCCCCCCAAATCAGTTTGCATAGTACTTGCGCTCAACATAACTTTGCCAGTTCAAAAAAGCTTGATAAACATCATAATGCTTTTTAAGAAAATAGATTCAAACAAATTTGCTATAGTCATCAATAAAGCTTACATAATAGGCATGTTTTCCAACAGAAATAGGTGCATGACCCCATACATCAGAAAAAACTTGCTCAAAAGGAACAGTAGATCTACTGGTGGAGATGGGGTATGGCAACTGGTGACTCTTAGCTAACTGACAAGAATCACAGACATATGGAGTAATTTCTGGAGTGCAAGCTATCTTATTTTTTCTAAGAACTTGTTGAACAATAAACGGAGATGGATGTCCTAAGCAACGATGCCATGTAGATGAAGACGGCTTTATTGTAATGAATGCATGCTTGGAGGACTCAGAGGAGATGGGCATCAAGGGATAAAGTCCTCCATAACAGGGGCCTCTAAACAAAATGCTTCGTGTTGCTTGGTCCTTAATAAAAAGAAGAAAAGATGGAACTCAATAAAGACATGATTATCAAGAGTAAATCGATGAACAGACAATAAACTTTTAGAGGCACTTGGGACATGTAGGATATCATGAAGATTGAAGGAATTATGAGAGGTGCGCAAAACTGAATGACCAATGTTACTAATGTGCATACCAGAGCCTTCAGCAGTGCGAACACGATCATGTCCATCATACTTTTCGTGAGTGTGGAGCTTGTTCAGCTTACTAGTGATGTGGTCGGTGGCGCCAGTATCATAGTACCAGTTGGTGTCGACTCCAGTGAAGTTGGCACCTTTGTTCCCACGGTCTCCATCACCATGCGGATCATCGCCGTAGCGCCACCAACAGTCACGAGCAGGGTACCCGTCAATGTTGCATATCTGACATGTGGTGTTGACGTACGGGGTAGGCTGACGGTCACGTCTACCGCCACATCCACCACCATCCCGCCAATCTTCATCATCACGACGACGAGGGCGCTCGTCATCATAACGACGCCCCTGGTAGCTGCCACCATCGCGGCGACCCTGATCATCGCGACGGTCGCGATAGTCACGACGATCACGGTAGTCCTGGTGACCGTGGTCATCATAGCACGGGCGCTTGTCGTAGCGTGGGCGCTCGTCGTACTGCTGCTGGTGAGGACGGTCCTCCTGACGGGGCCGATCATCCTGGCGTGGCCTATCCGGTCCACGTGGGGGTGCACCACCGCGACGCGCCACGTTGGCCGAAGAGGTGAAGCCCTCCTTGGTCTTGTGCATGCGATCATATGCCTGGACTTGAGTAAGCAGATCGTCGAGGGTGGTGCCAGGGTTGGCGTTGACGGCGGTGCGCAGAGTGTTGTAGTGGCTGCCGAGACCCTTGGGGACGTACCAGATCAGCTCATCGGCGTCGAGAGGTTTTCCTGCCGCAGTCAATTCAGAAGAAATAGCATTCATCTTAGCAAAATATTTGTCGGCGGATAGATCGTTTTTGCGGGTGTCGTTGAGGGCGGAGCACAGCTGCTGCACGCGAGACTTGGACGTGGATGAGACGTGGGCGTTGATCGCAGCCCAAGCTTCAGCAGAAGTCTCGAGGCCGACGACGTGTGCAATCACATCAGGTGATAGCGCATTAAGGATCCAATGGAGCACCTGCTGGTCACGCGCGATCCACGCAGCGTACTCCAGATTCTCAATGGTGACTTTCTTCTTATTGATGTCTTCTGTTTCCAGGAGTTTCTGCGGCGCCACCTCCGAGCCCTCGACAAGATCAAGGACACGGGCACCACGGAGAGCCGGGATAACCAGCGCTTTCCATATCAGCGCGTTCTCCCGGGTGAGCAGCTGTGACGGCGGCGACC
This sequence comes from Avena longiglumis, assembly GCA_030063025.1. NCBI lineage: Eukaryota > Viridiplantae > Streptophyta > Magnoliopsida > Poales > Poaceae > Avena > Avena longiglumis. The sequence continues at coordinate 109,530,967 of CP125974.1, forward strand.
CAAGGGCCGCAGCGAGCATGGTGGCCGAGGCAGAGGACGACATGGACGATGCAGGACGAGGAGCTGCGACGTGATGCGGCCACGGCAGAGGATCAGGGGACCGATGCAGTGGCTGCAGTCTTGATTTGAATGTGGGCCTTCGAGATCTTGATGCGGCGGTATAGCGAGTACAGCGGCAGAGAGTTTTGACGTAGATTGGTTTTGTCGGTGTATGTCTTGAGATCAACGCAGCAGCAGAGGATTCTGGGACAGCGACGGATCAAAGCTTGGGTCGTGGGGTTTGTTTTGGATCGTATTTTCTTGGTCTTGGGCGGTAGCTACATCATGCGACGACGACAAAGGATGCGGCGGCGGCAGGCTGAGGCGACGGCTGGGCTTAGGGTTTAGGGCAACTAGAGCGCGGAAGAGGACGGCTTTGATACCATGTTTGTGTTTGGTGGAACGATGCGTACCCCTCCGGGGCATCGATTGCGTGTTTATATAAGCGTAGGGAATAGCCCCATACGTGGCATACATGGTTTGTATGTGTACATGTCGGAGTACTACTCCGTATCCGTACCCATATGATCCCTCTAACAGCCTTGGTTTTGGCAATGATCCCTCTATAGAGAAAAATACATTGATCTGTGCCAAACATTCACCGGCTGTGCTCAATGCGCGCTATGTCCTTGTTGTTGAAATATTAGGCATAATTTCTATAATTAATTTCAGAATATTAAACATGACGAAACCAGCTACTAGCTCATGTAACTTAAACATACTAGATGTACTAAACAACTCGATTAACGGAAACAAGTAGCAGCTAAACATGTACTCACAGATCATGATGAATAACCAAACAGGAGCACGTCACACGTACCGTTCGCTTGTCGCAACAGTAACTCTTAGAAAGACTGATCGAAGCAGACGACGGCGAAGTCGGCGATAGACAGCACCGTCCGACTTGAATGGAAGACGACCCGTGATAAAGAAGTTAAACAGTCGCGCGAAACGCTTTCTAAGAAAACCTTATTCGAAACCGGACACGGGGCGCCGCAGCAACAGCAGCACAGGTTGTTCGTGCAAAAATGGACATCAAAAGAGACAATGGGCAGGCAGCGCTCGTCTCAGCGAAAGAACTGAGTTCCATCTTCGGAAGGAGGATCGGTTTCAAGCTTTTCAGCCTGAGAATGTGCGGTGCTCATGCTCGACACGGATCAGAGTAAGCAAACAAAAAGGTCTGCAGAAGAAAAACAGCCAAGATTACTGTGACATTTTTGCTAGGTACAGATGAATGGTAGTTCTCCACCGTTCATGTGATATCACCGCTTTATATGGAGCAAGTTGATTGCAGCCGGAGCTGGAGCCTCGGCAAGACAGCGGCCAGGTTATCTTGATTTGCCAATTGAAGAAAAAAAGAATTTGTGGAATGGGCTTGAGTGGGCCGGCAAAATCCGCAGAGGTAGCAGCCTCGCGTGGCCTTTATTTTTGGCAATGATCCATCTATAGAGAAAAATTCATTGATCCGTGCCAAACATCCACCGGCAGTGCTCAATGCGCGCCAGGTCCTTGTCGCCCCAAAGACTAGTCACAGTGAAAAGTATCATGTCTTAATATCATGCATATGATATTAATATATATGATACTATATGTATCATAGACTTATAGTATTTATTGTTTTGTAGAATCCTAATGCAAATTTGTGTATAAGATTTCTTTAACGCTAAGTTTTCTATTTTACGTGCTATTATACCGTATCTATCTATTATAATACTAGTAGCATCTGTCTCATCATTAATTGCAGTGACACATATTCATTTTGCATGTATGTAGTACATGATACTACCTATGATATTTCCATTAGGGCTAGTCTAAACTGAGCCAGTAGGGACGATAAGCTCCACCAGTCACAAGCTTTGGTTTCATTCCCAATGCATACCTTTGAACCAAAGAGTATTCCACACAAGAAACTGAAACTCAACTGTAATAGAAAATTTTCAAAAAGGAGAAAAAAATATTAGACTTGATATTTTTCCCTTTTTCCATCTTCATGGTCTACCTATCCTTCTACCGAAACTTGAAGTAATAAGATTTAAAAGAAACCGGCTATAAGCAGCGAACATGATTTGGTCCACTACAGGAAAAAATGTCGTTGCCGTGTAGACACGTCTTTGCCGTGTGCCAAACGGACCGGAACACGGCAAAGTCTGTCTTTGTCGTGTGTAACTCAGAAAATACACGGCAAAGTACGTGAACACGGCAAATTTCTGAAAAAGAACACGGAAAAGAAATATACATGGCAAAGACCCATAAATGAACACGGCAAAGAAAACACACTCGGCAAAGTCGACAACAACACACGGCATAGGTGTTATCACGGCAACGAGGTGGGACCCGTGACCCCACAAGTCCATTTAACGGGAGGAGCTAACGGCCGCAGACGGTGGTCTATTTGCTGTATGTATTCTGCAGTATACACGGCAAAGGCCCTTTGCCGTGTGTATTCTGTAGTACACACGGCAAAGTCTTTTTTTTATTTTTTTTGCCTTTTATCACATTACTCTTAGGAAAATCATAAAAAAATCATTCTAATTCAGAAAAATACAAATAATATATCAAAATTTGCAGAAAAATAAGATCTGTCTATCTACACTCAAATATTAGATATTTATATTGAATAAGAATCTTTATGCTCGCCGTTTTGATCATAGTTTAAAACATGCATAAAAAAATAAAAAACGATCGAAACAATGCGAAACCTTAGCGTGGTGTCATATTATGTGACATAGTTGGTAGGAAAAATATCAAACTTGTTATATTGAATATGTCTCAGAAAAACCTTCACAAAATGACCAATCTCATTCGAGGTTTCCTGGCTTTCGGGTTAAATGACCAATGTAATGGCTAGAATCAAGGCATAGTTTGTGATAATCTGCCTATATTGTGCATGCATGTGCATCATGTAATGACGAACAATGTTGCAGGAGGAAGTTTTCATTTTCGTCTCACCAAAAAGCTATTTTCCATTTTCCAAGGGTAAAAACGGGGGATTTTATGAAGCAACCACCAAATGGCTAATTCAAAATTCTACCACCCCATTTTTCAAAAATACTAGATCACCTTAAATAGACAATGTCTCAACGGGGGATCTCAAACCTTTCCGTCTACTCCAGGTGAAAAAGACAAATTCCTGTCGAATCGGTAGGAAGTGGGTCAAATATGAACTACAGATACATGATCGGATGGGCATGATTTTTTACAAAAATTATTTTTAGGTTCACAATATGCTATTTCATCAGAGATCCAGTGAAATTTTAGAGAGGCTCAGCTCCGAGCTAAGAATCTCCATACCCGTCGTTCGACAAAGTTTGTCGATAGTTTAAAAGAGTCATAAAAAAATAAAAAACGATCGAAACAATGCGAAACCTTCGCGTGCTGTCATATTATATGACATGATTGCAAGGAAAACATCAAACTTGTTATATTGAATATGTCTCAAAAAAACCTACACAAAATGACCTATCGCATTCGAGGTTTCCTGGCTTTCGGGTCAAATGACCAATGTTATGACTAGAATTAAGGCATAGTTTGTGATAATCTGCCCATATTGTGCATGCATGTGCATCATGGAATGACGAACAATGTTGCAGGAGGAATTTTTCCTTTTTGTCTCACTAAAAAGCCATTTTCCATTTTCCGAGCGAAAAAGGGAGATTTTATGAAGCAACCACCAAATGGCTAATTTAAAATGCTACCGTCCCATTTTTAAAAAATACTAGACCACCTTAAATGGAGAATGTCCCAACAGGGGATCTCAAACCTTTCTGTCCACTCCAGGTGAAAAAGACAAATTCCTGCCGAATCGGTAGGAAGTGGGTCAGATATGAACTATAGGTACATGATCTCATGGGCATGATTTTTCACAAAAATCATTTTTAGGTTCAAAATATTCTATTTAATCAGAGATCCAATGAAAGTTTAGAGAGCCTCAGCTTCGAGCTAAGAATCTTCATACCCATCGTTCGACAAAGTTTGTCGATAGTTTAAAAGAGTCATAAAAATTTCAAAAACGATCGAAACAATGCGAAACCTTCGCGTGGTGTCATATTATGTGATATGGTTGGAAGTAAAAATATCAAACTTGTTATATTGAAAATGTCAAAAAAAAACCTTCACAAGATGACCTATCTCATTCGAGGTTTCCTGGCTTTCGGGTCAAATGACCAATGTTATGGCTAGAATCAAGGCATAGTTTGTGATAATCTGCCCATATTGTGCATGCATGTGCATCATGGAATGGCGAATAATATTGCAGGAGGAAGTTTTCCTTTTCGTCTCACCAAAAAGCCATTTTCCATTTTCCGAGCAAAAAAAGGGGAGATTTTATGAAGCAACCACCAAATGGCTAATTTAAAATGCTACAATTCCATTTTTCAAAAATACTAGACCACCTTAAATGGAGAATGTTCCAGCGGAGGGATCTCAAACCTTTCTGTCCACTCTAGGTGAAAAAGACAAATTCCTGCCGAATCGGTAGGAAGTGGGTCAGATATGAACTATAGGTACATGATCGGATGTGCATGATTTTTCACAAAAATCATTTTTAGGTTCGAAATATGCTGTTTCATCAGAGACCCAATGAAAGTTTAGAGAGGCTCAGCTCCGAGCTAAGAATCTTCATACCCGTTGTTCGACAAAGTTTGTCGATAGTTTAAAAGAGTCATAAAAAATTCAAAAACAATCGAAAAAATGCGAAACCTTCGCGTGGTGTCATATTATGTGACATGGTTGCAAGGAAAAATATCAAACTTGTTATATTAAATATGTCTCAAAAAAAACCTTCACAAAATGACCTATCTCATTCGAGGTTTCCTGGTTTTCGGGGTCAAATGACCAATGTTATGGCTAGAATCAAGGCATAGTTTGTGATAATGTGCCCATATTGTGCATGCATGTGCATCATGGAATGGCGAACAATGTTGTAGGAGGAAGTTTTCCTTTTCGTCGCACCAAAAAGCCATTTTCTATTTTCCAAGCGTAAAAAACGGAGGATTTTATGAAGCAACCACCAAATGGCTAATTCAAAATTCTACCACACCATTTTTAAAAAATACTATACCACCTTAAATGGACAATTTCCCAACGGGAGTATCTCAAACCTTTCCGTCCACTCCAGGTGAAAAAGACAAATTCCTTCCGAATCAATAGGAAGTGAGTCAGATATGCACTACAGGTACATGATCGGATGGGCATGATTTTTTACAAAAATCATTTTTAGGTTCACAATATGCTATTTCATCAGAGGTCCAATGAAAGTTTAGAGAGGCTCAGCTCCGAGCTAAGAATCTTCATACCCGTCGTTCGACAAAGTTTGTCGATAGTTTAAAAGAGTCATAAAAATTCAAAAACGATCGAAACAATGCGAAACCTTCACGTGGTATCATATTATGTGACATGATTGCAAGGAAAAATATCAAACTTGTTATATTGAATATGTCTCAAAAAACCTTCACAAAATGACCTATCTTATTCGAGGTTTCCTGGCTTTCGGGTCAAATGACCAATATTATGGCTAGAATCAAGGCATAGTTTGTGAAAATATGTCCATATCGTGCATGTATGTGCATCATGGAATGACGATCAATGTTGCTGGAGGAAGTTTTCATTTTCCTCGCAACAAAAAGGCATTTTCTATTTTCCGAGCACAAAAAACGGGGGGTTTTATGAAGCAACCACCAGATGGCTAATTCAAAATGATACCACCCCATTTTCACAAGATTATATGGATGTCATATTTGGATTCCTCACATTTTTCTGATCGATTTAGACATTTTATTTGTCGAATTCTGATTTACGGATTTATATATATGAATTATTCCATATTAAATAGAAAAAGGAAATAAAATAAAATCATTTTATTTTTTATTTGGATTCAAGATTATTATTACTTTTCATTATTGTTTACTTAAATAATTGTTTGGAATCTAAAACTGAGATGTCTGACATTATGGTCCAAGAGTTAATAGAATTGATATGAAAGTATTAGCAACAAGGTATGATTTCTTTCTCGGAAGCTCATTCGGAAGGAACGAAGAAGTTAGCGTTCTAGAGCTAGAGTAGTGTTAGGATGGGTGACCATAGTGGAAGTTTGATTATGAGTGCAATTTGATCTAATATTTAACATACAATGGGTTAAAATATCCTATATGAGATTATCAAGTAAATAATATTCAAAAAATTGAAACAAAATTGAATTTTTTTATTTTTTAAAAAAGGCAGTTTCTTTGCCGTGTACTTTTTCCACAAGACATACGACAAAGACAGCTTCTTTGCTGTGTACTTTTCAAGGAAACACACGGCAAAGATAGCTTCTTTGTCGTGTACTTTTCGAGAAGACACACGGCAAACAATAGACACCGTCATCTCCACGGAACTGTCATCTTACTTTACTTTGTCGTGTCTACGCATAAGACACACGGCAAATCTTTTGCCGTGTCTTATTTAGAAAACACACGGCAAAGGGCCTTTGCCGTGGAACGTTGTCGTGTGGCATTTGTCGTGTGTATACACACGGCAAAGCCTTTGTCGTGTGGCATTTGTCGTGTGTATATACACTCAAAGGATCGTATGGGCACCTAGAGGGGGGGGGTGAATAGGTGCTACTTCAAATTTTCTTCTTTTTCAAATTAAGGTTTGACAATAAGGTAAATTCTCTAGATAATGGAACTAAGGTGAATTTACCTATATGACAAATATGCAAGAACTACCACAACACAAAGTAGGAACAAGTAAGTAAAGTGCAGTAAAGGATAGAAGTAACCAAAGTGGTGGACGCGGAGACATAAGGATTTGTTTCACGTAGTTCCTTCCTTTTAAGGGGAAGTACGTCTACGTTTGGAGAGGGTGTGGTTTCAAACCACCAACGCCACGGAAGGCCTCCCTTCTTCTCCGATAAATCTCACCCCAACGGGATAAATTCACCTTCCACTATATCGGCAACTTTCAAGGTGGAAGCCGGCACCGTTACAAGTTTGGGGAACACATCCACAACTTAATCGGAGGCTCCCAAATACAAGCAAGCTGTCAAAGCAATCAAAGACAAGCTTGTAAGAACCAAAATAAGAACTAGGGTTTCCAAGAAAACACTAGAACAAAGGGGCCCTCAATGAAATGAGGGGGAAATGAAGATCTCTTTTGGTTAAGTAGTAGATAGGGGCCTCCTCCTTCGATTCCCCAAAGATCAAGGACTTTGGGTGGTGGAATGAGGAGATCTTGAAGATTGGGTGGCTCCAATGGTGGTTTTGACTTTAATGTGGATGAGCAATTTGTCCCAAGGTAGGTGGAGGGGTATTTATACCCCTTCACGAAATATGGCCGTTGGAGTCATTAATGCACCGGTAGTACCGGTACTCAAGCGGTAGTACCGGCGCTGCAGCGTACCGGTCGATCGGACCGGGTCTGGGAGATGCTTCAGTTGGTCGAGCCTTCTTCAGGTTTGGCCGGTATCGCCCTTGCGGTACTACCCCCAAGCGGTAGTACCGGTCGTGTGACGCGGTACTCGGTCGGCGGTAATCTGGGTCCCAATACCGCAGTCTTGAGCAAAGCAGAGGGTGGCTTTTCTTGGAATGGTCCCAGTCGCGAAGCGGTACGACCGTGTCCAAGCGGTAGTACCTCTTGTCTCAAGCGGTACTACCGGTTGAACCGGTAGTGCCGCTCCGTGGTACCGGATGGTACTGACTAAGACCCACCCTTATCAGTTTTGCATGGTTCCAACCGGTACTTGAACCGGTAGTACCAGTGTCAAGCGGTAGTACCGATCGTATTTCCGGTACTACCGTTTGACACATTGGTTTTTCGCAAAGGGAACTGTTATGCCAATATTTGTGTCACACCCTTATCAACCCTGTGATACACTTAGCACATGATTAAACCGATAAGTGTGTTGTTATCAAACATCAAAATCAGAGGGATAGGAAAATTCTCTTTCAATCTCCCCCTTTTTGGTGTTTGATGACAATATACTTTTGCAAGATGATTTAAATGGGAAGCATATGAGATTTGTAAAATAGAGACGGGGCTCCCCCTAGATGTGTGGAGACAAACCTCCCCCTCTATTTTACAAACCCACCATGGGTGCACAAATATTGATACTAGCATTTGAAGTCATACCTTTGCATAATAACATGTGATGAGAAATATAGAGACAATAGATAACGCATATCATCACAAGATGGATCCAATGAAATAAACCACATAGTCTCATAAGATGGATCCATGATATAACCACAACATAACCACATAGTCTCACACATAAATAGAGGGAAATCGAAGTTCACAAGCAATAAAAGGATCAAAATAAGAACGAGCTTGTGACTTCCCATGCAACACCCGTGCCTAAAGTGCAACTTCTCCCCCTTTGGAATCAAGACGCCAAAAAGGGACTAGTGCAATACTACCGTCCCGACAGTCAATCATCATCCTCCTCATCATCATCATCCTCAAGGTCCTCCTCGTAAGGGGGTGGGGCGCGGTGCGAGGAAGAGACATCATCGTCCCAACGGCTGTGCTGAGAGATCCACTGATCTTCTGGAGTGATGTTGTTCTCGGACCCCTCGAAGACGGTCAAACCCTAAGCAACCATCATGTCCTTCTGCCGAGCACTGGCTTTCTTGGCATACACATGCGCCTCATACATGCGCTTCTAGTTGTCAACCTAGAAGTAGAAGATCTTCTTGAGCTTGACCTCCATCCTTTTGGCCCAAGAGGGCTTAGCATTCTTGCGACGGGAGGCAACGTAGTCAGTGTCATGCCCACTGTTAGCATCCTCAGAGTCATCCTCTTCCTCCTCACCTGCCACAAAGCGGGGTTTGGCATGTGTCTTGATCTTGAGTGCCTTGGGCCTGTGCACAATGAGAGAGCGAGTGGAGAGTGTCCTCGCAATGATGGGGCACTTTGACACAATGAGGGCCATGAGATAAGGAGAAAATGGTGGAACCCTCCGAGAGTGTGCAACAGCAACCATCTCATTCCATATGAGGTCTGACACATCAAGAGGAGTGCCTGAGTCTCGGTTGAGGAAGGTGTTGAATAGCAAGTCAACAGAGAACCCATGTATCTCATCCTTGTTGCCCGCACGAGGAGCAACAGTCTCACGGAAAATGCGATGGAGAATGTCATATGTGGGGAGAAGATCCTTGATCTTGCCAGAAATCCCACGGCCCTGGATATACATAGGTGTAAGGACATCCATCTTGGAGGGGTGATCCCGCATGTGATAGAAAAAACCACAAGGAACGTCCCGACCGCGATCTTCATACCCCAATATTGCAGCAAACTCCACAAGTGTAGCTTCCTTGACAACACCTTGAGTCATGTTCCGAGTACGGCCAGTGTGGAAATGTGCAGTGGCGTAAAACTGGCAAATAAGGAGTGGATCATAGTCATACTGGAACTCCATAATGGGGAACAAGCCAAGGTGAGAGCAGATTTCCTTAGCTTCAGCAAAGTAGTCAAGATTCTTGTTAATGTGCCCCATGTCAATCCACTGCTGAGGCACCACCATCTAGATATTGGTCAAAATAACCTCATTATAAACACGCTCTTGGAAATCATCGAAGAAGATACTGTCTTCCCTGGCCTCGCTCCGGTTGCGGGAGTATGGATTTTCAATCTGGAGAGCCCTAAACTCTGACTCAGAGATGTCTGACAGTTTCCTTGGCCCTGAGATGAGACTTTAGTACGCATGCGGAAGGGGAGCGAGAGGGAGGCGCCACGCCCACCGAGCTTGGTAACCCCCTCACGACCCCCACGACCACCTCGAGTGGAAGGCAACTTGGAACGGTGTCTTGGCTATGGCATAACCTCTTCCTCAGACTCCGTCTCTTCCTCAACAATCTCACAGCTAGTCTTGAAATGCTTGCGCGCACCCCGAGAACCACCTGCATCTGTGAAAGCACGAGGGAGGATAGCAAGGGGGTAAGGGCACAAGAATCATAAGGAGCAAACGAGAGAATCCAATATTAAGCAGAAAAATGCGGTCAGTTTGGGCCGATACTACCAGACCTGACGACCGGTAGTACCGCTTGCAAGCGGTAGTACCGAAAAAAGTTCCGGTACTACCGGTTGAGCGGCACGAGTTTGTCAGATCTGATGGGAACGGACCAAAGTGACGGCATTAAACTGTAAATAGATGATTCTACTCGGTAACAAGGGAAGCATATGGCGATCTGACCTTCAATATGTCAATTTCTCCAAAATCTAAGCCAAAACCTAGATCTAAGGAGGAAATCAAGCAGAGAGAGAGAAAGGGCGGTTGTCTGGGATCCATGGCGGTGGAAAGAGGTGGGAGATCACAAGAGGCCGAATCAAGGGGATCCGGGAGAGAGGAGCGGCAGGGCTCCGGGCTTCAAGGTCTCCGTGGCCAGCTGGTATGAGTGGAGGCGTGGGGATGAATGAGGCCTTGAGGTGCCTTTCCACAGCGTCAATATATACCAGAAACGCCGACCGGTAGTACGGTTCTTTGAAGTACTGATACCGGTTCCCAACCGGTGAAATGACCGGTGACGGTAATCTAGGGTATGTGGTAGTAGTACCGGTCTGAGCAGTTCTTCGAGAGAGGCGACACAGGGAACTAGCCAGGTCCGGTAGTACCGCTCGAACATCCGGTAGTACCGGTCCCATATGATTCCAAAGCCAGGGAACAGAGGCGATTCTTGTGCGGATAGAGAGAGGTTTTTTGCGAGGGAGTAAGGAGGCTTGGGTTAAGACACGTGAGCTGGGAAGCACATGCACTCTAAAAATCGAGAAAAAGGAAGTTAAAAACCAAACTAGAGTGCATGAGACTAAGACTGGTGAAGACAATTCACAAGATGACAATCATGAGTAAAAATCAAATCAAAAATGACAAACACGAGTACGCACATCAACCTCTCGATTGAGAGGGGGCGGTGGCCTAGGCCACTATATTTGAGTATACTCAGCTTGGCACCACGAAGATATATCTTGGGTCCATTACCGCAACTCATCATTAAGCTCACATATCACAAAATGATATTAAGAGGAATGATTTTGTTTACTTTGCGCATAATGGGGGGAGGGATGGTCCAATCCATTAGGACCGCACTCCCCTATGTCCTACACCTAAACCAAATGTGGGTAGAGTATTAGGTGAGAGTGCAAGATAATCAAGTCAAGCTCCTTGAATCTACGATATTTAGTTCATTCCTCAAGTAGCAAAACCTTGCTTCATCAAGTGGCTTCGTGAAGATATCGGTAAGTTGATCTTTGTTTGAAACATAGGATAGATCAATATCACCTCGAGCAACATGATCTCTAATGAAGTGATGACGAATCTCAGTATGCTTTGTCCTTGTGTGATCTACCGGGTTGTATGCAATTTTGATGTCACTTTCATTGTCACATAGAAGAGGCACTTTGTCACAATGGACATTGTATTCCTTTAAAGTTTGCCTCATCCATAGCAATTGAGTGCAAGCACTAGCGGCAGCAACATACTCGGCTTCAGCGGTGGAGAGAGATATACAATTTTGCTTCTTAGAGGACCAACATACCAAGGACCTACCAAGGAATTGGCAATCCCCGGATGTTGATTTTCTATCATCCTTGTCCCCCGCCCAATCCGAATCCGTATATCCACATATAGCAAATGTTGAGCCTCGAGGATACCAAAGACCATAAAATGGGGTATGAACTAAATATCGAAAGATTCTCTTGACCGCCATTAAATGGCTTTCCTTAGGAGCCGCTTGATATCTTGCACACACACACCTACACTCAACACAATATCGGGTCTAGATGCACCAAGTTAAAGCAAAGAACCAATCATGGATCGGTATACCTTTTGATCCACATCTTTACCATTTGGATTTTGTTCTAGATGAGTCTTTGTAGACATGGGAGTAGGAGCTCCATTTAAATCTTGCATTTTGAATCTCTTGAGCATGTATTGAGTATACTTGGATTGATTGAAGAATGTCCCTCCTCTAACTTGCTTGATCTCAAAGCCAAGAAATACTCTCAACTCTCCCATCAAAGACATCCGGAACCTACTAGTCATAAGCTTTGAGAATTCATCATTAAAAGCTTTGTTAGATGAGCCAAAGATAATGTCATCAACATATATTTGGCATACAAAAAGCTCCCCATTGACCCTCTTAGTAAAAAGAGTGGGATCGATTTTCCCAACCTCAAAGCCACGGTCAAACAATAACTCTCTAAGGTGCTCATACCACGTGCGTGGGGCTTGCTTGAGCCCATAGAGCGCCTTATCAAGTTTGTAGACATGGTTTGGGAAGTTGGGGTCCTGAAATCCCGGGGGTTGCTTAACATATACCAATTCATTTAAAGGGCCATAAAGAAATGCATTTTCTACATCCATTTGTTGCAACTTAAAGTTATGATGTGTCGCATAAGCAAGAAGGATACGGATGGACTCAAGGCGAGCCACGGGTGCATAAGTCTCTCCATAATCAATGCCTTCAATTTGAGAATACCCTTGTGCAACCAATCTAGCCTTATTACTTACTATAATTACAAGCTCATCTTGCTTTTTCTTGAATATCCACTTTGTTCCAATAACATTGCGGCAATCCTTTGGCTTCTCAACTAACTTCCATACTTTGTTTCTCTCAAAGTTGTTGGGCTCTTTATGCATAGCCTCTAACCAATCCGAATCTTCAAGAGCTTCCCACACTTTCTTTGGTTCAATCATGGAGATGTGAGCTTGGTTTTCACTGAACCTCTTCAATTGTGCTCTTGTGGAAATACCTTTCCTTAGATCACCAACTACATTTTTTAGAGTGTGATCTCTTATTTCTAATATTCTTTCCTTTATAGCTTCGCGACGAGCGTGGATCTCCGTGTTGTTTCTTGGGGGACCCTCTTCATCATTCTGATCCTCGTCTTGACCATCATCTTGACCTTGATCATCATTGGAGTCATCCTCTACATTGGGAGGCAAAGATTGACCTTGGTCTTGATCAAGTGCACTTCTAGCGTCAATTTGAGCTTGTCTCAAAGCAGCTTGTATGGATATTCCTTGACAAATTGACTTGGCACCACTTGACAATCCGTCGAATGGACCAAGCCCCCTTGACTGGAGTTGACACTTTGATCACCATGTTGAGGGTCCACATCTTGTCTTTGGCTTGAGTCAATGTCCTCTTCGGTGGATGGAGCATGTTGAGGTTGTGAAGATGAGGGCTCCACTTGAGTGGAGCATAGTTCTTCTCGATCCTCCATAAGGGGTTCCTCAATGGGGCGGATATATCCCACACCCATTCTTCCTATGGCATCCTGAGGCATTTCATCATCTGCATCACAAGCATCAACACGCCCCCCTTCGGGACCATCATATTCTTCGAAGGTCATACTACAAGATTCTATGACGGCTCCGGAGAGCTAATCATATATTCTATAAGTGTGAGATTCGAGACCATAGCCAACAAAAATACCCTCTAATGCTTTAGACTCGAATTTAGACAAATGAACACCTTTTATGAGATAGAAACACTTACAACCGAACACTCGGAACTAAGATATGTTGGGCTTGTTACCGGTAAGAATTTCATATGGAGTCTTGTTGATTTCTTTGCGGAGGTAGAGCCGGTTTGAAGCATGGCAAGCAGTGCAAATGGCTTCGGCCCAAAAGTTGTATGGAGATTTAAACTCCGCCAACATGGTCCTAGCCATCTCAATAAGAGTCTGGTTCATCCTTTCGACCACACCATTTTGTTGAGGGGTGTATGCAGCGGAATATTGATGTTTAATCCCCTCATCACTAAGGAAATCATTTGTTACAAGCCTGGATGAGCGGAAATGGTTGAAATAGTACGGTGGGGCCCAAATGCCACTCACAGGTAGACCTTTCGGCCGTCCCAACCATTTCCAAACATTGGGACAAGAACGGGCGGCGTAATCGGCAGGCGAAGGGATCAACTACATACACAAATGAGTATGTATGCAAGCCACCATACAACAGTACATCAGAGCCATTCCATCTAAAAAGGAAAATATATAGCGCCATACGACAAGATTCAAATGTCCTAGATAGATATAATAGTTTAGGATATCTCCTCATACATCATACATCGAGTACCAAAGCGGGCAAACAAGATCCGAGTCTGGATAAGAAGCAAATCGGCATAAGATGCCCCATAAATAAACACATCCCGCCCACAGATCTCACGGATCCCGTTCCGGAATCTCTACACCGAATGATCGTTGTCCACATCGTCTCCTCCACCCAAGATCCATCTTGTGGTACTGTCCATCTGAATCAAATAATTTATCGTGAGACCCTAGGGTAATTTTCAAGTCTTTATGCCTCTAAAGGGGACACAACTGGGTGACGCAATTGCAGCAAAAGATAATACCTAACAATTCTATAGATACTCGCTAACCATCCGCCTAACCAAAGATGAGCGGATGTCCGGAATTAATGACAACGATTATGACGGTAATATTACAGATCCATCCTCCTCCTAAACACCAACGAGGAAGCGGACGCACCCCCATCCGTTGGCAGTTTATTATCCATTCCATGAGTATTGCACTATTTACTAGTCGATTACTTAGTCAAATTAAAAGCGGTACTTTAGTTATACTTGTCTATGATCGAGAAGCGTGCTCCAAGTCGTCCATAACGCGGACACGGCTTTGAGAAAGTTTTACCTGCAGGGGTGCACAAATAGCAACACACACTCGATCAACCTCGGAAAAACCAAATCAAAACCAACGAGGCTTTCACGACAAAGCAATCAGGATTCAGAAATATTTAGGGCCACCCCATTAAGCTACCATAGCGAAGTTAGTGACTCGACGGACTCAAGGTTTGGGTGGATGGCTAAATGACTGGGAACCCGAAGTGTGACTGGCTTGTCGATACCAGCAAACGTGTCCCGATCCTAAACAGCAGTAAAGACATCGCACAATTTAAATAAAGCGATAAAAGCATGGCATAAGTACAGGATCGTAAATAAAACCTCAAACTAGTTTGTGGCCCCAAGAAATAAGACGGAATCAAGCTCTGGCTCAGGGGGGGTCCCATAATCCTCCCGGATGTGGATAAAGCGAATATTCAAGGAACAGGAATCAAGTACTCGGGGTCCTCAGGACACAAGTGAGCATGAAAAACCAAATAAGATATTGCTCACGGTGCCACTTTCATTAGTTATCCCATTACTACTCGGGTTAAGTTGTATAGGTACCTCGTTATCCATCGGACACTCACATACCCTACACATCTTTGTTCTACGACTCGCATGGCTCAAACAACTCCTGTAGTAGTGGCTCATGGGATGGAGGAACAAGCTTCGGTGGGGTTTTAAAAGTAAACGCTATGCAATACTTAGGATTCAGTTTAATGCAATCGCGACTCAATGATGCAAGAATGAGATAGAGGCAATAGGTACTATATGTATGCAAGCATGTGGTAGTGCTTGCCTGGCAGCTCAGTTGAAGCGAGAGAAGGATCTGGGTAGTGCTCCTGGGTTCCTTGATAAATCCCCTACTCCGCGTCTATTCGAAGAAGAACCAAACAAACAAGGACTGTAACACCCTCAGAATCGGACCTATGCAAGTTTGAGCAAAATTCGCCAAACCCGCATAGAAACGATTCAAAGGTGCCCACCAGGCACTTTCGTGCGGGTGGAAAACGAAGTAATAACATTACACAACAGTCCTCGATGGGACCCATGAGCAGATATATAACGACTCAAAGAGTCAAGAATACAGTATAATATACAAAGATCCAAATCACCTTGAAGCGACAGGCGTCACTACGGACAAGATGCAAATGGGGCTAAGAGCCACGAAGAATAACCAATGGCGTCCATAACCCCTGCCGAGCCAAGCGGAAGGTAACCACTAACGGCGTCGATCTCAAAACCTGCTTAACAAAGGGTGCCGACAAAGGGCAAAGCGAAAACAAAGAAGGAGCGTCGATCGAGGCGATTGCAGCGAGGCTAGAATTGCGGTCCTCGCCTACATAGGTATGGTGGATGGCGGCGTGAAGCAATCGAACAACCTATAGAGACTCGATATAATCTGGCGGATATCGAGAGGATAAGAATGACCTAACCGGATCCAACACGATACTAGCATCAAACAAACCCATCACGGTGTTTCCCCTCGAAACCAAACGAGGAAGTCAACCGAGGAACTCACACGTTGGCAGTTTTAATTAGTTATAGTGGCGGCACTTTACTAGTCAGGTTTTGGATAACCGTCCTGATAAAATAAGCAGTGGGCATTTTTAGTTAACCATTCCGGTATAGTGGCAGTACTTACTAATCAGATACATATAGCATGAGATAAACCCAAAACCCAGCAGTTGTTGGAACTTTTATTCAGCCATTCCGTTGTAGTTGCAAGATTTACTAGTCGGTACAATTGTAAGCGACAACCAAACAAGCAATTGTGGGCAGTATTAATTAGCCATTCCATTATAGTGAAGCTGATTACTAGTCATTATAAGTCAAATTTATAGATAAACTTTAGTTATGCTTGTCTATGATCGAGATACTATGCTCCAAGTCGTCCATATCCATGGACACGGCTTTGGAAAGTTTTACCGGCGGGGTGCACCAATAGCAACACACGCTCGATCAACCTCGGAAAACCAAATCAAAACCCAACGAGGCTTTCACGATGAACAATCACAGGATTGAATATTTCAGGCCACCCTTAAGTAGAATCCATAGCGGGTAGGCAAGCTCGAGGCGGCCTCAAGGTCTTTGGGTATCTGGTTGTGAACGATCGAACTAAGCGGGCTTGTCGACACCGCGGAATCGTGTCCCGATCCTAACGAAGCAGTGTGCTATCCGTCGCACAATCGTAAATAAAGCGAAAGCATGGCATAAGTGCAGGATCGTAAATAAAACCTCAAACTAGTTTGTGGCCCCAAGAAATAAACGAATCAAGCTCGCTCGGGGGTCCCATATACCTCCCGGATGTGGATAGCGCCGCAAAATCAAGAACAGTATCAAGTACTCGGGGTCTTACGGGACACAAGTGGGCGTTCGGAAACCAAATATTATCTATCACCCACCGATGCCTGCCTTATTCAATTTTAGTTGTTAAGCAGAAAGTAAAGTGACGATAAGTAAAACTAGAATCATCTCCAACATCAACATGCGGCAATACATCAAGAATGTGGCATATGACTCCCATCAGCACTTGAGCAAGCAACTACGACCGCAAGTCCAACTATCTACCAAACAACGGTAATAGGATGTGTCCAAGGCAATATAGGGCTGCAAGGGATTTCACGTGCACGAAAACTAGAGCATCGACTCGAGATAGCAATAGATCAACAGGAAGGAGTAAATTACTATAAAGTAAGATAGGTAGAAAGGGAGATGCTTTGAAAACATTGTCGAAGGTTCATCCGAAGATCGGTGAAGCTCACATCAACTCAACGGTCCAATCCGCCAAGAAGCAAAACACTAGAAGAAACACCGGATGCGCTATTTAATAAAACGGCAGAAGATCGGCATGATGCATGCATGATGGATGACATGGCAAAGTGCGATGCAGTTAGGTCATATTAAGCGGAACCGGGGTCCCGACAAGTAATTATATGGTGCAAGTTGTTTAGATCCCCGCAATTTAAATGTTGTTATAACAAGGCAAGATAAGATACCGGTTCGCTACACAAGTTTAGATGAGGCCAATATAAGGCTAGATTTGCCCGCATATGGGCCCCATATTTAATTATTAGGTGAATCGGCATAAGGCCCCCAAACCACAGATATGCATGCGAGATGAATGACAATTCAATATGCAACAAGTTGTTATTATGTTATAAAATAGGGTTCGAGGAAAGGGTCACACATTTAGGGTTCGCGATCTTGGGTTCGGGGTTCGGGTTGGTCTCGTGGTTCGGGGATCGGATCTCGGGGTTCGAGGATCGGCGAACTTGACGGGATCGTTCTCGGACATCGGGTAGAGGCGCATTCGCGTCTCGGTGTCGTTCTTGTCGTCGTCCGATCTTGTCGGTCCTCGGGTCGGTCTTGCCATTGCTAGGGCCTTGTCGTTGAGCGATGCCAGGTGTCCGGACGGAGTGCTTGTCGATCCGTGTCGGCGAACTTGGCGATTCAGGGGTCGAGGTCATGAAGGGAACTTGACATCCATGTAGGCGATCTTGTCGGGTCCTTGTCGAAGACCAAGGCGTCGCGGAGAAGACCTTTGACCTCGCCGCATCTCCTTCTTGGTCACTTGCGATGGGCTTGGTTTGGGCCTTGGCGTCCATGACGGGGACCTTGGTGCTCCGGGTCGGCGGTATCGGTCTTCGAACTCCGTGAACGGGGCAGCAGAGTACCCAAGTCCGTGTGGCGATCTTGTAGCGGTACCACCATTCTTCATTGGTAGAAGCTCATCCGTAAATTTATATCGAACATTACAACTCGCGGCGCCAGGTAGCTAGCAGAACGGCGGTCTCGGCACACATATTCGCCAAAGCGCGGTGGCGTGAGCGGGAGGGCGGCTGCGGCTCGGCGCGGCAAGCTTGCTGGGCAGTGCGGACCGGGCGATGGAGGCGTGCTGGCGGCGGTGGAAGCGCCGAGCGGAGCGTCGGCGAGGTGGACCCGCGTGGCGGGTCAGCGAGTAGCGCATGAGGCGGTCGGCAGCGGCACTGGCGGATGGGGACCTCGCGGCGCGGGCCTTGGCGAGGCGAGCGGCTGCAGACGGTGAAGTGCGGCAGCGGTGAGACGGTTGCAGGTAAGCGGCGAGCCGCGGCTCTGCTCGAGAGGACGCGGCAGCTTGGCGCGGTGGCGCGGAGCGGGCTTCAGCTCGGCGCGGCTCAGCGGGCAGCAGTGGGTTTCAAGGCAGGCGGCGAGGCGGTTGGCGGGAGGTGGGAGGCGGTCCGTGGCGGCGCTGGAGAAGGAGGCGAGGAAGCTTGGCGGTGGTGTGTGAATGGGGCGGCGGGCGGGCAGGGTGGTCAGGCGGCGGTGGGTCTGGGAAGCGGCGGGCGGAGGCAGCGTCGGGGCTCACTTGAGCGAGGAGGCGCAGGGAGGAGAGGCGGTCTTGAGGCGGGCTGGCGGTGGAGGAAGCGGTGAGGCGTGTCGGGGTTGGCGAGGAGGGAGAGGTAGAGAGGCAGCAGGGGATGGGTCGGGAGCGAGGAGGCTGGGGAGAGGGACGTGGGGTGAGGGTGGGGCCAGTGAGACGGTGGTCGTGGGTGGCAGAAGGTAGGTGGGGTCAGGGTGGGGCCCAGTGACGTGTGCGTGGGTCGTGTGGCTTGGTGTGTGTGTAGCAGGTTGGTGGGTTAGGTGGGTCCCGCGTGTCATATGGGGTGACCGCGTGGGTAGGCTGGTGGGCCGGTGCAGTGGGGTGGGTTTAGTGGAAGCGGAGTTGAGTGGAGGGAGGTTGGGTGATATGGCAGCTTGTGAGTGGGTGAGGAAAGTGAGGTGGAGAGTTCTGATTGGGTGGAGTGATGTGGAGGGGGGAGAGGGTAGATTTTTAGGTGGGTTTAGGATTAGATGGGGTAGACAGGTTGGACCGTTTGTAAAAATCTGGGGCGGTCGTTCGGGTCGGGTTGGCCCGTTCGACTGCCCCTACTAAAATAAATAAATATTTTATTTGATTTATCTGAGGCCGTCGCAACCCGATAGCCAAAACAAAATATTCCGGGGACCCGGTTTTGGCGTTTGAATAAAAGACGGGGCGTTTAGAAAACAACACGGGCTTTGCAACCATAGTTTTGGCAAACAATGCATGATGATGACGATGCAATGCACAAATTCAACGCGATTTTCTAGTAGTGGTTTTGCGGGATGCCACAATTCGACACCACTAACAATGGATCTCGCCCTCGAGATCCGCCTCATGGTATCGGAAGGAAGGTCGGCGATCTGCGTCTTCTCGCTTTGTGTAGATCCTCGCGACACCACCAACAAAGGGTCGTTGCTCCTGATCGTCGAGAGAACACTCCGGAGAAACAAAGAACGAAGGTAGAGGTATCAAACGACAAGGCCACCTCTAACTTCCATGGAAGAAGTAGAGTTGCGTCGATCCACCATTCAATGTGCATAAGCGAATGATAAGAGTAGTCGGATGGTGATCAGTCCATCGCGCACCCAAACCATTACTCTGCACACGAATAGGCGAATTATGCAACCAACTCTCGGATTCAGACTGAAGATCTCGACAAGCGAGGTTCGGAAACAAAGGGTGATGAGACTCGCATCGGATCTGCGTAGAGGATGTCGCGTCGGAAAACACGGAAGGCACAAACAAGGAACAAAGAATGGTACCACGGCGACGGATTCATCGGCGGTGGAACAGATGATAGAACTCCGTTATCGAGGAGGAAGCGAAACCACGAAGGCACGACAGAAACCCAACGAGAATTCTGGACTCAAGAAGGAGAAGAGAGCGGATTCAAAAGCGTAAAGATAAGAGGAGAATAGCGGAGGGTAAGGAGTAAAATCAGACCTAATCGAACTATCCCGATTTTGCAAAATAGTTTTGACACTCTACTTTGATTAGCTAGGTTATCCTCTGAGGCTAGACTTGTGGGGTATACACCGCTGAGCTCGATACCACTCTGTAACACCCTCGAGATCGGACCTATGCAAGTTGCAAATGCAAACCATAGAAAGCGATTCAAAGGTGGAGCACTTGGTGGAAAAGCGAAGTAATAACATTACACAACAGTCCTCGATGGGACCTGAGCGAGATATAACAATGACTCAAGAGTCAAGAATACGGTATAATATACAAAGATCCAAATCACCTTGAAGCAAGGCGTCCAGCTACGGACAAGATGCAAATGGGGCTAAGAGCCACGAAGAATAACCAATGGCGTCCATAAGCCAAGCGGAAGGGTAACCACGCTAACGGCGTCGATCTCAAACCTGCTTAACAAAGGGTGCCGACAAGAAAACAAAGAAGGCGTCGATCTTGAGGCTACAGCGAGGCTAGAATGGCGGTCTCGCCTACATAGGTATGGTGGAAGCGAAACAACCTATAGAGACTCGATATAGGCGGATATCGAGAGGATAAGAATGACCCTAGGATCCAACGATACTAGCATCAAACAAACCCATCTGGTGTTTCTCGAAACCAAGCGAGGAAGTCAACCGAGGAACTCACAGTTGGCAGTTTACTTAATTAGTTATAGTGGCGGCACTTTACTAGTCGGGTTTTGGATAACCGTCACGATAAAATAAGCGATGGGCATTTTTAGTTAACCATTCGTTATAGTGGCAGTACTTACTAATGGATACATATAGCATGAGATAAACCCAAAACCCAAAGTTGTTGGAACTTTTATTCAGCCATTCCGTTGTAGTTGCAAGATTTACTAGTCGGTACAATTAGCGACAACCAAACAAGCAATTGTTTAATTAGCCATTCCATTATAGAAACAAGCAATTGTGGGCGGTATTAATTAGCCATTCCATTATAGTGAAGCTGATTACTAGTCATTGTCATTATAAGTCAAATTTATAACAGTAAACTTTAGTTATGCTTGTCTATGATCGAGAATCGTTCTCAAGTCGGTCATATCATGCGACACGGCTTTGAAGTTTTACCCCGCGGGTGCACCAATAGTAACAACGCACTCGATCAACCTCGGAAAAAACCAAATCAAAACCCAACGAGGGCTTTCACGAAATCAATCAGATTGAAATATTTCAGGGCCACCCTTAAGTAGAATCCGCAACTGGTAGGCAAGCTCCGAGGAGCGGCCTCAAGGTCTGGGTATCTGTTTGTGAACATCCGGGAACTAAAACGGGCTTGTCGACACCATGGAATCGTGTCCGATCCTAACAGACGCGAAAGTATATCCGTCGCACAATCGTAAATAAAGCAGATAAAGCATGGCATAAGTACAGGATCGTAAATAAAACCTCAAACTAGTTTGTGGCCCCAAGAAATAAGATGAATCAAGCTCTACGGCTTAGGGGGTCCCATACCTCCGGATGTGGATAGCAAAATCAAGGACAGTATCAAGTACTCGGGGTCTTACGGGACACAAGTAAGGCGCTCGGAAACCAAATATTATCTATCACCCACGATGCCTGCTTTATTCAATTTTAGTTGTTAAACAGAAAAGTAAAGTGACGATAAGTAAAACTAGAATCATCTCCAACATCAACATGCGGCAATACATCCAAGAATCGTGGCATATGACGACTCCCATCGACTTGAGCAAGCAACTACGCATAAGTCCAACTATCTACCAAACAACGGTAATAGGATGTGTCCAAGGCAATATAGGGCTGCAAGGGATTTCACGAATGCGAAAACTAGAGCATAACTCGATAGCAATAGATCAACGGAAGGAGTAAATTACTATAAAGTAAGATAGGTAGAAAGGGAGATGCTGCTTTGAAAACATTGTCGAAGGGTTCATCCAAGATCGGAAGCGGCTCACATCAACTCAACGGTCCAATCATGAAGAAGCAAAACACTAGAAGAAACACGGATGCGCTATTTAATAAAGCGGCGGAAGATCGGCATGATGCATGCATGATGGATGACATGGCAAAGTGCGATCAGTTAGGTCATATTGCTTTAAGCGGGCGGGGTCAAGTAAATAATTATGGTGCAAGTTGTTTAGATCCCCGCAATTTAAATGTTGTTATAACAAGGCAAGATAAGATACCGTTACACAAGTTTAAATGAGGCCAATATAAGGCTAGATTTGCCCGCATGTGGCCCTATATTTAATTATTAGGTGAATCGGCATAAGGCCCCCAAACCACAGATATGCATGCGAGAATGACCATTTAATATGCAACAAGTTGGTTATTATGTTATAAAATAGGGTTCAAGGAAAAGGGGTCACACATTTAGGGTTCGGCGATCTTGGGTTCCGGGGTTCGGGGTTGGTCTCAGGGTTCGACGGGGATCAGATCTCGGGGTTCAGGGATCGACGAACTTGACGGGATCGTTCTCGGACATCGGGGTAGAGCTGGCGCATTCGCGGTCTCGGTGTCGTTCTTGTCGTCGTCCGTCTTGTCGGTCCTCCGGTCGGTCTTGCCATTGCTAGGGCCTTGTCGTTCGAAGCGATACTTGGTGTCCGGACGGAGTGCTTGTCGCGTGGTCCGGCGAACTAAGCGATTCCGAGGGGTCGAGGTCATGAAGGGAACTTGACATCCATGTAGGCGATCTTGTCGGGTCCTTGTCGAAGACCAAGGCGACTGATCGAGACCTTTGACCTCAGCGACATCTCCTTCTTGGTCACTGCGATGGGCTTGGTTTGGGCCTTGGCGTCCGGCATGAGGACCTTGGTGCCGTCGGTATCGGTCTTGAACTCCGTGAACGGGCGGCAGTACCCAAGTCCGTGTGGCGATCTTGTAGCGGTACCACCATTCTTCATCGGTAGAAGCTCATCAAGTAAATTTATATCGAACATTACAACTCGCGGCGCCGGTAGCTATGAGCGGCGGTCTCGGCACATATTCTCGCAAACGGGCGCGGTGGCGGGAGGGCCCGCGCTCGACGGCGCATTTAAGCTGGGCGAAGTGCGGGACGGGCGATGGAGACGCGTGCTGGCGGTGGAAGCGGCGCTGGTAAGCGCGGAAGGACCGGCGGAGTGGACCAGCGGCTGTGTCCAATGGGTCGGCAGCGGCGAGCACATGACGGATGGGGACCTCATGAAGCCGCAGCGTATGACGAGAAGGACGGCTGCGGACGGTGGGGGTGCGGCTTGGCGGTGAAGACGGTTAGGCGAGTAAAGGCAGTGAGCCCGGCTACACTTTCGAGGAAGGCGAGCATTGCAGTGTGGCGGCCCAGTTGAGTCTGAAGAAGCTCGGCTTCATGGCGCTCAAGCGGCTGAGCAGTGACAGTCGGGCTCTGGCAGGCCAGGAGCGCCGGTTAGCGGAGGTGGAGCCAGTCGTGGCTGGAGAGAGAGGCAGCGAGGAAGCAAGCAGGCGGTGGTGTGGTGAATGGGCATGGCAGGCGTGGTCGAGTGGTCTTTGGGGGAAGCAGCAGGCGGCAGCGTCGAGGCTGGAGAGGCGAGGGAGGCGGCGAGGAGAGGCAGTCGGAGGCGGAGCTGGGCGGTGGAGGAAGCGGTGAGGCGGTTTGAGGTCGAGCGGAGAGGGAGAGGTAGGAGGCAGGATGGGGGAGCGAGGAGAGGCTGGGGAGAGGGACGCGTGGGGTGAGGTGGGAGCCCAGGCTGGGGACAGTGGTCGTGGGTGCCAGGAAAGGTGGTGGGGTCAGGTGGGGCAGCTGGCCCAGTGTGGCGGCGTGGGTCGTGTGGCTTGGTGTGTGTGTGGGTCCGCGTGTCATAGGGGTGTCCCAGTGGGGTGACCGCGTGGGCAGTGGGGGTGGGTTTAGTGGAAGCAGTTGAGTGGAGGAGGGGGTTAGGTGATGCAGGCTTGTGAGTGGGTAAGGAAAGTGAGGAGTTACGATTGGGTGGAGTGATGTGGAGGGGAGAGGGTAGATTTTAGGTGGGTTTAGGATTAGATGGGGTAGACAGGTTGGACCGCTTGTAAAATCAAGCGATGCTCGGGTTGTTGGCCGATCGCCCTACTAAAATAAATAAATATTTTATTTGATTTATACGTGCAACCGATGTGCCAAAACAAATATTCCGGGACCGTTTGGCGTTGAATAAAAGGCGGCATTTAGAAAACAACACGGGCTTTGCAACCATAGTTTTGGCAAACAATGCATGATGATGACGATGCAATGCACAAATTCAACGCGATTTTCTAGTAGTGGTTTTGCGGGATGCCACAAGGACCAACATAAATAAAGTGCACAAGCATAGGAATAAAATGCGACAAGCAAACAATCATGCCATGATGAATGATGCACAATTTGCATGGCAATAAAGTAGCATGGCATGGGTGAGATGTGGAATACAAGATTAAAGCCTTTTATTGAGTTTTAATCATGTTTTATACACAATTAAGTTGCTGTTTACATTATATTTATATGATGCATGCTGCAAAACAGAACATGGAATGCATAAACAGAAAGGTCTCGTCGAGCTGATCATTTTAGACATATCATTTGTTAAATTTGGAGTTATAAAACAAAAGTTATTAATTTATTAAGAAAAGGGCATTTTATTGTAATTTTAATCAACTTGGAAAATAAAGTGTTCAAAATATATTTTGGAGGGCATATTTGAATTCCTCATATTTTTCTGATTTCAAAACATATATTATTTGTATTATTTGAATTCATATTTTAAAAGTTATTTAAATACTGATTTGAATTTTGAATTTAAATTAATTTGAAAAGTTTGACTTAAAACAGAAAAGGACAGGGAATTTTTCTACTCAGGCAAACTTAGCCATAGACGCCGTGGTGGGCCGTCTTGACAGGACAACGGCATGGCGGTCTTTGCATCCACGAGCTCGGCTAGCCAGTGGGCAAGTGGGTCCACGGTGTGAGCCCACACGACAGCGAGCGAACTAGAGGATGCCACGTAGGGGATCTAGGGGCCGCGGGTTGACGAAGAGGAAGGCTGGGTACCTTTTTGCAAAAACGCCACGGGAGGCTGACAGCAGGCCTGGAGGGAGCGCGGCTTGAGGAAGTAAAAACTAGAGGGGGTAAGTGCAAAAAGGGTCATGCATCAGGATCTTCTCCGTCCGCATGCGGCAGTGGCGCAATGAGGCGGGGACTCGATCCGCGACTGGCTCACGTGAGGCGGCTACCGTTGGGCTAGGGAGAGGTTGGTGTCAGGTGGGAGCTATACGACCAGAAGAGGTTATGCTTGCATGCAAGGCGTGCTGAGCAATGGCACGGCCGGTGCAGGCGCGGGTCCAGCGAGCACAGGAAGCAACAGTGAAGAGGGACGTGTCCAGGAGAGAGAGGCTCACCGCGGTTGCGTCGGTGGAGGTGGTTGGCTGAGAGCAACCGATCACGGCGATGTGCATTGATCATGAGCTAGGGTTTCAGTGAGCGGCGTCCTGGGCTTCGAGGCTCCTCCTCGCCGTGGCGTGTCTGGCGACGCAGAGGGCTCGACTTCGGTCTTCCTCGACACTGGACGCCGCCTTGCACTGGTCGGTGTCGTCGAGAGAGGCCACGGAAGGTGGTGATCGGTGGTGAGCGGTGGTGGAGAGGAAGGAGAGGGGAGCCTGGCCCATGGATCTGGGAGAGGCAAAGGGGTGGTGGGAGTAGATAAGGCGAGCCTGAGGGAGGTGGTGCCGTGGGGAGTGGGTAGGGTTAAAGGTGGCTGCCACCTTTCCTCCCTCCTCACGTCAGCTGGGAGCTGTAAGGCGGGCAATGCAGGGGTAGGGGAAAGAAGGAGAGGTGGTGGGGCAGGGGTAGAGAGAGAGCTAGAGAGAGGGGGAAAATGGCTCGGGTTGGATCTAGGTTAGAGGGATGGGGTGGCTCGGTTTAGGGTTGTAGCTAGGGTTGGGGTGGGGAGAGAGAGGGGGTAGATGGGTCCAGGGTGGGGCCTGCAGGTCAGAGAGAGGAGAGAGGCCGAGAGAGGGGGTGTGGGTAGCTAGGGTTAGCTAGAGAGGGAGAGAGCTAGGTTAGAGAGAGGAGAGATGAGAGGGGCTTGAGGATTTTAGATGCTTGCATGCATCAAGCAAGAACAAGCTAAGATCAAACAAGGTTTAGGCAAAAGAGAGGAAGGAAATAAAGGTGATGAGGGTTTAGAGAGAGAGGTTGATGTGAGGATAGGGTTTAAGCAAGATCAAATAAGACCAAGCCCAAAGGAGGGTGAGAGAGAAGAGAGGTGATCCACTCAAAAGATTTCAAATAAAATCCAAATGACTTAGATGTGGTGGTTCTTGCATGGCCCATGCATGAATAGTAGATGCCACATTGGATTTTGTGAGAACATAATTAAATCCCATGGCATTTATTTCCATGCATTCCCAAATATGGAATAAAGGTCAAGCAAAAGAAATTAGACATAGATCCATCCCAACCCACATGGGCTAGAGTAAATGCCAAAATAAAATAAAAGCCCATGGGTAATTAGGGTGGTAGAATTATAAGGTGGTGACAATGAAAGGTGGTGGAGTGGAAATAAGAGATATGCCCCCAACTCAACTTGGGCATTTAAACAATATATCAAGAACCAAGTACAATATCAAGAGGCAAATACAATTTACAATGCATATGAGAGAAGAATCAACACAAAAAGGGTTTTATATGATGCTCAAATGCAAGGTGGCATGATGACATGAGCATGATATAATGATGATGCAACAATTATATATAGGAAGTAGCATTTATATAGACTAGGCTAGCAGCATTGCAATTGTTAGACAATTGGGATGCTACATCATTCAAGGTGTAGTTCTTGAACTCGGTGTCGTTGTCACTTCTAATGATCAACACGGGAACATTGTATTGCCTTTGTACCAAATTGATGAAGTCGATGAAGGTCTTTTGAGTTTCACTCTTCAATTTTAAGAAATAAACCCAAGAGTATCTTGAAAAGTCATCAACAATCACCAAGCAATATTTATGTCCACCAAGACTTGCATGAGATGGAGGACCAAACAGGTCCACGTGGAGGAGCTCCAAGATCTTGGTGGAATTGATGTGGTTCTTAGGCTTATGAGGAGCATCATGCATCTTCCCTAGAACACATGCCCTGCAAACACGATCTTTGGCAAAGGAAACATTTTCTTTTAGTCCAACAATATGGCCCTCCTTGTGGAGACTTTGCAAAGTTCTCATATTGACATGGGACAGTCGGCGATTCCATAACCAACCCACATCGGCCTTTCCGAATAAGCACATCGCACTTGTAGTGGCATGCCCCGAAAAGTCCACCACATACAAGTCATGTTCGACATACCCAACGAAAGCAACCTTGAGAGACTTGCTCCACATGAGGACCACAAGATCATTATGTATAAAGACGGAAAAACCCATCTTTACAAGAGCACATACTGAAAGTAAATTGTACCCAAGGGTCTCAACAAGCATGACGTTCACGAGTGTAATGTCATGAGCAACCACAACTTTGCCAAAACCCATTACCTTAGACTTTGACTTGTCGGCATATGTCACGGTGATTTGATCATCATTTGGCTTTAAGTCCTTGACAATAGACGAGCTTCCGGTCATATGACTTGTGCACCCACTATGAAGCACCCACTTTGACCCTCCGGAAGCATAAGTCTACAAAAGATCAAGCTAATTTTTAGGTACCCATTTTTCAATGGGTCCTCTTTTGTTAGCAACAAGGGTCTTGGGAACCCAAATAGACCAAGCAATATAACCATCATAAGGACCAACATATTGTGCATACACATCACCATAATAATCACGCATTAGAACATAGTGAGGGTTAGCACTTCCCGCAAAATCATCATGAGACATAGTTTTACCACTTGTGGTCTTACTCTCCACAATTGTGGCATCCCGCAAAACCACTACTAGAAAATCGCGTTGAATTTGTGCATTGCATCGTCATCATCATGCATTGTTTGCTTAAAACTATTTCGCAAAGCCCGTTTTGTTTTCTAAAATGCCCCATCTTTAATCAAATATCAAACCCCGGGTCTCCGGATTATTTTTGCGTGTCTGATGTCGGTTTGCAAACGGTGTTTGTAAAACAAATAAAAATATTTATTATTTTAGCGGGGGCAGTCGAACGGGCCGTTTCGACCCGAACGACCACCCCCAGGATTTTACAATCGGCCCAACCTAAATCCTAAACCTACCCAACCTATTCTACCCATCCCCTCTCCACCTCACCCCACCCAATCTCCTCTCGCCACCTCACCCTCTTCCCTCACCCCCTCCAATCAGACGCTGACACATCATCCTACCCTCTCTCTCCTCTCTCCCCTGTGGGCCACCTAACCCCACTCACGCCCCAACACACACAGCACACGACGCACTACACACACACAGCCCACACACCCGGTCAACCCTGGCCCACCACCTGCCCCTGTCCCGCCCCGATCCCCACGCCACCCGCACGTGACGCTCGCTCCTCTCTCTCTCCCCCATGCCCTCCTCAACCTCAACCGGCTTTCGCCTCGGCTTCCTCCGCCGGCCACTGCACTGGCGCCCCTCCCTCCCTCCTCCCATGCCGCCACCATCCTGCCCTTCCTCCTCGCCTGGTCCCTCCGCGAGCTCCGCCGTGCTCTCCTCCGGCTACCTCCGCTTTGGCGTTCCTCAACCTCGGAGCTCCTCGACGCGAGCCGCCCGCCATGGCCGCCTCATGAGCAGCCCCCCGACCTGGCCTCTGCAGACCGCCTCCTCGGCCGACCCGCCCAGTCTGCTGCTCCATGGGCCACCTTTCCCCACCACGCGGCGCGAAGCGCCTCTGTCTTTCAGATCGCAGGCCTTGCTGGCCTGCCTGCAACCTCCGCCCTTCGCCTTTGCTTCCCTCGGCGATGCTCGCCGACAGCGCCGCCCGCTCGCCGTATCCCCTTGAGCCGCCTGGCGGGCTAGCCCGTCTGCGAGCCTCGGCCTCCTCGCGTCGCTGCCCGTGCTCGCCAACCGCCGCGAGCCCGCCCGCCAGAACCTCGCCTCCGCGCCCGCCTGAATTTCGGCCCGTCGCCCGGCGTGCCCTGCGCCGCTGCTTCGCCTGCCCGCCTGCCCATCTTGCCGCCAGCGTCACCGCAGCGTCGTCGTGGTTCGCTCGCATCGCTGTGTCCACCGCGAGTAGTCTGAACAAGTTGACTCAGTGCCTTGTGTGTCCTGTGTTATAAGTTTCTGCACGAACCTGTAGGTCGTCTGGCATCGAGGTGATGTCCGTGAGAAAATGGTGTAGCTTCGCCCAAAGATCCCGACACCCGAACCCGATAACCGCCAAGGCTGCCGACACGGATACACCGAGTTCTCCATCAAGGACACCCAGACCGTCTCGCCCCAAGATCCCCGATGCTCTTTTGTCGCCAAGATCTACTCCGATGCGAGATTCGTCGACCAATGTGCGAGGTGGAACCGATGACGCCGGGACCCCCAAGATCTTCCGGCGCCGAGATCCAAGATCGACCCCGAGGACCGGGTCACGGAACACCGTGCCTTGACGGGATGCTCAACGACAAGACCGGCTCGATGCCGATGGGCTCGAGGGGTGTACATGGTGCCACTAGATAACCACCAAGTTCGTCATCGGAACCACAAGGCCGTTGCAGTGAACTCGACAAGATCTACCACATGAAGCCCGTACCGAATCGGTGACCCTCGACGAACCTCCGGCAAGAACTTCGACATGGCCAAGATCTACCGCAACCGAGTCCCAATCGACAAGTGAAGTCGAACCACCAAGCTCTTCCTCGCGAACGCCAAGACCTACCTCATTATCCGAACGATCCGGAGTCCGAGAACGTTCCGTCGCACTGGACCCCGAGACCAACCCGGAACCCCCGGAACCCCAAGTTCGTCGAGACCCCTCAATGTGTGAACCCCTTTTCCGAGAACCCTATTTTATAATATAATAAACTTGTCGCATCTTAATTGTTCATGCATGCATATTGTCATGTGGTTTGGGGGCCTTATGCCGATTCACCTAATAATTAATATGGGGCCCATATGCGGACAAATCTAGCCTTATATTGGCCTCATTTAAATTTGTGCATCGAACCGTTGTCATCTTTTGCCTTGTTAAAACAACATCTAAATTGCGGGGCTTCTAAATAACATGAACCACCTAATTAATTGTCGGGACCCCGGTTCCGCTTAATATTGACCTAATTGCATCGCATCTTTGCCATGCCATACATCATTCATGCACCATGCCCGATCTTCTGCCGTAATCTTAAATATTGCATCCGGTGTTCATTCTAGTGTTTTGCTTCTTCGCGGATAAAGCCGTTGAGTTGATGCGAGTGTCGACCCGATCTTCGGTTGAACCTTCGACAATGTTTTCAGGCGAGCATCTCCCCCTTTCTACCTATCTTACTTTTATAGTATTTATTCCCTCCTGTTGATCTATTGCTATCTGTGTTGCGATGCTCTAGTTTCCGTACCCGTGGTATCCCTTGCAGCCATATATTGCCTTGGACACATCCTATTACCTGTTGTTTGGTAGATAGTTGGACTTATGGCGTCGTGAGTCGCTTGCTCAAGTCATGCGTGTTGTCAAGTGCCACAGTTGTTGATGTATTGCCGCATGTTCTGTTGGAGATGATCATAGTTTTACTTATCGCTCACTTTAATTCTGTTTAACAACTAAAATTGAAATAAGCAGAGGCATCGGTGGGTGATAGATAATATTTGGTTTCGAACGCCCACTTGTGTCCGTGGGACCCCGAAAGTACTTGATACATGTTCCTTGATTTATCGCGCTATCCACATCCGGAGGTATATGGGACCCCCAGCGAGCTTGATTCTCTTATTTCTTGGGGCCAAACTAGTTTGAGGTTTTATTTACGATCCTGTACTTATGCCATGCTACTTATGTATTTAAATTGTGCGAGGAGCACATCTGATCTTAGGATCGGGACACGATTCCATGGTGTCGACAAGCCCAGCCACACTTTCGGGTTCCCGATCGTTCACAGTATACCCAAACTTGAGTCTCTCGAGTCGTCACCGCTTCGTGCGGGATCTACTTAAGGGTGGCCCCGAAATATTTCTGAATCTGTGATTGTTCATCGTGAAAGCCTCGTTGGGTTTTGTTTTGGTTTTCCGAGGTCGATCGGCGTGTGTTGCTATTGGTGCACCCGGGTAAAACTTTCTGAAAGCCGTGTCCGCGGATATGGACGACTTGGAGCACAGTATCTCGATCATAGACAAGCATAACTAAAGTTTATTGCTATAAATTTGACTTTATAATGACTAGTAATCAGCTTCACTATAACGGAATGACTAATTAATACTGCCCACAATTGCTTGTTTGGAGTGTCGCTTGCGACCATTATACCTGACTAGTAAGTATTGCAACTACAACGGAATGGCTGAATAAAAGTACCAACAACTGCTGGCTTTTGGGTTATCTCATGCTATTTGTATCTGACTAGTAAGTGCCGTAACTATAACGGAATGATTAACTAAAAGTGCCCACTGCTTATTTTATCAGGATGATCCGTAACTATAACGGAATGATTAACTAAAAGTGCCCACTGCTTATTTTATCAGGATGATTATCTATACCTGACTAGTAATTGCTGCAACGATAACCAAATAAGTAAAACTGCCAACTGTGTGAGTTCCTCGGTTGACTTCCTCGTTTGTTCTCGAGGGGGAAACGCCAGGATGGGTTTGTTTGATGATAGTATCAGGTTGGTTCCAGATAGGTCCTTCTTATCCCTCTTTGATAACCGCCAGTTGTATCGAGTCTCTATGGGTTGTTTAGTGCATGCTGCCGCTGCCGCTCAGTCCACCATACCTATGTAGGCGAGGACCGCCGAATTCTAGCCTCGCCGTATCGCCTCGATCGACGCCTTCTTTTTCCTTTGCCCTTTCGGCACCTTTTGTTTAAGCAGGTTTGAGATCGACGTTAGTGATTACCCTTCCGCTTGGCACAGGCAGTTATGGGCCATTGGTTATTCTTGTGGCTCTTAGCCCCATTTGCATCTTGTCCGTGGACGCCTGCGTTTTCAAGGTGATTTGGATCTTTGTAGGTTATATCGTATTCTTGACTCATGGAGTCGTTGTTATATATATATCTCATGGGTCCCATCGAGGACTGTTGTGTAATGTTATTACTTCGTTTTCCACCCGCACGAAAGTGCCTGGTGGGCACCTTTGAATCGTTTCTATGCGGGTTTGGCGAATTTTGCTCAAACTTGCATAGGTCCGATTCTGAGGGTGTTACAACAATGGTCTTGTTTGTCTCTTGTGCGGGCTTGTCCTTCTTTTTCTTATTGTTCTTCTTCTTGGTTTTGGAAACAAAACCAATGCCCCCTTTATCACCACTACGCCTTTGCTTGCTCAAAAGATCATCAGTGGACTTGTTGCCTTGTGGAAATGTGGCCTTAGCAAGCTCCCCCTTCAACCTAGCATTCTCTTCAAGAATAGTTGTGCTACTAGATGGAATGAAGTTACTAGGTGAAGGAATATTGGCCAATTGAGTTTGAAGCGTTTTATGGGACTTTGTGAGTGACAAGAGTTCACTCTCCAAGACCTTGTGAGCCTTGTTAAGCAAACTAAATTCCTCGGCAAGTTTTTCATGAACCACACCAAACTCAATCTTGTCCTTTTTAGCCCTTTTGTATTTGGCAATAGCATGATCACGCTCTTTGATGAGTTTGTTAACAATAAAGTCATTGGCCTCATCAAGCCCTTCAAGTTTTAATTCAAGTGACAACCTTGTTTCTTGTTCTTCTTCTAGAGAATTGTTTAAAGCTTCTAGCTCAATCATATGTTCATGCTCAAGTTTACATCTTACATCTAGAAGCTCTTGAGTATGTGAGAGTTGATCTAAGATGTTCCCAAAATGTAGCTTAGCATCACCTTCTAGGTTAGTCATAAACTCATCAAAGGCAATTAATTTCTTTTTAAAATCAAGAGACATCTCATCATCAATTTCATCATTATCTAAGTGATTAGAGCGGGATGATGAGGATACCTCCGTTCCTCTTGCCATAAGGCAAGTGACGTTCTTGGTGGAAGAGTTCTCATTTGGAGAATCAAAGAGTGAGAATGTCGGAGTAGAGGTGGTGGATAGAGCAGCCACACCATGAGAAGTTTCCTCTTCCTCATATTCATCATCTTCATTGTCGGAGGAGTATTCTTCATGAGTGATCAAGACACTTTCTCCCGACTTCTTGTTGATGGAATTATTTTTGATGAAAGGTTTCTTGTAAGGTGCCTTACGAGTCTTCTTCAACACAAGCTTACCACCATGATCTTCTCTCTTCTCATAGGGGCAACTTGACACAAAGTAATAGCGGTCACCACAATTAAAGCAAGTTCTCAACCTAGTGCTATTCTCTCTTTTCCCATTTGGATTGCTTCTCCGTTGCATTTCCATCTTGGCCTTGGCGGGGTTCTTCCAAAAGTTCTTTGCATAGAAAGCCATATATTGACCATGAGCAATCTTGACTTCATAGGGATGGTCCATGGAAAGCCCTTCATCACTATCATCTTCATCCCCATGGTCCACAACTTTGGCCTTCAAAGCAACATTGACAACATTACTCATACCAAGGGCACGAGCACGAGCATCTTTGGCATTCTTGGCGGCAACCTTGAAGGCGGCCATCTCTTGCATAACTTCATTTGAGGTCATGAGATGGTAGTTGTGTCTTCCTTGTAGGCTCTTCAAGTCGGTGGGCTCAAAAGGCATGAGTGCACTCACATATTTCCTTTTTATCCATGCATCATCCACATGTGAGGCACCCACATTCCTAAAAGCGGTGGCGGTGGTCTTGAGCCTTCGGTACATGTCTTCGTGATCTTCACCTTCTTTCATGTAGAATCCTTCGGCTTCATTGCTTAGAGCATCATATCGGTTCCTCCTCATACTCTCATTTCCAACAAACAACACAGTGAGAGCATCCCAAGCTTCCTTGGCAATGCTAAAGTGCTCAATGTGTGGATAATCCTTTGTCCCCAAACCTTGTTGAATCATATGCAAAGCAGTGGCATTGAGTTGAATATTAACAATATCTCTTCTTGTCAAGTTGTTTGGATCCCCAATAAAGAGTCCATGCTCGATGATGTTCCATAGTTCAATGCAAGAGCTGCGCATATGAGTCCTCATTAGTGATTGCCATTGAGAAAAAGTAGCAGATTCTTCAAGCTTAGGTGGGTCACCTCTATTGTATACATGAGGGTGAGGGATTGGAGGGTCGGGAGAGTACCATGAATCACGGTGCTCACCCTTCCCACCATCATTGTGTGTGGAGGAATTAACATTGTCTAGTTTACCCCCCTCCACCATACCCTCGGGGGATACTGACGTATTCCCTTTAGGTAGAATGGAAGGTTGATCCTCTTAAGGAGATGGGGGTGATGAGCCTTCTTTGTCTTTAAGAAGTTGCTCGAGCATATTCTTGACTTTGTTGACCAAGGAAGAGCTCAATCTTGTTTCCAAGTTTTTCAGATCTTCCATGGTCACCGGGGTCGGCTCACTACCACCATCCCCATCATTGCTACCCATATTCTCTTAGGCGGTAAAGCCCGAATAAAGAGCCGAGGCTCTGATACCAATTGAAAGGATCGTATGGGCACCTAGAGGGGGGGTGAATAGGTGCTACTTCAAATTTTCTTCTTTTTCAAATTAAGGTTTGACAATAAGGTACATTCTCTAGATAATGCAACTAAGGTGAATTTACCTATATGACAAATATGCAAGAACTACCACAACACAAAGTAGGAACAAGTAAGTAAAGTGCGGTAAAGGATAGAAGTAACCAAAGTGGTGGACGCGGAGACACAAGAATTTGTTTCCCGTAGTTCCTTCCTTTTGAGGGGAAGTACGTCTACGTTTGGAGAGGGGGTGGTTTCAAACCACCAACGCCACAAAAGGTCTCCCTTGTTCTCCGATGAATCTCACCCCAACATGATCGATTCACCTTCCACTGTATCGACAACCTTCAAGGTGGAAGCCGGCACCGTTACAAGTTTGGGGCACACATCCACAACTTAATCGGAGGCTCCCAAATACAAGCAAGCTGTCAAAGCAATCAAAGACAATCTTGTAAGAACCAAAACAAGAACTAGGGTTTCCAAGAAAACACTAGAACAAAGGGGTCCTCAATGAAATGAGGGGGAAATGAAGATCTCTTTTGGTGAAGTAGTATATCGGGGCCTCCTCCTTCGATTCCCCAAAGATCATGGACTTTGGGTGGTGGAATGAGGAGATCTTTAAGATTGGGTGGCTCCAATGGTGGTCTTGACTTTAATGTGGCTGAGCAATTTGTCCCAAGGTAGGTGGAGGGGTATTTATACCCTTCCACGAAATATGGCCGCTGGAGTCATTAATGCACCGGTAGTACCCTCAAGCGGTAGTACCGCTGGCAAGCGGTACTACCGGTCCAGTACCGGACCCGGTGCCGGAGATGCTTCAGTTGGTCGAACCTTCTTCAGGTTTGGCCGGTATCGCCCTTGCGGTACTACCCCCAAGCGGTAGTACCGTAATGTGATGAAAGCAGTACTGGCGGTAGTACCGGTCCCAAATCTTTGGAATGCGAGCAAAGCAGAGGGTGGCTTTTCTTGAGCGGTCAGATCGCCGAAGCGACCGTGTCCAAGCGGTAGTACCGCTTGTACCGGTTGGACCGGTAGTGGCGCTCCGTGGTACCAGATGGTACTGACTAAGACCCACCCTTATCAGTTTTGCATGGTTCCAACCGGTACTTGAACCGGTAGTACCGGTGTCAAGCGGTAGTACCGGTCGTATTTCCGGTACTACCGTTTGCCACATTGGTTTTTCGCAAAGGGAACTGTTATGCCAATATTTGTGTCATACCCTTATCAACCCTGTGATACACTTAGCACACGATTAAACCGATAAGTGTGTTGTTATCAAACATCAAAATTAGAGGGATAGGAAAATTCTCTTTCACACACAGCAAAGCCTTTGCCATGTTCCGAAAGGCCTTTGCCGTGTCTTTTACCCACACAGCAAAGAGCATGTGTGCCGTAGATGTAGACACCACGAACAATTGCGACCCTTCTTTTTTGACCAACTCAATAGGACATGGTCCTACCGAATAATTTTAGTAATATATATATATATATATATATATGGGAGTGCCAAGATCTCATGCGCCTGAGAACTTCTTATATCTAAGTCGCTGATGTCATCCTAATATTTGTGCTAATTCTCGGTTATAACTTAGTTGCAACTTATAAGATTTATACTAATTCTCAGTTGCAACCTAGTTGCAACTCATTAAATTCTTAGTTACACCCAAGTTCAAAACTCATGCATAACTTCCATTTTGCACGAATCACGAGGTAAATCGAACGGTGAAGGAGGCGACTGAGACTTAATAATTTCTCAGACGCATGAGAACTAGCAAATCCATATATATATATGCAATTAAAGAATGCACATGTTTACAAAGCAGGCAAAACCAAAGAAACTGCAAATAAAGTGGTTGTCCTTCAGAATCCGAGTATTTTCATAGCTCTCCCTATGGATAGCCAAGACAATAAGCCTTTCCAATGGTCTCTCCGAATTTGTAATGTTGGCCTCGCATTTCGAGGAATTATCAGATATTCCGGATACCAGTGTGAAATGATTGTGTACCTTATGATCTACCTGCTATTGTTTTTTATGACCTAATAGAATCCCAACAAATCCTAAACAATAGAGATAAATCTTAAACATGTTTATACCTTGGCAACAAGTATAGATCAGTGGAATTTCGCAAAAAACAAAAATTCATGATATGGGTAGTCATGATCTCAGATGAATTCACTTATACTCGGTCAAGGTCTCAATAAGGGTCAAGGCCAAAGTTTTAAATAGCCGGCTATAGCTCGGCTATAGCCGCACTAATAGCCTCTAAGAAGTTTCCGGCTACGGCTATGCCCTTCGTAGGCTAAATGGGAAATATGCGCTAGTAGCCAGCTATAGCCCGATTTAGCCTTAAATTAGCCGCTAAAGTTCTGCTATTTGAATTTTTCTTCTTTTTGTTTCCTTTTTCGAACTTAACTTGTGAGTTAATTAGTTGAATACATATGTGTGTTCAATAGTTGCATGACTTGTAGCTCAAATCTTATTTGAGTCATAGTTTTTCCCATCTTTTGAAAAAAATGACTAAAATTTGCTCAATTTTTTAAAATACGCTAAAATGGAATAGCCCACTATAGCGGCGCTATAGTCTTTCATTGCCTTTGAAAAATCCACGGCTAAATAAAATAGCCGGCTATTTTAAACTTTTGGTCAAGGCACTTATTGTTGCCGCCCCCACGTTTGAGCATGTGTGTACCCTACGACTTGTATATAAGTATCATGGCTAAATGAACAAGTGTGCTGTTGCATCTGAAATCCTCTTTCAACCTTGTACTCCCTACATACATACACATATCTGCAGATCTGCTGCGGCTGTCACTGCCGATCATCAACACATAATAATCCGCGGATTAACTAACTGATCGCAACTGCCGCCCACAGATTAAGCGCTGGGCGCTTAATGCCGGAATTCCCTTAATGCCTAGCTGAAATATAAATGCTCACAGCAACCGCTCAGGCGCAAGCGGCCAAACCGCTGGCCGGAGCAGCGGCGGATCGTTCGTTCGTTCGTCCTATATAATCCACAGTACAACTGTACAACAACAGCGCCAAGCGGCGGCATTGCTGCAGAGCCAGCCGTCCATGGAGGAGACCGCGGGGTGGCCGGAGCCGGTGGTGCGGGTGCAGTCGCTCTCCGAGAGCGGCGCGGCCACCATCCCCGACCGCTACGTCAAGCCCGTCGACGACCGTCCGTCCCCCTCCGACTGCTGCTCCTCCTCAGACGCAGCGGCATCCATCGACGGCGGCACGGTGATACCGGTGGTGGACCTGTCGTCGGCGGACGCGGCGCGTGCGGTGTCGGAGGCGTGCCGCGAGTGGGGCTTCTTCCAGGCGGTGAACCACGGCGTGCCGCTGGAGCTGCTGCGGCGCGCGCGCGCCGCGTGGCGCGGGTTCTTCCGGCTCCCGCTGGAGCTGAAGCAGCGGCACGGGAACTCGCCGGCCACGTACGAGGGGTACGGCAGCCGGCTGGGCGTGGAGCCGGGCGCCGTGCTGGACTGGGGCGACTACTATTTCCTCCACCTCCGCCCGCCCAGCGCGCTCTCGCCGGATGACAAGTGGCCCCTCGTCCCTCCCGACCTCCGGTAATCCCCACGTCCGTGCTTGACGGCGTACACGCCAGCTAGGCCCGCCGGTGCAACTAGTGTAATGTATTTTCATGGGCAGGGAGGCGACGGAGGAGTACGGGAGGGAGGTGGCGGCGCTGTGCGAGAGGCTGCTGGCGGCGATGTCGTGCGGGTTGGGGGTCGGTGAGAAACGGCTACAGGAGGAGTTCGGCGGGGCGGAGGGCGCCGGGGTGTGCGTGCGGGTGAACTACTACCCGCGGTGCCCGCAGCCGGAGCTGACGCTGGGGCTGTCGTCGCACTCGGACCCCGGCGGCATGACGGTGCTCCTGGCGGACGAGCGCGTGAAGGGCCTCCAGGTGCGCGCGCGCGGCGGCGGCGGGTGGATGACCGTCGACCCCGTCGCCGACGCGTTCATCGTCAACGTCGGGGACCAGATCCAGGT
Organism: Avena longiglumis; assembly: GCA_030063025.1. Lineage (NCBI taxonomy): Eukaryota > Viridiplantae > Streptophyta > Magnoliopsida > Poales > Poaceae > Avena > Avena longiglumis. The sequence continues at coordinate 109,569,992 of CP125974.1, forward strand.
AACAAACCGTACACATGCGTATCACGAGTTCACCGCCATGTTTGCTTGCACACATGCATGCCCTTTGTTTTATTTTTTGAAGGAAATTAAAAATATTTTTGGTATTTCAGCGATTTATCGGTAGTTCTAGTTCGTGTGTGGTCGTCGCCACGAGCGTGTGTCTTGCTCAGTTCCAGCAAAGAAAATCCAAGCGTAGGAACTCTTTTTCATACATACCGTACCAAAAGTATATGTCGTCCATCCATCCGTCCACACTCGTCTCATCCATCGGATTATCGACGGACGGCACTTGTCCATGTCGCCATTAGAGTGCTAGCTACCGCTCTCCCTCCGTCCCAAGCCTTGGGTCTATTTTTAAAAAAAGTCAAGTCACGAAAAGTTTGACAATTTTTAAAAAAAAAAATATCAAAAACTATGACATTATATAGATATTATGTGAATATATGTCTCACGATGTATCAAAAGATATATATTATAAACATGTTAATATTTTTTCATACAAATTTAGTTAAGTTTTAGACTTTTTTTAAAAATATAAGCATTAAGCCTTAGGACGGAGACAATTGCCACGATCGATCAATCGATATATTGCTGCTTTTCTGTTTATTTACTGGGTGAATATATATATACCCCTATACATGACGTCTACGTCTAGTAGTATAGCTAGTAGCTACTGTACAATAGTGTCGCTAGGACACGAAGGCTGCAGTAGCTGGGTACAATATGTCCATTTTCAGCACGTGCCCCTTAATTTTGATCGCATCCGGGCCGGCCAGCGTTAATGAGATCGGACGTGGTTGGTGTCAGTGGGGATCTAGCGCGCGGGGTCAACTTGTTGCGTGCGTGAGTACGTACGTCGCCTTGCATAACTATGACGGTTTTTGTCTGCTGCGTCCTGGCCACGCGCTGTCACGTGAACGCTTTTCCGTAGCGGCATACATACGCACACGCGCGCGCGCGATGTGTGCGTATGGTTTGCCGTGTCACCGCGCGCGCGTGACGGTAACGTCAGCTAGCTAGCTGGCTGTAAATTGAATCCCATGCATGCATGCATGCGAGATATCGTCACGTACTTGTCACTGGTCACCTCACTTGCACTAATTAATTGTTCGTTTCTTTTATTTCGGGCAGTGACTTATTTACTAATCGATCGTTGCATGCTAGCACACATATTAATAGCCATGAAGAGAAAGGAAACAACAATAACAATAAGTACCACAACAGAAGAAAAAACACAATACACATATATATAGTGCAAGTGAGAAAAATACAAATTACTCCATCCGTCTATAAATAAGTGTACTTCAAGTTTTTAACTAAATCAAACTTTATTAAATTTGATCAACTTTAGAGATAAATATAACAATATATATTACATCAAATTAATACTGAAAACATTTCTATTGGTACTAATTTAGTGTCATAAATGTTGTTACGTTTTCCTATAAAGCTCGTCAAACTTTACTAATTTTAACTTAGGACAAAGTTAGAAGTACATTTATTTGTGGACGGAGGGAGTATGCACCGGATGGAGTCAACATGGCATACAAACAAGGTGTCAGCTGGGATCTTGCAAAGTCTCAACTTGCAGTTCATTGGTCAAATAATTAAGCAGATTTTACCAAAGAATAAGAAGTGGGATTTTGACAAGATCCCACATGACATCTTTACGAACACGGGACAGTACCTGCCCGGATGACATGCCTGATTCGGCATGCAACAACGTGCAATCATGTCAAGTGGGACAGCAGCACACACACTTACACCTATCTAAATTAATGGACTCTAATTTATCCATCTAAATAAATCTGGATCAAAGGGACCAGTACTACATGTTTTTTATTGTCTCCATCCATTCCATTGGACACTGCTTGACTTTGACCGTGTTGTAAAAATGGGAATAGCTAGCTAGCCGGACCGGTCGACCGGGCGGACCATCTTGCATGCATGCTACGCTACTCGCTCGTACCACCAGTCCAGCTAGTGTGTACGTCTGCGCATGCTAGCGGCCTCGTGTTTCGGCGGAATAAGAACTACAGTAGTTGCGCACGTGCTGCGTGCCGTGGTCACGCTACACGCATGCATGAATCCACATGTTCTTCATTGGCTTCGTACAGCTCAGTACTGTTCATCGATCTGCGCCTTTTCGGATTCTACCTCTACCCATAGCTAGCTAGGACCCTAGGATCTGAAACTTGAGAATAGTTCAAAGGGGGAGTGCCAACCCGTTCGGAAATTTCAAAGTTTGGAACATCGATTATAGGGAAAAATTACGATATTTAAAAACTTAATTATAGAATTGAAATTCAGAAAATGAGAGAGAGAGAGAGAGAGAGAGAGAGAGAGAGAGAGAGAGAGAGAGAGAGAGAGAGATGGCAGGCCCTACCCATTTTTCTTCTTCACCATATACCGGGTAGAGGGCTGATTCACCATCCTATCGTTGAACGGCGATCAGTACTGGTCTCCACTTCATACATGTGAGTTGGAGCCTAAAATCCGAATCGAGGAAGAATTTTTTGTGAAATAGCTTCACTCGAGCGAGATCATGACTTGCCCTTTCCTTCGCCCATTGTATGTAGCATATCTGTTGCGCAGGGAATAATGTCCGTGTCGTTGACTTGGCCTCGTCATCTCCTTCCTCACGCTAAACGTCAGTGCTGGTCTGTTCATGGTCACCGTCTCATATTGCTACCGGTCACTCGCGAGAAAAATCCTTTTCGTACTTCAAAAATTATAAGGAAGATATATAGACCCAAGAAGCATTACGCTTGTACCTCCACATACCTAGTTTCTAAACACTCAGGAATAGATTTCCCATTAAAGGAATGGCGGGCTATCCCGAATGTTGGTGCAGATTCACTCCCCTCTCTTATATTCTTCCTTGTCGTGTTGTCGCATCCTCGTCTTCACCATATCCCTATATATGCCATCCCCATCCAATAAACCATAGTATCAAGCAATGGTATTACTCGATGCCCCGATTCATCTCTTGGGTTTGTTGGTCATCTTTACCACGTGTTTATGTCTCGGTCTACTAAGACATAATAAATCCGTCTGTTTTGAAAGGATGTGCCATTCAATTTCACATTTTTTGCATTTTTTTGTTTGTTTGAGAATATCTTTGAATTTGTCGCACATGGGTAAGGCCCCATCTGTAAACTTTTTACGGCGACGAAACTGTAACCAGCAATCAAAGCCGGCCTTGGCATGTACAGGGAGGAAACACGGCAAGGGTACGTTTTGGTAGGGTAAAAACCGTATAGGCCACGTGCCCTTTCAGATCTGACCTTTGATTCACCGGAGAGATATGGTCCAGCCTGCCCAGGAGCCTGCACTGCACTGCCCTGCACAGATCTGCTATGCTGGTGCAGCAGCGGCAGCGCACGGAATGGCACCGTCCTCGTACTATTTCTCTACTCGCATCTTCGTTACTGCACGTTTCTCACATGCCGCCGGCACAGTCATCACGGGCCCACCCACCGTCCATTGGTCGACGGTGGAGTTCGTACTTCCGAGGAGAAAACTTTCTTGCTGCTTGCTGATTGCCGATCGCTGCCGCTTGTGTATGTACGCAGGTGCTGACGAACGCGACGTACCGGAGCGTGGAGCACCGGGTGACGGCGAACGCCGGCGACGAGCGGCTGTCGATCGCGGCCTTCTACAACCCGAGGAGCGATCTGCCGCTGGCGCCCATGCCGGAGCTGGTGTCGCCGGCGGGGAGGCCGCCGCTGTACAGGCCCATGACCTTCGACGAGTACAGGCTCTACATCCGGCGGAAGGGGCCCCGAGGGAAGAGCCAGGTCGAGTCGCTCAAGGCCGACCGAGACAGATGATATGTATATATAGATCCTGAATAAATGTTGAAGGATCCCTCGAGTACGCTGACGCGGGCGGTGTGGGTGTGGCACCACCGTGGCTACGAGTTGGAGTGTGCACGAAGAAGGGTGCAGAGTATCCTAATTTTATTCAACTCAAAAGCATTGTATATCGACGGAGCCAGGTCGAGTCGCACGCACTCGAGGCCGACGGAGACGGATGATATAGATCCTGAATAAGGATCTATCCCGAGTTCGATCTCTGGTTCTACCAGTGATAAGAATGAATAATGGAAGGCTTCGATCAAATGAGATGTTGCAACTGGTTCTAGGCCTCAGTTGGTTTCGAAAAGGTGCAACTAGTGCAAAGTGTAGCTCTGTACATACTACTTTTTACTACTCCCTCTGTCCAGATACATTTGAATCTAGACAAACCCAAGTCAGTTATTTCTGGACGGAGGAAGTAGAAAAGAGCGACTCGACGAAAAAGTAGGAACCGGAGTTGCGCTTTTCCGAGTTCATTAAGGCCTGGTTTACTTCTAGTGTATTTGAGGGGACAGGAGAGGATTATTTCGTATCTCGAAATTTCCCCGATAGGTCGTTTACTAGAACGGGTTTGGAGGGGATAATTCCGGAATATTCTCACAAATTTCTTTCACACTAGTGTGTTTTTTGGCTAGATTAAAAACTATCCATCATGATAGAGTATTTTTGGGAAAGGATGTTTGAGAGGATTGGAGAGTATTAGGTAAATACCAAATATCCGTATATCCCCATATCTTTTATGGATAAAAATACCGAAAAAGTAAACAAGCTCTGAAGGGGAAACTTACCTTAAACACCATTGATTGTGGAAACAAATGGACTGGAATTCTTGAAGATGCTTCCATCAAATGGATCTCAAAAACATTACCCCCATCTCTTTCTCACGTGAACGAAAACGATTTGTATATAGTAGCTCGTAGTCTTTGTATATAGTAGCTCGTAGTCTTTGTATGGTGTGACGGGTGAATTTGAGAAGATGCATCCAATTGAGCTACGAGCTCGTAGTCTTTGTATGGTGTGACCGATGTACACATAGAACTTTTGTAGGCCCATGTCGGAGTAAGGCCTTCCACAACGTATAATTTTTCGGTGCTCAAACCGCTTTTCAGGCATCGGGCAGGGCATCGATGCCCAACGCTACACACGCGGTGCCACAAATTTGTTCTAGGGAATCGGAGCAACTAGGTGCTCTGATGCCCGAACTCATCGACCAGTAAAATATTGCTGCTATGAATCGGAGCAACAAGCACAGCCATTTCCATCGTCGGCAAGTATGAGCTAAAGGTCGACCAAAATGAGGAAGAGGAAGGCCGTAGACGGCGAGAAAGCTAGGAGACCCCGCGGCCCCTCGTGCCTCCGTCGACACACTGCCCCGCTGCCCATCTCGCGGTGCTCTGCCCCCAGCCGCCGGTACAAGCTGCCCGCTGCCCCCGACTTCCATTGCCTCTTCCTCTGCCCGCCCTTCCTTTCCCTCTCTGCTCCACATCGTATTCCTTCTCTGATCCATACATAATTAGGAAGAAGAGGTGGGGAATTAGATGAATTTGAGGTGAGGAGAAAAGGGGATTTTTCTCTAATCTTGCAAGGAGGAAGACAAGGAAAGGAGGATACCGGCTCCTGTCGGGTTTTCTACGCTAAATATGGATCCTACTTCTTTTTTGCAGGCATCGATTGTTTTCTAACGCCAGAGAACGGTGCCTGAAATATTTCTTAAGACGTCGACTGACAGGTTGGCCCACTTTTTATTGTTTGGGCACCGGACACGTTGTGGAAGGCCTAAGAGACACAAAACGATAGAGCATATCTCTACGCGTCCAGTTCCAAGTGGCAATGGCTTCATCATCGAGAATCTTGTTGTCGCTATGGACATCAACACGCTATCTCCAATGTGTAGCTTTTAGTATTCTTAGAAGAAATATCACAAAACTACGTGATTTGAAACTCGCGTACCGAGACAAATATACACATGATTGTAAAAAGAGTGGACTGAATTTGAGAAGTTGCATCCATCCAATTGACCTTAATTAGAAATAGCATTCCCATCTCTTTCGCACGTGAACGAAAATGATAGCCTTTTGTCTTTGTCAACCACATGTGCCGGCGTGGACTTAGGCAGCATAACGTTCCTTTTGTACGCCCATCCATTTTTGCAATTTTTATACACCCATCCTAGAATAATGAAACACGGAATAACTGACCATACTCTCTATGTTACAAAATACAGGGTGTATTCTGAATGTGCAAAGTTGTACTTGGACCATAAATTTCTCACACTATAATCTGTCAATACTTAAAACCTACAAAAAATTACAAATTTAGATTTTTTTTAAATGTGGGCTGAGTGGTGTAAATTAACCCTCATTATATGCATTACTTGTTGGTCAGAGTACACATTTAGACAATCAAAACTCGCCCCGCATTTTCAAGTGACACGTCGGTTCCATGTTGCTATGACTTCAATCACTGATATTCTAGCTTTGTCGGATATAATATCCCTACAAACAATAGGTCATCTTTTGGATTTCGTCTCTATTTACCATGATTTTAATGCTGGAAATTGTATATCACTGTTATTACACACATTTGTGTGTTTGAAATGAAAATAGTAGGAGAAGAAAAAATATTTTCTGACAACCACAATGCGAAAGCATAATATACCCAACAGCGTTGTACTCCACGTTGTCCCACTCCTGAAAGCAACCATCACAAATCAATCAGCCAATCACCACTTGTCGAGTTTGAATAGCATCCACGTATTCTCTGGTAGGAAACGGGAGCTCCATGTGTGGCAAGCATACTCCGAAAGCAAAGTAAGATGCACATTTGCTGCAAAATAGTTTTAGACAGAATATGGGGAAAACCTATGTCTCAAAATATTTTGAGGTACTAGGAAGTCAATTTTGTGTTCTCACAAGATACTCCGACAAATGAGGAGATGAGAGTGAGATGTTGTAATCGTTCAAAGAAGAGAGATGGAAATACATCGTCAATCTATCACGTAATTTTTGTTAGATGTATATTTATATATTGTATGTTCCTATTTGTTAGAGGATTTTTATGCATATTTCCACCTATACATGTACTATATATTGTCGTCTTTGGCCCCCAGAGAAATACATGTTGCATATTCCTGACATGGTATCAGAGCTACTCCCTCCGTTCCGGTTTAAAGGACACAATTTGCAAACCATGCAATCCCAAAATACTTAGACACAAAAGTATTTAATCTTAATTACTCTTGTGTGAAAGCAATAAAATGCTTGCATGCACATGTGTGAACAAATGTGAACACTTTCCTAACTCTTTTTCTCTTTATGCATGTTCTACTCCATACTATTAAATGGACAAATCAGATGATACCTAGGGCCCAGAGAATTGCAAATTGTGTCCTTTAAACCGGGACGGAGGGAGTAGGTTAGACAGTTTTTCTACAACATCGTCACAGCCGCCATCGTCCCTGTCGTCGTCGTTTTTCCGACGTCGCCGCCGCCGGTTGCCGCTGTCTCCGGCCATCTCTCTAGCCATATGTAGATCGGATCTGCCGCCGCCCATCTGCTGGCGACGCCATCTGCAGATCGGATCTGCTGCAGGGCCGTCCGCCGAGCCCGTCTCGTCCTAGTATTCCACGCGCGGGCCACCAGACGCCGTCATCCACGCGCGGGCCACCCGACGTCGTCCTCCACGCGCGGTCCTCCACGCGCGAGCGTCCTGCTCGTCCACGCGCGGTGCTCCACACCCGACGGGATCTCCACGCACGGGCCACCCGCCGCCAACAATCTCCACGCGCGGGCCACCCCGCGCGATCTTCTCTGCCACCCGCCGCCTCCCGCCATCGATTTGCAACGACCTTCCTGCCTTAGTCCACTAGTTGGATCGCCAGATCGCCAGACTTCTCCCACCGGCCATCACCGCTGCCGGGAATCGATCCCCGGCGGCCTGAACTGGTCTCTCTCGGCCCTTAGGCACCGCCCCCTGCCCCGGTTCGCCGGAATTTCGCCGGATTTTGGCCGGCATCTGCCTGCAGCTAGGTTGACCAGATCTGTCCAAAAAAAATTGTGAGAGAGATGTCTTCTACATCGGGCTATGTTGCGATTCCTCGATGCCCGGTGATCTTCGATGGCACGAATTATCCTGATTTCGCTGCCTTTATGCGCGTTCACATGCGCGGTCTCCGTTTTTGGGGTGTGCTCTCTGGCGAGGTCTCCTGTCCGTCGTGCCCCTGCTCCTGTGGCTCCTCTTCCGTCGACGCCGATTGTTCTCGGTGTTGATGCTTCTCAGGAGGCCAAGGATGCTGCTCAGAGTGCCGATGATAGTGCTGTTGCTGCTTATGAGTTGAAGTTCAAACAGTACTCTGCTGATCTCGAGACCTATCGCCACGCTCTGACTGCCTACACTCAGTGGGTCGATGAGGATGCTCGTGCTGCTGCTGTTCTCACCTCTAGTGTTCTGCCCTAGTTTGCTGCTGAGTTCATGAGTCTCCCTACTGTTGCCACTCAGTGGGTACATCTTCGTCAGCGCTATCAGTCGTCTGGGGATGCTCTTTACCTGTTCGTGGTTCGCCACGAGCATGCTCTTCAGCAGGATGATTCCACTATTGATGAGTTCTATACTCAAAGTGCTGCTATCTGGCGTCAGCTTGATTCTCTCCATACCGCTGTTTGTGACACATGCCCGTGCTGCCAGATTGTGTGCTCGGATTTGGAGTTCCACCGCATCTATGAGTTTCTGTCTCGGCTCCGCCAGGAGTTTGAGCCCCGGCGTGCTCAGCTGAATGCTCGAGGTCGTGTTCCGCTCTCTGAGGTGTTGTCTGAGCTTCGGGCTGAGGAGCCGTCTCCAGGATGCTGGTCTTCTTGCGGTTCCATCTGTGCTTGCTACTCGTGGTCCTCCTCTGTCGTCTGCTCCCTCGACTCAGCCGCGGTCCTCTGTGCCGCCGCCGATACTACCCACCTCCGTGTCGTGGTCGAGTCAGCGCCAGATCTCAGTCGTAGTCGGCACCAGCTCGTGGTCAGGGTCGCCGTGGTTCTCTTCATCACTGCTCATACTGTAACAGGGATGGCCACACTTGGGCCACCAGTTATACACGGGATCCCAGTTTACGTCAGGAGCATCAGGCTCGTGGGCAGTCGGCTCCTTCCGGATCTTCGCGGTCTGCTTCCTGATCTTCGCGATCTTCTTCGATAGGCACTGCTGGTTCTGTGACTGATTCTTCAGGCACTGCGCGAACACCACCTTCTATACAGTCAGGTACATCCCCGTGGTATCTGGATTCTGGAGCATCCTTTCATATGACCTCTGAGTCTTCTTTTCTGTACACTCTTCGTTCTCTCCATTCTCATGTCCATGTTTTCACGGCTGATGGTACCTCTCTTCTTGTTTCTAGTCGGGGCACCCTTTCTACTTCTTCTTTTTCTGTTTCTGATATTTCTCATGTTCCTCGTCTTAAGATGAATCTGTTTCTCTAGCTACCATCGACTGGTTGCGTCATTCTTGATGTCGATTCTTGTGTTGTCCAGACCGTCACATGTGCCCTGGTTGAGCCGCCTCGCATCGTGACTCTTCAGAACTTTGGGAGTTAGACTGGCTTCGTATTCCTTCCGCTGCCACTTCATCTGCCAGTTCTTCTCCGGTCATCGCCTCTGCTACCAGCTCCTTTCAGCAGTGGCATCATCGTCTTGGTCACCTTTGTGACTCTCGCCCGTCGTCATTAGTTCATCGTGGTCTTCTAGGGTCTATCTCAGGAGATGGGTCTTTACATTGTCAGGGATGTAGGTTGGCCAAACAGATTCAGCTTCCCTATCCTACTAGCGCGTTTGTATCTCAACGACCTTTTGATTTAGTTCATTCCGATGTTTGGGGTCCGGCTCCTTTCGCTTCGAAAGGGGGCCATCGCTACTATATTTTATCCATCGATGATTTTTCTCGGTACACTTGGTTGTATTTTATGCGCTCTCGCGGTGAAGTGCTCTGCATATATCAGCATTTTGCGGCCATGGTTCGTAATCAATATTCTACACCCATTCGTGTGTTTCGTGCTGATTCTGATGGTGAGTACATCTCTCAGATGTTGCGAGGTGTTCTTGCTGAGCAAGGCACCCTTGCTCAGTTCTCTTGTCCTGGCGCACATGCCCAGAATGTCGTTGCTGGGCGTAAGCATCGCCATCTTCTTGAGACCACTCGTGCCATGATGATTGCTTATTCCCTTCCTCCGCATTTCTGGGTTGAGGCTGTCGCTACATCGACTTACCTCATCAATATTCAGCCCTCTGCCGATTTGCAGGATGGTATTCCTCTTGAGCGTCTATCTGGACAGTCTCCAGACTACTCCATGCTTCGCTTGTTTGGTTGTGTTTGCTATGTTCTCCTTGCTCCTTGCGAACACACCAAACTGACCGCTCAGTCTATTGAGTGTGTCTTCCTTGGATAGAGTGATGAGCATAAGGGCTATCGTTGTTGGGACCCCTTGGTCGGACATGTATCTCGTGATGTTACTTTTGATGAGACGCGTCCTTTCTATCCTCGTCCCACCGCTGGTACCTACCCGGTGAAATATATCTCTTTTCTTCTTTTTCCTGACACACCTCCTTCTACTCCTATTGTGTCTTCTTCAGGATCCCCTCCCCCTGATGTCTCTTCTTCGACACCGTCCTCCTCTGCTCCGTCTAGTTCTCCTTGTTCTTCGGAGTCTTCCTCTGCTATTCCTTCTTCTTCATCGTCGTCTCTTGAGTCGTCTTCCTCTGATGATGAGCTTCCCTCTATTCGTCCTGTTCGTCAGCGCCATGCCCCCAACCGTTACTCTCCTAGTCAGTATGGTCTTTTTGTTGCCTCCGAGCCGACTTCTTATCGGGATGCTGAGCATCATCCTGAATGGTAGTTGTCCATGGCTGAGGAGATTGCTGCGCTTGAGCGCACTGGCACCTGGGATCTTGTTTCTCCCCCTCCCGGTGTTCGTCCTATCATGTGTAAGTGGGTCTATAAGATTAAGACCCGCTCTGATGGATCTCCTGAGCGCTATAAAGCGCGTCTTGTGGCTCGTGGTTTTCAGCAGGAGCATGGTCGTGACTATGATGAAACATTTGCTCCTGTGGCTCATATGACCACTGTGCGTACTCTTCTTGTTGTTGCTTTTGTTCGTCACTGGTCTATGTCCCAGCTTGATGTTGTAACGCCTTTCTCAATGGTGAGTTGAGTGAGGAGGTTTATATGCAGACCTCCTCGGGTATTACATTCCCGTGGATGGTTTGTCGTCTTCGACGTTCTCTTTATGGCCTCAAACAGGCCCTCATGTCCGTTTGAGCGATTTGCTTCAGTGACCGCCGCTGGTTTCTCCCCTAGTGCTCATGATACAGCGATGTTTGTTCACACTTATCCTTGTGGACGCACTCTTCTTCTTCTCTATGTTGATGATATGATCATTACTGGTGGTGATTCTGAGTATATCGCCTTTGTTAAGGCTCGTCTTCGTGATCAGTTTCTTATGACTGATCTGAAGGGTTTCGCAGCATAGTAAATCAAAAAAATTCTACGGATGCGAACGGGAAGGCCAAGATCTAATCTAGGAGATGCAATCAACGAGAGGGATAAATGAGATCTTCATACCCTTGAAGAAATCGCACAACGGAACATTCAACAGAACGTGGTTGATGTAGTCGTACTAGCCTTCTCCTCCTTGCGATCTGATCCGATCCAACGCCGCAAGTGGCGATGCCTCCGAGAGATGCACACGTACGGCACCGCGACGTCTCCTCCTTCCTCGGTCCAGCAAGTGGGGTGGAGAGATAGATTGGATCTACAGCACGACGACGTGGTGCAAAGGTGGAGAGTTTCTCCGGCAGGCTTCGCCACGTGATGGGAGAGAGAGAGAGAGGAGGCAGGTGGCGGCTAGGGTTCAAGGAGGGGTGGGAGGAGGGTGCGCCCCTGCCCTCTTTATATAGAGGGCTGGTCGGCCCCCTTGTCCCCTCGTCCAAGCCCTAGGGCGGCGGCTCCAAGGGTGGAGTGGGGGGCAAGTCTTCCCCCCCTTCTAGAAGGTCCCCTAGGATTTCCCTAGGGTTTTGGCCGGCTGGGCCTTTGGGGCCTTGTTCCCCTGGCCCAATGCGGCCAGGGCAGTCCCTCGTAGGCCCACGCCCCCCTCCGACAAGTGGGGCCACGTTGGTCCCACTCCGGAAGCTTCTAGAACCTTCCGGTACAATACCAAACATTTTGAAACAATTCCGAAATCTAAAAACTGCTTTCCTTTATATGAATCTTATTCTTTGGACCAATCCGGAACCTCTCGTGATGTCCTGGATCTCATCCGAGACTCCGAACAAAAACTCATAAACCAATTATACATTCTATCCTAGCATCGAGGCACGTTAAGTGTGTGACCCTACGGGTTCGAGAATATGCAGACATGATCTTCTATCAATAATCAACAGGAGGATCTGGAAACCCATATTGAGTCCCACATATTCATCGATGATCATATCGGATGAACCACGATGCCGGGATTCAATTAATCCCATATATATTCCCTTCGTCACGCGATATTTTACTTGCCCGAGATTTGATTGTTGGTATCGGCATACCTAGTTCAATCTCATTCACAGCAAGTACTTTACTCGTTCCGTAATCCAATATCACTTTGTGATTAACTCCTTAACCACGTGCTTGCAAGCGGTGTTGATATCGATTACCGAGTGGGCCCGGAGTATATCTCTCCGACTTGGGAGGGACAAATCCCATCTCGATACATACAACCCAACAAGTACTTTCCGATCACCTGAGAGACTCCTTTATGATCACCCTCTCATAGGATGACGTTTGATGACCTCAAATCTTTCTTTCGATACCAGGGAGCTGCATTACCTCATGGTCTAAGGAATACAATATTTGACATAAGAAAAAGCTTCGCAAAGATGAACACGATGACACGATCAAATTGCTCTGCTTGATTTGGGTCTGTCCATCATATCATTCTCCCAATGATATGATATCATTATTAATCGACAACTCATGTCTATGGTTAGGAAACCTTAACCATCATTAATCAATGAGCTAGTCCATAGAGGCGTACTAGGGACACGGTGTTGTTCATAAACCACACAAGTATCAAAGTTTCCGTTTAATACAATTCTAGCATGGAATATAAACTTTATCATGAACAAGAATTATAACAATAACATCTTTATTATTGCCTCTAGGGCATAATTCCAATAGTCTCCCACTTGCACTAGAGTCAATAATCTAGTTTACATCTGGCAACAATCTAACACCCATGGCATTAAGGTGTTGATCATGTTTTGTTCGTGGAAGAGGTTTAGTCAACGGATCTGCGACATTCAGATCCGTATGTACTTTGCTAATCTTCATATCTCCATCTGTTATATAATCTCGAATTATATGAAATCGGCGGTTGATGTGCTTGGTCTTTGGATGATATCTTGGTTCCTTAGCCAGTGCTATGGCGCCAGTGTTGTCGCACAATATCTCTAGTGGGTCCAAGGCACTTGGAACCACACTAAGCTCAGTGATGAAGTTCCTGATCCAAACTCCTTCACTTGACGCTTCTGCAGCCATGTATTCGATTCTCCGTAGATCCCGATCACGCTTTGCTTGCTTTCTCCACTCACTCCTCCATTCAAAATATAAACGTATCTGTCGAGATTTAGAATCATCCGGTCGGTGTCGAAACTAGCCGACGTAACCTTTACGACGATTGCTCATCAGCTCCAAAGACCAAGAACATTTCTTTAGTCCTATTTAAATACTTTAGGATGTTCTTTACGGCTGTCCAGTGTTCCACTCCTGGATCACTTTGGTATCTGCTCATCAAACTAAGAGCATTGGACACATCTGGTCTAGTACACAGCATGGCATACATGATAGAACCTATGGCCGAGGCATAAGGCACTTTGCTCATGGTTTCTCTATCGCCATCAGAATGGACACTGAGCCTTGCTCAATACCTTACCTGCCAACATGGGCACTGAACCTTTCTTTGCCTTGTCCATTCTGAACCTTTTCAGAACTTTGTCAAGATATGTACTTTGGCTTAAAGCTATTAGGCGTCTTTGTCTATCTCTATAGATTTTGATGCCTAATATATAAGCATCTTCTCCTAGGTCTTTCATTTGAAAACATTTATTAAAATAACTCTTCAGATCGTTAGGCATACCAATGTCATTTCCAATAATCAATATGTCATCCACATATAGTACTAGAAATGTCACCGATCTCCCACTCACTTTCTTGTAGATACAAGCTTCATAGCAATTTGGAACAAATCCAAAGCTCTTGATCACTTGATCAAAACGAAGGTTCCAACTACGAGATGCTTGCTTCAGTCCATAAATGGAACGCTGAAGTTTGCACACCTTATCAGCATCCTTAGGATCGACAAAACCTTCGGGTTGCATCATATACAACTCTTCATCAATGTTGCCATTGAGGAACGCAGTCTTGACATCCATCTGCCATATTTCATAATCATGAAATGCAGCAATTGCTAATAAAATCCGAATAGACTTAAACATCACTACGGGAGAGAAAGTCTCATCGTCGTCAACACCTTGAACTTGTCGAAAACCTTTCGAGACAAGCCGTGCTTTATAGACAGTAACATTACCATCTACGTCCGTTTTCCTTTTGAAAATCTATTTGCACTCAACGGCCTTTCGGTCGCTAGGAGGGTCCACCAAAGTCCATACTTGGTTTTCGCTCATGGATCCCAATTCGGATTTCATGGCCTCTAGTCATTTCTCAGAGTCTGGGCTCATCATTGCTTCCTCATAGTTCGCAGGTTCACTGTTGTCTACTAACAAGACAGTTAAGACAAGGTTACCGTACCACTCAGGAGGGGCACGTGACCTTGTCGACTGACGCTCAAGAGTAGTAGCATCGTCCGAAGCTTCATGATCCTCGTCATTAGCTTCCTCTATTGTTGGTGCATACGGCACTGGAACAATTTCAGGTGCTGCGCTACTCTCCAACTCAAGAGAAGGTTCAATAACCTCGTCTAGATCTACTTTCCTCCCACTCACTTCTTTCGAGAGAAACTCCTTCTCAAGAAAGGATCCGTTCTTTGCGACAAACACTTTGCCTTTGGATCTGTGGTAGAAGGTATACCCAATCGTTTCCTTAGGGTATCCTATGAAGACGCATTTCTCCGCTTTGGGTTCAAACTTGTCCGGCATCAACTTCTTGACATAAGCTTCGCATCCCGAAACTTTAAGAAACGACAGCTTAGGTTTAGCACCAAACCACAGTTCATACGGTGTCGTCTCAACGGATTTAGATGGTGCCCTGTTTAAAGTGAATGCAGCGGTTTCTAATGCATAACCCCAAAATGATAAAGACAAATCTATAAGAGACATCATCGATCGCACCATATCTAATAGAGTTCGATTCCGGCGTTCGGACACACCATTGCGCTGTGGTGTTCCGGGTGGCGTGAGTTGCGAAACGATTCCGCTTGCTTTAAGATGCGTGAGAAAATCATAACTCAAATATTCACCTCCATGATCGGATCATAGAAATTTAATTTTCCTGTTACGATGGTTTTCCACTTCGTTCTGAAATTCTTTGAACTTTTCAAACGTTTCAGATTTATGTTTCATTAAATAGATATACCCATATCTACTTAAGTCATCGGTAAAAGTGAGAAAATAGCGATATCCACCGCGCGTCGAAACACTCATTGGTCCGCATACATCGGTATGTATGATTTCCAATAAGTCCGTTGCTCGCCATTATTCCGAGAACGGGGTTTTGATCATCTTGCCCATGAGGCACGGCTCGCGTGTCAAATGATTAAAAATCAAGAGACAAAAGTCCATCGAATGGAGTTTCTTCATGCTTTTACACCAATATGACCTAGACGGTGCCACAAATAAGTTGAATTATCACAATCTACTTTGCATCTCTTAGCCTCAATGTTATGGATGTGTGTTTCATTGCTATCGAGATGGAAGAAATAAACCATTCATAGGTGCATGACCATAAAAGATGTTACTCATATAAATAGAACAACCATTATTCTCCGATTTAAATGAATAACCGTCTTGCAATAAACACGATCCAGATATGATGTTCATGCTCAACGCAGCACATAATAACATTTATTAAGGTTTAAAACTAATCCGAAGGTAAAACTAAGGAGAGCGTCAAGACCATCATATCAACTCTTGATCCGTTGCCGGTAGCATCGTCACCTCATCCATCACTAGTCGCCGTCTATTCCGTAGCTCTGTTTGAGTTACAAATATTAGCAACGAACCAAGTATCAAATACCTGTGCACTACAACGAGCTAGTAAGGTAAGCATCAATAACATGTATATAAAATATACCTTTGATGGTGCCACCTTCTTGTTCGCTAAGTACTTGAGACGATTCGCTAAAGTGACCCTTGTCCTTGCAATAGAAGCACTCGATGTCCGCTTAGGTCCGACTTGAGCTTCTTCTCAGGGCAACGCTTGCCGCTGCCTTTCTTGAAGGACTTCTTTGCACCCTTACCTTTCTTAAAGCTAGGGGCCTTGTTGACCATCAACACATGATTATCTTTCTTGATGTCCACCTCCGCAGCTTTTAGCTTAGCGAAGAGCTCAGTGATCATATAAGTGGAACCAATCTGATTATGAGTGTAAGGTTCCCAACCTTTAATAAGGTAGAGATCCCTGTGTTTACAATGCTAGTCCCTGGATCAATAGCTAGCATCCACAGTTAAGATGTAATATCAAGAAACAAAGGTCATAATACAACTTTATAACCAGGAATAAAATAATTCATTACATCTTACATAGTTCATTTGGCTATCTCATTACAATGCAGCAGAATACCATATAGCATGGAGTCCTTCATCTTCAAAGTGCCACAGGCAATCATGTTGGTTGTAGACTTGTAATCCTATTCAATACACTTCACTAACAATCAAACAAACCTGCAACATAATAAGTTGCAGCCACAAGGGTCAATACATTTGAATTGTATTGGCAAATTTAACTGCTATGTAGAATTTAGAGGATCCTATCATTACATGCATATTTGGCTAAGTAGGGTTTAGGCTCATTTGCAGAAAGCAATATAGTTTTATCCTATGTTTTCAAAATAGTTTTGATCTTTTGTCAAATCTTTCTAAACTTCTTGGAAAACTCCAAGTGCTTCTAATCCCTTGTTGACACCATCAAGTTTTACTTTGAGAAATTGGAATGTCGAGATCTTTCATAGCTTCAGGACTTAGTTGCTCAGAGTTGTCCATAACCGGGGACACGGCTAAGTACTTAGAATTTGATCTTCTGCAGAAGTTGTCCACATGACACAATATCATCTTGACGCCACCAGTGGCCGCTGGATAAGTACTCACCAAAATGGAGTACCGGCAGAATCGAGAATGTGACAAAGTCTTTCCATAGGAGTCCTCCCAGTACACAATGCTAGCTTGTCTACCAGGCACCAATGTATGGATATATTTCCATACACAATTCTAGTTAACCTGAAGATGCCAATGCATGGGTCTTCCACTATGTAGTTGACTAAGCCAGAGCCCATTTAGCATGTGGTACGTACTAAGCCAGCATTTGAGAAACATGTTCAATCTCTAAGTCCCTGGGTGGTTTTCTTCTAGTGCACATCCAAAAAGATAGCCATATAAACATGGTTCCCTTTGTTGCCACCTTGTCCAAAACTTGAGTATCCTTATTCCACCCAGGTGGTTCATTGAGTACTTGTTTTATTATATAAAACATATATTTTTCCAACACTTCATATAATCATATCATGTATCCCATTCCAAATATATAGCAGGGCTAAGCATACTACAACTACAATGTTTCCACTAAGGAAGATATAAGGATATCCTAATAGGATATAGCATAGCATAGAAATGTAGTAGTCCTATCATGCATGTTACAAAAATCCACTAAGTGTAATGAAAAGAGTAGGACATGGATGATAGTGTCACTTGCCTTTTAGTAGAGAATGTTGGTTCACTTCTTGATCTTGCAAATATCACACTCTTCTAACTTCACTACAATACAATCAAGCAAAACACATTTTCAAACCAACATTCAAACGATTTATCACACATAAAATAATAAAACCAAGGCAATGCATGCAAGCATGCAAAAGATAGTTTTATTTAGAAAATTGGTTCCTATTAGTCTCTAATCATTTTAAATTTCAAAGTGGTCATTTACTAAAGTAGTAAAACCATTTGCAAAAGGTTTCATCTCATAAACCAAACATTATGCTAAGGTGATATTTATGTTGTTGAAAATATCTTTTAGCAAAGCAATGACTTTATATAGTTCATCAAATATGTTCTTAAATCTCAAAAATTGGTGTTTAGGGTCAGAAGGTTTGAATCAAATCATTTCCCAAAGGTTTTACTCAAAATTCATTTCTAAACCATAAACAATATTTTTATTTGACTAGAAATGTACTAATTCTAATATTTATTCCTTAACTTCACAAAATACAATTTTAAATCTATAAGTTGGTTCCTAAGGTCAGTAGGTTCAAAACAATCCAATTTGCAAAGATTTCACCTTAAAAATATATCTAGAATTTTTTTATTCAAATTATGCCTACACATGTTTCTGCAAATTCAACCAATTTTCCAGAAGCAAAACATTAAACAAAGTACATGGTTGGGTAGGATTTGTCTTGCTGATTCCATTGATATAAAATTTGCAAAATTTTGACGTGTAGAATTAAAGTTATGAATTCTACAAGTTTGCAATTCTAATAGACCAAATTTCTATTTTAAATCCTGAGTCTGTCCACGTGGCTCATTCCTATTGGTCGGTACCGCTTCGTGCGGATCAGATTCTGTGATTCGTTGGATCTAAATAAGATTGTGCGACACTGATCAACTCGTACCCCTTGGTCTAGATCTAATCTCAGCCACACGATCGAGATCCAACGGGCACAGTGCGTTGGACCAAGGACTGGCGGCGCTAGCGGTGACTGGCGACGGCGCACGCTCGGGCGGTGGCTTCACGACAACTACAGGAAGCAAGGGAAGGAGGGGAAGGGTTTACCAGAATCACCGTGCTTCACTGATGCTTGACGTGTTCAAGAGGAGGCAAGGGGCGCACGGGGACGATCACAATTGCTCGCCGGAGTTGCTCTGCGGGTTCCTCAGTCGGTCGTGACGGGCGAGGTTACAGGTCATGCCGAGGCAAACAGAGCATATGGTTAGACGCGGGCGAGCGTGGGGAGTACAGGAGCATCATCGGGAGGGTTCGGGGTGGTCTGACCAGGGAAGCTCGCCGGAAGAACGGCAGACGACGGTGGCGCTCAGGTGATGACGAAGCCGAGGCTACGGTGCTCGCGCGGGCTAACTAGCGACACTGGGAGATGCGCCAGGAGGTGGGGATAAAATCTGCGTGCAGTGGTAGGCGAGGGGTGGCCGCGGTTCGCCGGAATTGGCCGGTGAAGGTCGTCGGGTTAGTGGCGGTGTGGGGACAAATTGGAGCAGCCTAGGGGCAGTGGGGAGGCGATGTTTGGGGGAAAGAGAGAGGAGGGCGAGGCGCTTTAACGAGCGTGGTCACTGTCTATTTTAATCCAGCCATCAACGCGTATTGATCGCCGCAATCAATGGCAGGAACGACGAGGTGGAGATGGTCGCGGTGAAGACGACGATAAGGTGGCCAGTGGGGTCCAACAGTCAGCGAGAGAGGGCTGGGGGTCCACTTGTTCATGGTGTGTTTTCAAAGGAAAAGCAGTTCACTTGGGGAGAGCTGGTGGGCTGCATTGGCTTCTTGGGCTGGCCAGATGGTCTACTTCGTTTCTTTTTTTTTATACTGATTGCTTTTTCTTTTTATATTTAGAATTTCTGTTTTGATTTTATTTCAAACAATTCAAACTCCAATTCAATTCAAACCACCACCAAACTTTGTGTTGATTTTAATTCTGTTTAACAACATATTCCAAAGTCCAAAATAAAATAATACTTTAAGTCTTTTAGGATCTATTAATAATTAAATAAATATACCTTAGTCTTTAATTCAAATAGGATTTAATTTATTTAAAAACTCTATTTGAAATCTAAATAATACCAAAACCTTTTCAGTAGGTTTCATTTGAAAATATAAAACACTTGGAATTTTTATTTAAAATACTTTAACAAGTTTTAGTGTTTATTTAAAAAAATGGGAAAAGCCTTTACTTAAATAAAATTGGATATTAATAAATCCTCATTGTTTTATTTAAATAAACATTTACTATTTTTATCAAACAAAATATTTTATTTCAAAAGCTTGGCCAAGATTTAATTTGGCTCTATAAAATAATCCTTATTTATAATTCTACCTTTTCTTTGGAAAACCAAATCTTTTTATTAAAAGATCCAAAAATAGTGATTCCAACTTTTATAACTTTATTGATTATTTGTTTATCTTTTAAATCCCTTTAGGATTTTATTTGATCAAAATAGGTTTTGATTTTTCCATTTGGAATCAAAAAGTTTCTTCTCACCCTAAATTTCAACAATTGTTTAATTTTGTTTATTTATTTTTCACATTTCAAAATTTGGAAAATTTTGGGATGTGACAATGAGTAACTACAAAACCTTTGTAGCAAGGAGGGAGTGATTGCAGAACTCTATCAATCTTGAGCTCTTCTGGAATCTTGTAGTCCAGTTGCTCAAGACGTTGAGTGTAGCCCGACATCTTAATGGCGTGCTCACTAACGGAATCCCTTCCTCCATCTTGCAGTTAAAGAATTTCTCAGAGATCTTATATCTCTCAGAACGGGCCTGAGCCTGAAACATGGTTTTCAGTTCCTCAGGAATCTCAAAGGGCCCGGCGAACTCCTCCAAACAATTTTGAAGGTCTGATTCCACAGCAAACAACATGGTGCTCTTAATCACACCATAATCATCTTTGCGCGACTGATAAACAGCTTTTTCATCAGCCGGTGCATCTATAGCAGGGGCATCACCTAGCGCTTTCTCAAGGACATAGTCCTTCTGTCCGCCAGCGAGAATGATTCTCAGATTGCGGAACCAGTTGGTGAAGTTAGACCCATTGTTCTTAAGCTTTTCTTTCTCAGCAAAAATGTTGAAGTTGAAGTTGGACTTAGCCATTTGATCTATAAAATTTGCAAGTACAATTTAGACTATGTTCATGATAACTAGTTCAACTTAATCAAATTACTTGATTAACTCCCACTAAATTCAACATCCCTCAAGTTGTTTAGTGAACATGATCCAAATTCACCACACCTAATCTGATCTTCACGAGAAGAGATGTGGTTTCAATGGTGGACAACAAAGTGTCGATCATATCATTCATATGACTCATGCTTAACCTTTTGGTTCGTGTGTTTTGAGGCCATGTCTGTACATGCTAGGCTCGTCAAGTCAAACCCAAGTATTTACACGTGTGCAAAACTGGCTTGCACCCGTTGTATGTGAACATAGAGTTTATAGCACCCGATCATCACGGGATGCTTGAACACGACGAACTTTCGCAACGGTGCATACATGGGGAGAACACAATTTTATCTTGATCTTTAAGTGAGGAATATCTTATAATGCTACCGTCGCGATCTAAGCATAATAAGATACATAAAAGGATAAACATCACATGCATATAATTTTATGTGACATGGTATAGCCAATCTCCGCGCAATGATCTCCATCTTGTGCATGCCAGCATGATCTCCATCACTCCACCATGATTTCCTCCACCACGAATAGCAACTACAACTATTGCTAACTACTTAGCGATAAAGTAAAGCTATTACATGGCGTATAAGAAGTTGACACACAGGTCATACACAATTATAAAGACACCCATATGGCTCCTGACGGTTGTGTACTCATCGACATGCAAGTCGTGAAATATTACAAAACATGATCATTGCATACAACATACACATCATATCTTGGGCCATACCATATCACAGAAACACTCCCTGCGAAAACAAGTTAGACGCCTCTACTTTGTTGTTGCATGTTTTACGTGGCTTATGCGAGTAACAAGCTAAGAATGATTCTTACCTATGGAAAGCCACAACGGTGATATTATGGTTGCCAACATCCGGTGTAAATCCCATGACAACTATAGTGAGAGAAACTGGCATTCACCAGCCGCATGTGTGGAACAAGCCACACGTCAAGTGCGGAGCCGGTCTCGCGAACGAGGTCGCGTAAAGTTGGCCTGGACCGCTTCGATCTCACTATCCCGCGTCATAAGAAGTACACAAAAAGACGATTCCAACAGAAAACATCAACGCCCGCAACAAGAATGTTGCGTTCTACTCGTGAAACACATCTACGCATAGATCTAGCTCTGATACCACTGAAGGGTTTTGCAGCATAGTAAATCAAAAAAATTCTACGGATGCGAACGGGAAGGCCAAGATCTAATCTAGGAGATGCAATCAACGAGAGGGATAAATGGTATCTTCATACCCTTGAAGAAATCGCACAGGGGAACGTTCAACAGAACATGGTTGATGTAGTCGTACTAGCCTTCTCCTCCTCGCGATCCGATCCGATCCAACGCCGCAAGTGGCGACGCCTCCGAGAGATGCACACGTACGGCACCGTGACTTCTCCTCCTTCCTCGGTCCAGCAAGTGGGGTGGAGAGATAGATTGGATCTACAGCACGATGGCGTGGTGCAAAGGTGGAGAGTTTCATGCAGGCTTCGCCACGTGCATCGGGAGAGAGAGAGAGGGAGGCGGGGTGAGGCTAGGGTTCAAGAAGGGTGGGAGGAGGGTGCGCCCTGCACTCTTTATATAGAGGGCTGGCGGCCCCTTGCCTCCCTCCAAACCCTAGGGCGGCCCCAAGGGAGTGGGGCAAGTCTTCCCTTCTAGAAGGTCCCTAGGGTTTTGGCCGGCTGGCCTATGGGGCCTTGTTCCCTGGCCCAATGCGCTGGGAACTCCCTCAGAGGCCCACGCCCCCTCCGACAAGTGGGGCCACGTTGGTCCCACTGGAAGCTTCTAGAACCTTCCGACAATACCGAACATTCAAACAATTCAAATCCAAAACTGCTTTCCTTTATATGAATATTATTCTTCGGAACCTCTCGTGATGTCCTGGATCTCATCTGAGACTCCGAACAAAAACTCATAAACCAATTATCCATTCTATCCTAGCGTCGAGGCACGTTAAGTGTGTGACCCTACAGGTTCGAGAATATGCAGACATGATCTTCTATCAATAATCAACAGCGGGATCTGGAAACCCATATTTACTCCCACATATTCATCGATGATCATATCGGATGAACCATGATGCCGGGATTCAATTAATCCCACATATATATTCCCTTCGTCATGTGATATTTTACTTGCCCAAGATTTGATCGTTGGTATCGGCATACCTAGTTCAATCTCGTTCACAGCAAGTACTTTACTCGTTCCGTAATCCGATATCACTTTGTGATTAACTCCTTAACCACGTGCTTGCAAGCGGTGTTGATATCGACCGAGGGCCCAAGTATATCTCTCCGACTTGGGAGGGACAAATCCCATCTCGATACATACAACCCAACAAGTACTTTCCGATCACCTGAGAGACACCTTTATGATCACCCTCTCATAGGATGACGTTTGATGACCTCAAAGCTTTCTTCCGATACCAGGGAGCTGCATTATCTCATGGTCTAAGGAATACAATATTTGACATAAGAAAAAGCTTCGCAAAGATGAACACGATGACACGATCTAATTGCTCTGCTTGATTTGGGTATGTCCATCATATCATTCTCTCAATGATATGATCTCATTATTAATCGATAACTCATGTCTATGGTTAGGAAACCTTAACCATCATTAATCAATGAGCTAGTCCATAGAGGCGTACTAGGGACACGGTGTTGTTCATAAACCACACAAGTATCAAAGTTCCCGTTTAATACAATTCTAGCATGGAATATAAACTTTATCATGAACAAGAATTATAACAATAACATCTTTATTATTGCCTCTAGGGCATAATTCCAACATGATCTTGGTCCTCTTCGATACTTTCTTGGGATTGAGGTTTCCTCCACTTCTGATGGCTTTTACATCTCCCAGGAAAAGTATATTCAGGATCTTCTTGCTTGTGCTGCTCTTGAGGATGAGCGCACTATTGAGACCCCTATGGAGCTTAATGTTAAGCTTCAACCTACTGATGGTGATCATCTTCCTGATCCGACGCGTTGTCGTCATCTTGTTGGGAGTCTTGTTTATCTTGCTGTCACTCGTCCTGACATCTCTTATCCTGTTCATATTCTGAGTCAGTTTGTTTATGCTCCTACCACTGTTCACTATAGTCATCTTTTCCGTGTTCTTCGTTATCTTCGTGGTATGATCACTCATCGCCTTTTGTTTCCTCATTCCAGCTCCCTCCAGCTCCAGTGCTATTCGAACGCTATGTGGGCGAGTGATCCTTCGGATTGTTGTTCACTTTCTGCTTACTGTGTGTTTCTTGGTGGTTAGCTCATTGCTCGGAAGACGAAGAAACAGACAGCGGTTTCCCGTTCGAGTGTTGAGGCTGAGTTGCGTGATATGGCCTTGTTGACTGTTGAGGTGACCTGGTTACGGTGGTTACTTGTGGATTTGGGGGTCTCTATTACCACACCCACTCTGGTTTTGTCTGACAGTACATGTGCTATTAGTGTTGCACGTGATCCGGTCAAGCATGAGCTTATCAAGCATATTGGTGTTGATGCTTTCTATACACGTGCTCAGTGCGAGCTCGGGTTGTTGCTCAAAGTATGTGCCTTCAGATTCTGATTGGCGAATTTCTTTACTGATGCATGCTGAGACATACATTCTTTCTCTCCAAACTCAGTATTGTGGAACCACCATGAGTTTGAGGGGGGTGTTAGATGTATATTTGTATATTGTATGTCCCCACTTGTTAGGGGGTTTTTCTGCATATTTCCACCTGTACATGTACTATATATTGTGGCCTTTGGCCCCTAGAGGAATACATGTTGCATATTCCTGACAATTTTCAGCTCTATGAGAAAACCATATGTTGTAATAATGTAATAGAATTGGTGAAGAATGTTTTTTCGGAAATTGTTTTCCTTTAAGTGAGTGCCTAGATCTCAGACGCCTGAAAACTTATAGATTGTAACTCGTTAAAATCTCAGTTACAATCTAGTTGCAACTCATGTGTAATTCTCACGTTACACGAATTATGAGACAAATCTAATGGCAAGAGAGGTGACTAAAAGTTCTCAGACGCATGAAAACTAGCAAATCCATTTAAGAAACTCCTCTCGAAAGAAGAAACAAAGCAGCAAAATAGAGTGACAAGCCGGACGTCTGAATATGATAATTGAGAAAAAAAAATCTTAACTGTTGTTCCTGGACAGCGATTGTGTGACAAATGGATCCATCCAATGGATCTCGAAAAAATATCATCCCCATCTCTTTCGCACGTGAACGAAAATAATAGCTTCTGGTCGTTGTCAACGACATGTGATGATGTGGACACATGCCTTTACATGCCATATCGTACGTGTCAGGTTCCACGTGAATGGCTCCATCACAGAGATCCTTGTTGTCATTTTGGACATCGAGACGATCACTGAAATATAAGGTTGAGCATTTTTGTATTCCTATATTTATGAAACCTTACGAATTATTTGTTGTGGTAGTACTTTTCTAGATAAATTCTACACATGGTTGAGAGGAATTCTATAGACTAAACTCGCCAAGATAAGATGCTTCCAAGGAAGCATCTATTCCCATATCTTTCGCACGTGAAAGATATAGTAGCAAGTAGTCTTTGTCAAAGACATGTGCCGACGTGCACATAGTCACATAGTACGCCTCTTGTATGCCCATCTCAGAGTAACAAAACATGAAAATATGAAATATTAGAGCATACTACTCTTCATGTTCTAAAACATAAGGCATATTCTGAATGTCCAACATTATATTTGGACCGTCAGTTTCTCTTGTAGTAATTGACAATTATAGTTATAAAAAAAATGATGAGAAAATATTTCCTTTATATGAATGCAATGTTACATTGTGCGCAAAATAAGGACGCATTTGAACAATCTGAACCAATTCTACATTTTCCATGTGGCTACTACTCGATTACTGAGATTCTCGCATAATTCACTACTCCCTTTGTTTTATAATATAAGATGTTTTAGTTTTATAAAAAAGTGTATCTAGATCCCCTTTTAGCGTGTAGATTCAGAGTGAACCTACACACTAAAAGGGGTCTAGACACACTCCTTTCAAAAACTAAAGCATCTTATATTTTAAAACGAAGAGAGTACAAGTTTAAAAAAACAGTACGCTGTTTGAAAGTAGCTTGATGTATACATTTTTTGAATGTTCAAAATAAAAGGCTCCGATGAGGCCGGGAGTCAAATCGACGCACTCTAACACTTTAGTAAAGGAGAAGAGTGGACTGAGGCATAGTCCAGTGGTTGGGGTGGCTGATACACCCCCGTCCGCTCAGGTTTAAGGCCTAGTTTGGGAGCTCTACTTTTTGTAAACCATGGTATTCTAAAACTGAAGTATTTCTGTGTATAGCTAACAAATACTTCAGTTTCATCATACTTTAGTATTTCTCAGTTTTGATAAAAAATCAATAGCGTTTGGAAAGTGCAGTTTTATTGTTTGTATCTGGTTGTAGTACTGCTGATACTACAATACGTACTGATGACGTGTGACTGTGTGAGATTGCATACAACAGGCATGATACATTGATATACTAGCGAAACAATGGGCTTCTTGGAGCCGCTCATGGCATCGTGCAGTTGCTGTTGTTTCATGTCTTTCTCGGATAGTGCTAGGAAGTGCTGCTGCCATCAGGTGCCGGAGCGTTAGCGTTCGGGCCGCCGCCGGCCGGCCGGCCGGCCGTGAGCTCAGCCGTGAAAACACATCTGCCAATACATAGAGGTGGAGCCAAAGAAATAGATTATAGAAACACATCTACGAATATCAGGCCTGTAAAAACACATCTACAAATCGCAGGCTGGATTCGTGCATGAATCTAAAAAATGGGGACATCAGGCTGTGCAGGATCGCCAAAACTGGTCAACGATGTGCGCTCGTGTGGAATCGGAGATCTCGGTATGAATACCATTGGAATCAAATCAGGCTACCGGAAGAAAAAGCAGATTCTAACCACTGGAATCGAATCAGACTAGAACAAACCTTCTATTCTAGATGGTGAGCCTGCTATCTTCTTGCTTGATGAAGAGGACATGGCTCCGGTGATGCCGTAGGTGAAGATGACTGCTGGAAGAGACATGCGTATCTTGAGGAGGCGACGCTAGTGTTTCTCCGTTTTAGAAAAAAAGAGGTCGGAGCTGAAGTTTTAAATACGGGCAAAAAAACTGAAGTTTTGTTGATACTTCGGTTTGCAAAACCACATTATTTCTTGGACCCAAACGCTTTAAAGTTTTCAATACTATAGTATTTTTAGAAACCAAAGTATCCTTAGAATACTTCAAAAAAACTGTGCTCCCAAACAGAGCCTAAGTATCTTTGCGATTTTTTTTAAAATAATACATTTTTTTATTATTTTTAAAAGTATTATACGATTTTTCTAATTTACAAATCTAGCACTTTATCGGTCTGGGCCTAGCCGAATGGAACACTCGGTCTGACCTTGACCGATTCAACTTCATTCGGCGACGAACAGGCCAACTGCATGTAGCCGCGGGGCCCTCGCTGGCCAAATGCTCCATTCGGAAACCGAATTGGTCATGGCCTGACCGAGTGCATGTGATCTATTCGTATTTCAATCGTCGTGACCCATTGGAGTAATCGGTTTGCTCCTAGCTGATTGCATGTTGGCAGCCCGTTACCTGCGCATTCAGTGTGGTCCAAGCCGATTGAGCATGGTCGGCTTGGCCCAGACCGACAATGTGCTAAATATCGAAATTTTAAATTTTGTGCAATACTTTTCGAATTAATTTTAAAAAATGTATTATTAAAAATAAATTCACCGTATCCTTTTGGGTTTCTTCTCTTAAAGTGATTCATCCTTTTTCTTTTTCTTTTTAGTAAAGGAGAAGAGGAAAAAATCTTTCTGACAACCACAATGGGAAAACAAAATATGCCCGACAAGATTGTAGTCCAAACACAGTGTTTTCTGTTGGCCCTGTTGGCCTTAGATACTGGTGGTACCACACCTGACAACAAAAATCAGACATCATTAGCATACACCAATTGCCGTTTCTGAATAGCATCCAAGTATTCCCTGGTAGGGAATGAAAACTCCATCTGTGGCGAGTATCCTCTGAAAGCAAAGTGAGATGCCTATGCTCTCCAAAATAGTTCTATGGCAGAATAATAGGGAAAATCGTTTTCTTTCAAACATTGGGTGGTGGGAAATAAAACAATTGTTCCTGAAAGGTACTCTGATAGAGAATCAGAAGGCAACAAGAGGTTACTTTTGTACTACGTCGCAAGTCGCAACAACAAAATATCAATGTGGCCCACCTGGATCATTTTGGAACAATATCAGCATTGCCTCGGCATGTAAAAATGGCTGGAAAATAGCCATGGAATCTTGTTATCAATGAAGTCTAAGGTTTGAGTTGCTGAAAAAGAAAAACTCTGGGGCTTAAGCTTCATCTTCCAGCCTGAAGATAAAAGTGTGAATAGTTGCCTGGCTTTGACACTTTGTGCAAAGAGCATGGCAAACTCGGCTGAGAAAGGCCATATGGTCTGTGCAGTCTAAACAACAAACACAACTCTGAACTTCAAAAACAAAGAACCATCAGATAATCGGAAACGAAGTTAGTTCTGCTAGTTGAACAGCTGCTACTCTGTCAGCGGTTAGCAATCAGGAGCAAAGTTAGAGGTAGCTATGAAATCATGTCCTTTAAACTAGGACAGAGACAGTGATTATACACTCAGCGACTGCAAGCCCAAACAAATCGAAAGACACGGATTCACAATATAAACAGCTAATAAACAGTTAAGACAGAAGTTGTTGCACCCCTGCCTTCTGGTCAGCTGTTAGATTGGTGGGGAACTTGATCAGAAACTTGATCCTTAGGTTCCCTTTCTTAGACGGCTCCCTTGTGATGGGCATCCCTTCGCCCGGGACAACCTCTTCGTAGGTGGGATTGATGACAGACTTCACGGGGACAGTTAAACTTCGCCCATCCAGAGTTGTCAATTGGACTGCACAGCCGGTCAAAGCATCCACTAGGGATATTTTATGCGTGTAAACAAGGTCGTTCCCATCTCTCTTGAATTTTGGGTGTGCCCGTTCTTCTATTATGAACACCAGGTCTGATGGTATGACGTTACGGGTCTCGTTGCCTTTCTCAGGAAAGGTGATCTTTGTGCCCTTCTTCCATCCGGGTTTGATATCAATTGTCAGGATCTCCTCCACACTCATAGGTTTGCTGCAAAAAGAAACATGGAAATATTTTCTCAGTAAGGCATGGAAATAATCTGATTGCTTTTTCCTGAAAATTCGAAGCTTCAGTAGTAGTTAAAGTTCCAAACTACTTTAGGACATCACAAGTCATAACATGTTGACATAAAAATGAGCCTTATCCATGCAGCATGTCATAACAACTTGATTAAATCTCTTATACATGAAAACGCAAATACTATTTGAGAAAATCAGTCAATCACATAAGCAAATGGATATCTGATAGGTGAAGCTATACAGCAATATCTTAACAAAGGCAAACAAGCCGCATCTGTGTAATTTGCCAAATTCTCTGGTTTTCTGAAACGCCATTTTATTTGCTTAGTTTCTTTTTATAAACTGATACACTATCACTCACTCTATGGCCACATTGACTAACCAGAGAAGAGGTTCAAACATGTATGTACAAATGCAGGAACTACTAAACACAATTGCTAGATATCATCATGATAACAAAATATGCTATCTACCTGTGTATATATACTAATTTGAATGCATTGCTACCCTAACTCCTTGAGACCAATGTTTTAGGATATCATGGCTCAATCAATTGCAGGTATGTGGAGACCAAATTGTCATACTTATGGTCATGTGGGCACCGAAAAATCCACCCAATACTTCAGGATGTTCATAAATATAATTTATCCCAAACATCTGACCTGATAGGTTAATTTCGAAATGATTGATATACCATATTCAAGCTCAAAGAATCGACCTGCATTGCACACTTGTACCGAACTTTATTACACTACATACTGCACTAGAGATCTATACGAGTTCAAAATTTAAAAACAACTGTCGGCCTCGAATGATCTTTCACTAGTAGTAGCACAGTTAACTAACTATGCACGTCTTCGAACACTTTATCCTTTTTGTAGATCCTGGGCTTATGACCAAAGTTGGGACCATAGAAAATTATTGAAGGTGTCCTTATCTTGCATTCAGCTTATGTGGATCTACAAATTGAAGTTGCAAACTGATTTTGGATGATCTATGAACACAATAACTGTGGAAACAATAAGCATGACCTATGAACACAATAACTGTACATCATCAAACAGTCTCACATCTTGGATGGTCAAATATACAGGAAGGCGTCGTACTTATGCATCCAACGTAAGCTGTGCATCGTACTTATGCATCCAACTGAAACTGTGCATCCGTGTATCCTCTGCCTCACAACTGGCCGATCCCAATCTAACGCCTCGCGTCCGAGACATGCAGATTTTGCAATTAGACACCAGCAACCTCCCTGCTTAGCTCTGCTAATCATCCGACACACGAGTGCACGTTCCCAAATCTCTAGTAGTCTCCGGTCTGCCATCGTCTCCTCCGATCCCTTCTGTAGATCGCCAAACAGCGGCCATTAACGGCGACGACCACTGCGCCAGCAGCAAAGATCGGGTGTGTGCGGACGCGTTGGACCATCCCGGAGACGATCTTGCGAAGATCTACGTCGATTGCGCTCTGGAGGCGGAGGCCTGCGACGAGCCCAGAGAGCCGCGGGGCATGAGGCAATCACTTCCTGGAGGTGGGGAGGCCAGAAACCTTCCCACCGAATTCTTTCGCCGTGATATGATGGCAACAACAACCACATTCTGAGTTTTTTATGCTGTTCTGATTAGTAACAGAGCTCATGTTCGAACCGCCATGATCACCCTATTATCTGTGGGCTGACATTTTTGTTTTTCGTTTTCTTTCTCTGTATTTTCCGTTCGTATAGTTGCTGCTCCTTGGAATTTTCTGAATGCTCCTTTGTACACTGCATTGCTAAAAGAATATTCCTAGGCGCTTGCTTTGGCTACTGGTTGAAACAAGCAAAAATCAATCATAACTGATGGTGCTATAGTACCAACTTACATTGAAGGACATTCACCAATGTTAGAGAAGTGAAACATGGGCGCTCCTGCAGCAAGGCATGTCTAGAGTTTATCACTAATGCTTGCCAGCCCGCAAAAAATAGCCGGCTTTCCTAGGTTGCTGCTCGCCGGCCGCAGACAACGTCCAAAATCACCATTGAGGCTGGCATAGCTGCCCATGCTTGCTGCTCGCACGCCAGCGCGCAGCGTCCTTCAGGGGATCACAGGAGATCATCTGGATTGGGGCCCATCGTGCTATGGAATAAGGGCAACAGGGAGGTAATATGATGGCCGTTGTCTTGGGATCGACAGAAGGGTAGGGGAAGATGAGAGCAGACAGGTACTGGTAGAGATTTGAGGGATTTAGACGAGGGGTTTGGGATGATTAGAAGAGCTAAGCAGGAAGGTTGCGTGCGTCTAATTGCAAAATTTTCACGTCTTGGATGTTAGGCGTTGGCCAGTTGTGAGGCTGCGGATAAACAGATGAACAGCCTAAGCCGGATGCACAAGATATGACGCCTATACAGGAATGGCGACTGATCATGTGATTGATCTTTAGGTGTGATGATTGTATTAATACCTTCTTCATTGGTGAACAAACAAATTAGTTGAGTAATTACATGAAGGAACGCCGAAAATAAAATAGGAAAGGGTTGTGCTTCGGTACAGCCCCCTAAATATTTTTAGAAAGGATATACTCGTCCTTCGGTAAAAGTTAAGATTAATTAATTAGATGGTTAATCCTTAAAGCTACACCTAGTTTTTTTTCAAATCGATTAGATGTACCCATGGTTTGATTAGTCACATTAAAAGAGCTTGACTCAGGACGATGTTAGCCACAACTCTTCATTCTTCTTTCACGGACAGCAAACCAAAATAAAGCTGGAGTTACCTACCAATAGCGCACAGCTACAGGTGTCAAATACCGGTCAGACTATGCAAACGTCCTGGAGCGATTCAATCTATATAGCCAATCAGCAAACAAAACCACGCACAGAACCATAACTTATGTTGCTATTTTTAGGATCTTGTTAGTTAGGCTTTGGATATTGTATTTCTTACTCTTCCGATCAGATGCAAAACAATAAGCCTGTGCAGAAATTGAAACAGGCCAAACCTGTCAGCTATACTCTAGTTCATTTTTCTTCACAAATGAAATCCAAACTTTAGATTTAGTACAAAATTTTGAACTAGCCCAAACCGGCCAAACCAGTTAAACCGGGTTTGCATAGGCTTACAAAACAGACTGAACCACCTAACTAAGAACGTTGCCAGATAAATCCTCCCGACACCAAATGCAGCCCCGCCGCCACATGCCATAGCCGCGCAGCTGCTGCAGTGGATTGATCTTGCCGAGTCGTGAGTCCAGACTTGGTCTGGACAGATTGTTCAAATAATATAGACTAGATTTTCACAATGTGGAAAAGACTGGTTTACCCTTTTTAATGAAAGGGTGGGTTCTAATCGCTACCGTTCATCTGCGTCAAAAGTTGTAAACTTTTTAAAAGAGGGTGTACCGAATCATCACACCCAAAAAGGAAGATGACATCAGGGTAACAGACATGCCAGTAACTGCTACTCCCTCCAATCCATAATAGGAGCGACACTTATTATGGATCGGAGGGAGTACTATCTGTACCAATGCTAATTGGCTTATTAGACTACATGATTTGTACCGATTGAGGAGGACTGCTACAAAAACTGGAAGTTCGTCAAAGTAGAATTCAGATTTACTTGAAGGTATCATATTGCTAGAAGACAGAGACACGTCACAACAACTGGGAACCACACCGAAGAGCTATGGTTTAGGGCCTTCCGGAATCTAGGTTGTTGTCAGAGTACAAATATATCGCTTCACTATTAGTAAGTAGGAGGTAATACTGAGAAGCTGCATTAAGCAGAAGTCATGAATCGAAACACACTAAGTTTCATGTATGGTTTAATGAATTGTCAGGTTAAGTGGGGAGTGTTTAGCCCATAATCCTCTCTAGCTCCTCACTGTTTCCCACCCTTATATCCCATGACCCGTCAAGTAATTGCAAAATTGTTCACCGCAATGGAAGAAAATAAAAATTGCAGTGACCTTTCTAGTTCAGGGAGTGATAGACCGAGAACTAGACAACAAAGGCACACTCTTTCCTCTAGTCAAAAGAAGCTCACTAAATGGCGTGCAGAACTTAAAATATCTACACTAAGAGGCAACAGCTGGTTACTGGAGTTGAAGTTGCTACAGATTCTTACTAGTACTCAGATTGATTCATCAAGATCACCACAATGCCGATGTTTTTAAAGCTAATCTACAAACAGATCTTATATAAGTATTTAGTAGAGAACATGAGAGAAGGAAGGTGTCTCACCCGGCGGGATCGAGGACGTCCCTGGAGATCTTCATCTTCTTGGTGGCGCCCTTGTGCAGGTCTTCCAGGCTGCAGGCCAGCTGCCGCTCGATCGCCGCCGCCTTCCTCATCGACCCCCCGGACGCCTCCCCTGACCCGGGGGAAAATCCGGCGGCGGCGGCGGCGTAGGAAGCGGTGGAGCCTACCCCTGGGACACTCTGGGGAGTGGCGGGGCCGCTGGGGGGCGGCCGGAAGTAGGAGCCCCCGAACATCTCCTTGAAGATCTCATCGGGGCTCCTCGGGTTGAAGCGGAAGCTGGGGCCGCTGCCGCCGTGCGCGTGCGCGTGGGCGGGTTGCGCGGCGGAGGGGGAAGGAGGGGCCACGCCCGCCTTGAGCCCCTCCTCGCCGTACTGGTCGTAGACGGCGCGCTTGTCGGGGTCGCTGAGGACCTGCGAGGAGAAGAGAGACCGTGAGGAGGTGACAGATTCGGTGGTTCTTGGAGGAGGCCGTGGTAATGGAGGGAGGGAGGGAGGGAGGGAGGGAGGGACGTACGTCGTAGGCGGCGGAGACCTGCTTGAAGAGGGGGTCGGCCTGCGGGGAGGAGTTCTTGTCCGGGTGGTACTTCATGACGAGGCGGCGGTAGGCCTTCTTGAGCTCGTCGTCGGTGGCGCCGCGGCCGACGCCGAGCACCTTGTAGTAGTCCGCCTCCATGGATGGCGACGGCTGCTGCGGCAGGTGGTTCCGGCGCCCAACTTGGGTGGGATTGGCTTTGGCTGGTTCTGGGCGACACGGAGGGGAGGGGCGAGGGTTTTGCTCCTACTCTGACTCTTTTTCTTTATTCTTTTCTTTTTACCAATGACGTACGTAATAATTTTCTTTTGAGACGAGCTGACATTTAATTCTTGTTGTAAACTTGGGTACGAATGCTTTTAGCATCTGTGACATGCGTGTAGTTTTGTTCCATATACTCCCTCCATCCCGGTATAAATATTCTCTCGGCCCTAGGTGTCATCTAATTAGTTCATTTAATAGCATGAAGTAGAACATGCATGAGGAGAAAAAAAGTTAGGAAAGCGTTCACATTTGTTCACACATGTGCATGCAAGCAGTTTATTCTTTTCACACTAGAGTAATTATAGAGATTAAATGCTTTTGTGTCTAAGTATTTTGGGATTGCATGATTTGCAAATTGTGTCCTTTAAACCGGGATAGAGGGAGTAAGAATATTTCAGCATGCAGTAATTTCTAACCGAGTGAAATAGTCGTGTCCAAAATTAGGGTTAAGGCGGAGAATTCAATATGTACTTCGTAGGATATACTCCCTCAATTCTAAAATATAAGGCGCATAAGTTAGAGTCAACATCTTCTAACCTTGACTAGGTTTATTTAAAAAATACGAATGTCTCCAATATCAATATCGAATGGATATATTGAGAAACTATATTTTATAATGAATCTATTAATATCATTTGATATGGTGGATTTTTATATTTTTACAAATAAATCTGGTCAAACTTAGAATATGTTAATTTTTGACTAAAACTTAGACGCCTTACATTTGGAACGGAGGAAGTATTTATTTTCTTAGTTGTAACAAGTTTTTCACTAGTATGAGTTTACTTGTAGAGGATACTATAGAACATGATGTACCTCTATTGCCACTTGGTTTAATTTTCTTCTATCTACCCACAATTGTGGACTGTTGACCATGACTTGATTTAACAAAGCTATCAATTGTTTGACTTCAGGTAGTCTCGTGAAAGCAATGTTAGAAATTGACGGACGACTTTCATGTGCATTAATAAGCAATCCTCATGCTCATTAAGCTTTTTTCTTTTCTTGTTTTTCCCTTGAGCTCATGCCATCACTTTCTCTCCAATAATTTCATCTTCCCGGGTAGAAGAGGAGATAACGAGTTGACTCTTCTTTTCTTTTTCTTTTTACCAATGACGTAATAATTTGTTTTTGCCACGAGCTGACATTTAATTCTTGCTGTATAAACTTGGGTATGAATGCTTTTAGCATCTGACATGCGTGCAGTTTGTTCCATAAGAATACCTCAGCGTACAGTAATTTTTTGTGACTATTCTCTCTTTTTTTTAGATCGCAACTGTTCTCTTTATGGAGCGAAATAGTCGTATCCAGAATAAGGGTTAAGGCAGAGAATTCAATATGTACTCTGTAGAATATATTTAGTTTCTTAGTTATAACAAGTTTTTCAATAGTATGAGGTTACTTGTAGAGGTTTCTATAGAACATGATGTAACTCTATGCACGGATGGAAACGAGGCCTCTAACACCGGTTCTGGAACCGTTGTTGGGGGTTTGGTGTTAGAGTCCCCCTTTAACAGCGGATCTTACACGAACCGGTGTTAAAGTGTGGCACACGTGGGGCTGTCGCGGCGCTCACGAACCGGTGTTAAAGGTTCTCTGCCGCGGCAGGAAAAAGACATAAATCTGTGTCGCGGCAGAAAAACGGCATAAATCTCTGTCGCCGCCCCGTTCTGGGCGTATTTCTGCGGCGCGTTGGGGACGGGGAGGGGGAATCGATCGGGAGCGGTATAAACATACATCGTTGTCGGTACATACGAGTACATGAATAATTAAGCAACTATTATTATACACAAATATCGTCATTGTGTGGTATTCTCCGTAAACGTTGAAGCATCAAGTACAAGACAAACACGTTCAAGCATATATACAACGTTTATTTTTTTTGGATAACTAAAGAGTTCTCCGCCAGGCGTGACGACTTCATCAAGTATGAACCCCGCCAATTCCTCTTGAATGGTTCGTATGCGGTCAAACGGTAGGAGTTGGTCCCGCATCCGTTCGATCTAAATATATATATGAAGAATGGGGTCAATATATATATATAAATAAAACTCAACACAATTGATGGTAATAAAATAATGTTGTATACTTTGTTTACTTACTCTAAGTTGTTCTAGTGCGGCTTGGCCCGCCGCACATATCGTGTAGCGAATAAACTCGCAAACATAGTATCCATATAAGTTATTGCCGGGTCTCTGATGCGCGTACTTTACGAGAATAGAGAGTTCAATCAAAATAATAATTAATAAAGCATGATATAATGGAATTGGAAGCAGAATCAAAGAGATACGTAGACCTAGCAAGCTAGTATTACTTACATTTTGGACTACAAATTTTAGTTCTTCTGACCATTCACCCACGGTCCTGCCCGTGAACCTTTTCCAAACCCTGTCCGGCAAAGAAAATGGATAAAGGAATAATTAATTACTTGTTGTCATAAAAGTTGCCGATCTAATGCGATAATATGATTGAAATTATCTCTGGAGCATCTATTTAAAGTCTGCCCATAGCTCTTGGTCTTTTCGTAATGAGTCCATGACAAGGACTTTTTATGAGTCAGGTTGAATAACTAGCACAATAAAGTGGAATCTGCGCAAGCATAACTCATCATCAGTTACACTTAACATCGAGTAAGCCGAAACAGAATGTGTACAAGAGAGGGTAACAGTACTTACGAGAAGTTGTAAGGCAATAGTATTTCGCTTTTGTTTTGTTGTCTCAGTAAAGACTTTAGCAAGAAATCTTCTGTTTGTCCGGATATGTGTTGTACCGCTTGTTCATGAACTCTATTTGGGTCAACGAACCCAATGTCAAAAGGGTCTCCTTTCATGCATTCCATAACCTTTTTTCTGCATAATAGTATATACATATATGGTGAGCATATAAATATACATGCAATTAATGAATTGAATAAGATGAGATAGAAATTACAGAAATAGTACTTACACACAATAAAGGCTGATGGCAGCTTTGTCGAGTTCCTTCTGATTGAATAGAAAATGCAAGTCTTGAATGTTGAAGGCAATCTCGTCGTCTCCGTATAAGAAAATCTGATCTCTTATATGTGCCGTGATCCATTCTTTCTTTCTCGTCTTGCAGAAATCAAGGTATCACTTGTGTAATCCTCGCATCTTTGTTGGTAGATTCTTGAGCTCCTCTTTCTTGACGAGATTTTTCCCATACTCCCATATTTACAGGAAGAGCGCTCCGTGTGTCGAACACTTGGAGCGGGGCACATGATTGGTTTTCCTGCTCTCCGAGCATGGGAACTATTTTCTCGGGTGCCGCACGACTGCTACTTTCAGTCTCCCTCCGCCTTTCACCCTCCATCAAAATCCGGCGCTCGTAGTCCGGCACAAGTGGGGTTTCAAGTTTGAAAAGATTATTGTAAAACTTCTCCACCACCGCCGGATCTAGTTTCTCCTTTGGCTCGGCCCGTCTAGGTGCAAATAATTTCTTGACCTCTTCTTCTGAGATCCTATTGGTATCCTCGTCGTTGTGATTCCACGGTAAAACCGGTAATGGCTTGGCGGAAGGCTGTGGGACGTAGTTTCTTGAACTCTTTGGCGTACGGTTTACTGCGGATTTCTTTGTGGCAGTGCTAGTGATGCTCTTCATGGCAGTGCTCTTCCGCTTACGCTGAGGAGATGGCTAAAGCGCCGGAGATGGATGACGCGCAGGAGATGGCTGGCGCGCCGAAGATGGCTGACGTGTAGGAGATGGCTGGCGCGCCGGAGATGGCTGAAGCGTCGGAGACGATAGGGAAGTATTCTGATGACTTGGAGACGGCTGAGGTGGCTCAGACTGCTGACGCTGCGGAGATGGCGGGTGTGCCAGTGGCCTCCAATTTGGAAGCATGATGTGTTCCTTCTTCCAAAGAATGGTTGTTTTCACTAAAAATTTGAGTTGAGTTTCCCCTTCACCTGTAGCATGGTCAAGCTGTGCTTCCTCATATTCCTTTACAACCTCATCCACCCCGACAATAACATAGCCATCCGAAATCGGTCGGCAGCGGTAAGTTCCACAAGCTACAGGAGGTAAGGCATAGCCGATCGCCACCTTAATGGATAAACCAATTAATCTCACATGCAGCTTACCGTGTTCGCTCTCCGTGATCTCGTCCATGGGGTATCGACGACCCGCCATTTCAAGCATGGGCTACACGTTCTCCGTGGAAGCCACGCTGCTTTTCCGCGCAGAGTCTAGGATGCCGGCAGCTTCCAATGCAGGCTCTTCGTGCCGCTGAGATGGGTAGGTAGCTTGCTGGCTCTTTTGTGCATTCACTTGCGCCTGCAGCACCACAAGTGCATGTTCTATCTGTGTCATCCGCTTCACGCTCTTTTCTTTTCGCCGCCATCTGTAAGAGTCGCCCCACTCGGCAAACCCATCCTTCCATGTCATACCCCCTGTGCCTCGTGCAAGTCCAGGGTGTTCTTTTTTACCGATGACGCGTGTGAGCTGGTCATTCTCTCTGTCGGGATGGAATGTCCTGGCGGCTGTTTCCTCGTATGCCGTGATGAGTTCAGTGACGGGTTTGGCAAAGAGGGTTGAGAAGGTACACAATCCCGTTTCTGGGTCCAACCTTGCCCCGATTCCGTAGAACCAAGTCTTTGCACGTAGGTCCCACTCATGTGTCTGGGGTTTGATCCCTCTATCGCGCAGGGCCTTCTCAGCTTCCTCCCACTTAGGCCTTTGAGATATGTAGCCACCTGACCCCTTCCTCTGGTGATATTCCTTCTTCTGGGCATTTAGCTTATTGGTTTCTGTCCTCTTTGTAGCTATAGCACCTTCCTTGTATGCCACAAATTCGGGCCAGTGAGGTCTTATCTTTGCATAATATGCGTCTTCGAAATCTGGAGTCTCGCGAGCTTTGAAAAATTTGTTCAATTTTGTCTTCCAGTTGCGGAAAGCGCCAACCATCTTCTTTAGAGTCCACTCTTTGACATTTTCCTTTATAACCGGTTTATTTTCATCTTCCTCTGGCGGAAGGGTGAAATTTAACAACAGCGGATTCTAAAGCGTTTCTTTGAATCTTTCATCGACAAAGGTATCGTCGCCCATCTTTGGCTTATTCCAATATTCAATTATGATTGGGATTTGGTCCCTAACAAGAACTCCAGCCTGACATACAAATTTGTCTGCGGCCTTCTTGGACTCCATCGGCCTGCCATCAACAAGGACTGCTTCGATCGTGAACTTTGCACG
Organism: Avena longiglumis; assembly: GCA_030063025.1. Taxonomy (NCBI): domain Eukaryota; kingdom Viridiplantae; phylum Streptophyta; class Magnoliopsida; order Poales; family Poaceae; genus Avena; species Avena longiglumis. Next base: position 109,609,434 of record CP125974.1, read on the forward strand.
ATCTTTCAACCGATGGCTCGCGCCTCGCTTGCTCTTTTTTGTAGAAGAAGATTGTTGCTGGCTGGTCGATCCGGAGGGCTAAAACAAGAAGCGTTAATTAATACATGTACATATATATACAAATCAATCGGTGCAAGTCAGCAGAGGCTTAATCCATGCATATACCTCGACGGACTTTGCAATCACTAAAGTGCGTACACCGGAGTCGTCATCTTCTCCATGACTACTTGAGCTGTCATCATGTCCCTCCAAGTTCATATATTGTGAGGTGTCCTCGTGATCACGTTCTCCATTATTTCTTCCTCTTCAAGGTTTCTACTGAGTGGATCCATAGTTTTTGAAATAATAATATTATCACACAAATATCAGTAATACATCTATTGAAATGCTCGAGCAAGGATGATGATATGATAGGTTAAAAGTATTGAAATGTAACCCTAATAGATGTTTGGTCATTTCAAACCCTAATTCGGAGAAATTCGGATTCATATGAGAGGATACATCATCGCACGGTCGGGTGTGTGGGGATGCGTGCGGCTGGCGGCGCTAGGGCCAAACCTTAATATATAACACAGACGCGTCGGACCCTGGTGCTTATAGACTCTGAGGCATATGCCTAATCGTCACGCTCGTGAGGCAAAAAAAACACCATGAGGGATATATATACAATACATGTCGGCGAATGCGTTGGTTCACATGCATATATACAATACATACACAATATATACTTTATTTCACATGCATATACATATATACATATATACACAATACATAATTTATCTCACAATACAAAATACATAATTTAGTTCACAATACACAATATATACACAATACATATACCACGAGGTGGTCAATCTCCGGATGGCAGTGGCGGCAGTCAGGCGGGCGAGGCGAGACAGGTGAGGCGGCGAGGACAGGCGGCGGGCGGCGGGCGTGGCGACATGCGTGGACGCCATGTGTGAATTGCGCTACCGCACTCGCCCCTTTAACACCGGTTCCACTAACTAAAATATACTAACTAAAATACACTAACACTAACTAAAATATACTAACTAAAATTCACTACCAATAAAATACACTAACACTAAAATACACTAATAACCCTAAACTAATACTAACTAATTAACTAAATAAAATACTAACTAACTACTAATTAACACTAAACTAACCAAAAAAAGAGGAGGTGGCAGCCTCACTTATGGGCAGGCAAGGCGGGTGGTGGGTGGCAGTGCGGTGGAAGGCGCGGGAGGCGCTGGCGGCGCACAGAGCGATCGGGCGGCGCGGCATGTGGCAGGCGGCGCGGGCGGTGGCGGCGATGGCGGCGTCAGGACGGCACGAGGGCGATGGCGGCGATAAGGCGTGAAGGACGGCGGCGTGGGCGGACGACGATGGCGACGCGGCGGCGACGGCGGCGGCAGCGGCGTGAGGCGATCGGCGATGGAGCTAGCTCCCGCTTTCCTTCTGCTCGATCTGGATGGGGAAGAGAGGAAGAAGGAAGGCGTTATAACCCCTTTAACACGATTCGTGGGTCGGAACCGGTGTTAAAGGGGAATCTTTAACCGCTGCCCACCGGTTTGCAACCGGTTCGAACCGTGTTAAAGCGTGCGCTGTAATAATAATGTTCTTTAACACCGGTTCCTAGATGTTAAAGGATGGAACCGGTGTTAAAGGGGAGGCATTTATTTCGTACATTAAAGGGTTGGGGGCTTTTTTAATTCATAAAATAGGATATAATTTAGAAAATTCATATCTTTTTCATTTCAACTCAGAAAAATATGAATAATATATCATAATTTTCAGAAAAATAAGATTTATCCATTCATATAAAACATTTTATAGTTACTATAGATGAAAAGTTTCAAAATGATTAAAACACTTAATTTTAAATTTTGATTATTCAACTAAAACAAATATAAAATAGGCAAACCCTAAAACTTTGAACATAAGAAATATTAAGCATCTAAAAAGGAATCTAACCCTATTTTATTAGAGCAAATCATATTTTATTTTGTATTAACATTTTTGAATTGTTTGGATATTTAAATGCCGCATCTTATGTATACTTTGGAAGCTGACAAAACCTCGCTAAACTTTTATTGGATTTTTGATAAAAAAGCATATTGTGAACCTAAAAATGATTTTTGTAAAAAATCATGAGTATCGTATCATGTACCTGTAGTTCATATCTGACCTACTTTCTGCCGATTCGGCAGGAATTTGTCTTTTTCACCAGAATGAGATAGGTCATTTTGTGAAGGTTTTTTTGAGACATAATCAATATACCAAGTTTGATATTTTAATTATGATAGAACTGGAATTAAATTACATAATGCAACTAACAGTAAGTTACATAAAGCACGACTGAAAATTAAGATACATAAAAGAACTGAAAATTAAGATACATGGCCGCCAGATTAAGTCACAATCGACCGAACTTGTTTTGAAATGTTGGAGTGATTCAGTCATGCTCCTGCCTACACCTGTAATACTCACCACTATAGTCGTCGTACTCGCGCGGTCGTCGTCGCTGTCGTTGTCGTCGGGGTCGCCGTAATTGAACCTTAAAGGCTGGGTATGCGTGGGCTGGATTTGAGGGTAGTGCGGACGGGGGTTAGAGTCGGCGGCAGTGTCGTAGGCCGTGATGCTCTGGAGAGTCCGACCGCACCACCACAGCCGATGGCCGGCCTCACAATGGGTACTCGAACATTTTCAGATAGAAGCCCCCTAAATGCAATCGGAAGCAATTGCGTCATAATCACGTGGCAGTCATAAGACTTCAGGTTTTGGAATTTTTTCTCTGCCATATTTATTATTTTCTTTATATTGGACGAGAAGTCAGACGAGACCTTGATACTGCTCAGGCATTCAAAAAAAAATCTTCTCTGTTTTGGTAAGAACGTAGCTGGCAGGAGTTAAGTGGCATCGTTTATCCTTCTCGTTCTCAGTATGCATAGGCTCTTCAGGGTCTTTCATACGTTGCTGGTCCTGCCGTGCTTTGCAGGTTCACGCAAACATTCTTCGTCACATGCATCACGTCGATTGAAGAGCGGACCTCTAAGACTTTCCAATAGGGTAGGTCCCAAAGTATAGATTGCTTCTTCCACATGGGCGCGTGTCTGGCATCGTAAATCAGAACAGATAGACTGCCAGGACCTTTTTCAAAGATTAATTCTAGGTCCTTGACCATACCAAATACCTCCTCACCGGTACGGAGGACAGGCTTCCTCCGGGGTTCTGCCAGACGTTTGAAATGCTTGCCTTTCTTTCTTATTGCATGCAGGTTCGGAAGAAATCGACGATACCCTAGGTACACAACCTTCTTACATTTATCCAAATATACACTTTCAGTCTCATCTAAACAGTGTGTGCATGCATTGTATCCCTTGTTTGTCTGCCCTGAAATGTTACTAAGAGCAGGCCAATCATTGATGGTTACGAAAAGCAACGCTCGTAGGTCAAATGGCTCCCCTTTGTTCTCATCCCACATACGTACACCTGGTTTGGCCCACAGCTGTAAAAGTTCTTCAACTAATGGCCTTAGGTACACATCAATATCGTTATCGGGTTGCCTCAGGCCTTTGATGAGCACTGACATCATAATGAACTTCCTCTTCATGCAGAACCAAGGAGGAAGGTTATATATACATAGAGTCACAGTCCAGGTGCTGTGACTGTAGCTCTGCTCACCAAAATGATTCATGCCATCTGTACTTAGACCAAACCTTAAGTTCCTTGCGTCACGTGCGAAGTCCGGGTACTCTCGCTCGACTTTTCTCTAGTGTGACCCATCAGCGAGGTGTCTCAACATCGCGTCTTTCTTACGGTCTTCTATGTGCCATCGCAACAACTTGGCATGCTTTTTATTTCTGAAGAGACGTTTTAACCGTGGTATTATAGGAGCATACCACATAACCTTGGCAGGAACCTTCTTCCTAGGGGCCTCGCCCTCAACATCGTCATGATCGTCTCGTCTGATCTTATACCACAGTGCAATGCATACCGGGCATGCATCCAAATTCTCGTACTTCTCACCGCGGTAGAGGATGCAGTCATTAATGCAGGCATGTATCTTCTGCACGTCTAATCCTAGAGGGCAGACAACCTTTTTTGCTTGGTATGTACTGACGGGGAACTCATTATTTCTTGGAAGCAGATTCTTTATTTTTACCAACAACTTTGAAATGCGCTGTCAGTCACACCGTTCTCTGCCTTCCATTGCAGCAAATCCAGTGTGGTACCTAGCTTTTTGTGGCCATCTTCGCAAGTTGGGTACAACAATGTTTTGTGATCCTTTAACATCTGCTCCAGCTTCTCCTTCTCCTTTTCGGTTTCACATTATTCCTTTGCATCAGTAATGGCCCGACCAAGATCGTCATCAGTGGGCCCATTTGCTGCCTCTTGATCTTCATTATCTACCCCCGTTGCAGTATCATCATATTCACGATACATATTATGATAGTTTTCATCATCCTCTTCTTCTTCGTTGTCTTCCATCATAACTCCTTTTTCTCCGTGCTTGGTGCAACAATTATAGCTGGGCATGAAAACCGGATCGAAGCAGGTGGGCGTGAATGGTTCTGGTATTTGAGTAGTCTTTCTTGTTCTGACAGTGAGCACACGGACAACACATAAAACTATTATGACCACGGTTTGCATTAGCCACAACGATGAAATTTTGGAGGCCCGTAATATACTCGGAAGTGCATCGGTCACCGTACATCCATTGTCGGTTCATCTGCATTAATATATAGTATATTGTAAATTAATAGGGAGATGACCATTTATATATAGTACATCAATGACACATGAAAGGATAAAATTGCCGACCTCGACCGAGAAGGAAAGAGCAACGAGAAAACTTATTTCGAGCTCTCGGGCATTTCACCGAACATCTCTTGTGCATAAGAAAAAAAACACAAACTAGCACACCTCTCACCCTCTTGCTAGGCTCCAAAATGAGAGAGTGGAAAAATGGAAGAGAGGGGTGTGGGCTGCGGTGTGTTATATAGCCACCCCCTTAACACCGGTTCAAGCAACGAACCGGTGTTAAAGGGGGGAGGGGCTGCGCGGGCCACTGGTGCAGACCTTTAACACCGGTTCGTGGCAGGGGTGCTCCTTTTTGCTGCACGGGCCACGCAACCGGTGTTAAAGCCCATTTCCTTCCTCAACCAAAGGCATCGTTTCCACTAATGATGGCCCTTGATTTGATTTTCTTCTATCTACTTACAATTGTGGACTGTTGACCATGACTTGATTTAACAAAGCTATCAATAGGTTGACTTCAAGTTGTCTCGTGAAAGCAATGCTAGAAATTAACAGTTTTTATGTACGTTCGTAAGCAGTTACAGGATCTCCAATTATTACAGAAAGTGATAGAAGAGGAGATAACGAGTTGACATATAATTATTACAGGATCTCCGATCTATAATAAGTGTCGCTGATTTAATACGAACTTGTACTAAATCAGCAACATGTATAGATGAGAGAAAGTATAACATTTTAAGTAAACATCTCTCTTTGGCATTTTAGAGTATTTTTAGTCTTTTATTTGAGTAAGCAATCGTTGCCAAATTTACGATAATGCACTGATTTTAGAAAAAAATACATATCGACCTACAAGAGTGGAACTAAATCTAGTTTTTTTAACGGAACTAAACCTAGTGTACACTACGTACTGGCCTCAAGGTTGGCCTATGCAAAGCCAGTAAGAAAGTCGCGGTACGGGACCAAGAGGAGATATACTCTCCCAGGAGGCGGCGGCAAACCGATCTAGGGTTTCTTCCCTCCATCGGCGACACCATCGGTCAGTCCCGTCTCCGGCGGCCTTAGGTACTTGGAGGCGTGAAGGACCACAGCCACTCCCCGGCGGAAGGTCTCAGTGTTGTTGTTATCGGCGATAAGGCCTATTTGTAATTTTTATTACTTTTAAGACTCTTTGTATTGTTGTTATCGGTGGAATTTCGCAAAAAAAAGCCAGTGAGAAAGCAGAAGCGGCAGAATATCTATCCAAGGCTTCAGCCTTCAGCCCATGATGCACCATGGATAGGCCTTATATTTCAATTAAAGCCCATACTACTATACGTGCCTCACTGTCAGCCCACTCAACTGAATTACGTGCTTGCTTCATAAAAAATATTAAAATAGTTTTCTACAAAACTACAACATTCAAAGCTAGCAAGTTGCTAGTAGCAACAGATGATGCAGACTAGCTGGGAGAACAATTTTTCTTTTCATTTTAAAGTAAGGAAAAAAATAAAAAATGTTGCTACAAGAAGGCATAGTCCAACTGCCAATTCTTCGAGTGACCTGCATGTGTAGGACACAAGGAGTGAGCGCTAGAAACTACGATTGCTGCACATGACCGCAAGAACACATAGCAACTGATGTTTTTCCAGGAGCAGTAGAGCTAGACACTATGGACTCCAAAGCTGACGCTGCAAAAAGGCACTGCACTAATAGAGGAAGACACGAAGCGATGTGTGTTTCGAACATCATAATTGTAATTGCTTAGCATGTACTTCTGGGTTGGGTTTGGTTTGAGTTGTGGAGGGGATGTAGAATTCAGTTTCTACTAATTGGAAGCCGGGGGAGGGGGGGAGGGGGGGAGGGGGGGGGTGGTCCTTTCCTAAAGAACAGAAGGGAAATGATAGATATCACCCGGGTCGTTCAGCTGACCACACGAGTGTCTTGTAAAAAATGCTGCCCACGGTAACCAATTAGTAGCAAAAGCGGAATGAAAACCCAGTTTTAAGGACACGTGTTGCTTGGAGGACCCGGGGATATCTGAGAGTTATCCCGGGGGGACGCGTAGTACTCTCCAAATCAAATTGTCCGAGCGATCGAATTAAAATCCTGACCCACAGCCGAAAAGAAAAAGTACGGCAAGAAAAGTAGACAAAAGCTGCCCCAACCCAATCCTTCAAAATCCTTTTGTGTGAATGAAAAACGCCCGGACTTCGTTATAGTAGGGCCTTTTCCCTGCGCCACACCACGCCTCTTTCGGCTGAAAAGCTCCAGCTTGGCCTCGAGTCGGCCGCGCACATACGCACTGCCCTACTCACCAAACCAAACTTGCTTTGTGAAAAGGGGCATCACAAGGTACTTAAAGGGAGATTATCATACTACTGGTGTTCAAACAAAACAATGACGCCAAATGGGTCCTGTGTTCTCACATGCGCCTTGAGAATAGATAAAGCCCTTGATGCCTGAAAGGACAGGGATAATGACAGATTAGAGGTTGGTGATGGGAAAACCGAAGCTGGATAATTCGGACTAGGCCACTACCACTGTCTACTGGTAACCACTTCGTTGTTGACTGATCATAAGAGCAACTCCAACAGAAACTAGAAAAAAAACGCGTGAAAATCACTATATAGTACGCGCGGCCTAGTTCTAGCGCGAGCGCTTTGCTTCTCCTCCGGTGGAAGCGCAAAACACGGCGCGCAGAAATAGAGCCAAAATCGTCCCCAGCGAACAGCTTATGCATCAACAAGATCAAACAAAACAAAATAAATGGAACAACAAATGTCTAGTTATTATTACAACACAACCAAATAGTACATGAATAATACAACAAATATAGGAATTGTTTCACAATACAACAAATAACAAATAAAAGAAGACCCCAACGTTGTGTCTCAAACCATTTTCACCGCTTCTCGATTAGATCTTTTAAAAGATTATCATGGGTCTCGTTGTCGCGAATGACATGATATGAGGCAATGAAACACGCTACCCTATGCTCTCTCCTATGTACGGGAATCCCCATGGATCCGTCGCTCGAGGACAATCGTGGAAGGATTATTAGAACCAACATTTGTAGATTTGTGTATGAGTAGTTAGCTATAGCCTCTTTTTGGACTCGGGTGGCTCTATGTACACACAAAAGTGTGGTTTCCAGTTGCTGAATGCGCCGATTAATTGTTCAGATGCATATATCAACAAAATGGAACTAAAACGCATTGTGATACCAAAATTTAGAAGCATCCAGCACACGTAAGTGAAACTAGCTGTCTCTTTTTCTCATCAATCCCCAAGTACCATCGATAACTGTTGAAGAGAAGGATAGAACGGTTGATAAAAGGATCTACTCTTAAAGAGTTGTCGGTCTCGGTGGTCCTGTCTTATTGGTTGTGTGTAACTGTAAACTTGACCCACGTGCCACTTAGAGCATCCCCACTCGGGTTTTCCAGACGAGGCGATTTTTTTGGTCTGGATGTCGAAAATTGGTCCAGTCACATTCTCAGGACCCCGGTTTCATCCGGATTTGGACCAATTTTGGTCTGAGATTTTCAGGCCGATCCAGGGATTCTGGAAACGTCGAACAAAGCGAAAACAGATGTGGGCCAACCCTGTCGGCGAGAAAATCCCATTTCCCCACACCCACTCGCCTCCCCTGCGGCGAAGAGCTCCCCCAGTTGTCCCTGACGCCATGGCTTCGCCGGTGAAGCTCCACCACGTTGAGCCGTATCCACACCTTTAGATAGGTCCGCCGCCATCGCCGCCCCTTTCCCCTCGGCCTAGGCCATCTTTCGCCGTAGCTCGGCTTCGCTGCGAGCTCCCGCCACCTCGCCCGCCAAGTGTTCGGCGTTTTTCTGGTTCGGCCATGAACTCCGACGACGAGGAGATGTTCGCCGTGTTACTGAAGGAGGAGAACGCTGCTGCCGCTAAAGATACAGAGCACATGCAGATCCTCGCCTCCCTCGCCGAACTATATTTAATTTTATGCCGAACTATGCTTAAATTTATGCCGAACTAGGCCAAACATTGCTATGTACTCGTATTATGACGAACTATGCCAAAAATTGATCAAATTTGGGCCGAATTTAGAAAAATAAAACCACCTAAAAACTCGCTCTAGGAACACGAATGGATAAGTGGACATTCCTAGACGAAAAACTAGCTCCGTCTGATACTAATTACGTCCGGATTTTGACCTGCGAGCACCCAACTCTTAGGGCATAATTTACGGTGGCAGTGGCATACCACTGCTCCCCCTATCTTGTAAGAAAAAATTACCCAACGCAAACAGTGGTCTCACCTATTCTGTTTGGTCCCACTATCTTTCTTTTCCTCGCAACTTTACTGGTTTTGGCTGTCTCCTCTCTCTTTTTCATGCATGTCCTTCCTCACCTTTTCTCTCCATGGACCATGCTTTTAACACCAGGCAGCTAGCTCCTCTGCAGGCGACACCATAGCTCTACAAGCGACCGTCTTTTTTCCTGACACAAGTAATTACTTACATGGACCTGCGGGGCAGGTGTCCACGGTGGAGCGTTGGCCATGGCTTTAGGTACTCACGCTTCCTATAAGTTGCATCTTATAGAAATCATGACTTTAATATTCTAAGCTCACTTTTACTTAAAATTCTATTCCATATGTTACAGAATATAAGATGTTTTAGCAAGCTTAAACAACTTGATAAAACGTTTTATATATTGCATCAGAGGAAGTACAAATCTAACTGGACGCGGGATAAAAATAAAATAAAAGAACCCATGTGCTAAATTAGTATAGGAAGTTCATTCCCGGTTTGGAAGTGTCGGCGCATAAACTTCTGGGTGTGTGATGTGTCGTTTGACCATTTATCTATATATGTTTTATGTAAGTAGGATTAATATATCTTCTTTATATATGTGGCTTGTCACACATTTGATTGTGTTGATGCGTGTTCTCCGTGTGGCTTGTCACACATTTTTAATTAGGCTATCGTATACTATGACGGTTGGCTTGTAATAAACTATAGGTTAAATGCATCTATAGATGTAGAGGGCGGGGAAAATGAAAGCTTCCATTTCCTAGAAACAAAATTTGTTGGGTAGCTGGCATAAAAAGAAGGTTTCATCATCTCTCCCTATTACCTCCATAGATCCCTCTCTTGAAAACAATCGAGAATAGATGAACAACAAAATATTTGGATCTGTATATGCATGGTTAGCTAGGCTCTGTTTGGACTGAGGTGGGTTTCCAAGTTTCGAATTAAAATGCACCGTTTTTTGGATGCATGTATTGTAAAGTTTATTACAAAAATACTCCAATAGTATCACACAAATGTCAACGATATTAGTTTATTCTTGGTCTTGTCGCCCTGGATAACCGCAGAAGCATTGCAAAGAGGTGGAGAGAAGTTAAATGAAAATTCACCTTATGTGTTCTTTTATTATTTCAAAATGGTCAATTTGTCAATCAGGGCTTTTCTTCGGAAAAAAAATCACACAACCCTCTTTATATATAGTTCTTTTACTTGCTCCATTGACAAAGATATGTATTTGTCCAACACTTCACATGCATGCATGCATGCATGGTCTCGATGGCCGCATGGAGAGCATGGCAGGACGGGAGAGGTCATCCGAGCACGACCCCATGAAGGATTCGTTTCACCAACCATATGGCCCGATGCTCAAATCTTCTCCCTATATGGACAATCGTACCGTTGAGACGTCTCACCAGGGTACTAGGACCGAGCCTTGGTCAATCGTTTTCCTTTTCTTTTCTAGAGCACGTCAATCAACTTGTGTGACACTGTTCAACATGTCACTGATAAAAAAGGCGCAATAATGCTGGGATTATCTCTAGCAGCATGGAGTCTCTCTCAGAAACAGTTTTCGTCACAGCTATATAAATAAAGCCATATTGACCGAAAAGTTACAAGGTGATGGGGACTCCATATAAAATAGATCAAGGTAAACAAGAGAAAACGTTCTAGACCAACACTCGCCACCGAAGACAACGATCCGAGATCCGGGGTGAACCGGGGCTCCACGACGTCGCCCCTAAGAGGGTAACGATGCACCACGCCGTTGAGCGATGGTCAAGGATTTTCATTCAGAACCCTATCCCGGAGAAAATAGCTGCAATGGCGCTCCCAAGAGGGTAACGATACCATAGAGCATCGTCGATGTTGGTCCCAAAGCATTGAGCTTTCGCCCCCGAAAAACCTTTGTGCCGCTCCCAGTCTTCTGCTTTCGAGCGTTGTCCCCGAGTTAGGTCTCTAACACACGATCTGGAGCCGCCAAAGACGAAACGCCGCCAACACCAAAGTCTCCCAATATTCGCTCCTTGCCATCCACATGACCGAAGATAAGAACCACCACCGCAACCATGGAGCTCGCCGAAGAGTCGCCCAGGCACTCCGCCTTCCGAGGCCGCTGCCCTGGCATCGACAAACTCGAACCAAAGCTCCGACCAACGTCACATCAAATAGCCGATGAGGAGAACGGGGAGGTCGAACACGGACTTGCAGGTATCAAGCCACACGACAACCTAGAGGAGGGGATCAAGCCCAGATCAAACACCTAAATCTAGTCGGTCCTGGCCACGCAGTAGCGGTGCCAATTACACCTAGATTAGGCCTGGTTAGGCCCATATTGGGCCCTATCGGCTCCACTGCTACACTGTCATAGCCAGGTTGCCACACTGCCATCAACCTTTTCCCTGAGCTGCCCCTACCATCGTTGCCGCCGTGCAGGCCATGCCTCCATGCCCCGCTGCCATAAGACTCAGACACGCTGCCGCTACATCACGTTCCCTGATTCAGGCGTCGGAAGATACCTCAACTCCATCGCTGGGACAGCCCCACTGCCACGCCTCCTAGGGAACACGCGCCTCATGCCCCACCGGTCGAGTCTGTCCCCATCTCCAATTCGCACTATCTCCAACCGCTCCCTCCCGCGGTGAGGCTCCAGCATCAAGTAGAAGAGATCCCGCCGCCGCCGGGACCGCACGGTCTTTGCCGAGCGGCGCTTACCGATGGTGACGTGGTATGAGGGTAGGAGAAGGTGGGGGTGGCGTTATTTAGGGTTTGCGTATCCAACGCCCGCGCGGGGGCGACGTGGTACGCGTGGGGGAGGGTTCCCTCGTCTTGGATATTATCATCAAGTCAACACAAAAAACCGAGCAAAACATTTTTTTAAGATAAGATTGTACAAAATTGGTGTCAAAGAACATGTGACAAACAATCAAATATTTTTAAAATGTTATGTATGTGAAAAAATAGATTATTTTTAATAGAGTCGGTAATTTATTCTTTGATAATGAAAGGAAATAAGGTATTTGAAAACAAATAAAATTGATAATATTTAAGAATTTTATAAATAAATAAGAAAAAGGACAAATGTAATCTGACAGAAAAGGGAATCATCGAAAAAAACTTCATGCATGAATATTCCTTGCCTTTTCCATTAATGTTCCTATTTTTACCACCTTCCCTACATTCATCTATTTAAAAAATGCAGATTTCTGTTATTTTGTCATCGTTACTTTTAAAATAGATTCTTTAATTTTTTTGTTTCACCTTTTCTTGTTTATTTACTTTTTTTATTATTTGTTTCAAACTTTTCATATATTCTCTCCATCTCAGCCTATTTGGTTTCTTCATATTTAGTGATTAGACATTGACCATCAATCTATTATGTATACTAAAGCAATATAAGGATGTCTAATAAAGCCACCATGTTGAGCCACATCATCAAATTTATGTTGACATTTGGTATTAAAATTTGCTAAAGGAAATTTAAATCCCAACAAGAAGATTTTCGTCATAAATATGAGATATTACAATAAGTTAGGCCGAGGTCCAACATAATATGTGTAACATGCAAACCGTTTGGGTCCTAGAGTACTATTTATTACACTCGAGTTGGATCCAACACTTTTTGGGTCCATACCAAAAATCACATGCTCCTAACAATCTATCTTTATTAATACATTAAAAAATTACGATAGATAAAAACCTAAAACGAAAGCCAACAACAAAAAATCACAATAAAATCAAGAGCACCTTATACATTTCCCAAATTCAAATACTCTTTCCCCGCATCTTATATTCTTCAATGTCTCCAGCTAGAAAACTTTTTTGAAAGATTATGCTAACATCAAAGATTTTGGATGAACCAAGAGACAACAACATCGAAAATGGTACCCTGAGATCATTGAGCGCACATTGTCAATTGTAATCCCTTCATGAACTATTGCACCATAAAAATATTTAATCGAGAAAACAAAACAAAATGAAGGTCAACTAAAAATATTCCCAATAAGCATATATTCTAAGGCACTCGAAGTCAACCAGTCATTCGCGTATCCTATATTTTTTTATCTCTAGTGCTAAATGCGTACAAATCGCATCCCAAAGATTATACTAACCTAATATATTTTAGAAGAACCAAGAGACACCAATCTCAAAAGTGGGACCATAAGATCTTTACACATATTGTCCATGGACAAATCTCTCAGAAAGGCATGACACCAAATTGTTGTTCATTCATGAGCTAACGAGAAAACAAATACAAGGACAAAAATATGAATAGTGAAGGTGAAATATTTTGACCAGGCACATTGTCTGGATGTTATGTATTTCTGAATGGACAGAAAATAAATATGGCCTAATTTGAGAATCATTGATTATATTTCCTCCATGATATCCATAAAAGATATTAGCTTTTTATTTACAAGAATTTGAAAATTATTGTTGAGTTTATTGTTAGATGTGTCTCCTACAAATATAGTTCATTTTCTACAATGATATATCTTGGAATTTATTTTATAGTTCACCAATTTTACAAAAACTCTTTAAGTACAAATATGAAACAATATATATTTTTGTAAGGGTTCCCATGATTTGGATAGACACCTATTTGGTTAGATCTTAATGGTTTCTAATCCTTTTTAGAAACAAGAGGACGTACCATTACAACCACAGAGTAAATTTAGTGACAACTTTAGTTACGTGGTAATCATATTACATGGCGCTATAGGTAAATGTGTGCGGGACAGTACAATGAGTTTATTTTAGGTTGAGGATACCAGTAGGGAGAAAGGAAACAAACAATAAAAATAATATTTCCTTTGTTCTAAACTAAGTGGCATTCAATAAAATTTGTAGTAAAATCAATGAAGTAAATGAGAAGAGTAAAATAAATGTTTATTTAGATGGCCTATGTGTTAGGTGTTAACAAGTAACAATTATTTTTCGTTTCACTTCTTATGGTTTTTTACGCTACTCTATCTGGATATCTTTACATCATCTTGCAGTTAATTTGGTGGCCCTGAATATAGTATTTAGATCAAAACATGTATACTTTTGTATCTTTATATGTAATGAAAGCTCATTTTTTTAAATTTTTAATTCCACACCTTGAGGTAATAACATATATAAACAACACACATGGTCAACGTATGGTGTCTCCTTAAAGAAATAAATACCATATCTTTTAAATACGATTAAATCCTATTTTTTAAATTGTAAAACCATAGGAGGGGTCTGTTTTTATAAATGGAACCAAATTAGTATCAAGAAGACACAAACTACACAAGGCCTCTACAATGTTGAAGATCAGATTTGTATAGTTCTAGAGTATAGAGACCAAGACAATGTTGAACCAGCACTTTTTCTTCATGGAAAATGTCGAAGATCAGATCTGTAAAGTTCAGACGGCAGCACCGGTACTTCTCCGAAAACACAGTATGCGTGGAACTGTCTGCCGTTTACGACTCTCCAGAAATCAGCGAGAAGGCCGTTGACTGGCACGAGGCGACGATCGGGGTGCCAAAACGGAAGCGAAACGCACGAGGAAAACGACCTTGCCTTGCCGTATACTACTACATACCTATTACCTATCCCTCGTCGTCATCAAACTTGCTCGCTCGGAGGAAGCAGCGGCAGCGTCCTTCCCAAGTTCCGAACAACTTCCGAGCGAGCGAACAAACCCCCGATTGACCGGCGACCGATGCGTTTGCGTGTGCGCCGCCGCAGAGCACTCATGAAAGCAGCGTGCATGGGTCCGAATTTGACCGCTGCCTGGGCCATCCATCCTCTTGGACCGGAGACCAAATAAAATGGAAGATAGCAAGCTCGCTTGATTTGTTCAAAGTTTCAAACTCCAAAGGTGTACGGTCGACGATGATGAAGAAGATTCTTCCTGAAATGGATGCTCGAGAGCTTCTGGAACGAAAGCAATGATTCTGCCGGAATCTCATCGAGAGAGGACATTATCGTGTTGGGAAATGTGGCCTTGGGAAAGCAGAGGGCTTTTGAGAATCTGGAAAATTTCTCATCGAGATCATGTACAACCACCAGCAACAACAGAATGTGCTGAGATGAGATGAGATTACGAGAACCTCACCAAATAAATAATGAACTAACTAACACGATTCCAAGAACATTGCCTCCTTCCCGGGCTAATCACAGTTTGAAACTACCGAATCGAATTAAGAAGAAAAATCTAATCCCCAATCCTTCCTGATAGCTCCATGGAGGTCATGGAGAGGCTGGAGGAGCTGTTCCTGAACCCGCTGGTGACACGGCCGCCGCCGCCGTTCCCTCCGGCGCTGCCCTCGCAGAACGCGAACGCCGTCTCGAGGTTGGCCACGATGTCGGCCATGGCGGGCCGGTCTTTCCCCTCCAGCCTGACGCAGTGCACGGCCGTGTACGCCACCAGCTCCACGGCCTCGGCCTCGTTCGGTGTCGGCTCCGGCGCGCGCCCGTCCAGCACCTTGCGGAGCTCCCCGGCCACCACGCTCGGCTGCGCGTAGTCCACCACGCTCACGGGCTCCCCGCCCTCCGCCTCCTTGAAGATGGCGCGCTTCCCGGTCAGCGTCTCCAGCATCACCACGCCGAACCCGTACACGTCGCTCTTCACCGTCAGGTGGTGCATCCCGTAGTACTCCGGGTCCATGTACCCCACCGTGCCGGCCGCCTTCATCGACAGGTGCTGAGGCTGCTGCTGCTGCACTCCGGACAACGACGAGGAGTCGTCCGACGACTCCGGCGGGCCCATCAGCGACAGCCCGAAGTCCGACACGCGCGCCGTCCAGCCGCCGTCCAGCAGGATGTTGGACGACTTGATGTCGCGGTGGATGATGGGCGGCACCGCGTACGAGTGCAGGTACTCGATGCCCCGCGACGCGTCCAGCAGGATCTTGATGCGCAGCTTCCACGACGACAGCACCGGCGACGGCGACTCGTCGCCGACGTTAGCCTTGGGGTGGAGGTGGTCGTAGAGCGCGCCGTTCTTCATGTACTCGTACACCAGAAGCCGCTCCTCGTTCTCCTCGCAGTACCCGACGAGGCCGACAAGGTGCTTGTGGTGGAGGCGGGACAGGAAGGCCAGCTCGGACCGGAACGCGCTCTCCTTCTCCTGGAACTTGCGCGCCATCGGCCCCGACGACTCGCCGCGCTTGATCGCCACCTCCCGCCCGTCGGAGAGCTTCCCGCGGTACACAGTCCCGAAGCTGCCCGCCCCGATCTTGGCCTCCGGCGCGAACCCGTCCGTCGCCGCCGCCAGCTGCGCGAAGGTGTACTCCTCCGTCTGCTCCTTGAAGGACGACGGCCCGCTGCGCTGCCGCGTCATGGCGCGGGACAGCTGCCGCCGGAACAGGAACCCGCGCGCGCGCGACCCGTTCGGCGAGCCGTAGGGGCTGGCCGCGACCGAGCCGCCGACGCTATCTGCCGCTGCGGCGTGGGCGTTGCCGGCGCCTCCTCCTGCAGCTCCAGGGAGGTTGGGCTGCACGGAGTTGTGGATCCTCTTGTGGCTGCAGAACCCGAACACGAAGCAGTAGACGATGGAGCAGAGGCCGATGAACGCGCCCACCGCGCCGACGACCGCGAACGCGATCCATCCTTTCGAGACGCCCTTCGAAGCCGCGGGTGTCGGCGACTGAGGAGGCGACGCCGGTGGGTACGGCGGCGGCGAGGTCACGCAGACCCTGTTGCAGATGCCGCTGCCGGGCGACCCCGCGACCGCGCAGAGCTCCCCGGACCCCGGGAAGACCCCGCATTCGCAGAGGGACTCGTCGGCGACGCACGTGCCGGGGAGGAGCGTTGGCAGGGGCACCTCCACGGCCGCGTTGTCGTCGGACGTCGACCAGCAGAGCACGGTGTAGTTGTAGGTGACGAGGCCGCAGGTGAGGTTGCCGCCCGCGACGAGGAACTCGAACGCCGTGTCGGGGGCCGGGTAGTAGACGGTCGGCGTGGGCCCCGAGAGGGTCCAGCAGACGGCGGTGTGGTTGGGCTTGCGCAGGCCGCAGGCGTGCGAGTCGCCGACGGCCAGGCCGTGCGGGTAGAGGTTGCTCTGGGCCAGCGCCCCCGCGCCGGACTGGCCCGAGCAGAGCACGGCGCCGGTGAGCGAGTCCACCCCGCACGCGCGGGAGGCACCGGCGGCGAGGGAGGAAACGGTGCCGTTCGCGAAGGCTGTCTGTATGGCGCTACCGCTCGGCCCCCAGCAGCGGACCTTGGAGTTGGAGGAGGAGTTGGTTTGCACGGCGCAGGTGAAGCCGTCGCCTGACGCGAGGGAGCGGAAGGCGCCCGGGACGAGGAGCGGGAACTGGCCGGAGCCCCTCCACCATCGGATCCCTTGCGCCTGCGCGTCGTAGGCGGCCACGTGGTCGTCCCCGACGGCGAGGTCCGAGAACTGCGCCGCGCCACGGTAGACCCGCCTGAGGCTCGCCGACGCGTCCGGCCCGGGCGGCCAGCAGAGGAGCACGGATTCGTTGTTGCCGGCGCTGAGGCCGCAGACGAAGGCCGCGCCGCCGGAGACGCGGGAGAAGACGAGGGACGGCGCGACGGGGGAGGCGGAGGAGGAGGCGTTGGGGGCGAGGTCGGCGCAGTATACGGTGCCGTTGTCGGCCGCGACGCCGCAGACCGTGGAGCCCCCCGCGA
The DNA here is from genome assembly GCA_030063025.1 of Avena longiglumis. NCBI lineage: Eukaryota > Viridiplantae > Streptophyta > Magnoliopsida > Poales > Poaceae > Avena > Avena longiglumis. Next base: position 109,627,090 of record CP125974.1, read on the forward strand.
CGGCGAGCGTGGAGGCGGAGGCGGCCGCGAGGAGCAGGAGGAGGAAGAGGAGCGGCGCGGCGAGGTGGAGTGTGGTGGAGGCGGAGGTCATTGGAGTGGGAGAGCGGCAGCCGTCATCCGCGGGACGGTGGATGGACGGACGGCGGCGCGCTGGCACGGAGGGCGGGAGGACGGAGTAGGAGCAGGTGTGGAGAGCTGGCGCGCGGCGTGGATTAAATTGGCGTGCGTGGAAAAGGTAAAAGGGGACGGCGGAGGAGAAAGCGAGGCGAAGAGGAAGAGTACGCGGCGGGGTAGGCCAGTCGGGGACTGGACGGGGCGCGACCGCGTCGGGGCTTGGACTGCGCCGATGCGATGCGATGCCCGGTGGCTTGGCTTGGCGCGCGCTCTTTTCTTGGCGCGGCGGCGGCGGCGGCGTGGGGGTTCCGTCCGTCTGCCCCCAGCGGCCTAGTCGCGTGTACACGTGTGACGCTGCCGTGGACCGGAGACGCGGCCCCGAGAGTCAGTCGGTCGGTCACTCTCGCTCGGCCGGCCAGGCACACAAGAACAGGGGTCGTGTCGGCAGCTGGTCTATTTTGGAAATCCTTTTTTTTCTTGTTTATACTCGTTGTACTGAGCCGTGTGCAGCAGTAATATCAAGTGTTTTTTAAAACTAACCGCGTTCCGAGGGGAATATCGGTACGGACTAAACACGGTGACAGCCTTATTTTGGCTGCGGCAAAGCTTTGGCACTGCTTCGCCAACTCTCCATCCAACGCTTCCGTCACATAGACACAAGCCAGCTAGCTAGAACCGACCCACCCAGCAAAAAAACAAGAACAAAAAAGAACTAGGTAAAGCGTACTATATGTGGTCTGTTATGATGAGCATTTGAACAAGCAATTCTCAGTCACGGCTTTTTCAATTTCGAAATCATCTTCTCGACAGCGAGGGGTCCAGCATTTGTAAATAAAAAGCTTAACCATCTCAGCCATACACGCTTTTGAATTTCAAAAAATATTTTTTTTCCAGAGCGAGGGGTTCCGCATTCGAAAAAATATCAACAATACCAGTATCTCTTTTTGCAAAATAAAATAAAATACACTGGTATCTATATAATTCTATACATCGAGAAAAAACCACCACACATAAAAGATTTAAATTTTAATTCTCTCTCAAAAAACAAAAGAAGTCACTGTAGGTTCCTCCCTCTATGCACTCTTTACAAAATTAACACTACCAAATAATTGTTAATCACCCGTTATATCTAGAAACTCTTCATGAAGTTTGCAAGATTATAATAAAAAAATAACTATTAAGTGCATACAAAAATACAACTATAATTTATATGTGATTGTAATGAAAAAGTACATTACCATTTTAAAGAATGTATATCGACAATTATATTGGCACGTCAGATGTGAAAGCTATTGGATACAAAATGCACCCCGGAACTCCAACTAAGGTTAGACCTAGAGTTTTCACCATGCAACTAGAGATTTGGTTCTTAAAGAAAAGAGCCGGGAACAAAATCACCCTGATTTGCTGTTCTGGGAATGACATAAACATGATTCACCACCAAATTAAAGATGAATACATATTTTTTTTTGCAGAAGTAATAACACATTGAGATTTACATTTACGATGACAATAGAACTAGAGTATAATTTTCTAAGAAAAACTGGAATAATCACAAACCTTCAAATTAATTCTAGAAACAATTTCAACATGATACAACTATATTGCAAGGGCCACCCTGCTAGTTTTACAAATAGGAAAAAGGTACAAAAGTAAATCTAACAGAAAAGTGAAATTTAGAAATAAAAACTACATGGATGCAAAAAACACAATATTCCTTGCATTTTCCATTAATGTTCATATTTTTGACCCGCTTCCCTACATTCATCCATTTTGGAAATATTCTACAGGTTTCAGAAATGAAAGACCTATACAAATATAATGGCATGGTGGCACGCATGAATACGTGATCGGATTTGTGTATTTACATCACAGAACAAACATCAGAATTGTGGAAGGGCTTCTAGGGAGGGGGGGGGGATATCATCTGAATCTCGGTCGTAAGAATGATAGCGGTTCTGTAGTTTATTTTTATGAAATGCGGTGTTTCTATTTTCCATGAAAGTCCTGTGGATCTAATAGGAACTCAATATTTATATATATGCTCCATGATAACTGAATATTGAGCGGGTATATATGGGCAGAGTATTGTGTCTCACAGAGATTTCCATGGATAACTAGTTCCACCGGTGGCGGTGCTAGATGCAAAATTTGTGGTCAAGTGACATCACAAGTTTGGCAAATGAAAAGTGACATCACAAATTTGGCAAAAATTAATATAATAGTCTCTAAGTGTTTAGGATATTTTGATAACTTTATATTAAACCTCTCGGATCCTAGTTGAGTTCTACTCTACCACAACCAACACCGCTCCATTAGTATCCTTACTATTGTAGTACTTCCTCGTTTCCAAATTAGAGCGCGTATTTGTTTCGGTCAAAGTCAAATTTTATAAACTTTGACTAAGTAGTTAGAAAATAGTATGAACATCTACGACATCAACTCAATGTTATTAGAATCATCATAAAGTATATTTTCATATTACATGCATTTGAAATTAGAAAAGTTAGTATATTTTTATATATAGTTGGTCAAACTTTATAAATATTGACTTTGACCAAACCTAATATGCATCTTAATTTGGGAAAGAGGAGTATGACATTTGTTACTATGAAACTGCATGCTCTAATTAATCCAACCAAAAGACCGATATGATAGATGAGACTATGCAAATACATTTATACTTCAACAATTATAATCACACTATTACCTATTTGAGATATCGACAAATGACTTTGCTACTTCGGAGTATTGAGCCGGTGCTAAGTGTCATTAAGATCCATGTAAGTACATAGAAAATAAGAAAATTTTCATTAGACTGTGAATTTTGATATAAATCTCTCTCTCTCTCTCTCTCTCTCTCTCTCTCAATAGCTACTCAGTTAGAAAATCTTAGCACTAAGAAGCATTATTGGATGTGTAGAATTGAGCTTAGCTCAACTTTCTGGGGGGATTCGATGTATAAACCTAACACCTGGGTTTAACTGACATAAATTTAGATTTCTATTTATACCTGAGAACCAGTCTCTCCTGGTACTCATGCAATTATTCTGACGATCATGCTGCTTGTTTAAACAAGTTTAAAAATTATGGTACTCAAACATAATATGTTGTGTGCGTCCCTATTGGTGTCAAGGACGGGAAGTGTAATTCTTCCCCAATTTTTAGGAAAATATCACTATACATTTCCTTTATGTCGCCGCTTTCCAGGCCGACCGGGGAAGAAACACTAAATTACTAAACCACCACCCCATTCTCCTTCCCCTCTCCCCTCATTGTCCCCAGAGGCAGACACCGAGAAACCCCATGAACTCAGTTGTTGAAGTGAATGGCGGGGTCTTGACGCCTCACGGACGTGGCGTGTCTGGAGGAGGCAGCGCCTGGACAGCTTGGAGCGGCGACACAACCTCCTATGACTGCTTTTCCTAGCGGCGTGGCGTTCGTCTGGCGGCTTCACAACACATCGATCTCAACAAGGGGCGCAGACTGATATGCTACAACATAAGGACCCCGAAGCATCAGCTCCATGTGGAGGCGCATGGTAGCGGTGGATCACATCCCGAGCCCAGGTTTGTGGCATCCCGCAAAACCACTACTAGAAAATCGCGTTGAATTTGTGCATTGCATCGTCATCATCATGCATTGTTTGCCAAAACTATGTTTGCAAAACCCGTCTTTGTTTTCTAAACGCCCATCTTATTCAAACACCGGAAGCCGGGTCGCCGGACTATTTTTGTTTTGTTGCTATCGGGTTGCAAACGGCCCGTTAAAATAAATAAAAATTTAAATTATTTTAGTAGGGGCAGTCGAACGGGCCGCATGACCCGATCGACCACCCCAGAAAATATAAATCGGTCCAAACCTGCCGCCCCATCTAAATCCTATGTCTACCCAACATCCTACCCAACCCAACCCTCCACCTCACCCTGGCCACTCTCCTTGCGCCACCTAACCCTCTCCCCTCCCCCAACCAATCAAACTCCGCCACCTAGACTAAACCCACCCCCATTCACCACACAGCTCACTCACACCCACACAGCACACCACCAGCCCCACCTGGGCAGGGCCCCACCGCCACCCTACCCTCACCCAACCCGCGCCGACCCACTCTGCCCACACTCAGCCATCCACCCTGCCGCGCGGCCCCACTCACCCCGCCTGGCCCACCCTCCTGGTTCACCCCGCTCTCTCCCCATCTTCCTCCTGCGACCGCCACCGCCTCAAGGCCCCACGCAGCCCAGCGCTCCGCCTCGCCTTCCGCCACCTCGCCGCTTCCACCTTCTTCTCGTCCGCGGGCCGCCTCAGAATCTCTCCTCCGCGGCGACCGCACCAGGCACCTCTCCCGTCGGCCCCGAGCACCGCCGCGGCTTCCGCCGCTGCCGCCAGCCGACCACGCCGCCTCAGTGCAGCTGCCCGCGCCGTCGCCTTCGCCGGCTCAGAATCGCGTTCACCGCCCCGGCCAATCGCCGCTCGTCCTCGAGCCTGCGTGTCGCCGCTTCGCAGCTGGCCGGATGCTCGTCTCGCCGCCAGATCGCCAGATCTGCAGCGTACCAAGTCCGGCCCTCGCGAGACGCCAAGCTCCTTCATGGACTCGAGGCCGAGCCTCGATCGACAAGATCTCGCGGACGCCAAACCCGACTAACCGCAAGACCGTCTTCCCGAACCCGAGGGTCCCTCGACAAGACCGTCTTATCACAAGAGCCCGATGACCTTTGTCACCAAGATCCGCGCATTGCGTGTTAGTCGACCAATAAGGAGGTGGAACCCGATGGGGCGTACCAACAAGATCTTCCCCGGATGCCACGCCGAGAACCCGGATGCGACAAGTACTTCGAGGACCAAGACCACATACAAGATCTGCGCCGACACGAACCAAGTCCGGCTTCTAACGCCAAGAACTACCCTCGATGTCCGAGAACGATCCCGTCAAGTTCGCCGAACCCTGAACCCCGAGATCTGACCCCGTCGAACCCTGGACCCTGACCCCGAACCCCGGAACCCTAACAAGATCGTCGAGACCCCTCAATGTGTGAACCCCTTTCCGCCAACCCTATTTTATAAATGAAATATAACATTGTCACATATTAAATTGTCATCTCGCATGCATATCTGTGGTTTGGGGGCCTTATGCCGATTCACCTAATAATTAAATATGGGGCCCATATGCGGGCAAATCTAGCCTTATATTGGACTCATTTAAACTTGTGTAGCGAACCGGTATCTTATCTTGCCTTGTTAAAACAACAATTAAATTGCGGGGGCTCTAAATAACTTGAACAATATAATCAATTGTCGGGACCCCGGTTCCGCTTAATTTGACCTAATTGCATCGCACCTTTGCCTTGCCATCCATCATACATGCATCATGCCGATCTTCTGCCGTGTATTAAATATTGCATCCGGTGTTTCTTCTAGTATTTTGCTTCTTCGCGGATAAGGCCGTTGAGTTGATGTGAGCTTCGCCCCGATCTTCGGTTGTACCTTCGACAATGTTCTCAGGTGAGCATCTCCCTCTTTCTACCTATCTTACTTTTATAGTCTTTATTCCCTCCTGTTGATCTATTGCTATCTGTGTTGCGATGCTCTAGTTTTTCGTACCCTTTGATATCCCCTGCAGCCATATATTGCCTTGGACACATCCTATTACCTGTTGTTTGGTAGCTAGTTGGACTTGCGTGCCGTAGTCGCTTGCTCAAGTGTTGTCGCGTGTTGTCAAATGCCACAGTTGCTAATGTATTGCCGCATGTTGATGTTGGAGATGATTCTAGTTTACTTATCGTCACTTTAATTTCTGTTTAACAACTAAAATTGAATAAGCGAGGCATCGGGTGATAGATAATATTTGGTTTCAACGCCCACTTGTGTCCCGTAAGACCCCGAGTACTTGATTCCTGTTCCTTGTTTTTGCGCTATCCACATCCGGAGGTATATGGGACCCCCGAGCCGAGCTTGATTCATTCTTATTTCTTGGGGCCACAAACTAGTTTGAGGTGTTTTTACTATCCTACTTATGCATGCTACTTTCAGATTTAAATTGTGCGAGGTCTCGCATTTCGCATCTTTTAGGATCGGACCACGATTCCGCGGTGTCGACAAGCCCAGCTTTGGGTTCCCTGCTCACAAATTGCCTAGCCAAACCTTGAGGCCGCTTGCTTACCCGCTGCGGGTTCTACTCAAAGGGTGGCCCCAAATATTTCAATCCTGTGATTGTTCAATGTGAAAGCCTCGTTGGGTTTTGTTTTGGTTTTTCCGAGGTTGGTCGAGCGTGTGTTATTGGTGCACCGCCGGTAAAACTTTCTCAAAGCCGTGTCCATGGATATGGACGACTTGGAGCACTGATCTCGATCATAGACAAGCATAACTAAAGTTTATTGTTATAAATTTGACTTATAATGACTAGTAATCAGCTTCACTATAACGGAATGGCTAATTAATACCGCCCACAATTGCTTGTTTGGTTGTCGCCATACAATTGTATCCGACTAGTAATCGCAACTACAACGGAATGGCTGAATAAAAGTACCAACAAGCAGGATTTGGGTTTATCTCATGCTATCTGTCGATTAGTAATTGATGCAACTATAACGGAATGGTTAAGTAAAAGTGCCCACTGCTTACTTTATCGTGACGATTAACTAAATCGACTAGTAATGCCGCAACGATAATCGAATAAGTAAACTGCCCACCTGTGAGTTCCTCGGTTGACTTCCTGATCGGTCTCGAGGGGAAACGCCAGATGGGTTTGTTTGGTGTTAGCTGTGTTGGATCCGGATAGGTCATTCTCACCCCTCTCGATAACCGCCATTGTATCGAGTCTCTATAGGTTGTTCAGGTGTATGCCGCCGCTTCAGTCCACCATACCTATGTAGGCGGACCGCCAATTCTAGCCTCGCTGCATCGGCCTCGATCGACGCCTTCTTTTTTCCTTTGCCTTTGTCGGCACTTTTTGTTTAAGCAGGTTTTGAGATCGACGTCGTTAGCGGTTACCTTCCCGCTTGGCCAGGTGGTTATGGACGCCATTGGTATTCTTCAGGCTCTTAGCCCCATTTGCATCTTGTCCGTAGTTGGACGACTATCGCTTTCAAGGTGATTTGGATCTTTGTATATTATATCTGTATTCTTGACTCATGGAGTCGTTATATATATATCTGCTCGTGGGTTCCATCGAGACTTGTGTAATGTTATTACTTCGTTTTCCACCCGCACGAAAGTGCCTGGTGGGCACCTTTGAATCGTTTCTATGCGGGTTTTGGCGAATTTTGCTCAAACTTGCATAGGTCCGATTCTGAGGGTGTTACAAGGTTCGTCGCAAGAGGCGCATCGCGGACGAAGCTTTCTCTCGTGTTGCGACAACCATCGCTTGTGAGGTGGCTTCGGGTTGATCATTATGTTTTGTTTCTGTTGGAATTTTTGTCTAAAATAGGCCCAGCCTATTTATTATATGCCAATAAATTCCTGAAATCCTAGAGGCCCATTTGGCCCATTCATGTAAAGCAAGAGCTGGGACAAATGTTTAGTCCCACATTGCTAGTTGAGTGAAAGTTGGACCAGCTTATAAGGTGAGCTCTCCTACCACTTGGTAAAAGGATGAGAAGGAGAAGGAGAGAGTTCCACACGCGCGCTCCTCCTCCTCGCACGTCACGCCATGCCACGCCACGCGCGCGTCGCGGGAATCTCGCCGAGCCGAGCTTTATTTTGCCACACATGAATGGTATATGAACAGATGTATAGAAGCTGAAACGTTTGCTTTGAGTGGAATTTTAATACGAATTGAGTGGAGGCTATCCGGTGGGCTGCCTCCTGTTCGCTTCATCTTCCGTCCATTCGTTTCATCTTCTGCGCAGTCTGTCTACCTCCCTCTATGCCTATAAGAGAGAGAGGTCGCGCCTCTCGCCATAATCGCCACACATCCTTTGCGCCCGTTCGAGAGCATTGCGCTACCTAGATCTTCCCATCCGCCTTTGCGGCACCGCGATGGGATAGTAGGCCTCCGAGACCCCGCTGCTTCGAGTCCTGTACGGGAGAATGGCGATAAGGTTTTTGGGGAGCGCTATCAGCGCGACTACTGGCTTCGTCACGGACTCCCTCACAGATAGCGACTGCGGCGACGTCTTCCCCGATATCAGTACCCTCTTCCTCGACGAGATGGCCAACGACGGTTCCAACGATGGCGGTTCTTCTTCTGCTTCTGCCGTGTATATCTTCTGTCTCAATCTTGTTCTGATCATATCCAAAGTTTTATGCCTTGCAGTTTGTTTGGTTATATGTCTTAATATGTATTCGCTATTTCACATGATTAGTATATTGCCTATTATTCTAATCATGTTTTATCTAGCGTTTATTATGGATAATTCGCTTGGTAAATTGCTCGATTATTCAACAATCCAAAAACCTTATTTCAGGCAATTTGCTCCAACTGGCTTTGTTGCTTCTATGAAGCCACCTGTGTTTGAAGGTGTGAATTACAAACGATGGCGTGCGAGAGCAGTGCTCTGGTTTCAGACCATGAGCTGCTATAACGCCATCTATGGCGCACCTGAGGGGGAACTTAATCCCGCTTAGGAAAAGGCATTCCAAAAACTTGATACCACTTTCAAGGCTGCCTTGATCAACATCCTTGGCGACAATATTGTCGATTCATATCTGTCATTTAGCAATGGCAAAGATATGTGGGATGCGCTCGAGAGAAAATTTGGAGTCTCCGATGCTGGCAGTGAACTGTATGTCATGGAACAATTCTATGACTATAAGATGGTTGATGACCGTTCCATTATGGAGCAGGCTCATGAGATACAGTCACTTGCCAGGGAGCTTGAGCACTTCACTTGTGTGTTACCAGACAAGTTTGTTGCCGGAGGCATCATTGCCAAACTTCCCAGCCTTGAGGAATTTTGCTACTTCTCAAGCACAAGAGACAAGAGTTCTCCGTGACGGATCTCATTGGGACTCTTGATGTGGAAGAGAAGGCGAGCAAAAGACACACGTGCTCGAGGTACCGAGGGAGGTTCTAATGCCAATCAGTGCGAAAAGGAACTTCCAGCCTCACAAGTTCAAGAACAAAGGCAAGTTTAACGACAAAGGAAAGTTTGATGGAAAGAACAAGGCCTCTCAGTCCACCAGCTTCAAGAAGAAGACTGATAAGAGGAAAGGTGCTTGTCATGTGTGAGGTGATCCTAATCATTGGGCTCCTGCTTGTCCCAACCGCTTTGACAAGCGCCAGCATGGGAAGGGCAGCAAGACTGCTAATGTTGTCATGGGTGACATTGAGATGAAAGATGTTGGGTATGATATATTACCTACTGTTCTTTCATTATGCCATTCTCCTGATTGGTGGATTGACACGGACGCTAATGTACATGTCTGTTCTGATATTTTCATGTTTTCTTCATATCAGGTCAGAGGGACTCAAACCGTGCTGATGGGAAACAGCTCGCATGCTTCTGTTCATGGTGTTGGTGTTGGAGATATGCCCAAGAGGCAATAATAAAGTGGTTATTATCATATCTTCATACTTATGATAAATGTTTACATACCATGCTATAATTGTATTAACAGAAAACATTAATACTTGTGTGATTTGTAAACATAAAAGAGTCCCTAGTAAAGCCTCTTGTTAAACTATCTTGTTGGTTAATATATGATCATGGTTTCCTGATCATGAACATAGGGATGTTATTAACAACAAGATCATATCGTTAGGAGAATGATGTGATGGACATACTCCTATAGATAAGCGTAGCATAAAGATCAAGTCATTTTAATAGTTCAATTGCTATATGCTTTCTGATACATAGTAACCTAATTCCTTCGACCATGAGATCATGCATATCACCTTCACCTAAGGATGCTTTGATGACATCAAACACCACACCGTAATCGGGTGGCTATAAAGGTGGCATTGAGTATTCGGAAAGTGTCGGTTGAGACACATGGATCAAGAGGGATTTGTCCATCCATATGACGGATAGATATACTGGGCCTCTCTCGGTGGAATGTCATCCAATTAGCTTGCAAGCATGTGACTGGCTCAAGGGATCACATACCACGAACGAGAAAGAGTACTTATCGAACGAGGTTGAACTAGGTATGCGAGATACCGACGATCATAACCTCGGATAAGTAAACTATCGTGAGACAAAGGGAAATTGGTATCGTATGTAAGTGGGTCATTCGATCGCAAAGTAATCGTAGAAATATGTGGGAGCCATATGAATTTCCAGATTCCTCTATTGGTTATTGTTCGAGAAGTGTCTCGATCATGTCCGCATAATTCACGAACCGTAGGGAGACACACTTAAGGATTCATGTTATTGAGTAGTTATGGAATGATGAGTAAGATACCGAATGTTGTTCGAGTCTCGATGGGATCCGAGATATCACGAGGAGATCCTAATGGTCCGGAGAATAAGATTCATATAAGGAAAGTCCTGCTTGAGTTGGGGAATGTTTCCTGTTTTCATCGGAATATTCTAGAATGTTCGAATGTCCTAAGCACCGAGGGTAAGGGTACATGAATGTGTTGTATCAAGTTGGTATGATTACATCATGTACTAAGTGTCGTCGCTGTTCCAAATAAAGGATTAAATTGAATCCTAGTTTGAAAAGTCAAATAGCTAAATTGAAAAGTCAAATAGCTAAATTTGGAAGGTGGAAAGAGGAGGAAAGGGGAGTCCGAGTTGGGGAGGAGTTCCTCCTCCAACCGCGCCCTCCAAGCCGAGTTGAGGACTCCTCCCCTTGGCCGCCGCCCTCCACCTATATAAGGAGGGCAGGCTCCCCTAGCACACAAGTCCTCACCAAACCCTAGAAGCTGCAGCCCACCATAGCCGCCGTCCCCCCTAGGGTTTTGCCCTCAGTCACGACTTGGGGTCCCGGAACCCTAGCACGGCTCTAGCACCTCCTCCTTGGTGTGTCTAAACCCTAGAACACCGAGGAACTCTCTCATACTCCACCATACTCGCCCGGCTTAAGGCGACCTCACGAGATCTCCTCTACTTGGTACCACACATTTGTCTTAGGAATCACGAGGAGAGTGCTACAACCTCCGCTTTCTTTGGAACAAGAGAGAGGAAGGTCTTCGCGAGTACTGAACGGTGACCGGGAGCGCCGCTTAACGCAGCCTTGGAAAGGATCGTCACGATCTTGCGATCGGCAAGTGTACGACTACATCACCCACAAGAATCTGCTCTCGTTAACCGCTTTGGAATCTTCGAGGGTAAGTTCCTCTATCGACTCGTTGCTACAATCTAGTAGATAGATCTTGGCTTGTTTGTGTGCATGCGGTAGAATTTTTTTATTTTCCATGCTACGAACCCCTACAGTTGGTACGGTCGATCTGAAGTTCACTTCGGGAAAGACCGTGCGCCTGAAGAACGTGCATCATGTTCCCTCAATAAATAAAAATCTTGTTAGCGGATATCTTCTGTGTCGAGATGGTTACAAGATTGTATTCGAGTCCAATAAATTTGTAATTTTGAAGTATGGAACCTTTGTTGGTAAAGGCTATGAGCGCGGAGGCTTGTTCCGCTTATCTCTGTCAGACATTTGTAATAAAGTTGTTAATCATATTTACACGAATTTTGAATCAAATGTCTGACACTCTCGTCTATGTCATATTAATTTTGGTTGTATGACGCGGCTAGCTAAAATGAATTTAATCCCTGATTTCTCAACTGTTAAGGGGTCTAAGTGCCAAGTCTGCGTGCAAGTTAAACAACCTCGCAAGTCACATACAACTGCAAAAATGAGAAATTTAACACCACTAGAACTCATACATTCTGATCTTTGTGAGATGAATAGTGTGTTGACAAAAGGTGGAAAGAAATATTTCATGACTTTGATCGAAGACTCTACAAGATATTGTCATGTGTATATTTTGAAATCAAAAGATGAGGCTTTGAGTTTCTTCAAAATCTATAAAGCTGAGGCAGAAAATCAACTTGATCGAAAGATTAAGAGGCTTAGGTTTGATCGTGGTGGAGAGTATTTTTCCAACGAGTTTGATTCCTTTTGTGCGGAACATGGCATAATTCATGAGAGGACGCCTCCCTACTCACCCCAGTCAAATGGAGTAGCCAAAAGAAAGAACCGTACTCTAACAGATTTGGTTAACGCCATGTTAGACACATCGGGTCTTTCTAAGGAATGGTGGGGGGAGGCACTATTGACCGCGTGTCATGTCCTAAACCGAGTTCCCACAAAGAACAAAGAAATTACTCCATTCGAAGAATGGGAGAAGAAAAGATTAAAACTCTCTTACTTACGTACTTGGGGTTGTTTGGCAAAGGTTAATGTACCAATCCCCAAGAAGCGCAAGCTTGGACCAAAAACCATTGATTGTGTTTTTCTGGGCTATGCTTTTCATAGCATTGGTTATAGATTCTTGATAGTAAAATCTGAAGTACCTGACATTCATGTCGGTACAATCATGGAGTCGACTGATGTGACTTTCTTTGAGGATATCTTTCCAATGAAGGATAAACCTAACTTATCAAATCCGGAGATACCTAGTTCATCTAATCAGGAATTTGCTATATTCTCTGAACCTACTATTCCGATTGAACACTCTGAAAGTCCTAAGGAGGATGATAATGAAATTCCTAAAAGGAGCAAGAGACAAAGGACTGCAAAGTCTTTTGGTGATGATTTCATTGTGTACCTTGTGGATGGCACTCCCACTTCCATTTCAGAAGCTTATGCATCTCCTGATGTCGACTCATCGGAAGGAAGCGCTCATAGTGAGATGAATTCCATCTTAGCTAATGAAACATGGGAGATCACGATCGTCCTTATGGGTGCAAACCAGAGGATGTAAATGGGTGTTCAAGAAGAAACTAAGGCCTGATGGTACTATTGAGAAGTACAAGGCAAGGCTTGTGGCCAAGGGTTATACCCAAAAGGAAGGTGAAGACTTCTTTGACACTTACTCACCTGTAGCAAGGTTGACCACCATTCGAGTACTACTTTCTCTGGCTGCCTCACGCGGTTTTATCAGCTACTGAAGTCTTTGTATGGTCTTAAACAAGCACCTAAGCAGTGGCACGCAAAATTTGATAAAACCTTAACCGCTGCAGGCTTTGTTGTAAACGAAGCTGACAAGTGTGTATACTATCGCCATGGTGGGGGTGAGGGATTCATCCTTTGTTTGTATGTTGATGACATACTGATTTTCGGAACCAACCTTAATGCAATTAAGGGGGTCAAAGATTTCTTATCTCATTCCTTTGAGATGAAGGATCTGGGAGTAGCTGATGTCATCCTGAACATCAAGCTATTGAGAGATGACGTTGGTGGGATTACACTGCTTCAGTCCCACTATGTGGAAAAGATCTTGAGTCGTTTCGGGTATAACGACGTCAATTTTTCTCCTACACCGTATGATCCTAGTATGTTGCTTCGAAAGAATCGAGGAAATGCTAGAGACCAACTAAGATACTCTCAAATCATTGGCTCGCTTATGTATTTAGCTAGTGCCACGAGACCGACATCGCCTTTGTCAGAAGAAAACTCGACGATTTGTCTCAAATCCAGAGATGATCACCGCATGCTCTTGAGAGAGTTATGATATCTAAAAGGCATCATGAAGCTATTATATACACTATACCGGTATCCGAGGGTACTAGAGGGTTATAGTGATTCAAATTGATATCCGATGTCGACGAGATAAAGGCCACGAGTGGATATGTTTTCACACTTGGTGGTGGCGCTGTTTCTTGGAAGTCTTGCAAGCAGACCATCTTAACGAGGTCAACTATGGAAGCAGAACTCACAACACTAGACACGGCCACTGTTGAAGCAGAGTGGCTTCGTGAACTCTTGATGGACTTACTTGTGGTTGAAAAACCTATACCCGCAATTCCAATGAACTATGATAATCAAACTGTGATTATTAAGGTGAACAGTTCTAAGGATAATATGAAGTCCTCAAGACATGTGAAGAGGAGACTGAAATCTGTCAGGAAAATGAGACACTCCGGAGTTATTGCATTGGATTATAACCAAACATCTAAAAACTTGGAAGATCCCTTCACAAAGGGTCTATCACGCAACATGATAGAAAATGCATCGAAGGAGATGGGTATGAGACCCACAATTTGAGCTTTCCATAGTGGTAAACCACTCTATGTGATCGGAGATCCCGTGAATTAGAATTGGGAGACAAGCCGTTGGTTAGCTGAGAGGAAAGTATCCCTACTTTAATAAACACCACTCCATAAAGATGCAATACTTTCCTATTCTGCACGGTAGGTTGATTTATTATCTTAATATGTTCTAAGTGGCTTATCCTAAGCAAAAATGTTGTCCTGCAGAACATCTTTTGAAGAACACACCTATATGAGTCTGACTGTTAAAACGTCGCAGTCTATGAGAGTAGGGTGCTCTCTAATAAACTAACGAATGGTCATGGAGTATGACGTATAAGCTCCACCAGCGGGGAAGTACCACGGTAGCCTAGTATCGGTCAAGACATTTTATGAAGCTAGGTTCGCAGCAAACTTGCATTTCAAGGCATAGTCCACTGTACAAGTTGCGGCCTAGTATAACATAAAGCTCTAGGTGGAAGTTCAACTTAACAGTCTCCATTACAGTACCGGTATATAAACAATGTTTTGGAACCAAAGGCAAACTTCATGTGCCTCTGGGATCTGGTGGGGGATTGTTGGAATTTTTGCCTAAAATAGGCCCAGCCCATTTATTATATGCCAATAAATTCCTGAAATCCTAGAGACCCATTTGGCTCATTCATGCAAGGCAAGAGCTGGGACAAATGTTTAGTCCCACATTGCTAGTTGAGTGAAAGTTGGACCAGCTTATAAGGTGAGCTCTCCTACCACTTGGTAAAAGGATGAGAAGGAGAAGGAGAGAGTTCCACACACGCGCTCCTCCTCCTCGCTCGCCACGCCACGACGCGCGCGTGCGCCGCGGGTTGCGGGAATCTCGCCGAGCCGAGCTTTATTTTGCCACGCATGAATGGTATATGAACATATGTACAGAAGCTGATACGAGTTAAATGAATACGAATTGAGTGGAGGCTGTCCGGTGGGCTGCCGCCTGTTCGTTTCATCTTCTGCGCAGTCTGTCTACCTTCCCCTCTGTGCCTAAGAGTGAGAGAGATCGCGTCTCCTCTCAGTTACACTGCCACACATCTTTTGCGCCTCCGGTTCCAGAACACTGTCCTGTACGGGAGAAGGGCGATAAGGTTTTTGGGGAGCGCTATCAGCGCGACTACTGTCTTCGTCACGGACTCCCTCACAGATAGCGACTGCGGCGATGTCTTCCCCGACATCAATACCCTCTTCCTCGACGACATGGCCAACGACGGTTCCAACGCTGGCGGTTCTTCTTCTGCTACTGCCGTGTATATCTTCCGTCTCAATCTTGTTCTGATCATATCCAAAGTTTTATGCCTTGCAGTTTGTTTGGTTATATGGCTTAATATGTATTCGCTATTTCATATGATTAGTATATCGCCTATTATTCTAATCATGTTTTATCTAGCGTTTATTATGGATAATTCGCTTGGTAAATTGCTCGATTATTCAACAGTTTCTTCGTAAGACTTTGTTAAATGATATAAATAAATAATGTTGTGTCCATCATTTTTAATGCAAAGGCCGAGTTCAACCTGCATTTACACACACACAAAAAAAGCATTGTTGGATGTGAATACTCGTCCTAAAAGCGGAAGTGGCTAGTACAAAGTTAAGCTAGATACTGTTGTCTGTTGGCAAGCTTTTGAGGTAACCGAGACTGTTTCTTCCAGTTGGTCAATCCAGAACTTCAAAGAGAACGGTCAAGTTTAAAGGCGTGTAGGACTGGACTGTACCATGTGTCCAGGTAAAAACATAAAAGTAAAACCGTGTTTGTGGCCGGACACGTAGGACATGTAACATTGATTTTTCATTTGAGACGACCAACTCTTCTTTTTTCCGTTCTAATGACTGAGACGAAAAGTGGCAAAGATGTATGGACCCTGTATCAAACATAAAGCAGCTATCGTTATGAACGGACTGGGGTAGATGTCAGAATGCTTTATTTGTAACAGTAAGAAAAATTAGAACTGTCTTTCGTATCACAACTTTCTCCTATTTAAGTATATTTTTGCTGGCTCATACTAGAGCCTACGAAAAGTGACCACTAGAGGGGTACGGTTCGTACGGAGGATATGCTAAAGAAAATATGACCAAATCGGCAAACACTTCTTTTTTGTTTTGGTCATCTTTTGGGTATTCAAAATAGTAGCGTGATTGAAAGGAAAGCATGGTCCGGGACCAGTCAGAATATTGCATGGACTGTTGACTGGCCACAGCACAAAAACTAAGAAGGGTTTAATCCACGCACGTACATCAACCAGTCCAACTATACCGTTCTCGAAGCATTTCACTCACCAACCATAGAAGATATTTGTGAAATTTTGTTTCTATAATTATAAGTGTATATAGCAGGCTTCTACGGCCGGGTCAACGGTCAAATTTGTCAAGGACCAGACTCGTTCAGGGTCCAGACGACCTTTGTTAGATTGGATAAGTGGATTCCGCCATGGACTGTGACTGCAGTTTGCAAAATCAAGGATGTGCTGATGGTGCATCATCTAAGATTAACCAGGATCAGAAAATTTGATGGTTGGAGCTCATGCAATGATCCTACGAGCTAATTAATTAGTCTCGGTGCGTTTGCGTCACAGGATCGCATTTGAGAAAGGCCGCACTTAAACTGGGATCAATCTGCGACCTATGTTAATCAGAAAGTTCCATTCACATGATCGGACGGATGGATGCTGCTTTATTGGTATTCCTTTCATGGCATAGTTTCTCATGGTTCACACCGCAAGGAGGGAGGTTCGGCACTCCGTTCCTGTCAGGAAATATGCACTAAGTCATCGTGCTTCCAACTTTGGAGCTCAAATTTCAAACGGCAGATGGCGACGATCGAACTGAAACCGTCTGCTATATTTTTTGTTCTTTCTGAAACGGAGTTTGAAACTTCGGAAATTAAATTAAACACAGTGGCAATGTGGCATCATAGTTATATGCAGGGGTGAGACCGAGGCTGCTATCTAGGTACGTCTGACCGTGGACTGTGACTGCAATTTTGCAAAACTAAAGGTTGTGGTGCATCATATAAGACTAATCGAGATTAGTAATTTGATGTGTGTAGCTCGTGCAATGATCCTATGAGCTAATTAATTAGTTTCCATGCTTGCATCACAGGATCACATTTGATAAAGGGACTCTCTAACGCTCAACTGACTGAGAATTAGGCGGGAATTTGAGTGGTTCCGTTTGCCTGATCAAGCCTGATAGATAGGTTCGCTGTTTTCCAGCTGATCGCTTTGTCCTCTTACGATACAAGCCAGTTCTGACATTGATCTGTTGGGCTAGCTGGTTCGTGAGTTTTTTTTTTTTGCTTTCCATATGCTACACTGATTGTTCTAAAAAATGTACGTACTGCTCATGCTGAAGAAGATGGAGAGAGTACAACCACGCATGGTTGGTGTTTTCCCTTTGCTTTGTTTTACCGGGCTATTTTTCTCCTTTTCATATTTGGTAAAATAAAAATCATGCAAACGAAAAATATTCTCTATTGCACTGGATACACAACCATAAAAGAACTCTCGGTTGCAATCCTACTCGTATATTTGGAAAATATCTTAGGGTTGCAACTGGTACAAATCTCAGTTGCAACCCTGCTTGCAACTAGAAAATATTTCAGTTACAACCACACTTGCAACTGGAAATCTCAGTCACAATTCCGTTTGTAAATGAAAAAATATATCCCAGTTGCAATTCCACATGAGATTGAAAAACTAACACTTGCAGCCCCGATTGCAACTATGAAAGTCTCGGTTGCAAAGGTTCTACTTGCAACTATAAAAGTCTTAGTTGCGACCCTGAGTCACAATCAAAAAGTTCGAGTTACAACACCACTTGCAAAAGAGAAAACTCAGGCAACTAAAAAATACTTAGTTGCAAACCCACTTGCAACTAAAAAAATAATTATAATCTCACTTCTAATAGAAAAATTGTAGTTGTGATCTTACATGCAACTCCGGTGGGTATCACAAATCATGACGTAATCTAATGATCTAGCAGTAGCCTGGCCACGTGATCTAACAACACCCACCATGAAAAACAACTAGTTTAACTTCATGGCAAAGAAAATAGTCAAGAAAAGAGAAGAAATATAGAAATCTTATTCAATAGCTACGAGCCCACCACAAAAAAGCCCATATGGGTTGAACACATACGACAACAAACAAAAATGGACACAAGAGCCCATGCATGCGTACAGAAAGCCCATGCTACCGCTCATGGAAAAAGGCATTGCTCCAGAAAGGTTCTAACGACAACATCACCCGTCGATAGCTAAACGAATCTTGGCATGTCAGATCCGACGGCTGCTGCATCGATTGAGAATTAACAATTCCTAAACAGAAAAGACGAGGGCCAATCAACACGGGTACTCAGTTGCAACAGTAGTTGCAATTCCCTCTTTATACCATCAGGGTAGAAGGCCAGTTGCGTGTCAAGATGCAACTCAAGGCTAAAAGGACAAGGAACATGGAACACAATCCTTAGTTGCAACCCTAGTTACAAACTTCCTCTCTATACCCTTAGGGAAGAAGGCCAGTTGCATGTCGAGATACAACTCAAGGAAAAAAACATAAGGATCATTCAATCAAGGAGAAGGCCATAAAATTGCGTGTGGAGATGCAACTCGAGGTGAAAAAAAGACAAGGAACAACACGGTACTCAAGTTGCAACTCCATCCAACTATCTTCAGGGAGAAAGTCTATTTGTGTTTCGACTTGCAACTCGAAAGTTGAAATACACATTCCTCAGTTGCAACTCCCTCCCTCTATCTTCATGGAGAAGTTCAGTTGCTTTTCAAGTTGCAATTTGGGACTCATAATCCATAGTTGTAACTCCCTCTCTATACCATCAGGGGAGAACGCCAGTTGCATGTCAAGTTGCAACTCGAGACTCATAGTCTAGTTGCAACTCCCACTCTACACCATCAGGGAGAAGCCAGTTGCATGTCGAGATGCAACTCAAGGATAAAAAGACAAAAGAACAACACGGTCCTCATTTGCAACCCTAGTTGCAACTCCCTCTCTATATCATTATGGGAGAAGGCTAGTTGTATGTCAAGTTGCAACTCGAGACTCACAGTCCAAGGGTTGCAACTCCCTCTCTACCATCAGTAAGAAGGTCGGTTACGTATGGAGATGCAACTCAAGGCTAAAAAGTCAAAATAACAACATAGTTCTCAATTGCAATCCTAGTTGCAACTCCCTCTCTATGCCATCATGGGAGAAGGCCACTTGCGAGTCAAGTTGCAACACAAGACTCACAATCCAGTTGCAACCCTAGTTACAACTCTCTCTATATATAATCAAGGGAGAAGGCCAATTACGTGTCAAGTTGCAACGCAAGGCTAAAAAGAGAAATGAATAACACAGTCTTTAGTTGCAACCCTAGTTGCAACTCCTTCTCTATACCATCAGGGGAGAAGACCAGTTGTGTGTCAAGTTGCAACTCAAGACTCACAGTCCTTAGTTGTATTCTTAGTTGCAACTCAATCTCTATACCATCAAGGGAGAAAGCTAGTTATGTGTCAAGTTGCAACTTGAGACTCACAGTTCAGTTGCAAGCCTAGTTGCAACTCCCTCTTTATACCAGCAGGGAGAAGCCGGTTGCGTGTTGAGATACAACTCAAGGATAAAAAGGATAAAAGAACAAGACGGTCCTTAGTTACAACCCTAGTTGCAACCCCCTCTCTACACCATCAGGGGGGGGGAGGTTAGTTGCTTGTCAAGTTGCAACCCAAGACTCATAGTCCAGTTGCAACCCTAGTTGCAACTCTCTCTCCATACCATTAGGAAGAAG
The DNA here is from genome assembly GCA_030063025.1 of Avena longiglumis. Classification (NCBI taxonomy): domain Eukaryota; kingdom Viridiplantae; phylum Streptophyta; class Magnoliopsida; order Poales; family Poaceae; genus Avena; species Avena longiglumis. Next base: position 109,647,090 of record CP125974.1, read on the forward strand.
GCCGGTTGCATGTCGAAATGCAACTCAAGGCTAAAAATACAAAAGAGCAACACATTTATCAGTTGCAACCCTAGTTGCAACTCTCTCTCTATACCATCAAGGAAGAAGGGCAGTTCTGTATTAAATTGCAACTCGGGACTCACAGTCTAGTTGCAACCCTAGTTGCAAACTCCCAATCTGTACCATCAGGGGGATGAAGGCCAGTTGCATGTCAAGATGCAACTCAAGATGAAAGTACACTTGCGTGTCGAGATGCAACTCAAGGCAAAAAAAGACAAGAACCATTCAATACGGTAGTCAGTTTCAACCCTAGTTGCAACTCTCTCTATACCATCAGGGAGAAGGACAAAAAATTGCGTGTCGAGATGCAAATCGATACTCTGAGTCCAGTTGGGTTGCAACTCCCTCTCTATACCATCAAGGGAGAAGGACAGTTGCGTGTCGAGATGCAACTTGAGACGAAAGTCCAGTTGTGTGTCAAGTTGCAACTCGAAACTCACGGTCCAGTTGCAACTCTAGTTGCAACCCTCTCTCTATACCGTCAAGGGAGAAGGCCAGTTCATGTAGAGATACAACTTAAGACGAAAGTCTAGTTGTGTGTCGAGATGCAACTCGAGGCAAAAAAAAGAACCATTCAACATGGTAACCAGTTGCAAAAACCCTAGTTGCAACTCTCCTACCTATATCATTAAGGAGAATGCAAGTTGCGTATCGAGTTGCAACTCGAGGCTATGAAGTCCTCAGTTGCAACCCTAGTTGCAACTTTCTCTATATCATCAGGGGGAAAAGTCGACGATGTAGCTTGAGGCTATAAAAACGATAAGGACCATGGAACACGGTCAACCATCAAACTATATACTAAAAACAAAAAAGGTCAAAAAGGCGACGATCAAATTGGTTGTGTTACTGCGCACCGCGTATGAGCTAGAGACCGACGTGCGCCTCTACTACGCGGACAAATTTGACAAACAAAAGCACATGAAAAAAAATCAAAATATATTGGATCAAAAGGAAAATGAAGAAAAGGTATGTTCCAACCCAGCTCACCCACCGACCTACAACAAAAAGAAGGACAAAAAACGAAATCCCACCTCAGAGCATACCAAAGGGTCGCTTCTAAAAGAAAACACCAAACAGAAACCGGCCTGCTAAAAACAACTCAGACCTCGGACAAACACAACGAAAAGTAACTAGTAGATGAGAATCTTTTGAGAAAAAATAACAATCACTCTAAAATTCATACTAAAAATTGATTTGAAGTGACCACTAGCTAAAATTCTTAGTAAATTTGATTTGAAGTACTTCCTTCGATCCAAATTACTTGACTCAAATTTGTCTAGATTTAAATGTATCTAGAGTTGTTTTAGTGCTAGATACATTCGAATCTAGACAAAACCAAGTCAATTAATTTGGGTCAGAGGGAGTACAACAAAATCTCAATTACAAATGTCCGATTCAACTCGTAGATGAGCATCTAAATAGCAAAAAAGTTACAGGCTCTCCTAATAATAAATAATAAGACATCCACTTGTCACGTTCAAAAAAGAAAAAGATAAACAAAGACAAAAAAAACCAACCAACCTATGCACAGAATCTTGGCATCTCAACCTCCGACCCAACTATAAACTGCCCACAAAACAACACATGCTAAATAGAAAAAAAACAAAAAAACAAACAGGCACTCGACCCCTATAGAAAAACAGCTCGGGAAGATAAAAAAAGGCTGAAACGGACAACTAGAGCGTCATTGATTCAGCCAGACACGGGCCGGAAGCAGCTCAACCAGACAACATGGATCTTGACACGCAGGATGCAATCGAACGGTGACAGAGTTGACTGTGCTGTAAGTTATTTCTCGGTGGTCAACAAAAATACTAGTAGACCAGTAGTCCGTGACTCCAAGCACATAGGTTGTTGACGTGATTGCTGCAGGCAGGTTGGTCTGGATAGATGCAAGAGTGTGCGGTCGGATCTTGCCTATCTCTACATATCTTTGCATGTACATCTCGGGGTGGGTACCCGTCTTGCAATCGGACTATAATTACAGAGGGGGGAAACAAAGACCATCATAGTGAAGGTATAGTAGCAAACGTGGTTGAGTACAGCATACATACTCCCTCCGTTACAAAATATAAGATGTTTTAGCTTTATGAAGCAAATGTCTCCTCCTCCCGATCCCTCCTCCTCACGCACCTGCGCGGCTGCGCCGCGCCGCGCCGGGCGGCCTCCCCTCCCCGCTGAGCCCTTCCTCCCGTGGTCTCTCCTCCCTGCCGCAGCCGGCCGGATCGTTGCCCCTCCGTTTCAAAATATAAGATGTTTTAGCTTTATGAAGCAAATGTCTCCTCCTCCCGACCCCTCCTCCTCACGCACCCGCGCGGCTGCGCCGCGCCGCGCCGGGCGGCCCCCCTTCCCGCCAAGCCCTTCCTCCCGTGGTCTCTCCTCCCTGCCGCCGCCGCCCGGATCGTTGCCAAGCAAAGTTCTGGGGGCATGGCGGCGACAGCGGCCTCCCTGATCGCGATCTGGCGAGAAGGCGGCGACATCCATCCCGGCTGGTTTGGTGGTGGTATTGCGGCGAGCGACGACCGGTGATCCTCGGCCCAGATGGCGGTAGGCGGCGGCGGGGATCTGGGTCTAGCCGCGATTTGTCCCGTACGTTGGCCTCGACGCCGGCGCCCACGCGACCCGGGCCTTGTCCGTGACACTAGGGCGCTTGGGGCATCTGCCCCCGGCATGGTGGTGGTGGCCTCCTTCTCCGTCGGAATGGTCGGCCGGGTGGCCTTGCCATCTTGCAGCGGATCCTGCTAGTTTCCGGTTAGTGGCGTGGGGGCTGCTGGCTCGGTTTCAATAAAGGAGGTAGTCCTGGATCCCTCTCATGCCAAGACGATGATCTGTCGGATGTTGGTCTCCATTGATCTGGTTTCTGTGTCATGTTCCGGAAGGCTCCGTCGACGAACTCCATAAGTGCTATCATGCCGTGAGTTTGCAACTCAAGAATCATAGTCCTTAGTTGTAACTCAAGACTCACAGTCCTTAGTTGTATTCTTAGCTGCAACTCACTCTCTATACCATCAGGGATAAAGCTAGTTGTGTGTCAAGTTGCAACTTGAGACTCACAGTCCAGTTGCAAGCCTAGTTACAACTCCCTCTTTATACCAGCAGGGAGAAGCCGGTTGCGTGTTGAGATACAACTCAAGGATAAAAAAGGATAAAAGAACAACACAATCCTTAGTTACAACCCTAGTTGCAACTCCCTCTCTACACCATCAGGGGAGGAGGTTAGTTGCTTGTCAAGTTGCAACCCAAGACTCATAGTCCAGTTGCAACCCTAGTTGCAACTCTCTCTCCATACCATTAGGAAGAAGGCCGGTTGTATGTAGAGATGCAACTCAAGGCTAAAAATACAAAAGAACAACACATTTATCAGTTGCAACCCTAGTTGCAACTCTCTATACCATCAAGGAAGAAGGGCAGTTCCGTATTAAATTGCAACTCGGGACTCACAGTCTAGTTGCAACCCTAGTTGCAAACTCCCAATCTATACCATCAGGGGGATGAAGGCCAGTTGCATGTCAAGATGCAACTCAAGATGAAAGTACACTTGCGTGTCGAGATGCAACTCAAGGCAAAAAAAAGACAAGAACCATTCAATACGGTAGTCAGTTTCAACCCTAGTTGCAACTCTCTATACCATCAGGGAGAAGGCCAAAAAATTGCGTGTCGAGATGCAAATCGAGACTCTGAGTCCAGTTGGGTTGCAACTCCCTCTCTATACCATCAAGGAAGAAGGCCAGTTGCGTGTCGAGATGCAACTTGAGACGAAGTCCGATTGCGTGTCAAGTTGCAACTCGAAACGCACGGTCCAGTTGCAACTCTAGTTGCAGCTCTCTCTATACCGTCAAGGGAGAAGGCCAGTTCGTGTAGAGATACAACTTAAGACGAAAGTCTAGTTGTGTGTCGAGATGCAACTCGAGGCAAAAAAAAAAGAACCATTCAACACGGTAACCAGTTGCAAAACCCTAGTTGCAACTCTCCTACCTATACCATTAAGGAGAATGCAAGTTGTATCGAGTTGCAACTCGAGGCTATGAGTCCTCTTGCAACCCTAGTTGCAACTTTCTCTATATCATCGGGGAAAAGTCGATGATGTAGCTTGAGGCTATAAAGGATAAGGACCATGGAACATGGTCAACCATCAAACTATATACTAAAACAAAAAAAGGTTAAAAGGCGACGATCAAATTGGTTGTGTTATCACACTGCCAGATGAGCTAGAGGCCGACGTGCGCCTCTACTACGCGGACAAATTCGACAAACAAAAGCACATGAAAAGAATCAAAAAATATTGGATCAAAAGGAAAATGAAGAAAAGGTATGTTCCAACCCAGCTCACCCACCGACTTACAACAAAAAAAAAGGACAAAAAAACGAAATCCCACCTCAGAGCAGACAAAAAGGGTCGCTTCTAAAAGAAAACACCGAACAGAAACCGGCCTGCTAAAAACAACTTAGACCTCGGACAAACACAACGAAAAGTAACTAGTAGATGAGAATCGTTTGAGAAAAAATAACAATCACTCTAAAATTCGTACTAAAAATTGATTTGAAGTGACCACTAGCTAAAATTCTTAGTAAATTTGATTTGAAGTACTTCCTTCGATCCAAATTACTTGACTCAAATTTGTCTAGATTTAAATGTATCTAGAGTTATTTTAGTGCTAGATACATTCGAATCTAGACAAAACCAAGTCAATTAATTTGGGTCAGAGGGAGTACAACAAAATCTCAATTACAAATGTCCGATTCAACTCGTAGATGAGCATCTAAATAGCAAAAAAGTTACAGGCTCTCCTAATAATAAATAATAAGACATCCACTTGTCACGTTCAAAAAAGAAAAAGATAAACAAAGACAAAAAAAACCAACCAACCTATGCACAGAATCTTGGCATCTCAACCTCCGACCCAACTATAAACTGCCCACAAAACAACACATGCTAAATAGAAAAAAAACAAAAAAACAAACAGGCACTCGACCCCTATAGAAAAACAGCTCGGGAAGATAAAAAAAGGCTGAAACGGACAACTAGAGCGTCATTGATTCAGCCAGACACGGGCCGGAAGCAGCTCAACCAGACAACATGGATCTTGACACGCAGGATGCAATCGAACGGTGACAGAGTTGACTGTGCTGTAAGTTATTTCTCGGTGGTCAACAAAAATACTAGTAGACCAGTAGTCCGTGACTCCAAGCACATAGGTTGTTGACGTGATTGCTGCAGGCAGGTTGGTCTGGATAGATGCAAGAGTGTGCGGTCGGATCTTGCCTATCTCTACATATCTTTGCATGTACATCTCGGGGTGGGTACCCGTCTTGCAATCGGACTATAATTACAGAGGGGGGAAACAAAGACCATCATAGTGAAGGTATAGTAGCAAACGTGGTTGAGTACAGCATACATACTCCTCCGTTACAAATATAAGATGTTTTAGGCTTTTATGAAAATGTCTCCTCCTCCCGATCCTCCTCCTCACGACTCTGGCGGCTGCACAAGGCCGGGCGGCCCTCCCGCTGAGCCCTTCCTCCCGTGGTCTCTCCTCCTGCCGCAGCCGGCCGGATCGTGCCCTCCGTTTCAAAATATAAGATGTTTTAGCTTTATGAAGCAAATGTCTCCTCCTCCCGACCCCTCCTCCACAAGACCTGCAGCCGCGCCTTGGCGGCCCCCTTCCCGCCAAGCCCTTCCTCCCGTGGTCTCTCCTGCCGCCGCCGGATCGTTGCCAAGCAAAGTTCGGGGCATGGCGGCGACAATGCCTCCTCGATCGCGATCTGGCGAGAAGGCGACATCCATCCCGGCTGGTTTGGTGGTGGTATTGCGGCGAGCGACGACCGGTGATCCTCGGCCCAGATGGCGGTAGGCGGCGGCGGGGATCTGGGTCTAGCCGCGATTTGTCCCGTACGTTGGCCTCGACGCCGGCGCCCACGCGACCCGGGCCTTGTCCGTGACACTAGGGCGCTTGGGGCATCTGCCCCCGGCATGGTGGTGGTGGCCTCCTTCTCCGTCGGAATGGTCGGCCGGGTGGCCTTGCCATCTTGCAGCGGATCCTGCTAGTTTCCGGTTAGTGGCGTGGGGGCTGCTGGCTCGGTTTCAATAAAGGAGGTAGTCCTGGATCCCTCTCAAGCCAAGACGATGATCTGTCGGATGTTGGTCTCCATTGATCTGGTTTCTGTGTCATGTTCCGGAAGGCTCCGTCGACGAACTCCATAAGTGCTATCATGCCGTGAGTTTGCAACTCAAGAATCATAGTCCTTAGTTGTAACTCAAGACTCACAATCCTTAGTTGTATTCTTAGCTGCAACTCACTCTCTATACCATCAGGGATAAAGCTAGTTGTGTGTCAAGTTGCAACTTGAGACTCACAGTCCAGTTGCAAGCCTAGTTACAACTCCCTCTTTATACCAGCAGGGAGAAGCCGGTTGCGTGTTGAGATACAACTCAAGGATAAAAAAGGATAAAAGAACAACACAATCCTTAGTTACAACCCTAGTTGCAACTCCCTCTCTACACCATCAGGGGAGGAGGTTAGTTGCTTGTCAAGTTGCAACCCAAGACTCATAGTCCAGTTGCAACCCTAGTTGCAACTCTCTCTCCATACCATTAGGAAGAAGGCCGGTTGTATGTAGAGATGCAACTCAAGGCTAAAAATACAAAAGAACAACACATTTATCAGTTGCAACCCTAGTTGCAACTCTCTCTCTATACCATCAAGGAAGAAGGGCAGTTCCGTATTAAATTGCAACTCGGGACTCACAGTCTAGTTGCAACCCTAGTTGCAAACTCCCAATCTATACCATCAGGGGGATGAAGGCCAGTTGCATGTCAAGATGCAACTCAAGATGAAAGTACACTTGCGTGTCGAGATGCAACTCAAGGCAAAAAAAAGACAAGAACCATTCAATACGGTAGTCAGTTTCAACCCTAGTTGCAACTCTCTATACCATCAGGGAGAAGGCCAAAAAATTGCGTGTCGAGATGCAAATCGAGACTCTGAGTCCAGTTGGGTTGCAACTCCCTCTCTATACCATCAAGGAAGAAGGCCAGTTGCGTGTCGAGATGCAACTTGAGACGAAAGTCCAGTTGCGTGTCAAGTTGCAACTCGAAACTCACGGTCCAGTTGCAACTCTAGTTGCAACTCTCTCTATACCGTCAAGGGAGAAGGCCAGTTCGTGTAGAGATACAACTTAAGACGAAAGTCTAGTTGTGTGTCGAGATGCAACTCGAGGCAAAAAAAAAAAAGAACCATTCAACACGGTAACCAGTTGCAAAAACCCTAGTTGCAACTCTCCTACCTATACCATTAAGGAGAATGCAAGTTGCGTATCGAGTTGCAACTCGAGGCTATGAAGTCCTCAGTTGCAACCCTAGTTGCAACTTTCTCTATATCATCAGGGGGAAAAGTCGATGATGTAGCTTGAGGCTATAAAAAGGATAAGGACCATGGAACATGGTCAACCATCAAACTATATACTAAAAACAAAAAAGGTTAAAAAGGCGACGATCAAATTGGTTGTGTTACTGCGCACCGCGTATGAGCTAGAGGCCGACGTGCGCCTCTACTACGCGGACAAATTCGACAAACAAAAGCACATGAAAAGAATCAAAAAATATTGGATCAAAAGGAAAATGAAGAAAAGGTATGTTCCAACCCAGCTCACCCACCGACTTACAACAAAAAAAAAGGACAAAAAAACGAAATCCCACCTCAGAGCAGACAAAAAGGGTCGCTTCTAAAAGAAAACACCGAACAGAAACCGGCCTGCTAAAAACAACTCAGACCTCGGACAAACACAATGAAAAGTAACTAGTAGATGAGAATCTTCATAGAAAAAATAACAATTCCTCAAAAAATCACTCTAAAATTCGTACTAAAAATTGATTTGAAGTGACCACTAGCTAAAATTCTTAGTAAATTTGATTTGAAGTACTTCCTTCAATCCAAATTACTTGACTCAAATTTGTCTAGATTTAAATGTATCTAGACTTGTTTTAGTGCTAGATACATTTAAATCTAGACAAAACCAAGTCAATTAATTTGGATAGGAGGGAGTACAATAAAATCTCAATTACAAATGTCTGATTCAACTCGTAGATAAGCATCTAAATAGCGAAAAAATTACAGTCTCTCCTAATAATAAATAATGAGACATCCACTTCGTCACATTCAAAAAAGAAAAAAAGATAAACAATGACAAAAGAAGTCAACCAACCTATGCATAGAATCTTGGCCCCATCCCAACCTCCTACCCAACTACAAACTGCCCACAAAAACAACACACGCTAAATAGAAAAAAAAAAGAAAAAAAAAGCAGGCCCTTGACCCCTATAGAAAAACAGCCCAGAAACGGACAACTAGAGAGCGTCATTGGTTCAGCCAGACACGGACCGGAAACAGCTCAACTAGACAACACGGATCTTGACGCGCCGGATGCAATCAGCTGAGAAATAAATGGTCAACAAAAATGCTAGTAGACCAGTAGCCAGTGACTCCAAGCACATAAGTTGTTGACGTGATTTCTGCACGCAGGTTGGTTTGGATAGATGCAGGAGTGTGCGGTCGGATCTTGCCTATCTCTACATATCTCTGCATGTACATCTTGGGGTGGGTACCCGTCTTGCAATCGGACTATAATTACAGGGGGGAAACAAAGACCGTCATAGTGAAGGTATAGTAGCAAACGTGGGTTGAGTACAGTATACATACTCCCTCTTCCAAATATAAGATGTTTTAACTTTATGAAGCAAATGTGTAGCCTAGTTTTAGTATGTAGGTTCATTCATGTTTGGATTAAATCTATACACTAAAATACGTCTAGATATATTTTATTCACAAATCTAAAATATCTTATATTTTAAAACGGAGGGAATAAATAATAAAAATAGCCCGTGTCTGAAGATTGCATATGGGCATATATATAGGAGGAGCGGCAAGTGACAGCAGAGTAGCAGAGATGATATGGTGATCTGTGCTGTGCTCAATTACCGACGATCAATAGAATGTCAACTGGAGCGGTCACAGGGAAGAAAGAAAACGGGCCTGAGGGCATCACCTATGTTTGTTGCCAAACCAAACCACAAGCTGGGGCACACTAGGTAGTCTTATGACAAAGGGAGTACTTCATTATGTATGTTACACAAGCATTCCTGATGAGCTTCACATGTCAGAAAAAGTAGTTAAAAAGTGAACCTTATAGCCAATAGTATATATGACAGCTCTAAAAGAAGTATTTATATATTTCTTATGGTAGTCCACAAGCTTGTAAGTTACCCATAAGGTTTTGAGCTTGTGGATAGCTTGTAGATAGGTTCCAATATGTATGTAGAAGTCCATAAGGTGCATTTTTTGCTTATAGACATCCTTATGGACAACATAGTGGATGCCCTGAATTCAGCGTCACAAGCTATGCCAGCATGTGCTCCTAGATTGACAAAGATGTAGTATACTCGACCTGAGATTCCGTGTTCAATTTTCTAGCCTGATCTTGACATGGCTTTCGGTTAGAAATGCCATATATGCCGACTCATTAATCAAATTGGGTAAATAAAACGGTCATGCCACATGTGATCGAGTGAGTACAATACAACAGATGGTTTCAGTTTTCACCACCTTCCCTTTGAAATCCGAGCTCCAGAGTTGGAAGCAGGGACGGAGACAAGGGGGGACGAGCAGGGACGACGCCCCCCATGCTCATGATTTTCTTAAGAATATTAGCCATGGCATGTCCTTATTTGTGATAGATTTGCTAGCTCAGCCTCCCTCAATCATATCACATGCACACCTTGCCTCCCTTGAGCTCAGAGGCTGGCTCCGTCCCTGGTTGAAAGCACGATGACAGAATGCATATATAATAAGTAAGCCTTGTGAAAACAAGGATTTACATGCATTCACGTGCCCATCCGGAGGATCTGTAATTACGTGTACAGTAGTTTAATTGATGTTCAATCGTCTTATACATTCTGCCTTCACAGCTTGTTGCACGTATATATTCCCTCCATTTTAAAATATAAGATGTTTTAGATTTGTGAAAAAAATGTATTTAGACTTGTTTTAGTGTGTAGATACACTCAAAACATGAGTGAACCTATATACTAAAATAGGTCTAGATACATTTGATTAACAAATTAAAATATTTTATATTTTAAAATGGATGGAGTACTAGATTGACGATCGAGAGCGGCGTGCAGCCTCTTTTGTTTTCTTTTTTGATTGACAGCAACTGCGGGGGCGAAGAATCTCCTTGCAGTGTGAACCATGGGAAACCCTGCCATGAAAGGAATACTAGCAATAAAGCAGCATCAGCATCCATCCGTCGTCCTAATTCTCGTCCGATCGTGTGAATGGATTAGTAGTAGTAGTATTCCGTAGTTAACACAGGCCGCAGATTACTAGTACTGTCCCGATCGAACGCTGTCGCAGCGTGTGAATTCGGGTCTAGCAAACACAACCTTAATTTTACAATCCCACAAAGGTTTTTTCTAATCACACCGTTTTGAATACCTAAAAGATGACCTGAACAAAAAAGAAGTGTGTGCCTATTTGGTCAGGCATGCATATTTTCTTTAGCATATCCTCGGTACGACCCTACCTCTCTCCTGGTCACTTTCTTAGGCTGTACTATGAGCCACTAAAAAAAAGCCTGGATAATAATATAGAAAAAAAGTTACGACGATAGACAGTTTCAATTTTGATCAAAGTTTTAGAATAAGGTTACGATATGATAGAAAGCTTGAATTACTCCCTCTGTTCCAACTAATAAGGTTTAAAAAAAGGACGTGGCTAGGGGAGCATCCTAATGCTAGTTAGTCCAACCCGACATCCACCTAGCACAAGAACACCACGCATGCATTTAATTTCATGTGAGAGAAATTGAAAAGGTCATAACTCTTAGACCGTGTGTCAGAATTACGATCTATTTTTACCGTTGAGTTTATGGTGACAAGATCTTTAAAAGTAGATTCCATTTGTATATGTTTCGACAAACTTTTTTTTAAAACCAACTTAGTGTTGTATGAAAGCAACTTTGTACAAAGAGTTGTTTACCTTATGTCGTTTTGTATCTTATAAGTAGCCAATTTGCTGATGCTGGTGTCTTAGTTGCAGCAATATCTCTAATGAGTTGCATTTTTATGCAGACTATAGTTGCTATCATTTATTAGAATAATTTTGTTGGCACTTCGGTATAGAGTAGGCAACTTTACATATGGGTATGCAACTTAGCACTAGGTGATATACCACTTGGAAATAGTGGGGTATGCGATTTAGCACACATGTAAACAATAATTTACTATATGGTGGGCAACTTCACAGATGGAGTATGCAACTTAACACTAGATGGTAGACAACTTAGCAATAAGGAGGTATGCAACTTAGCACACATATGAAACAAAAATTTACTATTTATGCACACGACTTAGAAAAATGTGTAATCAACTCTAGTGAAAAGCATGCAACTTCACATTTGGGGTATACAACTTAGCACTAATGGCTATACAATTTCGCAGACGCTGACCGTCTCTTACTGTCGTCGATTTGCCGTCTTCTGTCCTTCCCTCCCCATTCCGACCGGGTGTGATCCTAGTCCAAATGGACCACTACCCGATTTTCATGTGGCATGTATCGTCGTGGCACATACAACTGCCATCCGCTTCTGTGGAGCTGGTCGCCGCCGGTCACTCCGGTGACCATAGGTCTTGAACCGTGACTTCAGGTGCAGTTCTAACAAAGTCGTTGAGTGCGGTTTATCCCTAGTTTCTGTTGGAAATATAAGCAATAATCCATATGATTTAATCCGAATAATAAACTGATAAAGCATGATCATACAAACGGTACTAAAACCAATTATGTAGATCAACAAAGTAGATGAACAAATTACATCTGTAGGAGATAAACCTATCACATCTACACCAAACGCTAGATCAAAGAACTCTAGCATAATCTGAAAAAGACAATTGAGGATCACATACAGTGTAGGCTGAATAGCAGCCGCAGCGGTCGCAGCAGCATTGTCGCCCATGTTGAGGTTGTCGAAGAGATTAGTGACGTCCAGGAAGAAGTCGTTGTTCGGAAACTCATCGTCGAAAGAAGTGTGTAAGTTAAACAATCGACTTGTTCCATGAACAAGAGACCATTGTTTTCTCCCTAGTGGCAACATCACATCTAAAACCTTAGAGATTTCTGCCACTTCCCTTGATTAAATAGAGGCATGAACCAGAGTTGAGCTACTCGGGTAAGCACCGGGTAGACGATATTCGGAAACTCTGCTGGTATCCTGGGTGCAGTGGCGTCGCCTGCGGCAGAAGTTCCGCCTTCCACTACCGCCTTCCACTACCTCCTTACCGCTACCAGTGGCATCCTTAGCCGGAGCTTCAACCACTTTGGATGCAGTGCTTTGTTGTGTCGCCTGCTCGCCGACAATAGCAAGTTCCGCGGCAACACCTGGGTCCACTTCCATGGTGGAAGGGCCAGATGTTACCTTAGCTGGAGAGCTTATCGGTACGGCAGCAGGCTGGACGCTGGGAGTTGTAGGGGCGATGGCGGGAGATGCTTGGTGAAACATATCTTTAATGTTTTTATAAGCCCTCGATGTTTTGGAGGTCTTCTTCCAAGTCATACTGGCCTTCTTCCTGAAATATGCAAAAGTATAAGTACAGGAACAAGACGAGCAAGAGACAATGTCGGATGTTAAGAAGCTTACACAACGGTTGGTGCTTTGGTCAAACGGATACCAATCATTCTTCTTTTCTCCGCCTCCAGGGCGGTGGTGGACTACTTGGAGGCTCCACCCTCTGTCTTCTTCTTCTTGCCTCCATCGGCAGCGTCAGAGGTGGAGCTCTTCCGCTTATGCGCCAACGGGACATCATCGTCAGACACGACGGAATATAGTGGAACGGAATGAGTCCTGTTCCTGTGTTCGGTTTGGTCCGAGGAACGGAACCGAGTAGTTCCCCGGGACGGAATATTCGCCTAATATACGGAACGTACTCGTCCGACCGATTTGGCCGAATCGGGTGGAACGCGTTGTAACTGTCACCGCAACAATCAGAAAAAAAAGAAAACACTGTGCTCGTTATCCTCACCCCGACCCCCAGCCCTCGACAACCCTATCTCCCGTGCGCCCTCTCCTTTCTCTCATGCGCCGCCGCTCTCTCTCGTGCAGACCAGACGGAGGGATCTAGCTGGCGGCGAAGGGATCTGGCAAGAAGGAGGATTGGGCGGGCAGGCGGGCTAGGAGTCGGCTGCAGGCAGAGGGATCTGGCGGTGTAGGCGGCGACGGCGACGGCACCGGATACTGCAGGGGCAAGCAGCAGCGACAACAGTGAAGCAAGCAGCGGCGGCGGCAACTAGCAGCAGCAGCAGTCAGGCAAGCAAGCAGCAACGGTAAGGCATGCAAAAAACGGGTTCATATGCCCATCTATTTACCATGTACCCATCCAAAAACTGGTCAAATTGGACTCAAAATTATTAGTTTTTGTTGAGTGCTTGATGAGATCAACGAAATATGTTAGCAATACATGGTATATAGATGAAATAATGTTAGCAGTACATGGTATTGATGTTAGCTGTACATGTTATTAATGTTTTCTCATGCAATTGTTTTGTTCATCTATGCATTTGGAAATTTATAATAGAATAAATGCATTGTAGATGGGCAAGTTGATGGATAAAAGGAAAAAGATGATTAGGTGAGCTGCAATTTTTGCTGTTTTCGCTACAATTTTTGTAGTTGTTCGGGCTATAAAAGAAAGAAGAGAAGACCGTGTATAAGCTATGGGCCAATGCATGAAAGGGACCGACAGCGATTTGAATATCCCAATAGTAAAATTTGGCAAAGCGATGTCACATGTAGAAATATGTTAAGATTTGATAGAGCTCCTTTATTTAAACTTTGTAACATAATGAGAGATCGCAAGTTGCTAGAAGATAGTGTTCATTTAAATGTAGAGCAACAAGTGGCAATGTTTGTGCACACAGTTGGACATAATGTTCGCAATAGGATTGTGGAAACCAATTTTGGTAGATCATTCTCCACAATCAGCATATATTTTAGGCGTGTCCTCCATGCCATTGGTGAGCTGCATAATGAATATATCAGGCCACCATCATCGGAGACCCCAGAAAAAATAGCAGGGAACCCTCGGTTTGACCCATATTTTAAGGTACTTGCTGAAACTATTTCTTAGCTAGTTAGGACAAACTTCATATCATTTAATATTTTCTATTATATATGATTGTATTGGAGCTATTGATGGTACACATGTGAGAGCATCGGTTACAAAATATTTGGAAGATGCTTTTCGTGGTAGGAAAACATATGCCACTCAAAATGTCATGTCGGCTGTAGATTTTGACCTTCGCTTCACATATGTCTTGGCTGGTTGGGAGGGGTCAGCACATGATGCATTAGTTTTAGCTGATGCATTAGCACGTGAGAGAGGCCTACAAGTACCACAAGGTAACAAATTGACTTAGATATAATTGTCCATATGCTGTCCAAACCATTGTCACCATAATATGTTTCTTTTTTAGGCAAGTACTATCTAGTTGATGCCGTATATGGATCCAATCCTGGTTTCTTGCCTCCTTTTTGGAATGTGAGATACCATTTGAACGAGTGGGGCATCAATCCCGTCCAAAATGCGGAGGAGCTATTCAACCTTAGGCACTCCTCTCTACGAGTGACGGTAGAGCCAGCTTTTGGATCACTCAAGAGGAGATTCAAAATTCTAGATGATGCCACACCATTCTTCACTTTCTTGGTACAAGTGGACATTGTTGTAGCTTACTGTGTTCTTCATAATTATGCACTATCTCAAGGAATTGATGAATTCATTATACCGGAGGTGACTTGGACCACACAACCAATCCGGACACAAAGCCAACAAGGAAGAGACCATAGGGACATGGTAAACAGTAGGCAACAAATGGCTAACCAAATATGGGCGGATAGGCAGGCCTTGTATGGTCATTGAGTGTGGCATTTCCATGTATTTGTAGTGCTATCGATGTAATGAAACCATTTGTATTGAGTTGTGCTACATTTGTACTCTTCCATTGTAATGAAACCATTTGTTTGTGATGCTCAAAATCAAGTTTTGGCAACATTTTGGTGGCTGGACAGAATTGTTTGTCATGATTTTGTTGGCTGGACATGAATGGACAGCGTTGAAACCATCGATACAGGTGCAAGCAAGAGCAACAAGGGAGGGGTGGTAGCATGGACCAATGGCATGTACACCATGCATATAGGCTTTTTGGCTGACCTTGTGGCTAGTGGTGCAAGAACTTCAAGTGGCTTGAAGAATTGTCATTACAACCAATGTGCCAAGTTTTTGAATGAACATTTCAACCTATCTTTAACTGGAGATCAATGTACCAACCATCTTAAGAAGTGGAGGAAGATTTGGGGCAGGCTATTCCAATTGAAAAATCTGAGTGGAGCTCTATGGGATGAGGATACTTGCACTATTAGGCTCAACGATGAACACTATGCAGGGCATTGCACTGTAAGTTTGTTCCCTAAACATTTGTGTACTTTCTACTACTCACTTGCATCCTTTATATGTGACTCACTTATTCATTTTTATGTAGAACAACAAATCTGATATCCCCTTCTTGAATAACCCAATTGAGCACTATCGTGCAATGGAAACGATTTTTGGGACAACCATGGCTATGGGAAAATATGCCAAGTCAGGGAATGATCCTCTCTATATTGATGTTGAAGCTGAAAGTGAGATGAAAACTTCACCAAATGTAGGTGAGTCTTCTTCCAAAGGACCACCAAAAAATAAGGCCAAGATTGTTCATATTGAAGATGATCCATTGGTTTCCACTCTCAAGGATGGGTTCAAAATGATGGTTGATGCTATTGCAAAATCTGGTGGAGATGATGATGTTGCACCTGATGACTTGTGGGATGCTTTGGTTGCAATACAAGGATTCGATGAGGCGTATATTGCTCACTACTATGCTTATCTTGTTGACAATCCAAAGACTACAAAAGTGTTCATGAAGCTTAAATTCGACAACAAGTTGGTTTGGGTGAGTAGGTATGTGGAGAAGAACTTTGGAGTGCTCTATAATTTGAAGTGTTGGCATGTACTTAAAATGGCTTGATGGACTATAATGAACTTTACTATTATTATTCGATGGATTGTAATATGGACCGTATGAACTCTATTTAGTGCTTTTGGATCACTACTATGCCATTAAACTTGATATGGTTGAATGCAGACTATTTTTATGACTATTATGGTTGTATGGATATAATTTCTATCATGTTTGCTGCCATATATGTGTTATAATTGTGAGAATATATTTGTTATTGCTTATTGCTGCAAATACAAAAAAAGTGCGGCTGAAATTTTAATTGGTATATTGCTACAAGTGGGAGGTATGTTCACCATATCAATGGAAGAGGTGAGCTGAATCAAAAATTTGTCATTCCATTCCTCAGTTTTGGTCCAAACCGAACAAAAAATGGAACCATTCCATTCCTCGATTTTTTCCGAACCGAACACGGGGTCGGAACCATCCCATGACCTCAGAACGAAACCATTCCGTTCCATCCCCTCCTCTAGACTCTTTAGCTGTTAAGTGAAATCCCGAAGTGTTAGATGAAATGTAATGGCTAGACGGAAGAACTGGAGTATATGTCATACACGGAAAATAAATAGATACCTCTGGGCAGGTGCCGCCCTCGAACATGTCGTAGGTGATGGTGAAGCCACGCTTCATATCCTTCACCTTGACGATGTCTTTGAGGCGGAGCTTGATGGAGTCACTCGAGAAGTTGTCATCGGAGATGTGGAGGCTATCCTTCCTATCCTTGGTATACTGGTGCATCAGCTTAGCGTGGTGCTGCGGAGGCTGGATCTGCCTGATGAACCAGCACATGGCTAGGTAAAATCCGGTCAGACCCGTGTCTATGAACCACTCGATCCGCCTTACAGCGTGGGAGGCTTCATCGTCGGATGGAAGGAGGGCCTAGGATCTACATGTCAGGGCTTCAGCGGTAACTCCATCGACAAAATCCGGGTACGTTGCTTCTCCGCCATCCAAAGGGATATCTGGGCCGTAGAAGTACGTACTCTGCCAATTTTTGCAGTACTCGTGGCCTACAAAGTCGGGGAACCTCCGGCCAGGCCGGATCTTGAAGATAATGGTTCCACAATTTCTGAGCTCATCCTTGCTCACTCCGTCTTCCCTCTTGACGGTGAAGAAATATATAAATAGATATAATCTAGGCCTGATTCCTAGGTAACCCTCACAAAGCGCCGCGTAGTTGCTAAGCGCAAGAAAGCTATTCGGAGACAGGTTCTAAGGTTGAACCCGGTAGTGGCTAAGGACCTCTATGAAGAAGTCGGAGATTGGGGGGGAGACACCACGTACCAGTTGGGCTTTGAGGTACACCTTTTCTCCGGCTTGGGAAGAAGGGATGACCTCGCCGGCCGGTGCCGCCCGCTAGACCAGCCCTTCCATCATGGGGAGGTACCCCTCGGCGAGAATCTCCTTGAGATCGCTGATACGTTGGAAACATATCTATAATTTTTGATGCTCCATGCTTGTTTAGTATCTACTTTGCTTTACTTGTCCATACTTTGAGGTGCTTTTTACATGTTTTCTAGTACTAACCTACTAACAAGTTGCAACAGTGCCAGATGCCTATTTTTGGCTGTTTTTGGTTTCAGAAAAGTTAGTAAATAAATATTCTCAGAATTGGACGGGACAAAGGACAAAGTCAATTACTTTCCGTGGGGAACAAGAAGTCTAGAGGAGAGCCGAACGGGCCAGCCAGGGGGGCCAGACCCACCCTAGGCGTGGGTGGGCCCTAGCCCATGCCTGGCTAGGGTTTGCTAGCCCTGGTGGCCGCCTCGGTCTCCCCCTTCGCCTATAAAAAGCCCCCGATGCAGAAACCATGGGTACCCGATCAGAAATCCACAAAACCGTATGTAGCCGCCACCACCATCGTCCCTAGATCGGGGGATCTGAAGTTCTTCTCGGCACCCTGCCGGAGGGGAGATCATCCCGGAGGCCTTCTCTCCGGTATGATGCGTGAGTAGTTCCACCTTGGACTATGGGTCCATGTAGTAGCTAGATGGTTGTATCTCCTCCTTTGTGCTTTCATGTATAGATCTTGTGAGCTACGTCCATGATCAAGATCTAATCTATTTGTAATCATGCATGTTGTGTTTGCGGGGATCCGATGGATATTGAGATTATTATGTTGGTTTGATTAATGGTTTTGTCTTTATGATTCTATCATGTATGTGTTGTTTGTGATCTTGCATGCTCTCCGTTGCTAGTGGTTATCTTGGCCAAGTAGTTGCTAGTGACTCCAAGAGGGGGTATTTATGCTCGATAGTGGGTGTGCTGACCCAGCATACCACTGCATGTTGTAGTATACTATAGTCGTGGACATAACACTCATGGAGTACCATTCCGCAAATATTACATCCTCAGAGTGGTACAACAGAAACAAAGCGGGTCCACAACATACATTGTTATTATTACATCAGAATTTACATGACGACTTTGAGATCCTCCTAGGTCCATAGAGGTATCCCGATGACTTAGGGCTAAACTATAATAACTCAGAGAACAAAATTAAGAAGCAACTAAGGTTTATACGAGATTTAATATAGATAGAGGATAGAGATCTATGCCACTGGACTAGATCACTATATATGCTACATCTACACTTTAGATACGTCAGTCTCCATTCCATAGATGTTTTTGTAATTGTTTCCTTCGACGCTTCCGGATAATTCTGGTTCTTCGTAGCGGAATTCTTCTTGGTCTTCAATTGGATATAGTATTTCCTCTTCGTGTCTATTAATGTCTTCAGAATCTAGCAAGGGTTAAGAAGATACGTTGAGTACAAGCGTACTTAGCAAGTTCACTAAAAAGGAGTGTTTGATGCACTATATCTACAGCCACAGGACATAGGTCGTAGGCAATGCAAGTTTTTGTAAACATTTCTTCAAAGGTTGCTTTTATTCTGAAAAGCTATGTCCGTCAGCCTTCACGGGTTTACCAGAACTTTCATGGAGTTCCTTTCCCGCTGCGTTCTCAGCTCCTTCCCAGAACAGGGAGTAACAAGTTACAGTTCTTTCACTCTGCGGAGGTGCGTTACTTTACCCATGAGATATCTTAGCTTTGTTGCACATCCGGGGGCGCATACCCGTTCACACTTCCTTGGTATTAGGCCCAGACTAAGATCCAAGCCAATCACTGTCCTTCTCCACGACCCCGCATACACCATAATTGTTGTATGCCCAAACTCAAGGTAGACTTTTCCCCGTATAAAACGACTATACCTTAGTTGGATACACACAACAACCAATAACACTAGAAATCTGTCTTTTGTAAGCCCAGATTCATGGTAGACTTTTCCCCGTATAAAACGGTTATACCCATGATCTGCAACTTACAAATGCCCAGAACAGTGTCCAATGCATGCGAAAGGGAGCCGATCCAGCTGACTTATCCGTCCCATTCCAAATCTCATGGTTAACGCGTAATATAGACGCAAGAATCACTGGCGACATTGGTTGTTAAGTCCTAGATAATATGTTCCTTTACCACCGGAACTTTCATAGTATATAATTACCTCATGGTAAATAACCTATAATCATATTATTATGAAAAAAGTGTTTTCTGATTTTTTTCAAATGCAGGTGTTGACAACACTGGATTTGTAAAATACTTTACAGAAAATAATCAAAGGACATGAGCAAGTGTGAACTTTCCTTGATATAGCGAAGTATTGTAGTCAAATGTCCCGACTTGACCCTGGACCTCGGGTTCTACAAAAGTACCATCATTGCCCGGTAAGGACAATGTTTAAAGAAGCAATATGTTTTTATGCATAAGTAAAGCTATGCATTTTGTAAAACCTTAAGTAATTCCCCAACATTACATGTGAGTTGGATTTAGATGATTTGTTTATTGTGAGTTATCTTTAAGTTTATTTCATAAAGGAGTGTAGTTGTAAGGGTTTTTGGATAACATATAAGATATGAAAGTAAGGTACAATTGTAATACAATTCTAAGATTGGGTGATACCATGTAATCATTACAAGGTTTATGTTTTAATTTTGTTATGGTTTAAAAGAAATGGTATAGTGTTTCTTTTGAGAGTGGCAAAAAGAATAACATTTGAAGAAAATATTATTTATGTTAAGTTAATCAACTATGAAGATTAATAAGATTAAAGTTATGGTTTAGGATAAGGTTTGAATGATTTTGAGTCATTATATATCTAGCTTATGATATGTTAGACCAAAGTTAACTATAAAGATATAATTGGACTTGGGATATAAATTTATGGCATTAACAATAATTAGGGTTTTACTTAAGCATGATGAAACTTAGTCTTAAAGACTTAAAGATAGTATCATAAATTATAATTATATGTTAGACTATTTTAGAGTTAAAAGATTTTGTTTTGAACATGATTATTTCTTACTTAGGAAATAATGTTAAATAATTAATAAAACAATTATCCCATTTTAATAATTGAAGATATATGATCTAAGAATTTTAAAATGTATTAGGAATAATATATTTAGTATTATCTTAGTAAGTATTCTTACTTAAAATCTTAAAATTGAATTTTATTTTATTTTAGGTATTATCTTGATTTTTTAATAAATTTTCTCAATTATTGAATGTCTTTAAATAATTGTTTTAAGTTTTATTTGTAAAATTTTAAGTTAGTATTTTTATTGGATAAGAGATTCAATTTTATGCATGAAAGTGATTTTTATTTATTTTTAGGAATTATTGTGCATTTATTAAATTTCATTTAGTTAATTAAGGGTGTTAATGTTTATCTGCATTTTATTAAATTTAAATAAATATGATTATATTTTTATTAGGTGGAGATTATTTTTATAAGCATTTATATGTATTAAATATATTTTTAGGATTTTTTCTACATTTTTCTAGATATAAAATAGTGTTCAGGGGTGTTTTGGTCATTACTTTATTCTAGCCTTTTCTTATGCCCTTTTTTTTATTTTTGTCTGTTTGGTTGGTAACAAGAACGGCCCGGCCCGGCCCAGCCCAGGCCTGGATTGGGGTCAACACGACCCCGGCCCCCTTCACCCTTCTCGCTCACTTCCCCTTCCTGGGACGAACCCGCTCCTCCCCTCTATGACGTCCACTCCGCCGCTCGTCGAATTCCGGCGAACACCGGTCGCTGCGGCCACCGCTGAAAACCACCCTAGCTTCGCCTACCTCAGACCTACTTACCTCTCCAACTCGATTTGTGAATGATGTCCTATTTATCTCGCCCCCTTCAATTGTCTGGTTCTAGGGTTCTTGATGCCCATGGCTCTAGAGATTGATGGTGACCCCGTTGGTTTGTGGTGGTGTCTAGGTGATGCGGAGAGGATCTGGTGGTGTTGCTTGCTGTAGGTTGCAGCTCGGTGCGGGGCTAGCACATGGTGCTCCCTGTGCCGCTGCTCGATTTGGGTTTATTTCTGCCCCCCCTTTGACGAGCAGTAGCTTGTCAAAGGTAGGTGATCCTTTACTTACCCCTCCCTCTCTGTTTTACTCCTGCCGCTTAATCTGTGTCCAACCCTAGCTCGGGTTCCTCCCTCTCGTTCCTAAGCACATTACAGTAGCTTTGCTACTAAATCTGACTAGCAGGTTTGATCCTAAAATTCTATTTATCTGAATTGAGTTAGTGGATGGCTTAGGGATGTGATTACCTTATGATGATGACACTAGCTAATTATGTAGCTAAAAGCACAAGTGGAGCTAGTGCTTCTAAGTTAAATTGCTACCTATCAGTAGAGAAACTATTGGGACAATTGTTATGTCCCTTGATAGTAGATATATAAGATATGCTACTTCACTATGAAGGGATGTCTCTGTTTGGATGAATTTATCATCCAGAAATGTGTGGTTTAGTAATAGGCAGTATTATATTCACTGTCTTCTCTGAATCAATTATCTAATATGATTCCTAAATTAATTTAGGAAGATGATTATATGATTTTAATAGACATAGATGAGCTTGTTGGTATAGAGGTGCTACCCTATGGGAATGTACCCTGTAGCCAAGCAGCTATGGTATAAGTTTATCTAGTAAAAACTAGATCATAAGCTAATGATGTTGGTCTGAAGCTATGTTTTTTTATAAATTCCCAACTGATGAATGCTTGGTAGAGAATATATTCAGCTAATGACTTAGTTGAATCATGGTGATGTTGATTGGGAAATGATTGGAAAAATATTCCTTGCTTGCTAGCAGATGGATTATAAAAAATGATGGTGGTTTTCTTTGGCTTGTATATGTGCTCTTGACCTGGTGGTCAGATGATACAATAGCTTAATATTCTCCCCACATCAGATTCATATGGTATATGATTATATAATGATTATTGTAGCTTTGCTATAGCATAATAAATGATTCCTAGTTTATGAACTAGGAAAATGATTTGAGATATGGTTTGGTTGCCTCTAGCTAGTTGACTGGGTGGTCTTTTACCACATTAGATTTGGGTAGTGTGGTGCCTTTCTGGAGTGTGCACAGTGGTTATCTAGCTAGCATGGTTACTTGTATAAATGGAAATGGAACCATTTATTTGAGATGATTTTGGATGCAAACTAATAACTTGTAAATTCCTGGCCAATGAGGCAATATACTGAGGCAAGATTTATTTAAGAACAAATACTAAGATTGAGAAAGCTTTGTATGTCTCTATGATGATTTTGCAAAGAAACACTTTGCAATTCTGAGAGTACCACTCAACCTAATCCTCCTAGATATATTCTAGTATAAGGGTAGGTGGATATGGTTGCTATGTGTTATTATTTCCCTTACTCCAAGATGTCATTGCAAAAATGAAATAAGAACTAATGCTACAAGATCTAGATATACTTCCATCTACCTTGTTGTTTGTAGTGTGAACAGATGATGTGTACTGAGAGCTGATGAAACATTTGATTCTGCTACTATGGCTCCTGGTCACTCTCCTTTCAATATCCAGTTCCTCCCGGATCTGCTGTGGCCTTGATGAGCTTTTACTGATCCATCTTCTCCTTTTATCCTTCTCATCCTTGTTAATCTTCCTTCCTCTATCCTTAATCTATCTTTTCTACTGGTGCTTTGGTTTTGATCTAGTTGGCCTTCTCCTTCCTGATCTGCTACTGGCCTCCTTCTTGATTAGATAACCATAGTGGCTATGATTTATGGTGGTTTGCTGGTCACTGCAATATTAAGCAGTGCTCTGGTATATGTGTGGGAAATGGATAATATGGGGGTGTTCTTATGTGTTCTTGAGAGAAAACTGATGCTTGTTCTGTGTATTGTGAATATACTCTGATGGGTTTCTGGAATAGAGAAACAAAGAAGCAAGCAGGTGCTTTGCTACGGCTCTGCTGGCTCTGTTATATGCTTGGTCCTTTCTCTGTGGTGTGGACAACACATCATTTGCATGCATGACAGTGCTGCTTGCAGTTAGGCCCCACTGGGTGCAAGTTTCCACAAGTGGAGACTTGGTGTTGTGGATGTGCTTCAGCTGAGATGGCAGCATTATCCTTGTGTTCATACTTCCTTTTGCTACCAAGTGAAATTTGCCCCAAATGCCAGTGAAGCAATGCTGAGGCAAATGACGCACTAATAAGAATAGATTTACTCAATGGTGAAACTTGCCCCAATATTTCTGTCAATGATGTTGGACTGAGACAACTTTTGATAAGAACAGATATCCTTATTTGGTGAAACTTGCCCCTTTTATGATTAGCTCAGTGATGTAATGAACAGTGCACCTCACTGTTAGACTGAGAGCTTAATTTCTAACACTAACCCCTTTTTGTTTTTATCTTTTATTTGTTTGAATTGCAGGAATTAAAAGAATATCTAGGAATATCAAAATAGATAGAGGTTTTACCTTAGAATTATCACTTCTGTAATTATTTTATTTAATTGTAATAACAATGTAATTCTTTTATGTTTTACTGAAGCTTTTCTTTTTCTTTATTTGTAACTATTCATCTATGTAATGACTTCTAATTACTTGTATTGATTAAATCTTTGTATGATTAAATAAAGATTTCTTCTTATTTGTTTTCTGTATTTTAATTTATTCTTATTCTTTTATTGTAAAAGAATAATATAATACTTCATGTATTCAATTTTATAAATAATTTTGTTATATCCTGGTTGTAATCTTTTCTTTTTATTCCTTTGTTATAAAAGGATAATGTGATATACATATATTCTTTTAATAAAGAACTT
This sequence comes from Avena longiglumis, assembly GCA_030063025.1. Classification (NCBI taxonomy): domain Eukaryota; kingdom Viridiplantae; phylum Streptophyta; class Magnoliopsida; order Poales; family Poaceae; genus Avena; species Avena longiglumis. Next base: position 109,671,396 of record CP125974.1, read on the forward strand.
TTCTATTTGTTTCATTATTGTAATTCATTTTCCATTTTCTTTATTCATTTAATTATTTTATTGTAATCTTTTCTTTATTCTTTTATTTTGAAGGAACATTGTAATGTTGGATTTTAAGGATCTTTATACTTTTATTTATAATACTTGCATTTGTATTATTGTGAATAATTTGTTATAAGTCAAATTTCTCCCCTCATAACTCCAGAAAACAATAGAGGTCATGTCAAAATTCATTTCACTCCCCTTCTGATAACACTAAACCTAATTCATCGGAGTGAGAATTCTGATCACTCTAGTCTTTTTATTTGGCGAAAAATTTACCCGGATTTTCAGATGCATGCATGCATATGCACAAAATCCTAAATCTACCCTTCATTTAGTCCTAAATGCTGGGATGTTACAGACTTCCCCCCTTAAATTAAACTTAGTCCCGAAGTTTGTGGTTTCTTGTTCAAAAAGATTTCCGATAGTCTTGTCCCGAGTTTTCTTCTTTTCTCCTAGTTTCTTGTCCTTCCAAAGTAATGTTTAAATAAACTCAGCACTCCTTGAGTTTCACTCTCAACCTTGATTCGGTGATTGTTAATTCCTAATGCTAATTTATATTTCCTCCTGAAGCTTCATAAGATTACTTTTAACCCTGAACAATTTTATTGACAAAGGACTACTGATGCTAAGCATACCTATTATAGCCTTGTTGGTGTTATTCCATCCGAAGTCTCCACCTCTTGATGGTAATCCTTCTCCTCAAGTAACCATCATGTTGGGACATTCAGATCTCTTATGTCCGTCCAGACCACACCTATAACACACCCTATCGGTCTTCCAACAATTCCTGCTTAGGTGACCGGAAGTTCCACACTTATTGCATATGATTTGTTTCTTTCATTTTAATGATTCATGTTTTAATATACCATTTGCTGATATGAATCTGGGCATAAAACTTAAGTTTGATGTTCATTCTGGAGATTGAATCTTCTTTGGTTCTCTTATAGCTCGTTTCTTGGCTAATTTCTTCCTCTCTTCCACTAGCATCTTGTAATCATCCTCAAAAGTAATTGCTACATCAACCAGCTCTTGGAAACGTCGTTTTGAAGCCCCTCGTATTTTCATCTTCATATATGGGTTTATTCCTTCCAAGAACCTTCTCTTGCGCTTCTCCTCTGTATTTACCTCATCAACTGCATAACGAGATAATTGACTAAACTTGCTAATGTATTTCATCACATTTTCATTGTTTTGTCGTAAATCCTTGAATTCTCTCCTCTTAAATTCCATAATGCTCTCTGGAACATGATAGTCACGAAACTTCTGCTTCAATTCTTCCCAAGTGAATATCTCTTCTGGTGTGTTCAGGGCTAATTGATTTTCCCACCAATTTGCGGCAGGTCCGGATAGAAGAAATGTTGCATATCATAACTTCTCCTCATCATTGCATCCAACTGTTTTAAGCTTCCTTTCTGTATCCATCATCCAATCCTCTGCATCCATAGGTTCTGGTGCAGATATAAAAGGAACTTGTTTGGCATTTTGGAAATCAGAAATACTTAGTCTGATATCTTTATTCCCCTCTCCGGGTCCAATTCGTTTTAGTATCTCTTGCATGAACTTATTCTGGTACTCTTGCATCTTTTACATGTATTGCATGAAATTATCCTCTGTCAACGGACGAGTTGATCGTCCAATTGAGGATATATCCTCATTACTTTCCCTCTGCTTAGCTTCTTGCTCTATACGCTGTCCTTCAGACCCAGCCTCTACTCCCGTATCCATACCCTCTCTAGTCCTGTTACATAAAGCGAATACTCATACTTACGTCATGCATATGTTTTCTGAGCTCAACTCTATGCACAGTGCTAGTCACACAAGGAAATCAAAAACCAAATCCAAATAACAACCAAACCTATACCATGTATTATACATGGTTTCTATAAACTATTACAAACAATTATCAACATTATGGCTTAACTCTTAACTAATACATCACTCGTATTTTCCAAACCTCGCTTACTCACATGAGCATACTCTCACTTATTATGTCCTGCCTCACATACACTACAATACACATTACTAGATATGTACCTTATTTAAGCCCTCTACTTTTGTGGATTGTCTCTCCTCACTATTCTCCCACTTCTTAGTACTTCCTGGAATTCCGTCCATGATGACATGAAGTCCGACAACAACCTTCTGGAGTATATAAACATCCAGAGGGTGTGCACTTTTGATTAGAAGTACTAAGATTGAGATTAGCCGTTGAGAAATGACTAGAAAATGAGTGATCTCCCATGGAATTCTCAGGTCCACCTTCAAACGCACTTTCGAAGCAATACGTATGCTCTGCTTTTCCTTGATTTAGTCATACATATAGATATACTAATTTTCAATGCCTTCTTCCATGTCAACATGATTGGTACTACCCCCATATGGATCATAGGTTCCATGATAATCTTGTTGGTTTCTACTCCTTTCTTAGGATCACGGGGTATAGTATTTCCCCTGGTTCCAGTCTAAGATTATACTCCTCATCCACCGTAATTCCAAACTAGAATACTTGGATTGGTTGTTTCCTGACTTTCCTGTTTTGTTTTATACTCGTCCATGTTCTACGTGTTTATACAATCCATTCTGATAATTAGGCATATGTTTTGGACTATGGTCCCTCAAATTCATTCTCTTCATACACCACTTTTGAAAATATTATTCTAAGATGCCTAGCTTCTCTATCTGACTCCCTTTTTGCATTCTAGTGCTTTAGTAGGATCAACATAATCCTCAAGGTTGTATCCAACTCCTAGACTAGAACCTTAATGTGTGCTATGATAGGTACTTAATAATGTCCTATTATGATCTATACTCGGAAGCTAAGGTAGATTTAGTCTGCACAAATGCAGCATGATCCAACTTAAGTTCCAAATTTATGGAATCTTGAGGTATAGTAGCATAAATACTACCTACCAATTTCCTTGGATTCCTGTTTTCGACGCCTGGTTATTGCTTCTCAAATTGCAATTGGATTCGCCGCCTCCATACATCTCATCTTCCCAGGTGGCATTACTTCTCTTATCCCCAACTTTTTGGTAATATAAGCACTACACGATCTTGACTAACACTTTCCTGAAATGGAAACTATAGACCTTGACAGAAAGTCGAGATTTACAATTCCATATTCCATAAAGTTATCTCAAAAGTTTTGTCCAATCACCAACATGGTAATCTAAAGTCCTATACATCACTTGAACATTTCGGTTTGAGTACCGAGATGCCATTCCCTACTATAGGCAAGAGGTTATAATTAGTCCTACTAGTTTATAACTTAGTATTATTACCCAAATTGCATCATAATAAAGAATTATCGCACTAGAAACATGACAATGTAATTCTCAAGTGAATTCTCATCATATTTCTAGAGAACTCTTTACCGTTGCTAGCATACTTCCTACAAGCTCTACCCATTTAATAGGTTTCCAACCTAAGGTCAAAGCTTTTGCTCTGATTCCAGCTGTGATGACCCAACATACCACTTCATGTTGTAGTATACTATAGTCGTGGACATAACACTCATGGAGTACCATTCCGCAAATATTACATCCTCAGAGTGGTACAACAGAAACAAAGCGGGTCCACAACATACATGTTATTATTACAATCAGAATTTACATGACGACTTTGAGATCCTCCTAGGTCCATAGAGGTATCCCGATGACTTAGGGAAAAACTATAATAACTCAGAGAACAGAATTAAGAAGCAACTAAGGTTTATACGAGATTTAATATAGATAGAGGATAGAGATCTATGCTACTTGACTAGATCACTATATATGCTACATCTACACTTCAGATACGTCGGTCTCCATTCCATAGATGTTTTCGTAATTGTTCCCTTCGACGCTTCCGGATAATTCTGGTTCTTCGTAGCGGAATTCTTCTTGGTCTTTAATTGGATATATTATTTCCTCTTCCTATCTGTTAATGTCTTCAGAATCTAGCAAGGGTTAAGAAGATACGTTGAGTACAAGCGTACTCAGCAAGTTCACTAAAAAGAAGTGTTTGATGCACTATATCTACAGCCACAGGACATAGGTCATAGGCAATGCAAGTTTTTGTAAACATTTCTTCAAAGGTTGCTTTTATTCTGAAAAGCTATGTCCGTCAGCCTTCACGAGTTTACTATAACTTTCATGGAGTTCCTTTCCCGCTGCGTTCGCAGCTCCTTCCCGGAACAGGGAGTAACAAGTTACAGTTCTTTCACTCTGCAGAGGTGCGTTACTTTACCCATGAGAGATCTTAGCTTTGTTGCACATCCGGGCGCACATTCCTGTTCACACTTCCTTGGTATGAGGCCCAGAATAAGATCCAAGCCAATCACTATCCATCTCCGCGACCCCGCATACACCACAATTGTTGTATGCCCAAACTCAAGGTAGACTTTTCCCCGTATAAAACGGCTATACCTTAGTTGGATACACATAACAACCATTAACACTAGAAATCTGTCTTTTGTAAGCCGAGATCCATGGTAGACTTTCCCCCGTATAAAACGGCTATACCCACGATCTACAACTTACAAATGCCCAGAACAGTGTCCAATGCATGAGAAAGGGAGCCGATCCAGCTGACTTCTCCGTCCCATTCCAAATCTCATGGTTAACGCGTAATATATGACGCAAGAATCACTGGCGACATTGGTTGTTAAGTCCTAGATAATAAGTTCCTTTACCACCGGTACTTTCATAGTTGATAATCACCTCATGGTAAATAACCTATAATCATATTATTATGAAAATAGTGTTTTCTGACTTTTTTCAAATGCAGGTGTTGACAACACTGGATTTGTAAAATACTTTATAGAAAATAATCAAAGGACATGAGCAAGTTTGAACTTGCCTTGATATAGCGAAGTATTGTAGTCGAATGTCTCGACTTGACCCTGGACCTCGGGTTCTACAAAAGTACCATCATTGCCCGGTAAGGACAATGTTTAACGAAGTAATATGTTTTTATGCATAAGTAATGCTATGCATTTTGTAAAACCTTAAGTAATTCCCCAACATTACATGTGAGTTGGATTTAGATGATTTGTTTATGATGTGAGTTACCTTTAAGTTTATTTCATAATGGAGTGTAGTTATAAGGGTTTTTTAATAACATATAAGATATGAAAGTAAGGTACAATTGTAATAAAATTCTAAGATTGGGTGATACCATGTAATCATTACAAGGTTTATGTTTTAATTTTGATATGGTTTAAAAGAAATGGTATAGTGTTTCTTTTGAAAGTGGCAAAAAGAATAACATTTGAAGAAAATATTATTTATGTTAAGTTAATCAACTCTGAAGATTAATAAGATTAAAGTTATGGTTTAGGATAAAGTTTGAATGATTTTGAGTCATTATATATCTAGCTTATGATATGTTAGACCAAAGTTAACTATAAAGATATAATTGGACTTGGGATATAATATTTATGGCATTAACAATAATTAGGGTTTTACTTAAGCATGGTGAAAGTTAGTCTTAAAGACTTAAAGATAGTATCCTAAATTATAATTATATTGTAGACTATTTTAGAGTTAAAAGATTGTGTTTTTAACATGATTATTTCTTACTTAGGAAATAATGTTAAATAATTAATAAAACAACTATCCCATTTTAATAATTGAAGATATATGATCTAAGAATTTTAAAATGTTTTAGGAATAATATATTTAGTATTATCTTAGTAAGTATTATTACTTAAAATCTTAAAATTGAATTTTATTTTATTTTATTTTAGGTATTATCTTGATTTTTTTATAAAATTTCTCAATTATTGAATGTCTTTAAATATTTGTTTTAAGTTTTATTTGCAAAATTTTAAGTTAGTATTTTTATTAGATAAGAGATTTAATTTTATGCATGAAAGTGATTTTTATTTATTTTTAGGAATTATTCTGCATTTATTAAATTTCATTTAGTTATTTAAGGGTGTTAATGTTTATCTGCATTTTATTAAATTTAAATAAATATGATTATATTTTTCTTAGGTCGAGATTATTTTTATAAGCATTTAGATGTATTAAATATATTTTTAGGATTTTTCTACATTTTTCTAGAAATAAAATAGTGTTCAGGGGTGTTTTGGTCATTACTTTATTCTAGCTTTTTCTCATGCCCTTTTTTTATTTTTGTTTGTTTGGTTGGTAACAAGAACGGCCTGGCCCGGCCCAGCCTAGGCCTGGCTCGGGGTCAACACGACACCGGCCCCCTTCACCCTTCAAGGCCACTTTCCTTCTCGGGACGAACCCGCCTCCCTCTCGTGACGCCCACTCCGTGCCGCCACCCGCTAACACCGATCATCGTACACCGCCAGCCACCCTAGCTTCGCCTACCTCAGACCTACTTACCCCTCTAACTCGATTTGTGAATGATGCCCTATTGATCCCGCCCCCTTCAATTGTCTAGTTCTAGGGTTCTTGCTGCCCATGGCTCTAGAGATTGATGGTGGCCCCGTTGGTTTGTGGTGGTGTCCAGGTGATGCGAAGAGGATCTGGTGGTGTTGCTTGCTGCAGTTTGTAGGTCGGCGCGGGGCTAGCACATGGTGCTCCATGTGCCGCTGCTCGATTTGGGTTTATTTCTGCCTCCCCTTCGACGAGCAGTAGCTTGTCAAAGGTAGGTGATCCTTTACTCACCCCTCCCTCTCTGTTTTACTCCTGCCGCTTAATCTGTGTCCAACCCTAGCTCGGGTTCCTCCCTCTGGTTCCTATGCACATTATAGTAGCTTTGCTACTGAATCTGACTAGCAGGTTTGATCCTAAAATTCTATTTATCTGAATTGAGCTAGTGGATGGCTTAGGGATGTGGTTACCTTATGATGATGACACTAGCTAATTATGTAGCTAAAAGCACAAGTGGAGCTAGTGCTTCTAAGTTAAATTGCTACCTATCAGTAGAGAAACTATTGGGACTATTGCTATGTCCCTTGATAGTAGATATATATATATAAGATATGCTACTCCACTATGAAGGGATGTCTCTGTTTGGATGAATTTCTCATCCAGAAATGTGTGGTTTAGTAATAGGCAGTATTATATTCACTGTCTTCTCTGAATCAATTATCTAATATGATTCCTAAATTCATTTAGGAAGATAATTATGTGATTTTGATAGACATAGATGAGCTTGTTGGTATAGAGGTGCTACCCTATGGGAATGTACCCTGTAGCCAAGCAGCCGTGGTATAAGTTTATCTAGTAAAAACTAGATCATAAGCTAATGATGTTGGTCTGAAGCTATGTTTTTTTATTAATTCCCAACTGATGCATGTGCTTGGTAGAGAGTATATTCAGCTAATGACTTAGCTGAATCATGGTGATGTTGATTGGGAAATGATTGGAAAAATATGCCTTGCTTGCTAGCAGATGGATTATAAAAAAGGATGGTGGTTTTCTTTGGCTTGTATATGTGCTCTTGACCTGGTGGTCAGATGATACAATAGCTTAATATGCTCCCCACATCAGATCATATGGTATATGATTATAGAATGATTATTGTAGCTTTGCTACAACATAATAAATGATTCCTAGTGTATGAACTAGGAAAATTATTTGAGATATGGTTTGGTTGCCTCTAGCTAGTTGACTGGGTGGTCTTTTACCACATTAGATTTGGCTACTATGGTGCCTTTCTGGAGTGTGCACAGTTGTTATCTAGCTAGCATGGTTACTTGTATAAATGGAAATGGAACCATTTATTTGAGATGATTTTGGATGCAAACTAATAACTTGGAAATTCCTGGCCAATGAGGCAAGAGACTGAGGCAAGATTTATTTAAGAACATATACTAAGATTGAGAAAGCTTTGTATGTCTCTATGATGATTTTGCAAAGCAACACTTTGCAATTCTGAGAGTACCACTCAACCTAATCCTCCTAGATATATTCTAGTTGAAGGGTAGGTGGATATGGTTGCTATGCGTTATTATTTCCCTTACTCCAAGATGTCATTGCAAAAATTAAATAAGAACTGATGCTACAAGATCTAGATATACTTCCATCTACCTTGTTGTTTGTAGTGTGAACAGATGATGTGTACTGATAGCTTATGAAACATTTGATTCTGCTACTATGGCTCCTGGTCACTCTCCTTTTAATATCTAGTTCCTCCTGGACCTGTTGTGGCCTTGATGAGCTTTTACTGATCCATCTTCTCCTTTTATCCTTCTCCTCCTTGTTAATCTTCCTTCCTATATCCTTAATCTATCTTTTCTACTGGTGCTTTGGTTTTGATCTAGTTGGCCTTCTCCTTCCTGATATGCTACTGGCCTCCTTCTTGATTAGATAACCATAGTGGCTATGATTTATGGTGGTTTGCTGGTCACTGCAATATCAAGCAGTTCTCTGGTATATGTGTGGGAAATGGATAATATGGGGGTGTTCTTATGTGTTCTTGAGAGAAAACTAATGCTTGTTCTGTGTATTGTGAATATACTCTGATGGGTTTCTAGAATAGAGAAAGAAAGAAGCAAGCAGGTGCTTTGCTACGGCTGTGCTGGCTCTGTTATATGCTTGGTCCTTTCTCTGTGGTGTGGACAACACATCATTTTCATGCATGACAGTGCTGCTTGCAGCTAGGCCCCACTGGGTGCAAGTTTCCACAAGTGGAGACTTGGTGCTGTGGATGTGCTTCAACTGAGATGCAGCATTATCCTTGTGTTGATACTTCCTTTTGCTACCAAGTGAAAATTTCCCCAAATTCCAGTGAAGCAATGCTGAGGCAAATGATGCACTAATAAGAACAGATTTGCTCAATGGTGAAACTTGCCCCAATATTTCTATCAATGATGTTGGACTGAGACAACTTTTGATAAGAACAGATATCCTTATTTGGTGAAACTTGCCCCTTTTAAGATTGGCTCAGTGATGTAATGAACAGTGCACCTCACTGTTAGACTGAGAGCTTAATTTCTAACACTAACCCCTTTTTGTTTTTATCTTTTATTTGTTTGATTTGAAGGAATTAAAAGAATATCCAGGAATATCAAAATAGATAGAGATTTTAGCTTAGAATTATCACTTCTGTAATTATTTTATTTAATTGTAATAACAATGTAATTCTTTTATATTGTACTGAAGCTTTTCTTTTTCTTTATTTGTAACTATTCATCTATGTAATGTCTTCTAATTACTTGTATTGATTAAATATTTGTATGATTAAATAAAGATTTCTTCTTATTTGTTTCCTGTATTTTACTGTATTCTTATTCTTTTATTGTAAAATAATAATATAATACTTCATGTATTCAATTTTATAAATAATTCTGTTATATCCTGGTTGTAATCTTTTCTTTTTATTCCTTTGTTATAAAAGGATAATGTGATATACATATATTCTTTTAATAAAGAACTTTTCTATTTGTTTCATTATTGTAATTCATTTTCCATTTTCTTTATTCATTTAATTATTTTATTATAATCTTTTCTTTATTCTTTTATTTTGAAGGAACATTGTAATGTTGGATTTTAAGGATCTTTATACTTTTATTTATAATACTTGCATTTGTATTATTGTGAATAATTTGTTATAAGACAAATTACTCCCCTCATAACTCTAGAAAACAATAGAGGTCATGTCAAAATTCATCTCACTCCCCTTATGATAACACTAAACCTAATTCATCGGAGTGAGAATTCTGATCACTCTAGTCTTTTTATTTGGCAAAAAATTTACCCGGATTTTCAGATACATGCATGCAGATGCACAAAATCCTAAATCTACCCTTCGTTTAGTCCTAAATGCTGGGATGTTACAGCGGGTTCATGCCTCTAGTTTCCAAGGGAGGTGACAATAATATCTTCAGTTGTAGATGTGATGTTGCTACTAGGGAGAAAACAATGGTCTCTTGTTCATGGAACATGTGGACTGTTTACCTTACACACTTTGCTTAAAGAAGTTGTCTGTTGCTTGCAACTTAATACTGGAGGGGGTTCGGATGATAACCTGAAGGTGGACTTCTAGTCATAGATACAGTTGGATGGCGGTCTATGTATCTTGTTGTATTTCCCAATCAACCTCATAGGATCTTTCTAACTAGTAATTACATTGTTATGCCTTGCTCAGTTCCAGTCAATTGCCCTGCTGTAATTTGTTTACCCTTCACGCCATGTTGTTTATCTAAGTAGAGCACCTCTAGTAAACTATGGACCCAGGTCCAATCTTTACCATTGATACATCTTCCACTATTACATGTTTACATGCTGCAAACCATTACCTTCCACACCATAATTTTAATCCTTTGTTACAGCAAACCGGTGAGCTTGACAACCTCACTGATTCTTTGGGACAAAGTCTTGAGTTTGTGTTGTGCAGGTCTCCATGTTGCTTGCAACACCTGTGTGACGTTTCCTTCCTCCTTCTGGTTCGATAACCTCGGTCTCTACTAAGGGAAGACTTGATGCTTGCTGCTTCACACCTTGCTCTTGGGGTTTCCAACGAAGCGCTCCCACATCAAGGAGGCGCCATCAACAAGTTTTCTGGCGCCGTTGCCTGGGAATAAAGGGACATCAAAACTTCTTCCTCCCCGTCAAGCACCAAGTTTCCTGGCGCCGTTGCCGGGGAGGCTAAGGACGTCTTCACTAGGGGTGTCCTTCACTTCCTTTCTCTTTACTTTGTTTTTAGTTTGATTTTTTTGTTTTGCTTGGTTTTGTTTGCCTCTTTCCAAAAAAACCCAAAAAAAATAGTTTATCTTGGTTTGCTTTCTTTATTCAAAAACACACAAAAATTAGTTCCTGCTCTAGCTGTTGCTGCTGTTTTTGGCTTGCCCACCTTTGCCAAAATGAACTCTGCTGAGAACACCAAGTTGTGTGACTTCACTAGCACCAACAACAATGATTTCCTTAGCACTCCTATTGCTCCACCTGCTCCTGATGCTAGCTTTTATGAAATTAAGCCTGCTTTGTTGAATCTTGTGATGAGAGAGCAATTTTCTGGTGTTCGATGATCCCGCCGCCCATCTTAACAGCTTTGTTGAACTTTGTGAGATGCAAAAGTATAAGGATGTAGATGGAGATATTATTAAGCTCAAGCTTTTTCCTTTCTCCTTGAGGGGAAAAGCTAAAGAATGGTTGCTTTCTTTGCCAAAAAATAGTATTAATTCTTGGACTAAGTGCAAAGATGCTTTTATTGGAAAGTACTATCCTCCTGCTAAGATTATATCTATGAGAAGTGACATTATGAAATTTAAACAACTTGATAGTGAACATGTTGCTCCATCTTGGGAAAGAATGAAATCTTTGGTTAAGAATTATCCTACTCATGGACTCACTGCTTGGATGATTATCCAGACTTTTTATGCAGGTTTGAATTTCTCCACAAGAAACCTGTTGGATTCAGCTGCTGGAGGAACCTTTATGGGCCTCACTTTGGGTGCTGCAACAAGGCTCCTTGATAATATGATGGTTAACTATTCTGAATGGCATGTTGAGAGAGCTCCACATGGTCAGAAGGTAAATTATGTTGAGTAAACTTCCTCTTTGAGTGAAAATATTGATGTTATTATGGATATGCTTGTTAATGGGAAAGCTCCTTTAGATCCTAATAGTGTTCCCTTAGCCTCCTTGGTTGCTCAAGAAGAGCAAGTTGATGTGAACTTCATTAGAAACAACAATTTCAACAATAATTCTTATAGGAGTAATTTTGGTGGTAACAACAATAAGCCTTATCCTCCTAATAATGGCAACTCCTATGGAAACTCTTACAATAATGCTAGAAGTGCCCCCTCTGAACTTGAAGTCATGCTCAAGGACTTTATTAGTAAACAAACCACTTTCAATAAGACTATAGAGGAAAATCTTTTAACTGTTGAGAAAAATATATCCTCTTTCTCTGAAGCTCAGTTCTCTTTGATTAATAAAATGGCTGCTAAACCTAAAGCTATGGAAAACACCTTTGCTACTGCTCATGCCATACAAGTTACTATTGATGAAAATGTTAGGCTGCTAGCTCAACTCCATGCTAAGTGGGAAAGGGAAGCCGAAATTGATAGAAACAATAGTGTATGCACTATTACCACTAAACCACAAATAGTCCCTATTCCTACTCCTACTATGCCTAAGCCTGTTGAGCCTACTACTAGTGATGCCAAGTTTGACTTTGATATTGATGGTTGCAATATTTCTGAAGTGATTATGTTTTTGCAAAAGCTTGCTAGAAGTCCTGATGCTAGTGATATGCATGTTGCTTTCACCAAACACATTACAGATGCTCTTGTTAAGATTAAGGAAGAGAAGCTAACACACAAAGCTTCTATTCCTAGGAAAGTAGAAGATAGTTGAGAACCCATTATTAATATGCAAGTGAGTGACTTTGATCTCAGAGCTTCCTGTGATCTTGGTTCTAGTGTCTCTATTATGCCTGGGAAGATTTATGAAATGTGTGATTTGCCACCTTTGAAAGATTGTTATTTGGATGTCCCACTCAATGATAATGCTAAGAAGAAACTCATGGGGAGTATTAATGATGTTATCATCATGGTTAACAATGCTTATGTCCCTGTGGATTTCTATGTTTTGGATGTTGAATACAATGCTTCTTGTCCTATTACTTTGGGAAGAACTTTTTTTAGAATAGTTGGTGCCATCATTGATATGAAAGAAGGCACCATTAAATATCATTTTCCATTCAAGAAAGGTATTGAACACTTCCCTATGAGGAGAGAGAATTTGTTTTTTACTCCTCCTTTGAAAGCAAGATTTGATGTTAATGCTTCTTCATTTGAAAATACTTGATTCTTCTTGCTTCTTGTGCCTAACTTAAAGGCGTTAAAGAAAGTACTTGTTGGGAGATAACCCAAAAGTTTCCTTGAGTATTGGAAGTTATTACTTCAGTAATAACCTCTCCTTATCCTTTTTGTTTGCTTTTTATGCCAAGAATGACCTCTAATGAGAGAGAATTAAGATTTGGGGAGTTGCTGTCCCAAAACAGATTTTTTGTACTCCACCATAAAAATTCACGAGGAGTCTCTGTAACTCGGATTGAGCTCAAAATTTACGAATAAATCCCCAGTATGTTAGATAACTTTCGTTAATTCAACACTTTTTTATTTGGGCAACAGAAGATGTTCGAAAAAATCGGTTTCTACCTGCTGATCTGTTTTGACAGATTTATGCCATTATTTGCATTTGCTTCTTATTAATTCTTTTTGAGTTCTCTTCAGGTAAATTGAGATTTTTGGAGGAGTTACTACAGTAGCTTGTGTTTTTAGTGAAAATCCTTACTGTTCCAAAGCTTTGCCAGTGGTCTAATATCTTTTGAATAAACTAATGTTGCTAATGAAGATTGTGTGAAGTTTTGTATCAAGGAAAAATTTTAGGTGTAGAGAGATAATGATGCAATGAGATGAAGAATGGACAAAATCTCAAGCTTGGGGATGCCACCATGGTGTCACCCCAAGAAATATTCAAGAGTTACAAGCGTCAAAGCTTGGGGATGCCCAAGGCATCCCCTTCTTTATCAATAAAAAGCTCAGGTCTGTCTAGACACTTTGTTTTTATTGTTTTATGCACAGTTGTGTTGTTCTTGGAGCGTCTTAGTTTTCGTTTGCTTTGCTTAGGTTGTTTAGTTTGCTTGAATAAAGTAGTTTGGACCCCCGTTATCGATGTGTTGTTTTGCAAATAAGTTTGCTTGGTGTTGGAAAGGAGTAGTAAGTTCTTGCTTGTAAGTGCAAGAGGAGCTTGTATTGACTGTGACTTAGACTTTAGCATGACATGCTAGGTGTTGTTTTGACCTTATGCTTAGTGATTATTGCTGCAGCATGTCTTGTTCCAAACAATTGCGATTTCTTAGTGTGTCTTGAAGAAATTATGCGTTGTTTTAGCATGCAAAAGCATAGTATTGTGGTATTCTCCTTTATGTTTTGCTTGGGTTGACTTGGCACATACTTACACCATGTTATGACTCTCACAAGTCACCACTAGCCTCTATGATCATTTAGTCCTTGACTTGTAGTACCACTCTTTGCTTTGATTAGTATGCTTTGTTGCACTGCATGATTATGGCCATTATTGCTCTCTTAGTTGGTTGCTCCCAGTCTTTTGCTAGCCTCCACTTGTATGAGTAAGTTATACTCATGCCTCCAACTCCCAAGAAACCAAGTTTTTCCAAAGTGTCCACTATAAAATCATATGCATGGTGTGTTACACCATTCCAAGTATATTCTTGTTTTCAACTATCATCCAATTAAAAACTATTTTGTTATGTGAAAACTTAGTGATTAAAGCCCTCACGAACTTGATGGCACACTTTATATTCTTTGCCCCTAATAAACTTGAACCATTGTGACAACGTTGTTGTATATGCTTGCACTTATAAGTTGGAGTTAGCAGAACCGTGATGTCACGGGGAACGTTTTCAACATTGCACTTGTACCTTGTTGTACTCAGCTTATATCATGTTCTTTTGTCTATGGATGTCAACGGTGTGAAATAAAGAGGGGACTTGTAAGTCCATGGAGTTTGTATTATGTGTGAGAGAAACACGTGGGCCACTAGCCTAAGCCATGCCTAATCATGGTGGAAACTTGCAGCATCACCATAATGAGCTATCTATGAAGCATCTTCAATAAAAATCTATACATATGGTAAATAAAAAGATTGCTTAGATGCTCATTGTCTGATTGCCTTGTCATTTTGGTTATGGGAAAGCTCCTGTACCATGTGCAAGGGGTACCCCGTTGGTGGTTCTCAATGATATGCAAATACTTACAATCACAAGAACTTACCTGGACCCAAAGTTGAGTATGCATGAGGTGTGGCCCTCGTATTCAAGGGACTTGAGATTGCCAACTTATACTTTGTCAAGAATATACTCCACCTTTGCCACTTTAACCTTAACCATTTCAAGATGCTTATGATAGGGGCAATGAGGGCTGAAAGCTAACAAGTACCATAATTTTTGGAAGCTCTTTTTGAAACTTGTAATCCCTACTTCCTTTAAAAAAGGCCTTTCTTCCACAACTATTGAGTCTCCACCTTCTACTTTTAGGCACCATTAAGAGAGCATAGTTGTCATTATATGTGCAGTGTTCCAAAGCTTATTAATTTTTGCATATTGTGTTATTACTTGTTCTTGTGCTACTTGTTTCTAGTCATCCTTGTGAACTTTGCAGGTGTCCTATGCATTTTATTGCCACTCTATGAAGGACAAGCTGATTGCCACTATGCTATGTTTTTTGTATGTGAAACAAACAAATGTTTTTCAATGCATGTTATTCATGATCTTTGTTTGTAGCTTGTCATGTTGCATGCATAGTTACTATGTCCTATTGTTAGAACTCCATCTTTCATGCACATGTTAGAGTTCTTTGATCCTAGCTTTCAATGCTTGCAAATGGTTGGATCTTTATTGTGAGGGTGCATGTCTCCTAAAAAGTTATTCTTTTTATCACTTACCTACTCGAGGATGAGAAGGAATTAAGCTTGGGGATGTTGATACGTTGGAAACGTATCTATATTTCTTTATGCTCCATGCTTGTTTAGTATCTATTTCTCTTTACTTGTCCACACTTTGAGGTGCTTTTTACATGTTTTCTGGTACTAACCTACTAACAAGTTGCAACAGTGCCAGATGCCTGTTTTTTGCTATTTTTGGTTTCAGAAAAGTTAGTAAAGAAATATTCTCGGAATTGGACGGGACAAAGGACAAAGTCAATTACTTTCCGTGGGGAACAAGAAGTCCAGAGGAGAGGCCAGCCAGGGGGGTCAGACCCACCCTAGGCACGGGTGGGCCCTAGCCCGCACCTGGCTAGGGTTTGCCAGCCCTGGCGGCCGCCTCGGTCTCCCCCTTCGCCTATAAAAAGCCCCCACTACAAAAACCCTGGGTACCCGATCAGAAATCCACGAAACCGTCTTTAGCCGCCGCCACCATCGTCCCTAGATCGGGGGGATCTGAAGTTCTTCCCGGCACCCTGCCGGAGGGGAGATCATCCCGGAGGCCTTCTCTCCGGTATGATGCGTGAGTAGTTCCACCTTGGACTATGGGTCCATGTAGTAGCTAGATGGTTGTATCTCCTCCTTTGTGCTTTCATGTATAGATCTTGTGAGCTCTTTTCATGATCAAGATCTAATCTATTTGTAATCATGCATGTTGTGTTTGCGGGGATCGATGGATATTGAGATTATTATGTTGGTTTGATTAATGGTTTTGTCTTTATGATTCTATCATGTCTGTGTTGTTTGTGATCTTGCATGCTCTCCGTTGCTAGTGGTTATCTTGGCCAAGTAGTTGCTAGTGACTCCAAGAGGGGGTATTTATACTCGATAGTGGGTTCATGCCTCTAGTTTCCAAGGGAAGTGCAATAATCTCTTCGGTTGTAGATGTGTTGTTGCTACTAGGGAGAAAACAACGGTCTCTTGTTCATGCAACATGTGGACTGTTTATCTTACACACTTTGCTTAAAGAAGTTGTCTGTTGCTTGCAACTTAATACTGGAGGGGGTTCGGATGATTAACCTGAAGGTGGACTTCTAGTCATAGATGCAGTTGGATGGCGGTCTATGTATCTTGTTGTATTGTCCAATCAACCTCATAGGATCTTTCTAACTAGTAATTGCATTGTTATGCCTTGCTCAGTTCCTGTCAATTGCCCTGTTGTAATTTGTTTACCCTTCATGCCATGTTGTTTATCTAAGGAGAGCACCTCTAGTGAACTATGGACCCCGGTTCAATCTTTATCATTGATACATCTTCAACTGTTACCTATTTACTTGCTACAGCAAACCGGTGAGCTTGACAACCTCACTGATTCGTTGGTACAAAGTCTTGAGTTTGTGTTGTGCAGGTCCCCGTGTTGCTTGCAACACCTGTGTGACGTTTCCTTCCTCCTTCTGGTTCAATAACCTCGGTCTCTACCGAGGGAAGACTTGCTGCTTGCTCTTCACACACCCTGCGTTTGGGGTTACCAACGAAGTGCCACGTCGAGCACCATCAACTCGTAGACACCATCCCATGCCACATAGCAGTGATGTCAAACTCGTAGTCGTAGGTACCATGAGGATGAGGATGGTGACACGGACAGTCAGAGTGAAGCTATGCATCTTCTCTTGGCGACTTTTTTGTGGAAGTTCCATGGAGAAGACAGTAAGTTAGTTCTGGTAATTGTGAATTAAGTTAATGTTTGTAAAAAAGTATGACCTTGAATTGCATTTTTTCGAGAAACCACTGGATTGCTGCTCTGAATTTACATGCAAGCTAAAGAGTATTAGCTTGTGCACATAGGCTTGCCGGCCCTGGAAAACAGAGGATACTAAGGCGAAGTTTTGCGGCAATGAAAAACAAGAACATGACGAGTAAAACAACCACATTATAGAGTCCTAAAACCATCTTAACACTGCAATTATCAAAGTAAATAGTACTCCCTCCGTTTTAAAATATAAGATGTTTTAGCTTTGTGAAGAAAATGTATCTAAACTTATTTTAGTGTGGATTCACTCCAAACTTGAGTGAACCTATATACTAAAAGTAGTCTAGATACAATTTGCTTCACAAAGCTAAAACATCTTATATTTTGAAACTGAGTGAGTAATAATAAACTGGACCTAGTACGTAGTATATTATATAAGTAGTAACACTAGTAACCGGACGTTTTCACTTGAAGAAGGGGAACGCATTGTAGCCACGCCGAAGGTAGAGGGCGTCTAGGCGGTAGCTACCCTGCTGGAAGCTGTCGAGCTCCACCTTGTTGCCGCTCTCCAGGTCATACCGCAACAGCTGATTCCACTTGTCCACCACGACGAAGTCGCTGCACGCGCCGGCGTAGTCCACCGGCGTCTCCTCGCCGATCACCATCAGGAAGTAGTAGACCGACATGTCCTCCACCGTCGCCTCGTGCACGCGCTGCCATGCCGACGACGGCGCGTCCCACAGCCACACGCCATGCACGCCCTCTATGCCGTCGTCGTGGGGCATCATCGACTCGCTCTCGTCGCGGATGTCGAACGCGCACATGCGGAGCCTGCCGTCCACCGAGCCCAGCGACCGCCCCATGCGGCTCTTGGCATTATCGGCCAGCGGCGGCTCGCGCAGCAGGGAGGCGCGGCGCTGGGCTGCGTCGTAGCGGAGAATGTGGCGCCCCAAATCCCGCCCCTCGGATCGCCTGCGCCGGCTCAGCCAGTAGAAGCAGGTGCCGACGTGGATGCCAGGGGACGCGGCGGGCAGGCAGCGGGCGGCGCCACGCGAGGTGAGCTGCGTGGCGTCCCACCGGCCCGTCGAGGACGAGAATGTATCCACCAGCACGCGGTGCCGCCTCCGCCGGACGAGGAGGACGACGGTGAATACGAACAGCCTGCTGGCCGCGTCGACTTGGTAGTGGAGGCCGTAGCTGGCATCGCTAGACGGCGAGATCGCAGACCGGGGGAGCGCGAGCCAGCGGTTGGCGGCCGGATCACACACGTAGTAGCCGCTCCTGCTGCGGCACAGAAGCAACCGCCCGTGCGACGCGACGACGGAGATGCCGAGCATGGGTACGGTGTGCTCGAAGAAGACAACATAGTCTTCTTCCTCGTCGCCAAGATCGTCATCCGCGCCTTCGGGGTCTAGAAGTCGGAAGACGGAGTTGTCTCTGGCGACGTCAAAGAGAGGGGGCGCAGGCTCCACATTCTTGCGGGGAGACGGTTCCAGATTCTTGCGGGGGTCCGTGTACTTTTGCTGGACAGGCACGTTGACGGGGACGCGGTCGGCAGGGTCGACGGCGACAAGCCTGAGGTGTGTGAAGCCGGTCCCCCGCCGCGGCTGGATGATGAGCGCGTACGGGCGGTCATCGAGAAGAGGCAGCGGCCGCGGCGAGAGGTGGCGGCAGAGGAACGTCGGCTGGAAGATCACGGACTGCCACTGCCGGCAGACGGCGGACAGGCGGTAGGCGTCCTTGGAGAACAGACGGTACATGATCTCGGAGACGATGCCGTCGTCCAGATGCGGCATGGCCATCACGGCGGCGGGGTACCCCCAATGGCTGATCGGGTAGATTGATTTTGGTGCCCCTGTAATCGTGTGGCCCACGTCCGAGTATTTATAACCAACGATCAGGGTACGTTGCATCTATCTAGAGCGTTTGTTTTGATCAGGGTGGGCATTAGGTATACAATGTTCACAAAAAAAAAAAATTAGGTATACAATGGACTACCGAGTATATATCCCTTTAAGTTACAGTAAAAAAAAGAGTATATATATCCCTTTTGTTTTGTTTTTCTTGCTGGGAGGACTACCGGCTTCTACTAAGAGCATGACTAATATCACTGCAAACCCTTAAATAACCGCCAATATTCGGGTTTCATCAAAGAAACTATGCAGATCGGAACTATCAAACCACGCGATCTGTAAAAAAAACTTTAAGGGCCGGATCAGAGAAACCGTCCGTCAGCCTATACATACGCGGGTTGCACGGCCGAGCCGAATGCCGGCCAGCACTCGGAAGAATCCTAGGGTGCGCTGAAGTTTCACGACGCAACTCGCACACTTCCTTTGCCCCTTCCGCGCGTGTCGTCCCTAGCCGCCTCCGCCGCAATCGGCACCGTCAGCCACCCGATTCGGCCTCCCCCGCCCACACGTAGCTGCTCCCGAAGGCCCGACCTCCTTCCCGGCCATCCTCTCTCCCTTCTGCACCCCATATCCACGTGCCGACGCCGCCGCGCGCCTATTCGAGGATGAACTTGGGCGAGCACCAAGATCTGCTCGATTGGTCGTCGTCAGACGATTCCGACTTAGACGATCTGCTCCATGATGACGAATGCGAGACGGCCATTTTCCTCCTCGCCGTCAAGGAGCACGAGGACCGCGCCAAGTTGCTGGATCGGAGGTGCGGGTCGGTGGGGCTGCACCTACATCCAGCGCAACCGCTTCCTCGGCCTTGTTTTTCTTTGGCATGTTTGTGTGAGATGAACCATTCGGGAACATTTGTTTATTTATTTGATTCAAACAGTTGTTGTAATTTGATTTAAACTATTGTTGTAGTAACTAGGATGATAATTATATGTTTCTCGAAACTATTATTTGTGTTTCATTAATCGATTGTTGTACTATGTTTAATGTTTGTATTTTTATTTCCATATGAAAAAGTGGCTAAAACCCTGATTTACGGGTCAACAAACTCCACGAAGCTAACCAGAGCCCGCAAATGTAGCCTGTAAAATGTTTATAGGTTGTGTTTGCGGGCTCTGATCTGCGCTGTGAGTTTGCTGACCCGTAAAACACTGCAACCTGTAAACCGATTTAAGGGTTAGGCGTTTACGGTGTTGTTAGTCATGCTCTAATATAATACTAGATCCTGATGGTGCGTGTTGCCGCACTCGTCCTCTGCAACAAAATGATATGAATTTCGACAAATTTGTGGGGGACTACTGGGCACTGTGTGGATGCCTAACTCCAATTGACGCGACCATTCCATATGATAATGGTGTAAGTGTGCATGGCCCCACTTGTTACCCAATCACTAACAACGAAAACTAATAAGAAATATATTGTGGAAAGCCCATTTAAATAAATCTTTGAGTTGACATAAAATAAGATATATTGCATACAAATAATATCTACACGTCTCAAGTTGAGCATAGAGACTTAAAATCCATATCTCGTCTCATTCACAATTAAGCATTACATTCCATATAACTGGTAAACCATTCAAAAACAGCTCACATAAACATCAAGTAAGTCATACATTTAATTTAACTTCTTTACAATTATTGTGGTACTCTCTCCGTCTCAAAATAAGTGACATGAATTTGCCTAGATTATCATATGAGAATCTAGACAAATGAAAGTCACTAATTCTGAGACTGAGGGAGTAGCTGTCAAAGTAGGAGTCATGAAGAGAATCCAGAAAATAAAAACTTGACTTCATTAGTCAAACCAAAATATAGTGGATGCAACTCACTTCATTAGTGAACCTTTCTCGTAGGATCAAAGAGAGTAAGCTAAAACAAAAACTCCATAAAATTGCATCCTAATTTCTAGAGGAATATTCTGGTCACCATGTTGACTGATTTCATCAAGGTTTCTACTAATCTGCACATGAGGAGAATTATGTTCAAAACCAACAGCAAAAAAGGAGCTGGAACTTGTAGCTGTCTTAAATTTCTTCAGTTTATAGGGAAAGAATATAATAAACCAGGAAGATTGAATATAATTACCATTTAAATAAAAATATCCAGCATGGGAGGCAGCCACCAACATCGTGACTGTCTTCTTCAATTTAAATTATCTTCTCTCTTTATTTCGTACTATTTGAATTAGAAAATATCATAAAAAACTTTGCAAAAACTCATCTGTTAATGCTAGGCGATCGGCAATATACATAGACATAGATGAAGTAAAAAAAAGCCATAGCTGAAAATTGGGAGACCAATACACTAGGTACTGAACCATCACATTCACTTGGACAGGGAGAGACGGGAGCCAGCAAGGATGAAACTGGGGGAGCTCGAGCAGTGGGGGTTGGCTCGTCGGCGGACTCAACGGCGGTGTTGGGGAGCTCGGACAGCTCCCGGTCGGGTGTGGCGCTTGAATCCAAGGACAACATCGGAAGGAGCTCCGGTGATTCGGGAGTCCGGGGGCGCTGCGGGCAGCGCTTGGGTATCCCACCGGCGCAGGTTGCCAATGTCTGGCCTGCCAAGCTCGACAGTGAGGAAATGCCCATCATCGTGGCTTTGATGGACGGATCTTGGGGGAAGCAGTTGAACTGGATCATATGGGCACCTAGAGGGGGGGTAAATAGGTGCTAACCAATTTTTAATACTTTTTCAATTTTAGGCTTGACACAAAGTAAATTCTCTAGATATGAAACTACAAGAATTTCCCTATATGCAACCCTAACTACTAAGCACGTAAAGAGAGGAGCGAAGGAACCGTAGTGGAGCACGCGGAGACACAGGGATTTGTTTTACCGCAGTTCCTTCCTTGTTAAGGGAAGTACATCTGCGTTGGAGGGGTGGGAGGTTCTAAGACCACCACACCACAATAGGCCTCACCCTATTCTCCGATGGATCTCGCCACGAGAGGCCTGATCCACCTTCTCCACTATTGGATTCCTTCGAGGCGGGAACCGGTGCCTTTTACAACACTATCAGGGCACACACCCACAACCGAATTGGGGGCTGCCGAGATGACAACAAGCTACCACAAGAACAAGGTTTATCAATATAAACAAAAACAAGGATCTAGGTATTTGCAAGAAATACTAGATCGGTGGTTCTCCAAATGAATGGAGAGGAGATGAAGCGCTTGATTGCAGTTGATGAAGATCGAGTCCTCCTCCTTTGATTCCCCAAGGGACGGAGCCTTTGAGTGGATCTAGGTGTATTTATCTTGGATGAACATTGCAGATCAGGTCTTTTCTTTTTTGAATCAATCAAGAGTTCTGGATAGAGGGGGAAGACAGGCTTAAATACCCCCTGACCAGAACAAGCCGTTGGAGAAGTTTGGGGGAGGATTGTCCGCCCCTAGGACGGAAACTCCGGGGAAAACTCCGCCCCCATACAGAAAGCGACACAGCCTTGACTTGGTGAAAATTCCTGAGGGGGCGGATTATCCGCCCCCCTCAGGGGCGGACTATTCGCCCAAGGGCCGGAAAGTCCGAGGGAAACTCCGACCCCCATATAGAGAGCGACGCAGACTTGAAAGAGGGTTGGGGCGGATTATCCGCCCCTGGGAGGGGCGGATGATCCGCCCCCCAGAAAGCAGTTTCCTTCCCTTCTCAGTGTACAGATCTGCAGCACTTCAACACACGTTAAATAATCCTTGATATTGTTATCTAACACACAAAACACTAGGGATTATGAAATGTTCTTTCAATCTCCCCCTTTTTGGTGTTAGATGACAATACTATGATTTGCAAACGACTACCAACGACACCCTTAAAATAAATGAAAGAGGCTCCCCCTAGATGTGTGCATGTTTAATATTTGCCTTTGAAACACACATGCACACACTAGATAAAACACAACTTTCATAGCAAGGACAATTAAAATAATATGTGTTGGTAAACAAGATCATACCACCGGGACGTGACTCCAAGCACATCCCCCAGAACTGATGCATATATAAGATAATTCCATGATTCCATATGTTATCAACTAGAATGCCAGACTCCATAGATAAATCCAAAATTCCATGATAGTAGGTCCACAATATAAATCCAGAATTCCATAGGACCATACATAATAAGTCACAACAGAGTCTTACAATAACCAAGCAAGAACAAATAGCAAATAATTTCACGCTAAAGGGGCACAAGCCTGAAAATAAAAAATGGAAAAGCAAGTGCTTGCGCCCTACCCATGAAAATCCGGTGACCTAATAGAACTACTTCTCCCCCTTTGGCATCGAAATGCCAAAAAGGAAGGAAAGCGATGCTAACGCCAAAGTTGGGTGTGTTTTCCATAAGAACAAGAAATATGAAAGAACATCCAAAGAGAGCCATTAGAAACCAACTCTTCTCAAGGAAGAGGGCGGTGGCCAAAGCCACCATGTTGGAGTGCATGGCATGACACCGCGAAGATGTATCTTGAGTTCAAAACCAATGCTCATCGATGACCCACATATCACAAAATGATATTAAGGGAAATGATTTTACTTGCTTTTGGCATTATGGGGGAGGGTTGGCCCAATCAATTAGGACCACACTCCCCCTATGTCTATGCCCGCATCTAAACCAAATACATGAATAAGAGCAAGTGAGTGTGCAAGGATAGTCAAGCCAAGCTGCTTGAATCTATGATATTTAGCTCATTCCGCAAATAACAAAATCTTGCTTCGTCAAGGGGCTTTTTGAAAATATCAGCAAGTTGGTTCTTCGTGCTCACAAAGGATAGGGCAGTATCACCATGAGCAACATGATCCCTAATGAAGTGGTTGCGAATCTCTATATGTTTTGTTCTTGTATGATGCACGGGATTGTAAGCAATCTTGATAGCACTTTCATTGTCACATAATAGAGGCACTTTGTCACAATTGACACCATATTCCTTTAAAGTTTGCCTCATCCATAACAATTGTGTACACGCACTTGCAAAGAACATATTCAACCGTTGTTGCGAGTGAAGTGCCTTACTGTTTCTTTGAAGACCAACACACTAGAGACCTGCCCAAGAATTGACATGCACCAGAGGTTGATTTCCTATCATCTTTGTCACCAGCCCAATCTGAATCAGTGTAACCACATAGAGAGAAACTTGAACCCTTGGGATACCATAACCCAAAATTTGGGGAATTAACCAAATATCTGAAGATTCGTTTGACCGCCACTAAGTGGCTTTCTTTAGGAGTGGCTTGGTACCTTGCATACACTCCTACACTTAACACGATATCGGGCCTATATGCTCAAAGGTAAAGGAGAGATCCGATCATGGATCGGTATACCTTTTGGTCAACGTCTTTACCCTTGGGATTGAGCTCAAGATGACACTTTGTTTGCATTGGAGTAGCCACACCATTGAGATCCGTCATCTTGAACCTTTTGAGCATTTCTTGGATGTACTTAGCTTGATTAATAAAGGTTCCCTCTCTAAGTTGTTTGATCTCAAATCCAAGAAAGAACCTCAACTCACCCATCATGGACATCTCAAACCTGTCAGTCATAAGCTTTGAAAATTCATCGTTAAAAGCTTGGTTAGTAGAGCCAAAAATAATGTCATCTACATAAAGTTGGCATACAAAAAGATCCCCATTAACCTTCTTAGTAAAAAGAGTGGGATCGATTTGCCCAACTTCGAATCCACGGTCTAGCAAAAGCTCTTTAAGGTGCTCATACCACGCACGTGGGGCTTGTTTAAGGCCATAGAGCTCCTTATCGAGTTTGTAGACATGGTTCGGAAATTTGGGGTCCTCAAAACCCGGGGGCTGCTTGACGTATACTAACTCATGGAGAGGACCATTAAGAAACGCACTCTTAACATCCATTTGATGTAATTTAAAATTATGATGGGCTGCATAGGCAAGAAGGATACGGATGGACTCAAGACGAGCCACAGGAGCATAAGTCTCGCCAAAATCAATTCCTTCCACTTGAGAGAATCCTTGAGCCACGAGTCTTGCTTTATTCCTCACAACAATGCCATTTTCATCTTGTTTGTTCTTGGAGATCCACTTGGTACTGATAACATTGCGGCAGTCCTTGGGTTTCTCTACGAGCTTCCAAACTTTGTTGCGTTTGAAGTTATTTAATTCTTCATAATTTGCAACAATCCAATCGTGGTCTTCAAGAGCATCAAAGATCTTCTTTGGTTCAACCATGGAAATGTGAGCTTGATGATCACAGAAGCTTGCAAGTTCTCTTCTAGTAGATACCCTTCTGCGTAGATCACCAACAACCTTGTCAAGAGTGTGACCCCTTAGTTCAAGGTTCCGATCAGCACGAGCCTTGGGACGAGCCTCAATGTCCTTATTGTTTCTAGAAGGAGTTGATTTAGTATTTGAATCCTTGTCTTGACCACTGCCTTGCCCTTGATCTTGATCTGAGTTAACACCAGGAGGTTGCTGCAGAGTTTGTTCTTCAGGGCCGGATGATCCGCCCCTTGGAGGGGTCGGACTATCCGTCCTGGGAGGTGAAGCACCAGTTCCTTCTTCTTGAGAATGCCTGGCCGGACTTGGAGAACCAGAGCCGGATAATCCGCCCTCGGGGGCCGGAGAATCCGGCCTAGGAGTTCCTTGGAAGTTGTCTTCTCCTTCGGATCCCCTGGAACGAGTTGGAGTGCCAGGGGCGGATTGTCCGCCCCTTGGAGGGGGCGGATAGTCCGGCCTGGGATTACCAACTTGTCCAGGAGACAGATGATCTTCAGCAGGTTGCGGTGTTGGTGCAGAGTTTTCTCCAACAGTAGGAGCTTGTTGATCTTGTGTAGATGAGGGCTCCACTTGAGTGGAGCATTGTCCTTCCCGATCCTCCACAAGGGGTTCCTCAATGGGGCGGAAAAATCCCACGCCCATTGTTCTTATGGAATCTTGGGGTATTTCAACATCTGCATCATAAACATCAACTTGCCCTACAAAGGAGCCGTTATTTTCATCGAACTCCACACTACAAGATTCTACAACAATCCCAGTGAGCTTGTTGTAGACTCTGTAAGTGTGGGATTAGGCACCATAACCAACAAAAATACCTTCTAAAGCCTTGGACTCAAATTTAGACAAGCGGACACCTCTAATAAGAAAGAAACACTTACACCCGAATACCCTGAAGTATGAGATGTTGGGCTTGTTACCGGTAAGTATTTCATATGGAGTCTTGTCCAAAATCTTTCGGAGGTAGAGCTGATTTGATGAGTGACATGCAGTGGATATGGCTTCAGCCCAAAAATTGTAAGGAGACTTGAATTCAGCCAACATTGATCTTGCCATATCCATCAAAGTCCGGTTCTTCCTCTCAGCTACACCATTTTGTTGAGGGGTGTACGCAGCGGAATATTGATGTCTAATCCCCTCTTCGCTTAGAAAATCATTCAAGGTGTAGTTTTTGAATTCGGAGCCGTTGTCACTTCTTATTGCCAAGATAGGGACATTGTGTTGACGTTGAACTTCGTTGGCAAAGTCAATGACTGTTTGTTGAGTCTCACTCTTTAGTTAAATAGACCCATGTATATCTTGAGTAATCATCGACAATGACCAAGCAATATTTCTTCCCACCAAGACTTGCATGAGAAGAAGGACCAAATAAATCCACATGAAGTAATTCCAAGATCCTCTTTGAAGACACAATAGTCTTCCTCTTATGGGAAGAGTCGTGCATTTTGCCTTCAACACAAGCCCTGCAAACACGATCTTTGGCAAAGTAGACATTGTCTTTTAGTCCAAGGATGTGGCCACCCTTGTGGAGACTTTGCAAAGTTCTCATGTTGACATGGGCTAAACGGCGATGCCATAGCCAGCCCACGTCGGCCTTTCCGAATAGACACATCATACCCGAAGTGGTTTTCCCCGAAACGTCCACCACATACAGGTCATTTTCGACGTATCCAACGAAAGCGACCTTTAGAGACTTGCTCCACAGGAGTACCACCAAATCATCATCGATAAAAACAGCAAAACCCATCTTGCTAAGGGCACGAACATAAAGAAGGTTGTAACCAAGGGTCTCAACAAGCATGACGTCCACGAGATAAATATCGTGGGCAACCACAACCTTGCCAAGACCCAATACCTGAGATTTAGACTTATCACCATAGGAGACTGTGATATTATCATGATTTGTACGCATCTCCATGATGATCTCCTTGCTTTCGGTCATATGACTAGTGCATCCACTATCCAGCACCCATTTCGACCCACCGGAAGCATAGCCCTGCAAGAGAATTACTTCTTGGATTTAGGTACCCATTTTTCAATGGGTCCTTTCATGTTAGTAACAAGGGTCTTTGGGACCCAAATAGACCAAGCAATATATTCATCAAAGGGACCAACATAATAAGCATAAACATCGCCATAATCATTACAAAAAAGTTCATAATTTGGATTGTGAGACCCTGCAAAACCAATATTGTTAGTCTTGTCTTTTGTGACATTATTCTCAGCGGTGCTTGTCTTTGATTGCACATTCTTGGTCTTGTTCTTCTTGTTTTTCTTTTCCTTGGACTTGGTGACATACCCAAGTCCCTCTTTACCATGATTTGACCTTTGCTTGCCAAGAACTTCATCAAGCACATCCTTATCCTTGATAGTGATGTCCTTGACCACTTCTTTTTGCACACTAGCATTGTTCTTATGACTATACGTTGAGTTGGATGAGCTAGGAAGATCATATTTGGTCAATCGACTTTGAAGCTGATCATGTGACTCATTGAGAATATAAAAATCGTTTTTCAATGCCTTGTGAGCATTGTCAGGTTTCTCCAATTCCTCGGAGAGTCTATCATGAGCAGCCCCAGAGTGAATCTTTCCCTTCTTTAACTTCTTTACTTTGGTGACTGCATTGTCACGTTCCTTAACAAGTTTAGCCACAACTTCTTCATGTGACTCTTCAATGGACTCAAGCCTCTCTTCAAGAGATACCCGAGCTTCTTCTTCTTCCTCAAGGGCATTTTTAAGGATGCAATGGAATTGCATCCTCCCTTTCAATTCTGCCCTTTTCTTCGAGAAGAGCTTCGTTTTGGGACAACTGATCCATAAGAGCTTCAAAACGAACTTTGTGCTCACCTTGCAAGTTAGTGTAGAAGTAATCCAAAGCAATAATCTCTTCTTTAACCTTAAGACTAGTAGGATCATCCATGTCAATCATAGCCTTAGAAAAAGAAGAGTTAGAAGTCGTTACCTCAGAGCTTCTTGCCATGAGACAAGTAGCATTCTTGTTGATGATGTTTTCATTCGGAGAGTCGAAGAGAGATGTTGATGTAGATGTGGTGGCTATAGCAGCCACCTCTTGGGAGTTATCGTCCTCGTCCTCATCTTCACTTCCCGATGAATATTCTTCTTGAGCCACTAGAACAATCTTTGGTTGCTTCTTGAAGGGAGCATTCTTCTTTACAAACTGTTTCTTGCGTGGAGCCTTTGACTTGTCCTTGAAAATAAGTCTTCCTCCATTATCTTCCCTACTTTGATATGGACACTCAGCTATAAAGTGCAGTCGGTCACCACAGTTGAAACATGTTCTCAGCTTGGGACCATTTTCTTTTTTCCATAGGCTCCACTCTTGCGTTCTAGTTCAGCTTTAGCCTTGGCTGGATCTTTCCAAAAGTTCTAGCATAAAGAGTCAAGTATTGTCCGTGGATCCTTTTTATATCCTCGGGACAGTCCAGACCTTCTATGGCATATTCATCATGATCAATCACACTAGTATTCAAGGCCATGTTGACCCCCTTTTGCATCCCCATAGCTCGAGCACGAGCATCTTCGGCATTCTTGGCAGCCACTTTGAAATCGGCCATTTCTTGCATTACCTCATTGGATGTCATGAGGTGATAGTTATGTTTACCTTGGAGACTTTTCAAATCCGTGGGCTCAAATGGCATAAGAGCACTGACATACTTGCGCTTGATCCATGCATCATCAACATGAGCGGCACCATGGTTTCTGAAATTTGTGGCTATTGCCTTAAGCCTCCTATACATGTCTTCACGGTCTTCTCCATCCAACATATAGAATCCTTCAGCTTCTTTGCTCAACGCATCATATCTATTCCTATTCATACTTTCATTTCCGATGAAGAGCTCGGTGAGAGCATCCCAAGCTTCCTTAGCTGTACTAAGATGTTGAAACTGTGGCATATCTTTGTCACCCACACCAAGTTGTATCATGTGTAGATCTGTAGCGTTGAGTTGGCTATCGACAACTTCTCTTCTTGTACGATTGTTGGGGTTTCCAACATGAAGACCATTTTAGATGATCTTCCACAACTCTATGGAGGAACTGCACACATGAGATTACATCAAAAATTGCCATTGAGTAAAAGTAGATGCTGAAAGTTTGGGTGGATCACCCCTATTATGTATATGTGGGTGAGGGATAGGTGGATCAGGGGAATACACATGAGAAACCTCATTGTATCCATCCTTACCGCTATCCTTTTTCGAGGAGGAGCTCTTGCTAGTGTCATCACCAACCACTTCGTTATCTTTGGAAACAGTTTTACCCGTTTGATTCCCCAAGGGACGGAGCCTTTGAGTGGATCTAGGTGGAGTTCTCTTGGATGAAGATTGCAGATCAGGTATTTTCTTTCAAGATTGCAGATCAGGCGTGGAAGTACGACAGCGGAAAGCTCTCCAAGTTAATTCCTTTTCAGGTATATGTGTCGTGGATGGAAAATGCTCAATAGAGGGGAGATTCTCTCAGCTACCACGGATCACGAAGCCACACGGTGTAAGATGCTTTCTCCATGGGAGGATGTACATACAAAGTGTTTTGTCTATATTAGATTAGCAGAAAATGCCCGTACGTTGCATTGGATTGATAGATAAATATAAATAGAAAACAAGTGACAACTTTGTTTAGATATGCATGTATCTAGATATGTTTTAGTGTGATGAATCTAGAAAAGGTTGAGTCACTTATTTTGGGACAGACAGAGTATTTCATACATGATACTAACAAGTACTAACAAACATGAGGAAATCAGAAACCAATTAACCAGATGAACTACACCTTAATTTGGATATTCTATTTTAAACGAATAACATTGCCGTCTAGGTTGATCTGCGTGAGAAGTACCAAACAACTAAGCTTCCATTGCCATGACTATGAGCTCGAGTTTGCAAAAACATCTCCGGCATCACAAGGTCTTTGATAGTGCAGCTCTGGATCCTCGTTGCAATAGACATGGTCCTCACGTAGGTTACGTTTTGGCTTTTCCTCTCCTTCGTACTCCAATATTTTGCTTCGTACTCCATACGGGAGAGGAACGGTTTTTATATGCTCATAAAGTTGGGCGTTTGCAATCGGACAGCGTTACGCGTCCCTCGGAGGATATTTCCCCAAAATCCCCCGGGTCCGGAGCCGTCTGATCAAATCAGATCGAACCGTCTAACCGGTACACGCCGCCCGCTTTTGCTACGTTGCAGCAGAAAACGCTTCGCACGCAGCAACCTGGAAACAAAACGGAGGCAACCTGGGAGTCGCGTCGTGCGGGCGGCCTGTGAGGACGACGGAGGCGACTACGCCGTCGATATCATTCGCCGGCGCCGGAGATGAGCCATATTCGAGGGACCATACTCTACCCCCCTCATGGTCAACCTCACCACCTTATACCGCTGCCAATCGTAGCTTCTGGTGGGGGATCAAATCATCTCACCCGGCGGCGCTCCGATTCGGCGAACGCCGATGTCTCCAATCGAGGGCAGCAACCTAATCTAGCCCAGCACACAAATCCTCCAGTTTTTTCAATCAAAATCCTGAGGAAGAACATCCAGCACCATCGGTAAGCTCTAGATTAGCCTTCTTAGGGTTTTCACCATTGTTGTTCATGTTTGTGCTACATGGTAGCAACAAATACTTAAATATGTAGCAAATACTAGTTAATCGGCTTGTACATTGTAGCAAAATAGGGTGCTGCTAGGCAGATGGCAGGAAAACAACCTTAAAATGGATAAGGGTGTTACATTGTAGCAAAAGAAAAATTAGGGGTGCTACAACATGCTTTGCTGGACAATGTGATACATTGCAGAAAAAGTTTAGGAAGATGTGATGCTACATTGTAGCAAATTAGGGTGATAGTAGCACATTTATGTAGCAAATTAGGGTGATACTACATCCAGCACATTTATGTAGCACATTATGCTTCAACTTAAACTTTTTATTTTTTAAATTGCAGGAGTTTGTTGCTGACAGTATACTGGGAGGATTCGACCTCAACCAGCCTGTTGATGGATACAGTCCTGGAGGATATGCTGCTGAAGGAATAATTGCTCCACCAGAATCTTCTTATGAGATTGCTCCACCACAATCTGCTGCAGGAACCTTTGGACAAAATTTGCTACAAGAGTAGAAAGTGCAGCTAGTAGCAATGCTTCATTTGTTGCTGAAGAAGGTGATGAAGAGATTTGCTCGCAGCCTCTTGTGCCATATGTTGGAATGACATTTGATGACCTTGAAGTTGCGAAGCAAGTATACAATGACTATGCTTTCAAGCTCGGGTTTGGTACACGGATTGGTAACACCAAGTATAGCACAGCAAAAGGTGCCCCAAAAGATGCAATTCTTAGTAGGGTTTTTGAGTGTGTCCATGCCGAAAAACCAGTTGACGAAGCAAAAAATGCTACTAAGGATAGTTCTGGAGAAGGAGGTCCAATAGACATGAGCAATTTCAGTGCACAGAAGTCACGTAGCAAACAAGCTGGCCTCAAAATGGACGTAGCAGATTTGAGGCAGAAGAATAGGTTGTTGCGGCATGATTGTAAAGCTAGAATGCTTGTTGTAAAGAGAAATGGGATATGGACTGTAACGATCTTTCAAGGAGAGAACACACACCAGTTGCTGAAGCAAATTGGGAGAAGACGGTACTACCGGTCTCATAGGAAGGTTACTGAGGAGGACTTTCAGTTCATCCAAACTTTACACAACCAAAACATTAGCACAGCTCAGATGATGGGATGCCTCGGAAGTGTGCACGGAGGCGACCCAAGGTGCCTTGGTTTTGTGAAGCGTGATGTGTCCAACATAAGTACTATGCTACCCGAGGAAGTTTCGCTGCGAGACATGTCAATGACTATTGAGTACTTTGAAAGGAGACAAGCTGAAAGCCCTACATTCTTCTTTGATAAGCAAGTGGATGAAAACAATGCAGTGAGAGCTCTCTTTTGGGTGGATGACAGGACAAGGGCCTTGTACCCCAAGTACAAGGACTCGGTGTTTTTCGACACTACATTTTGTACCAACAAGTACAACATGCCCTTTGCTCCACTTGTGGGCATCAACAACCACACACACACAATTGTGTTGGGCTATGCTTTGCTACCTGATGAACAACTGAAACATTCAGTTGGGTATTCACCAAAATTAAGGAAGCAATGAACGGTTTGGCGCCAGACCATATCATCACAGACCAAGACCAAGCAATGGCTGCATCAATTTCAAACATATATCCTGATTCGGTCCAAAGATGCTGCATCTTCCATGTGCTACGATTAGCAATAACAAAGCTTGGTCCTCACTTGAGAGAAGGTAGCCAATTTGCTGCAGCGTTCTACTCATGCATTTATAGCACGGACACCATAGCAGAATTTGAGATATGCTGGCATCATATGTTGGAAACTTTTGCTATGGCTGAGAACACTCATTTGCAGAACATGTGGAAGAGCAGAAACATGTGGGCACCTGTGTACTTCAGACAAAGTTTCTTTCCCTTTACAAGCACAACAGGAAGATCTGAAGGCCTCAAATCGTACTTTAAAACTTTAATTCACCCAAGTGGCTCAGTTTAGAACTTTGTGCAGCAATACGAGTTGTGCCAAAACCTAATGCTAGACAGAGAAGACAACGCATCATTCACCATGGATACAACAACAACAACACTATGGGGAAGGTGAGATTTTCTCTTTACAGACAGATTTTCCAGTAGCATTATTTTATATCTGTGGTATCAGATTTCTAAAACTGTTGTAGCATAATGTAACACCTGATGTAGCACCACCCTGATAGTCAGCAAACAAACCTTTTTTTGCAGCTACAACATTGAAAAGCAGGGCCTGGAGTTCTACACGAGGGAGATCTTCACAAGATCCCAAAAGATGATTGAGAGATATACAAGGTTTTATCCAATGCAGGTTGAGGGTGAAGGCATGTGCTTTGATCTCATTCCAAACCCTGGTTATGGTGTCAAAACCTACCAGGTGCAAGTCAAGTTAGATGATGAGTGCTACAAGTGCGGATGCAACACATTTGAGATGTGTGGCCTTATATGCCCGCATATAGTGAGGGTGATGGTGCACTTGAATGTCCAGCAAATTCCAGAGAGATACATGCTACGAAGATGGTGCACTGCGGCAACAATATGCACTTTTGATCCCGGACAAATACCATCGATTGGGATCGAGAACCAATACTCTCAAGTACAATGCATTGTGCAGAAAGATGAATGAACTCGCTTCGGATGCTTGCTTCAGTGATGAAACATATGTTGTTGTTTCCAAGATGATTTATGATGCGAAGCAGGTTGTATATAATATGAGGAACACCCAACATGCTACACATCAAGGAGGGGAGCAAGAAGTAGAGCAGCAAGGAGGAGGGCCAAAAAAATTGCTACAAGAGCAAAGTATTCCTCCACGGCATGGTGTAAACAATCAACAACAACAAGAAGAACGGAATGATGCTCCGAGTAGCACGCTCAAGAACCCTTCGAGGGTAAAGCTAAAAGGAAGACCAACTGAGAAGTCGAAGCGTAACAAACCATTGGTTGAGCTTTGTGATGAAGCAAATGCCAAGAGAAGGAAAAAAGCCTAAGAGACAAAGAAGAAGCAAACTGATGGAACACCGAAGAAGAATCCAAGAAAGCAAAAATGCCCATACTGCAATGAAGAAGGTCACACCGTGAAACAATGCGTCTCCATGGAAGCACTGATTTCAGGGAATGCTGCGAAAATAGAGTTTTGAAACTACATGTACTACCAGAGTAGCATTTTTGTCATTATTATGTAGCATACATACAATATAGATGTAGCATCATCTTGATGCAAGATATGAATTTTGTGATATGATAGAATATTGTTGGTAGCAAAAGTATTGCCACTTTGGAGCATACAGCCTACATTTTGTATATAAAATTGCTACCATAGACAAAACTTGTTCTTATGAATGAATGTCATAGAAATATTTGCTACATTAAACCTAGTAGCAAATCTTGAACACCTGGGTAGCACACCATTTCTATGCATGTAGCAATATGGCTACACAGATGTAGCAAATTAACACCTGGGGTGGCCAAAAGAAATTGACAGCATGTCTAAGTAAATACTCATTTTTAGCATTTATGCAGCATGTATGTAGCATGTATAAAACTTATCAAAGCAATCACACTATTTGAAGCTTCAGAAGATAATAAACAGCATTCCAAACTTCAAAAGCTATATATAAAACCATTCCAAACATGTAGCACTTATCCATCCAACATAACCAATCCACAAAAGATAATCTACAGATGTTGCAGCAACGAACACATCCACGATTACATCAGTTTGAACCATTACAAAGTGCAAAATAAGATCACAATGACGATATCAGTTTCAACGATTACATCAATTTCAACCTAACTATGCTTCTTCTGTAACTCTTCTTCCATCAGTTGTAGCATTGATCCTTTGTTTTGCTTTGCCTCAATTAGATCTGATGCAAGAAGTTTCCTTAGAAGTGGTATAGCATTGTTGTCGAACTCTGGCATGACCTTGTCGGTGAAGCTTTCCATGAAGAGCATGCTGAAGAATCCACAATCAAATCTGTCAAAAAACAAACAGATAGATTAGCCAAAAACAAGCAGAAACTGATGTAGCAAGTGTAGGAAGCTAAAGTAGCAAGAGTTGTAAACTTAGGTAGCAATTAAAAAACAATAATGTAGCAAAAGTTGAAACTAGTGATCAGGACAAGGATTGAAAAAAAAAGCGAAACAAAAAGGTGAGCAAAATCTTACATGGTAGTTTGTTGCGGGTGATCAGGATTGGTTAGCAGGTAAGTGTCGAAGTTGATATTGTCTGCTAGTTTTGATTGCTTCACAAGAATTGCAAAGTTTGCGAACTGGAAAACAAAGCAAACACACTGCATGGTTAATGATATGCAGCAAATAAAAGGCCCAACTATAAATGTAGCAAACACAATGAACAAGTGTAGCTGGATTACTAACCAGATTGCGTGCACAATCATCCATCACACTAGCATCAAATATGCATCTGCTTTGCTACTAGGTTGATACAGGGAACTACCCAATGGTTGAACTTCACAATAGGAAAGTATAGCTACATTCAAACATGTATTAATATTTAGCATTTTGTATAGAAAGCAAACATGAACAAGATAGGAAGCAAGGATGTTAACTCACAAGGTCACACTTGAAAATCTTGAACTTTGCATTCTGCTCTTTCAACTCATCCATACATGCTTTAGCATTGAATACTTTTGGATCAACAATAAGCTTCTGCTGTTTTGTGTTGAAGATAAAAAGAAGTATGAGGCAGCAGCAAAAGCAAGTAAAAATTGCTACTATATGTATTGGTTGGGTCAGCAAGCACAATGTTGACAAAAGGTGGAACCAAAGACATATTACTAAAGTAGCAAAATGATAGTACTAATATAGCATAAAGAAATTAACAATAATGTAGCAAAGTAGCTGTCATATGCATATTGAGCAAGTAAAAGATCAAGAAAAGTGCTACTTACCACAAAGTGCTGCGTGAAAGCGTACTTCCTCTTCTGCTGTGCACTTTTGTTGCAAACAATGTCCGACTCATGGTTAAATTTCTCGATCCAAACATTCATCAACTCACTATCAAGATTTTGGCGTGGCCGAAACAATGTTTGGAAAGTTCTGTAGCAGGTATAATACCGCCCAATCTCCACAAAAACTAGCCTGCATAAAGGAATGCACATGTAGTAGATAGTTTTACGTAAAGTAGCAAACAGTTCAATCTAAAGTAGCAAAAACAATAAACTAAAGTAGCAAATAGTTCAATCTAAAGTAGCAAAAACAATAAACTAAAGTAGCAAATAGTTCAATCTAAAGTAGCAAAAACAATAAACTAAAGTAGCAAACAGTTCAATGTACAGTAGCAAAAACAATGAACTAAAGTAGCAAACAATTCAAATGTAAAGTAGCAAAAAAATGAACAAAAGTAGCAGGTAGTTCAATGTACAGTAGCAAAAACTATGAACTAAAGTATCAAACAATTCAATGTAAAGTAGCAAAAAATGAACTAAAGTAGCAGGTAGTTCAAGCTACAGAAGATTCAATGGAAAACTATATCCTACAAGTGAAAAAAGTAAGTAGCAAAACACATAGACACATGTAGCAATTATCTATATGCAAGTTAGCAGAAACATTACTTCAGAGTAGCAAAAAACATAAACTTACGGTGCCCTATCCTTCGGATGGCCCTTGAATTTTCGACCATTCATCACAAATGTGGAGTATGTTTGTTCTACATCTTCAGTGACCTTCATATTTTTTAACTTTGGAGGTGTGAGCTCCTCCTTGGCAGCCCTCTTAAACCTTGTCTTCTTCTCTTGTGTCAGCAAAACCGATCTACCATCTCCTTTAACACTTGACTCAATGTTAACAACAACTGCAAAAAGAGAAAACAATTGTGTTAAGCAAACAAGCGGAAGCATATCTAAGAAGCAAACAAGCGGAAGCATATCTACGAAACTACAAGAAAATGTTCATACCAGGTGCAATGGGAACAGCAGGTGTCGCAAGATCTACTAAAGCGAAAGGTGCAAGATCGACCAAAGTGGAAGGTGCTGCTTGAATGCTCTCAAAGGCATCAGAGGCAGTGGTCACGACAGCGGTTGGGGCATCACAGGAAGGTGGGAGAGACTGTGAAATGCATAACTCTGCATACTCATCGGTCCCAAGCTCGAAAAGATCAAACAGGGGTTTGTCCGGAGCATTGGCCCAAGCTTCATCAGAAATATCCTTCCTGGGGCTGTGAATTGGAGACCTATCAGGGCTAACAACATCTGGATGTTCAGTAGCATCAGCTCCCTTGCTCCTAGAATCAATGATTTTTGCTGCTTGAGGAACATCGGCATGTTTTGTTGCTACAGGACCACCTTGCTCCATAGCAGCATCTGCAGCACCACCTTGCTCCACAGCATCATCTGCAGCACCATCAGTATCCTTAGCAGCTGCTGCAGCAACACCATGGTCCTCAAGCTCCGATGTAGCATAAAGCTTCTCATCATTCTTGTAACACCCTCAGAATCGGACCTATGCAAGTTTGAGCAAAATTCGCCAAACCCGCATAGAAACGATTCAAAGGTGCCCACCAGGCACTTTCGTGCGGGTGGAAAACGAAGTAATAACATTACACAACAGTCCTCGATGGGACCCACAGAACAGATATATTCAACAGCGACTCAAAGAGTCAAGAATACAGATATAATATACAAAGATACAAATCACCTTGAAAATGATAGAGCGTCCAGCTACGGACAAGATGCAAATGGGGCTAAGAGCCCTGGAGAATAACCAATGGCGTCCATAACCCTGCCCAGGCCAAGCCGGAAGGGTAACCCTGCTAACGGCGTCGATCTCAAAACCTGCTTAAACAAAAGGTGCGGCAAGGGCAAAGGAAAAAGAAGGAGCGTCGATCTTGAGGCCAAGACAGCGAGGCTAGAATTCGGCGGTCCTCGCCTACATAGGTATGGTGGACTGAGCGGCAGCGGCAGCATGCACTAAACAACCTATAGAGACTCGAACAACTGGCGGTTATCAGAGAGGGGTAAGAATGACCTATCCGGATCCAACCTGAAGCTAACTCCAAACAAACCCATCCTGGTGTTTCCCCCTCGAGACCAAACGAGGAAGTCAACCGAGGAACTCACACAGTTGGCAGTTTTATTTATTCAGTTACCGTTGCAGTAATTACTAGTCAGATATAGATATTCATCCTGATAAAGTAAGCAGTGGTCACTTTTAGTTAACCATTCCGTTATAGTGGCAACAATTACTAATCAGATACAGATAGCATGAGATAAACCCAAAACCCAGCAGTTGTTGGTACTTTTATTCAGCCATTCCGTTGTAGTTGCAAGATTTACTAGTCAGTTACAATTGTCGCAAGCGACAACCAACAAGCAATTGTGGGCAGTATTAATTAGCCATTCCATTTTAGTGAAGCTGATTACTAGTCATTATAAGTCAAATTTATAACAATAAACTTTATTTATGCTTGTCTATGATCGAGATACTGTGCTCCAAGTCGTCCATATCCGCGGACACGGCTTTCAGAAAGTTTTACCCGCCGGTGCACCAATAGCAACACACGCTCGATCAACCTCGAAAACCAAATCAAAACCCAACGAGGCTTTCACGATTGAACAATCACTGTGATTCGAATATTTGAGGGGCCACCCTTAAGTAGAATCCGCAAGCAAGCTCGAGACGGCCTCAAGGTTTGGCTAGACTACCATGATCGGGAACCCCAAACGGGCTTGTCGACATCACAAATCGTGGTCCGATCCTAACAAGACAAAGGTGCCTCGCACAATCGTAAATAATAAAGCAAAAACATGGCATAAGTACAGATCGTAAATAAAACCTCAAACTAGTTTGTGGCCCCAAGAAATAAGAATGAATCAAGCTCGCCTGGGGTCCCATATACCTCCGGATGTGGATAGCGCGATAAATCAAGGAACAGGTATCAAGTACTCGGGGTCTTACGGGACACAAGTGGGCGTTCAGAAACCAAATATTATCTATCACCCACCGATGCCTCTGCTTAATCAATTTTAGTTGTTAAACAGAAATTAAAGTGAC
Organism: Avena longiglumis; assembly: GCA_030063025.1. Taxonomy (NCBI): domain Eukaryota; kingdom Viridiplantae; phylum Streptophyta; class Magnoliopsida; order Poales; family Poaceae; genus Avena; species Avena longiglumis. Next base: position 109,710,297 of record CP125974.1, read on the forward strand.
GATAAGTAAAACTAGAATCATCTCCAACATCAACGTGCGGCAATACATCAGAATCGCGTGGCATATGGCGACACACATCAAGACTTGAGCAAGCAACTACGACGCTGCAAGTCCAACTATCTACCAAACAATGTAATAGGATGTGTCCAAGGCAATATAGGGCTGCAAGGGATTTCACGCACGAAACTAGAGCATCGCATCACGTATAGCAATAGATCAACAGGAGGAATAAATACTATAAAAGTAAGATAGGTAGAAAGAGGGAGATGCTCGCCTGAAAACATTGTCGAAGGTTCAACCGAAGAACGGGGCGAAGCTCACATCAACTCAACGGCCTTATCCGCGAAGAAGCAAAACACTAGAATAACACCGGATGCAATATTTAATACACGGTAGAAGATCGGCATGATGCATGCATGATGGATGGCATGGCAAGGTGCGATGCAATTAGGTCATATTAAGCGAAACCGGGGTCCCGACAATTACTTAGATGGTTCAAGTTGTTTAGATCCCCGCAAATTAAATGTTGTTTAGCAATGCAACAGGTGGAACCGGTTCGCTACACATGTTTAAATGGGGCCAATATAAGGCTGGATTTGCCCGCATATGGGCCCCATATTTAATTATTAGGTGAATCGGCATAAGGCCCCCAAACCACAGATATGCATGCGGGATGACAATTTAAGTATGCAACAGGTTGATATTATGTTATAAAATAGGGTTTCGGGAAGGGGTTCACACATTGAGGGGTCTCGACGATCTTGAGGTTCCGGGGGTTCGGGGTTCGAGGTCGGTCTCGGGGTTCAGGGTTCGACTGAACGGTCTCGGCGGCTCGGTGTCCGGGGAGCATAACTTGGGTCGGTGTCGGGGCGCATCGGCTTCTTCCGGGTCGGTGTCGCTCTTGTCGGGCCCGCGTATCGGGTCGGCCTTGGCGTTCGGGGCGGCGTACTTGTCGCCACGGGGTTCGGTCTTCGGGTCCGGATCTTGGCGTCCTTCTGATCACCGGGATCGGACTTGGTCTTCGGACTTCGGGATTTTCCGTGAAGAAGATCTTGGCGGTGTACCATGTGGCCGATCTTGTTGTCGATTGTCCGCGATGGAGATCTTGTCGTCGAGGTTGCGGTTTCCACATAGCATCAAAAATGGTCGCGCTAGCCTCCCGCAACTGGAAGCATCGTCTTTATCTCAGCCTCGGATCATCGGTACTTGGACTTCCTTAGCATCTTCCAACACAAACACAGGCACACGCGTGAAGCGTCAAGGGCAGCTCGACGCTGGATGCGCCAGCGAGGGGGAGATGGCAGCGGAGGCGGCGAGGCGGTCCTGCTCGCCGGGGCGACGCCGGGTCGGAGAGGTTCGAGGTCGCGCGATAGCGGGCTTCGCGGCCGGGGCTCTGGCAGCAGGGCGTTCGAGGAGGTCGCCAGCGACGCCGGCGAGCGGAGCGGGAGCCGCGGAGGGGAGGAGGCGGGCGAGGGCGAGGCGGGCGGCGGGGCGACGGCGATGACCGGCGAGCGAAGGCGGAGGCCAGGCGTGGCGGAAGGAGGGAGGAGGCGGTCGAGGAGGCGGAGGGGAGGCCACGGAGAGCGGCGGCCGGCGGGCTGGCAGGGGAACGCTTGCAGCCTTGAGGCTCGAGGTCCGGGGTCGTGGCGGAGAGGAGGTGCGGAAGGCCGGGCCACAGAGGCAGGGTGGCGACGCTGGCCGGAGGAGGCGGGAGGGCAGCGAGGCGGGCGAGCAGCTTGGTGTGGCCAAGGGCGGCCGGAGGAGGGCAGCGGCGGGAGAGGAGGCCACGTGGCCATGGGAGGCAGGGAAGGATGGGGAGGAGAGGGAGACAGGGCGGGCAGGCGGTGGAAGAAGGATGAACAGGAGAGAGGCGGGCCGGAGTGGGGCGGGTGTGGGCGGTGGCGATTGGTCCGGGCGTCTTGGCGTGGGGTGGGCGTGTAAAGCGTCGTGTGCGTGTAGAGTGTGGACCAGGGTGTGGTGTGGGCTGAGGGATTGGGGAGGGAGCTGGGCCACGTGTCAAGACTAGATTGGGTGGGGAGAGGAGGGGTGAGGTGGCATGCTAGTGGAGGGTGAGGTGGCAGGTGGGGTGGGTAGAATATTAGGTAGATGTAGGATTTAGATGGGCGGCAGGTTGGACCGTTTAAAACCTCGAGGCGTTCGGTCGGGTTGGCGTTCAACGCCCTACTAAATTAAATATAAATTTTATTTGTGTTAATTGGACCATTTGCAAACCGATAGCGACAAAACAAAAATTCTCCGGAGCCCCGGGGTTTGACATTTGAATAGAGGTGGGGCGTTTTAGAAACAAAACGGGCTTTGCGAGATAGTTTTGGCAAACAATGCATGATGATGACGATGCAATGCACAAATTCAACGCGATTTTCTAGTAGTGGTTTTGCGGGATGCCACAATTCGACACCACTAACAAGGGATCTCGCCCTCGAGATCCGCCTCATGGTACCGGAGGGAAAGGTCGGCGATCTGCATCTTCTCGCTTCATGCATATCCTCACGACACCACTAACAAGACGTCGTTGTCCGTGATCGTCGAGAGAACACTCCGGAAACAAAAGGTCGAAGGTAGAGGTATCAACAAACAAAGCCACCTCTAACTTCGGTGGGAAGAGGGAACCGATGCATTCTCGCCCACTTCAACGCATAAGCGAATAGAAAGGGTAGTCGGCATGGGGGCCAATCCATCACGCACCCAAACTATTACTCCGCACCATCGAGAGAAAAGTGCAACCATTCTCGAATCGATCAAGATCTCGACAAGCGAGGTTCGAAACAAAGGAGTGAGACTCCGCATCGGATCTGGCGTGAGGATGTCGCGTCGGAAAACACCGGATAACACGACAAGGAACAAAGAATGGCACCACGTATTTAAGGATTCCTCGCGACATGAAGACCGGATGTAGCAACACCGTTATCTGAAGAGGAAGCGAAACCCTGAAGGTACGACGGAAACCCAACCACGAGAAATCCTGGACTCGAAGAAAAGATAAGAGGTAGATTCAAATCACGCAGGGGTAAGAGGAGAACAGCATAGGGGTAAGGAATAAAATCAGACCTAACCAGAACTATCCAACCGATTTTGCATAAATAGTTTTGACACTCTACTTCGGCCGTTAGCTAGGTTATCCTACAGGCTGGACTTGTGGGGTATCGCAACCGAGCTCGATACCACTCAGAACACCCTCGAATCGGACCTATGCAAGTTTGAGCAAAATTCGCCAAACCCGCATAGAAACGATTCAAAGGTGCTCACCAGCACTTTCGCGGGTGGAAACGAAGTAATAACATTACACAACAGTCCTCGATGGGACCCATGAGCAGATATATTCAATGACTCAAAGAGTCAAGAATACGAATATAATATACAAAGATACAAATCACCTTGAAAATGATAGAGCGTCCAGCTACGGACAAGATGCAAATGGGGCTAAGAGCCCGGAGAATAACCAATGGCGTCCATAACCTGCCCGAGGCCAAGGAAGGTAACCACGCTAACGTCGATCTCAAAACCTGCTTAAACAAAAGGGGTGCCGCAAAGGGCAAAGGAAAATAAGGAGGCGTCGATCTTGAGGCCAAGACAGCGAGGCTAGAATTCGGCGGTCCTCGCCTACATAGGTATGGTGGATCGAGCGGCAGAAAGATGCACTAAACAACCTATAGAGACTCGAACAATGGCGGTTATCGAGAGAGGGTAAGAATGACCTATCGGATCCAACCAAGCTAACTCCAAACAAACCCATCTGGTGTTTCCCCTCGAGACCAAACGAGGAAGTCAACCGAGGAACTCACACGTTGGCGCTTTTATTTATTGATTACTGCGGTAATTACTAGTCGACATAGATATTCATCCGATAAAGTAAGCGGTGGTCACTTTAGTTAACCATTCCGTTATAGTGGCAACAATTACTAATCGATCTGAGATAGCATGAGATAAACCCAAAACCCAGCAGTTGTTGGTACTTTTATTCAGCCATTCCGCTAGAAGTTGCAAGATTTACTAGTCGATTACAATTGTCAAGCGACAACCAACAAGCAATTGTGGGCGTATTAATTAGCCATTCCATTTTAGTGAAGCTGATTACTAGTCATTATAAGTCAAATTTATAACAATAAACTTTAGTTATGCTTGTCTATGATCGAGATATCATGCTCCAAGTCGTCCATATCCGCGGACACGGCTTTGAGAAAGTTTTACCGGCGGGTGCACCAATAGCAACACACGCCGATCAACCTCGGAAAAACCAAATCAAAACCCAACGAGGCTTTCACATTGAACAATCACAGATTCAGAAATATTTCAGGCCACCCTTAAGTAGAATCATAAGCAAGCTCGAGACGGCCTCAAGGTTTGGCTAGACGGTCAGGAACGATCGGGAACCCCAAACGGGCTTGTCGACACCCGAAATCGTGTCCGATCCTAACAAGACAAAGCGACCGCACAATCGTAAATAAAGCGGTAAAACATGGCATAAGTACAGGATCGTAAATAAAACCTCAAACTAGTTTGTGGCCCCAAGAAATAAGAATGAATCAAGCTCGGCTCGGGGGTCCCATATACCTCCGGATGTGGATAGCGATAAATCAAGGAACAGGTATCAAGTACTCGGGGTCTTACGGGACACAAGTGGGCGTTCGGAAACCAAATATTTTCTATCACCCACCGATGCCTCTGCTTATTCAATTTTAGTTGTTAAACAGAAATTAAAGTGACGATAAGTAAAACTAGAATCATCTCCAACATCAACGTGCGGCAATACATCAGCAACTGTGGCATATGACGACACACATCAGCACTTGAGCAAGCAACTACGACGCGCAAGTCCAACTATCTACCAAACAACAGGTAATAGGATGTGTCCAAGGCAATATAGGGCTGCAAGGGATTTCACGGGTACGAAAACTAGAGCATCGCATCACAGATAGCAATAGATCAACAGGAGGGAATAAATACTATAAAAGTAAGATAGGTAGAAAGAGGGAGATGCTCGCCTGAAAACATTGTCGAAGGTTCAACCGAAGAACGGGGCGAAGCTCACATCAACTCAACGGCCTTATCCGCGAAGAAGCAAAACACTAGAATAACACCGGATGCAATATTTAATACACGGTAGAAGATCGGCATGATGCATGCATGATGGATGGCATGGCAAGGTGCGATGCAATTAGGTCATATTAAGCGAAACCGGGGTCCCGACAATTACTTAGATGGTTCAAGTTGTTTAGATCCCCGCAAATTAAATGTTGTTTAGCAATGCAGTGGAACCGGTTCGCTACACATGTTTAAATGGGGCCAATATAAGGCTGGATTTGCCCGCATATGGGCCCCATATTTAATTATTAGGTGAATCGGCATAAGGCCCCAAACCCAGATATGCATGCGGGATGACAATTTAAGTATGCAACAGTTGATATTATGTTATAAAATAGGGTTTCGGAAGGGGTTCACACATTGAGGGTCTCGACGATCTTGAGGTTCCGGGTTCGGGGTTCGAGGTCGGTCTCGGTTCGTGGTTCGAGCGGTCTCGGCGGCTCGGTGTCCGGGGAGCATAACTTGGGTCGGTGTCGGGGCGCATCGGCTTCTTCCGGGTCGGTGTCGCTCTTGTCGGGCCCGCGTATCGGGTCGGCCTTGGCGTTCGGGGCGGCGATTGTCGCCACGGGTTCGTCTTGGTCCGGATCTTGGCGCCCTTCGATCACCGGATCGGACTTGGTCTTGGACTTGATTTTCCGTGAAGAAGATCTTGGCGGTGTACCATGTGGCGATCTTGTTGTCGATTGTCGCGGCGGAGATCTTGTCGCCGAGGTTGCGGTTTCCACATAGCATCAAAATGGTCGCGCTTAGCCCGCAATCGGAAGCATCGCCTTTATCTCAGCCTCGGATCATCGGTACTTGGACTTCCTTAGCATCTTCCAACACAAACACAGGGGCACACACGCTGCGGAAGCGCCCGAGACGGCTCGACGCCGGCGCGCCAGCGAGGCGGAGATGGCAGCATGAGGCGGGCGAGGCCGGGTCCCGCTGGGCGGCGACGCCGGGCGTGGAGAGGTTCGGAGGTCGCCGGCGTGGCGTGACGGGTCACGGGCTCGCAGCAGGGCGGCCGAGGAGGTCGCCGCGACGGTTTGAGCGGGAGCGCTGGAGGTCGAGGGAGGACGGCGGCGAGGGCGAAGGCGGGCGACGGCGAGGTCCGGCGACGGCGAGCCAGCTGGTGGCAGGGATTCGGGCGCGCAGAGGCGAGATGAGGGCGCGGCCGGCTGCGGGTGTTCGGCGACGGCGACGCGCAGCGCGGCCAGGCGGAGGCGGAAGCGCTGGGCGGAGTTTGCGGCGCGCGGCGGATGACCGGCGATGAGCGAGAAGGGCGGGCGAGGGAGGAGGCGGAGGAGAGGCGGCGACGGCTGGGCGGGCGCGGCCCAGGGGAACGCCGGCAAGGCGGAGCTCGAGGTCCGGGGTCGCCGGAGAGGAGGGCGGTGGGGGCGCGGGCGGGCGCACAGGGCCGCGGGGGCGACGCTGGCCGAGGGGCGAGGCGGTCCGGAGGCGAGGCGGCGCGGGGGCTCGGGCGGCAGGCGGGCGGGCGGCCGGAGGAGGACGCAAAGGGCGGAAGCGGGGCCGTCGGCCATGGGAGGCAGAGGGGAAGGATGGGGAGGAGAGGGAGACACGCGGGACAGGCCAGGGGCGCGGTGGAGAAGAGGATGAACAGGGGAGAGAGCGGGGCTGCAGGGCGGGTCCTGTGGGCAGGGGCGATTGTCCGGGGCGGCGGTGGGGGGTTGGGCGGTAAAGGCTGTGGTGCGCAGAGTGTGCACCAGGTGTGGTGTGGGCTGAGGATTGGGAGGAGCTGGCTGGCCACGTGTCAAGACTAGATTGGGTGGGAGGAGAGGAGGGGTGAGGTGGATGCTAGTGGAGGGGTGAGGTGGCTGTAGGGGTGGGTAGAATATTAGGTAGATGTAGGATTTAGATGGGGCGCAGGTTGGACCGCTTTGTAAAAACCTCGGGCGGTCGTCGGGTTGGCCTGCTCGATCGCCTACTAAATTAAATATAAATTTTATTTGTGTTAATTGGACCATTTGCAAACCGATAGCGACAAAACAAAAATTCTCCGGAGCCCCGGGGTTTGACATTTGAATAGAGGTGGGGCGTTTTAGAAACAAAACGGGCTTTGCGAGATAGTTTTGGCAAACAATGCATGATGATGACGATGCAATGCACAAATTCAACGCGATTTTCTAGTAGTGGTTTTGCGGGATGCCACAATTCTCAGTTTCTGAACCATCATCATCCTGCAACTGATCATCATCTGTTGTACTTTTGGTTGGAAAAGCAACACTTGGTCTAGCTTCTTCTTTACTTGATGATTCAACATCAACCAAAAGGGCAGCCATGCGTTGAGCTTGCATGCGCTTTAATCCAGCAGAAAGGTTCTTCATTGTCCCATCAACATCTACTTCAAAAATTGCCTTGTGCTTCTCATACAATGCTTTGAAACGAGCGGGAACCTGTTAGCAAACATTAGAAGCAAGTTAGTAAACCAAAGACAAGATAAATGATGAAATTTTAAGCATAGCGGCTCTAGTATAGCGGCTCGGATTCGTCACCTGTACGCCGCGAATAGCGGCGACGGGTGACGAATCCTCGAAAAATATGGTGTAATAAAATTCTATTAAGCTTCTTTTGCATACGGGTAGATAATTTGGGGTAACTTATCCACCAACCCCACCCTAAGTCGTCAAAATACATAAAGCGTAAAATCTAGTCCAGCGGCTCGGTTTCATCGACCGTCGCTGCTACCGCGTCGTACGAGCGACAAAACCTCGAAGGGTGTTAGGGTACCGAGACGGAGTCGCCGTCGACGCTCGTGGCGACGGGCGACGATGCCTCGGTACCCTAACACCGAGGCTAACGCAGAAAGAGTAGCAAATTCATAAAGCTAATGTAGCAACAATTATATACTAAAATAGCAAAACATAATAACTAAAGTAGCAAAACAGTTCAGTTCAGAACTACACTAATTTTTTTTAGAGTGGTAGCAAAACAATAAAGCTAATGTAGCAAAACCTATAAACTAAAGTAGCAAAACCTGTAACCTAAAGTAGCAAAACCTATATACTAAAGTAGCAAATCAAATAAAATATAGTAGCAAAACCTATATACTAAAGTAGCAAAACACATAGACTAAAGTAGCAAAACCTATAAGCTAAAGTAGCAAAACCTATAATACATGTTAACAGAACTACACAAGACTGATTGCAAAAAGAGGTAGCAGAGCAATGTAGCTAAGTAGCAAAATCCATGCACTGAAGTAGAAAACAAATAACAGTACAGTAGCAATTTCATACTTGCAAATCCTGGCTGCTAGGGAAATTTAGCCATTCATTCAATGAAGCAGAAGGATTAACATCAACATCTTCCACTAGAGCAGATTTGTTCAAATCATCATAACCAGGAGCAGTACCATAAGGTGTTGCAGACAATGGGAGGAACTACACACAATAAAAATTAATGTTAACATTAAGAGGATTAACGGAAGAAGAGAATGTTTGTGGTGCTGGAAAGAACATTACATCTCGCCTGCCGAAAATAGTTTTGTTCGATAAAATATTCCTATCCGAGTCATTTTGTACAACAAAAGTGAAGTCACTGGTCTTGACAGAGCATACTCTAGGCAATGACTTGTCAAACGTGTGATCGCAGGGTGGGAAATCTAAATGATCCATATAAGCAATCTACAAAAAGAGGCCAAATAAAGTTAGTAGTACCAAAACAAACGCTGGAAACCACTACACACAAATATAAAAGATGGGAGATAACTTACACCAAGAAGAATGAATGGACCAGTTATTCAAAACTCAAATTTGCTACAGTCCTTTGGAAGAACAAGTCCTTGCTTCTTCTTCTTCTGAATATTGCTCACAGTTTGCATCAACAAACCCAACAAATTCTCATCCCAAGCATAATCATCTGTTTTCGTTGGGTCAGCCATGAGACCAACATATTCCAAGTTAACATGGTTCGAGCTTTTTGGAGCAACAACAGTGGCCAGGAAAACAAGATCCCAAGTGCGAATGATGATTTCCTCATCTGTATCAGCACAATTCTTCAAGATATCGATAGCAGTTGCTAACTCTGCCCTCTTCTTCCTAACATGGTAGAGGTCTCGAATCTCATCAAGCTCTGCACCTCTAGTAATAGAAAGATCAATAGGCTTGCTCCCGCAGCGGATTTCAAACAGTTTCCTCACCATATACGTGGTAAACACCATCTGGTTCTTCCGAAGCTTGTACTCACGGAGACGAGGAGAAGTATGTGCAGTAACAAAATCCGTAAGCTCATTAGGAATCCTAAATTGTACAACATTCAACAATGCTCGAAATGCACTCTTTGACTCAATAATCTGCTTCTTGGCTGGAGAAGGTTGTCCGCAAGGATACGCAAACGCTTGGCACCGAAACGGTCCTTCGACATCCAAATATCCTCCTTGACATTACTCGCTCCCTCGCCAACTTTCTTGCGACTCACAACAACCTTTTTTCCCTTTTTGCTCTTATCAACAGCAGCAACCTGCAGCAAAAGGAAAATAGAAACATGTATGGTTATGGTGTGACCTCAACCTCCAAAAAAGCTACATGTAGCAACCAACCAAAAAATAGAATGCAAACAAAAAAAGCTACATAAAGCTACATGTAGCAAAACCAACAAAAAATTGACAGCATGTATCATACAAACCTTGTTGCTACTAAATTTGCACAACTATATAGCACAATGCCACTAATAAAATAGCAAAGTGCTACTACTAAAGTACCAGAAATGCTAACATACCAAAGTGCTACAAAAAGAACAACTATATAGCAAAATGCAACTACTAAATTAGCAAAATGCTACTACTAAAGTAGCAAAAATGCTACTAATAAAAATTGCTAGCATAACTGGTAGCAAAATGCTACTACCAAAAGAACAACTAGTAGCATAACTGGTAGCAAAATGCTACTACTAAAAATTGCTAGCATAACTAGTAGCAAAATGCTACTACCAAAAGAACAACTAGATTAGCAAAACGATACAACTAGAGTAGCACAATTCTACTACTAAATTAGCAAATTTCTACTACCAAATTAGCATAATCATGCTACAACAAAAGTACATTTCATCAACAAGAGATCATAACATGGCACAAAGCAACAACAACTACTAGTTAGCACATCAATTCTCCACATCACACACCAAATTCCCTCGGGGCAACAATTGCAAGCACAAAATCCTCGAAAAATCCCTCGGTACGGCAACAATTGCAAGCACAAGCCAATACCTGAACATTGTCGCCGTCGGAGGTGCTCCCTCCTGCCGCCATGATCGTCGTCGGCGGTCTCATCGCCTAGGGTTTCTGTGGCACGGGAGGTTAGAGAGGGGAGAGGGCCAGAGAGATGAGAGAGGAGAGATTAAAGCGGGGGAGAACAAACCTAGGAGTCGGCGGCTCTCGCCAGCGGTCGCCGGCGGTCGACGACGAAGTAATAACATTACACAACAGTCCTCGATGGGACCCACAGAACAGATATATATACAACACAACTCCATGAGTCAAGATTACAGATATACAGAACAAAGATCCAAATCACTTTGAAAACGATAGAGCGTCCAACTACGGACAAGATGCAAATGGGGCAGAGCTCAAGAATAACCGATGGCGCCCATAACCCCGCCTGGCCAACCGGAAGGGTAACCGCTAACGACGCCGATCAAAAACCTGCTAAACCAAAGGGTGCCGACAAAGGGCGAGGAAAAAGAGAGAGCTAAGATCGAGGCCAAGACAGCGAGGCTAGAATTCGGTCCTCGCCACATAGGTATGGTGGATCGCAGCGCAGCAGCATGCACTAAACAACCTATAGAGACTCGATATAACCGCCGATCAGAGAGGGATAAGAAAGACCTATCCGAATCCATCCTGATACTACCACCAAACATACCCATCCTGGTATTTCCCCCTCGAGACCAAATGAGGAAGTCAACCGAGGAACTCACACAGTTGGCAGTTTTATTTATACAGTTATCGCTGGCGGAATTACTAGTCGTATAGATAGTCATCCCGATGTAATAAGCAAGGCACTTTTAGTTAACCATTCCGCTAGAAGTTGCAACACTTACTAGTCAGATACAATTAGAATGAGATATCCCCAAACCCAGCAGTTGTTGGTACTTTTATTTAGCCATTCTGTTGCAGTGAAGCTGATTACTAGTCATATCGGATACAAGTCAAATTATAACAAGAACTTTAGTTATAGTTGTCTATGCTCGAGACCTGTGCTCCAAGTCGTCCATAACCGCGACACGGCTTCTAGAAAAGATTTAACCGCAGGGTGCACCAAAGTTTCCACACGCACTACACCCTTGTTGTCGGATCGTAGGTACAAGATCACAAAACATACACCCAACAGTATGTCGACGGTTTTGACACGACGCTTCCTGCACCCAAAGCAAGCACGGGGGCCACCCCACTAAGTACACCGCAACGAAGTCGGCCGCTCAGACGGACTGTGGTCAGGAGCCGGCAGTAAACGATCGGGAACCCAAAACTCTCGGGCTTGTCGACACATAAAACGGGTCACGATCCTAAAGACAAAGTGTGCTCCTCGCACAATCGTAAATAAAGCAAGAAAGCATGGCATAAGTACAGATAGTAATAAAGCCCCAAACTAATTGTGGCCCCAAGACAAGATTTGGAATCAGGTACTAAATCGATGGGGTGCCCATACATCCACATGTGGTTAGCGCCGATCTCTAACAGTGTCAAGAACTGGGTCCCACGGACACCAAAGGAGCTGTCGGAAACCAAATATTATCTATCACCCACCGTGCCTCTGCATTTACCTACTTCAATTTTAGTTATTAAACAAGAATTAAAGTAAACGATAATTAAAGCCATGATCATCTCCAACCTTAAACATACGGCAATACTCCAACAACTGTGGTACTTGACGACACGCAACAAGACTTGAGCAAGCGATCACGACGCGCAGGTCCAACTATCTACCAAACAATGTAATAGGATGTGTCCAAGGCAATATAAGGCTGCAAGGGATATCACGGGTACGAAAACTAGAGCAACGCAACACGATAGCAATAGATCAATGAGGGAATAAATACTATAAAAGTAAGATAGGTAGAAAGGGGGAGGTGCTGGCCTGAAAACATTGCCGAAGGTTCACCCGACGATCGGGTCGACACTCGCATCAACTCAACGGCCTTATCCGCGAAGAACCAAACACTAGAAGAAACACCGGATGGACTATTCAATACTATGACAGAAGATCGGGCATGATGCATGTATGATGTATGACATGGCAAAGGTGCGATGCAATTAGGCCATATTAAGCGGAACCGGGGTCCCGACATTTAATTAAACGGTTCAAGTTATTTAGAACCCCCGCAATTAAAATGTTGTCTTAACAAGGCAAAAGATAACACCGGTTCGCTACACAAATTTAAATGGGACCAATATACGACTAGATTTGCCCGCATATGGATCCCATATTTAATTATAAGGTGAATCGGCATAAGGCCCCCAACCCACACGACAATATGTAGGCAAGCATGGCAATTTTATATGCAACAAGTAATATATCATTTAATAAAATAAGGTCTCGGTTTTGGGTTCACACATCGGGGTACGGCAGATCTTGGGGTTTCGGGGTTCGGTCTCCGGGGGTCGCCAACGGATCCGCATCCGTGAAGAAGACCTTGGCATTCCGGTGAAAAATGACTTGGTGAAGGTGAGCACATCTCTGGGAAGGCCCGGAGCGGTCGAATTGGACAACAAAAGATGACCTCGATGTTCAACAGTGTGCGCAGGGACATAGCTCGGCATTGAAACCTGGCAACACAAAGACACATGAATATACACATGCGGCCACTGACGGAGATTACAGTCATCACTTCATAACAGAGAAAACCATCTACCATCTTCATGTGCTGGAACCAAGGTAGTCCCAAATCGCACATACACAGCAGCTTGAGGACGCACAAAAGAACTAGGAGACGCGCGCAGGGTCGCATGCGAGGTGAATCGGAGGCCGGACAGAGGTGAAGCAGGAGAGGACACAGGGCACTAACATGGTGCCTGCAGGGAGCCATGTCTGGGGAACGACACCGAGGGAGGCTAGAGGACGGGGGTGGGGCGGACCGGAGGCCAGCGGTGGCGGTTGGTTAGACTTAGGCGGCGGCGGAAAGCACCATGGGTGGTGACACGGGCTGCACGGTGCACGCAGAAGAGAGGCGAGGAGGGAGCCGCGCGGGAACGAAAGAGGGAAGGTGTCGGGAGGCAGCGAGCGTGGCAGGAAGCTTGGAGGCTGGCGAGGCGCCGAGGAGGGCGGTGGAGGCGAGCCCACATGCGGCGGCCGGTGAGCGCATGAGGACGCGGGGCTCGGCGGCCACGGCGAGTAGGGACGGAGAGAAGCTCGAGGCCACGGGTCGCGACGACCGGAGGCGGTGACCAGAGGCGACGAGGGTCGCCAGCGGAGCAGAGGGGCGAGGCCGACGGCGATCGCGGCCGGGCCGGGCCGGGCGGCAAGCGCTGGGGTTGTCGCCGAGGGCGGAACGAACGGGGGGGGGTTCGGTAAGGGATGCGAGAGAGGGAGCGGGGTCGCGTGGGCGTGGTGGGGCCAGGGGAGTGGGGCCTGGCAGGCGTTGGGGTGGTTTTCTGTTCAGGGTTTGCTAGGTGTGTGTGTGTGTGTGTGTTGGTTTGGCTCCAGGTAGGTAGCAGTAGGTGGTGGCGGCGGGGTGGGGTGAGATAGGGAGGATTAGGGTTAGTGTAACACCCTCAGAATCGGACCTATGCAAGTTTGGGCAAAATTCACCAAACCCGCATAGAAACGATTCAAAGGTGCTCACCAGCACTTTCGCGGGTGGAAAACGTAATAACATTACACAACAGCCCTCGATGGGTCCCATGTAATAGATATATAACAATGACTCGAGAGTCAAGAATACGTATATAATATACAAAGATCCAAATCACCTTGAAACGATATAGCCCACCACGGACAACATGCAAATGGGGCTAAGAGCTCAAGAATAACCAATGGCGCCCATAACCCCGCCTGTGCCAAGCCGGAAGGGTAACCCCGCTAACGACGCCGATCTCAAAACCCGCTTAAGCAAAAGGGGTGCCGACAAAGGGCAAAGGAAAAGAAGGAGCGCCAAGATCGAGGCCAAGACACGGCGAGGCTAGAATTGGCGGTCTCGCCTACATAGGTATGGTGGATCGAAAGCGGCAAAGATGCACTAAACAACCTATAGAGACTCAAACAATGGCGGTTATCCGAGAGGGTAAGATAGACCTATCCGGATCCAACTCAAGCTAACACCAAACAAACCCATCCTGGTGTTTCCTCGAGACCAAACGAGGAAGTCAACCGAGGAACTCACATTGGCGCTTTATTTATTCAGTGCAAGCAGAATTACTAGTCATGCTTAGATAATCGCCCGATAAAGTAAGCAAAGGGCATTTTAGTTAACCATTCCGTTATAGTGGCAAACTTACTAGTCGACATGATAGCATGAGATAAACCCAAAACCCAGCAGCTTGTTGGTACTTTTATTCAGCCATTTCGCTAGAAGTTGCAATACTTACTAGTCAGTACAATGGTCGCAAGTTTACACCAAACAAGCAAGGGCAGTATTAATTAGCCATTCCATTATCGTGAAGCTGATTACTAGTCATTATAAGTCAAATTTATAACAAGAACTTTAGTTATGCTTGTCTATGATCGAGATATCGCGGCTCCAAGTCGTCCATATCCGGACACGGCTTTCGTAAAGTTTTACCCACCGGGTGCACCAATAGCAACACACGCCGATCAACCTCGAAAACCAAATCAAAACCCAACGAGGCTTTCACGATCGAACAATCACAGATTCAGAAATATTTCAGGGGCCACCCTTGAAGTATACCCGCAACGGCAGTAAGCAAGCCGAGACGGACCCAAGGTTTGGCGATAATGGTCAGAACGACGCAGGGTCCCCAATCGGGACTGCCGATACCGCGAAAAACATTACGCTTACCTAACAAAGACAAAGGTGCTCCTCGCACAATTTAAATACGAAAGTAGCATGGCATAAGTACAGATAGTAAATAAAACCTCAAACTAGTTTGTGGCCCCAAGAAATAAGAATGAATCAAGCTCGCTCGTGGGTCCCATATACCTTGGATGTGGATAGCCAAAATCAAGGAAGTGTATCAAGTACTCGGGTCTTACGGGACACAAGTGGCTCGAAACCAAATATTATCTATCACCCACCGATGCCTCTGCTTATTCAATTTTAGTTGTTAAACAGAAATTAAAGTGACGATAAGTAAAACTAGAATCATCTCCATCATCAACATGCGGCAATACATCAGCAACTGAGGCATATGACGACACACATCAACACTTGAGCAAGCAACTACGACGCGCAGGTCCAACTATCTACCAAACAACAGGTAATAGGATGTGTCCAAGGCAATATAGGGCTGCACGGTATATCACGGGTACGGAAACTAAAGCATCGCAACACAGATAGCAATAGATCAACAGGAGGGAAGTAAATACTATAAAAGTAAGATAGGTAGAAAGAGGGAGATGCTCGCCTGAAAACATTGTCGAAGGTACAACCGAAGATCGGGGCGAAGCTCACATCAACTCAACGGTCTTATCCGCGAAGAAGCAAAACACTAGAATAAACACCGGATGCAATATTTAATACTAAGGCAGAAGATCGGCATGATGCATGTATGATGTATGACATGGCAACGATGCGATGCGATTAGGTCATGTTAAGTGGAACCGGGGTCCCGACAATTAATTAGTAGGTTCAAGTTATTTAGAAGCCCCGCAATTTAAGTGTTGTTTTAACAAGGCAAGATAAGATACCGGTTCGCTACACAAGTTTAAATGAGGCCGATATGAGACTAGATTTGCCCGCATATGGGCCCCATATTTAATTATTAGGTGAATCGGCATAAGGCCCCCAAACCACAGATATGCATGCGAGTATGACAATTCAATATGCAACAAGTTGTTATTATTTATAAAATAGGGTATCGAGGAAAAGGGCACACATTTAGGGTTCGACGATCTTGTTAGGGTTCCGGGGTTCGGGGTCGGGGTCCAGGGTTCGACGGGTCCGGGTTCGGGTTCACGGATGCGTTCTCGGGTTAGAGTCTTGGCGCATCCGGGGTCTCGTGGTCCGGATGAAGCACCGGGCCCCTCGAGGGAGTCCTTGTCGCCCATGTGTCCTTCGGTTCTATGTCGATGATCTTGTTGTTCGGGATGAAGCGCTTGTCGACCGGGCCTCGTGTCCGTGAAGATCTTGGCATCCCGCAGTTAGGGTCTTCGGATCGGGTAGATCTTATCGGTCTTGGCATCCGGGCCTCGACGCCGCATCCCGGGAGAAGATCTTGTGGCATCCGGGGCATCGGATCATGTTGTCGGTCTTGTCGCTCGCTGGGTCCTTGGCGTTCGGAGGCGATTGTTAAGTCGGTGGCGTTCTTGGCGGTCATCGGTCCGGACTTTGCCGGGATCGGTCGTCTTCCATGTTGGTGCACCGAGGTTCTCGGCGGTCTTGTCGATGGACAACGGGTTTAGGGTCTCGGCGTCAGGGTCCAACAGGATCGCGCAAAGATACACGTAAGCCGCATGCCAAGGGTCTCGCCAGAAGACACAACAGGGGAGACACCGGGCGTGGGGCCCAAGGGGAACATGGCGAGACGAGACGCCGACGCCGCAGGACGGGCCAATAACCGGAGGCGAGTTCGCGGGCGCCAACGCAGCCAGAGAGGCGCGGGCTCGCAGACGCCGACGGGAGGCGCGGCGGCTCGGGCGGCGGTGAGCCGGGCAGAGGCGGCAGGCATGGGCCGGAGGGGGTGGCGAGCCTGGGTGGCGGGCCGAGGCAGGGAGGAGAAGCCCGGGCGCGCGGAGGGGCTGGAGCCTGGGACGCCGCGAGGCTGGCGGGCTGAGGTTGGTGGCGGGGCCCGGCGACGAGGGAGGTAGGCGGAGGTCGCATGAGGCGGGCGCGGCGGCGGGCGGGCGCGGGCGGGAGCGAGGGGCGGCGGACGCTGGGCGCGGGCTCGGGCGAGAGCGGCAGAGGGGCGAGCGAAGGCGGAGAGGGCACGGCTGGCCGGTCACGGAGGACGGGGTTGGCCGGGGTGGGGAAGAAGCGAGGTGGATTAAGAGGTGGCCGGGCGACGGCGGGCGGGGCCGGGCGGTGGCATGAGGCGAGCGAGGGCTGGCGGGCATGGCTGAGGGAGAGGGAGGGAAGGAGCGGGCGCGATGAGGCTAGGGGCAGAGGAGGGGAGGCTGGCAAGGTGAGGGCGAGGAGGGAAGGAAGGTTGGGGAGGAAGAAGGCCGGGGTTGGGACGCGTGGGGGAGGAGAGAGGAGTGGGCCGGGCTGGTGGCCATGGGTAGGAGTGGGGTGAGGGTGGTCCGGCAGGGACAGGCAGCGGGTCGGTGGGGCCTGTGGTCGTGGAGGGTTGGCTGGTGGTGGTGCAGGCAGGGGTCAGTGGTGGCGTGGAGTGTGTGGGCTAGGAGTGGGAAGGAAAAGTGGGGAAGGTGAGAGAGGGGGTCTAGGTGGAGGGCTAGGATTGGGTGGGGGGAGGAGATGGGCTGATGTGGCGTATGGGGATTGGTGGGAGTGATGTGGAGGGGAGGCTGGGTAGGTTAGTGGGTAGCTCTATGATTTAGAGGGCAGGTCTGATCGGACCGATTTTTAAACTGGGGGTGGTCGTTCGGGTCGGGACGGCCCGTTCGACTGCCCCCGCTAAAAATAAAATAAATTTTTATTGGTTTAATTGACTGCTTGCAAACCGCCGCGCCAAAACAAAATAATTCGCGACCCGGTTTGCATTAGAACAAAGGTGGGCGCGAAAACAACACGGCTTTGCAAACATAGTTTTGGCAAACGATGCATGATAACGACGATGCAATGCACAAATTCAACGCGATTTTCTAGTAGTGGTTTTGCGGATGCCACACCGACACCACTAACAAAGGATCTCGCCCTCGAGATCCGCCTCATGGTACCGGAAGGAAGGTCGGCGATCTGCGTCTTCTCACTTCGTGTAGATCCTCGCGACACCACTAACAAGAGGTCGTCGTCCGTGATCGTCGAGAGAACACCCCGGGAACAAAAGGTCGAAGGTAGAGGTATCAACAAATAAAGCCACCTCTAACTTCGTTGGAAAGAGGGAACCGATGCATTCTCATCAACTTCAATGTACAAAAGCGAATAGAAAGGGTAGTCGGCATGGGGGCCAATCCATCACGCACCCAAACTATTACTTCGCACAATCAGTAGTAGAGCGTGCAACCATTCTCGGAATCGATCAAGATCTCGACAATCGAGGTTCGAACAAAGGGGTGATGCGCATCAGATCGGTCCGCGAGATGATGTCGCTGCCGGAAAACTCCGGAAGGCACAAACAAGGAATTAAAGAAGGGCACCACAGACGAAGGATTCCTCGGGCAGCTAGAACACCGGATGATAGAACACCGTTACCAAAGGAGGAAGCGAAACCCTAAAGGTACGACGGAAACCCAACCACGAGAAATCCTAGACTCGAAGAAAAGATAAGAGAGCAGATTCAAAACACGTCGAGATAAGAGGGGATCAACAGAGGGGTAAGGAGTAAAAATCAGACCTAATCAGAACTATCCAACCGATTTTCAAAATAGTTTTTGACACTTCTACTTCGGCCGTTAGCTAGGTTATCCTACAGGCTGGACTTGTGGGGTATCGCAACTGCTGAGCTCTGATACCACTCAGAACACCTCAGATCGACCTATGCAAGTTTGGGCAAAATTCACCAAACCCGATAGAAACGATTCAAAGGTGTCACCAGCACTTTCATGGTGGAAAAAGTAATAACATTACACAACAGTCCTCGATGGGACCCACGTAGATATATATATAAATGACTCAGAGTCAAGAATACAGATATAATATACAAAGATCCAAATCACCTTGAACGATATAGGCCCGCTACGGACAAGATGCAAATGGGGCTAAGAGCTCAAGAATAACCAATGGCGCCCATAACCCTGCCCAGCCGGAAGGGTAACCCCGCTAACGACGCCGATCTCAAAACCTGCTTAAAAAGGTGCCGACAAAGGGCAAAGGAAAAGAAGGAGCGCCAAGATCGAGGCCAAGACACGACGAGGCTAGAATTCGCGGTCCTCGCCACATAGGTATGGTGGATCGAGCGGCAGCAAAGATGCACTAAACAACCTATAGAGACTCAAACAATCGGCGGTTATCCGAGAGGGTAAGATAGACCTATCCGGATCCAACTGAAGCTAACACCAAACAAACCCATCTCGGTGTTTCCCTCGAGACCAAACGAGGAAGTCAACCGAGGAACTCGCATACTGGCGCTTTATTTATTCAGTTTTCGTTGCAGAATTACTAGTCGCTTAGATAATCGCCCCGATAAAGTAAGCAAGGGCATTTTTAGTTAACCATTCCGTTATAGTGGCAAAACTTACTAGTCGACATGATAGCATGAGATAAACCCAAAACCCAGCAGCTTGTTGGTACTTTTATTCAGCCATTTCGCTAGAAGGTAATACTTACTAGTCAGTACAATGGTCGCAAGCGACACTCCAAACAAGCCAGTTGATTAATTAGCCATTCCATTATCGTGAAGCTGATTACTAGTCATTATAAGTCAAATTTATAACAAAGAACTTTAGTTATGCTTGTCTATGATCGAGATATCAGGTCTAAGTCGCCCATATCCGCGACACGGCTTTAGAAAGTTTTACCCGGGGTGCACCAATAGCAACACACGCCGATCAACCTAAAACCAAATCAAAACCCAACGAGGCTTTCACGACCGAACAATCACAGGATTCAGAATATTTCAGGGGCCACCCTTGAAGTATACCCGCAACGGCAAGCAAGCCGAGACGGACCCAAGGTTTATGACAATGGCAGAACGCAGCAGGTCCCCAATCGGGATCGCCGATACCGCGAAAACATTACGCTTACCTAACAAAGTACAATGTGCCTCGCACAATTTAAATACGTAAAGTAGCATGGCATAAGTACAGATAGTAAATAAAACCTCAAACTAGTTTGTGGCCCCAAGAAATAAGAATGAATCAAGCTCGCCTGGGGTCCCATATACCTCCCGGATGTGGATAGCGCCGCAAAATCAAGGAACAGTATCAAGTACTCGGGTCTTACGGACACAAGTGGGCTCGAAACCAAATATTATCTATCACCCACCGATGCCTCTCGCTTATTCAATTTTAGTTGTTAAACAGAAATTAAAGTGACGATAAGTAAAACTAGAATCATCTCCATCATCAACATGCGGCAATACATCAAAGAATCGAGGCATATGACGACACACATCAACACTTGAGCAAGCAACTACGACGCCAGGTCCAACTATCTACCAAACAATGTAATAGGATGTGTCCAAGGCAATATAGGCTGCACGGTATATCACGAACGGAAACTAAAGCATCGCAACACGTATAGCAATAGATCAACAGAGGGAAGTAAATACTATAAAAGTAAGATAGGTAGAAAGAGGAGATGCTCTTTGAAAACATTGTCGAAGGTACAACCAAGATCGGGCGAAGCTCACATCAACTCAACGGTCTTATCCGCCAAGAAGCAAAACACTAGAATAAACACCGGATGCAATATTTAATACTAAGGTAAGATCGGCATGATGCATGTATGATGTATGACATGGCAACGATGCGGCGCGATTAGGTCATGTTAAGTGGAACCGGGTCCCGACAATTAATTAGTAGGTTCAAGTTATTTAGAAGCCCGCAATTTAAGTGTTGTTTTAACAAGGCAAGATAAGATACCGTTCGCTACACAAGTTTAAATGAGGCCGATATGAGACTAGATTTGCCCGCATATGGGCCCTATATTTAATTATTAGGTGAATCGCATAAGGCCCCAAACCATGATATGCATGCGAGTATGACAATTCAATATGCAACAAGTTGTTATTATTTATAAAATAGGGTATCGAGGAAAAGGCACACATTTAGGGTTCGACGATCTTGTTAGGGTTCCGGTTCGGGTCCGTGGTTCGACGGGTCCGGTTCGGGTTCTACGGATGCGTTCGCCCGGGTTAGAGTCTTGGCGCATCCGGGGTCTCGTGTCCGGATGAAGCACTCTGGCCCTCGAGGGAGTCCTTGTCGCCCATGTGTCCTTCGGTTCTATGTCGATGATCTTGTTGTTCGGATGAAGCGCTTGTCGACCGGGCCTCGTGTCCGGTGAAGATCTTGGCATCCCGCAGTTAGGGTCTTCGGATCGGGTAGATCTTATCGGTCTTGGCATCCGGCCTCGACGCCGCATCGGGAGAAGATCTTGTGGCATCCGGGGCATCGGATCATGTTGGTCTTGTCGCTCTCGCGGGGTCCTTGGCGCCCGGGAGGGCGACGGTTAAGTCGGTGGCGTTTGGCGGTCATCGGTCCGACTTTGCCGGATCGGCCTTCGGTCTTCCATGTTGGTGCACCCGAGGTTCTCGGCGGTCTTGTCGATGGACAACGGGTTTAGGGTCTCGGCGCTTGGGTCCAACAGGACGCACAAAGATACATGCAGCCGGCATGCCAAGGGTCTCGCCAGAAGACACACAAAGGGGAGACACGGCGTGGTGGGGGCCAAGGGGAAACATGGCGACGAGGACGCCGACGCCGCAGGACGGGCCGAACAACCGAGGCGGAGCGCGGGCCAACGCAGCGAGAGGCGGGCAGGGCTCGCAGACGGGCCGACGGGTGTCGCGGCGGCCAAGGTTTCGGCGGGGCGGTGAGCCGGGCGCAGAGGGCAGCATGGGCCGGAGGGGTGGCGAGCTCGGGTGGCGGCGAGGCAGGAGGAGGCCGGGCGCGGGCGGAGGGCTGGAGCCTGGGACGCTGGCGAGGTCGGGCGTGGTCGGAGTGAGGCGGGGCTCCGCGACGAGGGAGGCGGAGGTCGCTGGCTGAGGCGGGGCTGGGCGGCGGGCAGGCGCCGAGCGAGGGCGCGCGCGGGCGCGGCGGGCGCGGAGAGAGGGGCGAGAAGCGAAGGAGGAGGCCACGGGCTGGGCCGGAGGACGCAAGGCTGGCCGCGGGGCAGGATCTAAGAGGTGGCGCAGCGCGGGGCGGCGGGCGGCTGGCATGAGGGGAGAGGGAAGGAGCGGGCTGAGGCTAGGCAGAGAGGAGGGAGCGCTGGCAGGCCGAGAGGCGAGGAGGAAGGAAGGTTGGGAGGAAGAAGGCCGGGTGAGGGACGCAGTGGGAGGGGAGAGAGGATGGGCCGGGCTGGTGGAGCTGGGCCGAGGGGTGGTCGCAGGTGGACAGGCAGCTGGTCGGTCTGGTGGGGGGCCAGGTGGAGGGCTGGTGGAGTGGTTGGGCGTGGCCGAGGAGGCCGGGGGCCAAAGTGGGAAGTTGTGTGGTGGGGAAGGTGAGAGAGGGGTCTAGGTGGAGGGCTAGGATTGGGGGAGGAGATGGGCTGATGTGGCGATGGGGATTGGTGGAGTGATGTGGAGGGGCTGGGTAGGTTAGTGGGTAGCTCTAGGATTTAGAGGGCAGGTCCGATTGACCGATTTTAAACCGGGTGGTCGTCGGGGACGGTTGCCCATAAATTTTTATTGGTTTAATTGGACCGTTTGCAAACCGCTCGCGGCCAAAACAAAATAATCCGGCGACCCGGGTTTGCATTAGAACAAAGGTGGGGCGTTTAGAAAACAACACGGGCTTTGCAAACATAGTTTTGGCAAACGATGCATGATAACGACGATGCAATGCACAAATTCAACGCGATTTTCTAGTAGTGGTTTTGCGGGATGCCACAGTTAGGCTGGGGGTTGGGTTAGGGTTAGGGTTTGATTTAGGTGGGACGAGTTGTAGGTAGTCTGGGCCGGTTGGGCCTCTGGCCTGATCGGTCGGACCGCCTCCCGGACAAAAACGTTTATTTATATTATTTTGTCTTAAATATCTTTTTGGTAAAACAGTTTAGGCAAACAAAAGATCCGGACGGACCGAGGATTTTACATTTTAAATAGAGAGGGGATATTTTAGAAAATGAAAACGGGCTTCTAGAAAAATAATTTTAGGCAAACCGATGCATGCTAATGTAATGATGATGCACGAACATAAAACAACAAGCGATTTTCTAGTAGTGGTTTTGCGGGATGCCACAATTCGACACCACTAACAATGGATCTCGCCCTCGAGATCCGCCTCATGGTACCGGGAAGAAGGGCGGCGACCTGAATCTTCTCGCATCGTGTAGATCCTCGCGACACCACTAACAAGAGGTCGTTGCTCGAGATCGTCGAGAGAACACTCCGGTAACAAAAGGTTGAAGGTAGAGGTATCAACAAATAAAGCCACCTCTAGCTTCGATGGAAAGAGGGAACCGATGCATTCTCATCCACTTCAATGTACAAAAGCGAATAGAAGGGGTAGTCGGCATGGGGGCCAATCCATCACGCACCCAAAATATTACTCGCACAATCAGAAAAGCGTGCAACCATTCTCGAATCGATCAAGATCTCGGCAATCGAGGTTCAAAACAAAGGAGTGATGCGATCGATCGGATCCGGGCGAGATGATGTAAATGCCGTGTCGAAAACACCGGAAGGCACGAGAAGGAACAAAGAGAAGTCCACCGTAAGAAGGATTCCTGATAGCATGAAGACCAGATGTAGCAACACCGCTACTAAAGGAGGAAGCGAAACCTCAAGGTACGATGGAACCCAACCACGAGAACTCGGACTCAAGAGAGAGAAGAGCGATTCAAAACACGCAGAGGTGAGAGGAGAGCAGCAGAGGGTAAGGAGTAAAATCAGACCTAATCATAACTATCCAACCGATTTTGCAAAATAGTTTTGACACTCTACTTCCGTTAGCTAGGTTATCCTACAGTGACTTGTGGGTATCGCAACTGGCTCGATACCATCAGAACACCTCGATCGACCTATGCAAGTTTTAGCGAAACCCGCCAAACCCGCATAGAAACGATTCTAAGGTGCACCAGCACTTGCGTGCAGGTGGAAAACGGTAATAACATTACACAACCCCTCGATGGGACCCATGGGTAGATATATACAACACGACTCCATGAGTCAAGATTACGTATATACGTACAAAGATCCAAATCACTTTGAAAACGATAGAGCGCCCAACTACGGACAAGATGCAAATGGGGCTAAGAGCTCAAGAATAACCGATGGCGCCCATAACCGCCAGGCCAAGCGTTTAAGGGTAACCTCGCTAACGACGCCGATCGCAAAACCTGCTAAACCAAAGGGTGCCGACAAAGGGCGAAGGAAAAGAGAGCGGTCAAGATCGAGGCCAAGACACGGGCGAGGCTAGAACCGGTCCTCGCCACATAGGTATGGTGGACTACAGCGCAAAGCATGCACTAAACAACCTATAGAGACTCGATATAACTGCCGGCTACCGAGAGGGATAAGAAAGACCTATCCGAATCCAACTCGATACTACCACCAAACATACCCATCCCGGTATTTCCTCGAGACCAAACGAGGAAGTCAACCGAGGAACTCACACATGGCAGTTTTATTTATTCGCTTATCGCGCAAGAATTACTAGTCGTATAGATAGTCATCCCGATGTAATAAGCGGTGGCACTTTTAGTTAACCATTCCGCTAGAAGTTGCAACACTTACTAGTCGATACAATTAGCATGAGATATCCCCAAACCCAGCACTTGTTGGTACTTTTATTTAGCCATTCTGTTGTAGTGAAGCTGATTACTAGTCATATCGGATACAAGTCAAATTATAACAGTAAACTTTAGTTATAGTTGTCTATGCTCGAGACCTGTGCTCCAAGTCGTCCATAACCGCGGACACGGCTTCTAAAAGATTTAACCGCAGGGTGCACCAAAGTTTCCACACGCACCTACACCCTTGTTGTCGGATCGTAGGTACAAGATCACAAAACATACACCAACAAGATGTCGACGGGTTTCGACACGACGCTTCCTGCACCAAAGCAAGCACGGGCCACCCCACTAAGTACACACCCGAACGGTCGGCCGGCTCGACGGACTCGGGGTTTAGCCGGCCGTCAGAACGATCGGGAACCCAAACTCGGGCTTGTCGACACACAAAAAAACGGGTCACGATCCTAACAAAGAGTGCTCCTCGACAATAATAAAGCAAAGAAAGCATGGCATAAGTACAGACAGTAATAAAGCCCCAAACTAATTGTGGCTCCCAAGACAAGATTTGGAATCAGTACTAAATCGATGGGGTGCCCATACATCCCACATGTGGTTAGCGCCGATCTCGAACAGTGTCAAGAACTCGGGTCCCACGGACACCAAAGTGGTCGGAAACCAAATATTATCTATCACCCACCGGTGCCTCTGCATTTACCTACTTCAATTTTAGTTATTAAATAGTAATTAAAGTAAACGATAATTAAAGCCATGGTCATCTCCAACCTTAAACATACGGCAATACTCCAACAACCGTGGTACTTGACGACACGCAACAGCACTTGAGCAAGCGACTACGACGCGCAGGTCCAACTATCTACCAAACAACAGGTAATAGGATGTGTCCAAGGCAATATAAGGCTGCAAGGGATATCACGGGTACGAAAACTAGAGCAACGCAACACAGATAGCAATAGATCAACAGGAGGGAATAAATACTATAAAAGTAAGATAGGTAGAAAGGGGGAGGTGCTCGCCTGAAAACATTGCCGAAGGTTCACCCGACGATCGGGTCGACACTCGCATCAACTCAACGGCCTTATCCGCGAAGAACCAAACACTAGAAGAAACACTGTATGGACTATTCAATACTATGACAGAAGATCGGGCATGATGCATGTATGATGTATGACATGGCAAAGGTGCGATGCAATTAAGCCATATTAAGCGGAACCGGGGTCCCGACATTTAATTAAACGGTTCAAGTTATTTAGAACCCCCGCAATTTAAATGTTGTCTTAACAAGGCAAAAGATAACACCGGTTCGCTACACAAATTTAAATGGGACCAATATACGACTAAATTTGCCCGCATATGGATCTCATATTTAATTATAAGGTGAATCGGCATAAGGCCCCCAACCCACACGACAATATGTAGGCAAGCATGGCAATTTTATATGCAACAAGTAATATATCATTTAATAAAATAAGGTCTCGGTTTTGGGTTCACACATCGGGGTACGGCAGATCTTGGGGTTTCGGGGTTCGGTCTCCGGGGGTCGCCAACGGATCCGCATCCGTGAAGAAGACCTTGGCGTTCCGGTGAAAAAGGACTTGGTGAAGGTGAGCACATCTCTGGGAAGGCCCGGAGCGGTCGAATTGGACAACAAAAGATGACCTCGACGTTCAACAGTGTGCGCAGGGACATAGCTCGGCATTGAAACCTGGCAACACAAAGAAACATGAATATACACATGCGCGCACGGAGATTACACCATCACTTGTAACAGAAAACCATCTACCATCTTCATGTGCTGGAACCAAGGCAGTGCCCAAATCGCACATACAGAGCAGCTTGAGGACGCACAAAAGAACTAGGAGACGCGCGCAGGGTCGCATGCGAGGTGAATCGGAGGCCGGACAGAGGTGAAGCAGGAGAGGACACAGGGCACTAACATGGTGCCTGCAGGGAGCCATGTCTGGGGAACGACACCGAGGGAGGCTGGAGGACGGGGGTGGGGCGGACCGGAGGCCAGCGGTGGCGGTTGGTTGGGACGAGGCCCGGCGGGCGGCGGGAAAGCACCATGGGTGGTGACACGAAGCCGTCACACCAGCGACGCAGAAGAGAGAGGCGAGAGGAGCTTTGGCGGGAACGAGCAGAGGAAGGTGTCAGGAGGAGGCAGCGAAGCAGGAAGCTTGGTCGGCTGGAGGCGCCGAGGAGGGCGGTGGAGGCGAGCCACATGCGGCGTGTGAGCGCAGGAGGACGCTCGGCCACGACGGCGAGGGCTCCGGAGAAGCTCGGAGGCCACGGGTCGACGACCGGAGGCGGTGACCGAGGCGACGAGGGGTCGCCGCGAAGGAACAGGGGCGAGGCCGACGGCGGATCGCGGCGGGCCGGCCAAGGCGGCCTGGGGTTGCTGCCGAGGCGAGGGAACGGTGGGGGTGGTTCGCAAGGGATGTAGAGAGAGGTCGGTCGTGGGCGGGGCCAGGAGTGGGGCTGGCAGCGGTGGTGGTTTTCTGCTCGTGGTTTGCTAGGTGTGTGTGTGTGTTGGTTTGGCCTGTGTAGGTAGCGAGGCGGTGGCGGGAAGTGAGATAGGGAGGATTAGGGTTAGGCTGGGGGTTGGGTTAGGGTTAGGGTTTGATTTAGGTGGGCCGAGTTGTAGGTAGTCTGGGCCGGTTGGGCCTCTGGCCTGATCGGTCGGACCGCCTCCCGGACAAAAACGTTTATTTATATTATTTTGTCTTAAATATCTTTTTGGTAAAACAGTTTAGGCAAACAAAAGATCCAGACGGACCGAGGATTTTACATTTGAAATAGAGAGGGGATATTTTAGAAAATGAAAACGGGCTTCTAGAAAAATAATTTTAGGCAAACCGATGCATGCTGATGTAATGATGATGCACGAACATAAAACAACAAGCGATTTTCTAGTAGTGGTTTTGCGGGATGCCACAGCTTCCCTAGGAAGCTGGGGGTAAGGCAGCTTCTCGGAGAAGACGCCAAAAGAACTGGGCCGACGGCCGGATCAAAACCGATCGAACGGCTCCCGACCCGGGGGACGCGACGACAGGATCCCTATCATTTTCCTTTGCAATCAGGTGGCCAACGGCCTCAAGTCTTTGCATGATCTGGAACGTTTGTTTTGGCACAATTTGGGCTGTTTAGTTGGGTTTATTCCTAAGTAGATTTCGAACGAAGTCAGAAAAGCACCTAACTACATATGTGCTTTTGGCATTTGATTGGATATTATCACATGATGATATGAGCCAAAATCAGGTGATTTGTGGTTTATAAGCCAAAGACCATAAACCTAAAACAGCCAGGCACTAGGATTTTTTGGTATTTCAAAAAAAAAAAACTTGGTTTCTTGGTTCCGATGGAAGGTAACCTTGAACCCGGACCTCAAGAGACGCTGGCACCAGGCTTAGTCTTCCTGTACATGACTTTTCCATTTGATTTCACTAAAAATGTGTCTTCCTGAACATACATACCGGTTGCTTTGTAGTCTCAAAATGGAAAATTTTCATCTAGGATGATCCGTTAATTTTCCTCCATGAAACATCAGCCGTTAAAGCATCACCGCTTGTGCCCAGTGTTCATAGCTTACATCCAGAATTTGCAGGATGGTAGCAAATCTAGCCCTTGTCATGTCCATAAGATTACTAGTTCAAAACCATATTGTAATATGGCATAATTAGGCCCTAAGGCTCGTAGTCGTAGTACTTGGCATGGGAGCGTCAAAGAGTAACAACCACTATTGCTGCCAGCTGATCTGACCAAAAAGACTTCGCCGAGACCCGAGATTCATCCGCTGATCACTTTCGAGGCCTCCCACGCTTCCCGCCTCTTCCTGAGCTTTTGAATTTTAGAGGAGCGGTGACAGGGCTCTCGGTCCCCTTCTTGGGGCGGCCTCTGCCTCTTCCCCTTCCGGACGGCACTGCCTCCGGAGTTGCAGTCCTGGCTGCCCTACCTCTACCACTACCGGTAGACGGCCCGTGGCTACCCTCCACCTCCTTGGATACTTCTCCGCTTTCTGGTTTCGGATCGTCGGCGGTTGTCTTGCGCTTGTTGGACCCTGCGTTGGCGGTGGGAGCTGCCTTCTTGGTCACCTTCTTCGGGGTCTCTTCTCCTGCAGTGAAAACGGTTCAAAACCATCCATGCTTAGATACGGAACAAGCAGAAATGTGAAGGGTAAAGAAAAAAGGTAGGCATTTAAGCAGTCAACACAGTTCCTATGTAAACAAACTCAGTTCAGTTTTTACCATTTACGGATTGATTCACGCTCATGGAGAAAAGCACCGAATCAACATCTTAGGTGCACTATCAGTAGAGTTTGCTTGAAAATTTGACATTTAAAAATTACATGATTGTCGTTTACCAGCAGTGCATACATATTATACATGAAAGACGTCCAGCACAAGTTTGGGATGAAGAAGCACTTGGATGGACCAAAATGATCAGGAAGCTATATGCTAAACAGCGCCTAGTATATTCAGTGCGACAAAGGATAGTGCTGCTGCACCCTTGACTACTTTTCCACACTAATATTGTTTTTGTTTTCTAGTCTGATAGAGAACAGCATGAGATATGTGATTAGTTGCCAATACTGTAGTTTAATGGGGCTGGATAACAATTAACAAGGCACAAGTGACAAGTTATTCAGAGTGAATGACATGCAAGATTTCATTCATCTTAACCTTTGGTGCTTGATATACTGGCAACAGAAGAAAGAACTTTAAAGACCAAAATGCAGCAAACGACCAGCTCAATTAATCGATATGTTCTCCGTTACGAAAGCATTAGGATGAACATTAGGAGGTACCTGAATTCAAAACCAATCAACCTGAATCTGTGGCGGTCACTGCTTCCTAGATAATTCTATCAAGAACAGACCAAAACTAACAATGATCAACAACCTACTCACTATTTTCGTTTTCTCCTGGCCCCAGTGATTTTTTGAATCCTTCACTAGATTAAACTCGGGCCAGCCACAGGGGGGGATGGGCTAGTCTTCATGCTAACCTTTCCGGCATGGTAAACAGACTTAACAAGTTTGAACAGAGTTACCACTTATATGACTGTTTTAAGCCATACAATCAGCCAAGATTCCATCTAGAAGGCTGGTGCAGATTGCAATACATGCCGATTACAAACACGCTTGCTAATTTATAATTCTTGGTTCTCGGTAGTACACACTAACAATCATACAATTTGTGATATCAATTTCAAGGTTTGATCATTCATGTTAGTTGCTTCCATTTGCAATTTACAACTTCTGAATTTCATCATAAATCTCCATGTTATGACTTCTCTTTCATCCTTCTAGCATTTGTTCACAATTGCTTTGTAAATAACTATTTAATCCTATATTGCATCATGAGTTCGAGACAGATGCATCATATATTTGTTTTGATGATGTATGAAACTATGAATATAAATATATAAATTCAGAACTTAAACAGGAAAACTGGTTACATGGATGATTACCTACAATTAATATAAGGGGAAGTGACCTGGAAAGTACCTGTTTCGTGGGCTGCATGTTGTTGACTCGTATTTGTATCTTGTTCTTCTTTGTTGTAGCGAAGCGGAGGGAAGAAGAGGCTTTTTGTGTTCTCTAAAAAAGCGAGTAACAGTTACCTGGTTTCAATACCTTGAGCAAGGATAATAGTTCCTTTTGTAAAAGATAAAGCAAAACTGCAATGATATTTACCAAATATATTTCCATGTTTGCAGACAAATGAATGTTTAATAATGTCTCATTCTAAAAAACTAAAATTAATAGGAGAAATGCACACCTTGAAACAAAGCATCAGAATCCCCATCAAAATTATCCAGCTGGGAGACAATAATGCATATATTAGACCGTGTGACTAGGTAATGGAGTATGAGGTAGTAAGTAGTCTCTTCAGTAGAGTCCTCCCCTACCGTTCCCATAAAAAGAAGAATCTAGTAAGTAAACTAATCACAGTTTGTGGGTGTTGAAACATGTTATTATCAATCTAAGCAGTAGAGGACATGGCAACTGATAACCAAAAAAAAGAGGATGAGTTCAAGGGAGGTATTTTTGAATCAACATTTTCCTAAAAACATTTATGAATCAACATTTTCAAGACATTTTTGTTTCACTGTAACCTTTAGAAAATTAATTCCTCGTCATTAGCATGTGTCCATGATTGATCACCTGGCTCTTTTACTAACATTAATATGCTTTCATTCGGTTGTTTAGGAGGTATTTCATGTTAATAGACATACCTCAATTTTAACATCACATGACCCAACGTCAAGCTGCTTTCATACAACATGTTTCTTCTGTTTATCTTTAGCATCACAAATAATATAGTAAAATAAATTACCTTAAGTAACATCGAAGTAACTTTAAGCAGGTAAACAGTTCCTGCATGAAACCAATTTAGTTACCTGGTCAATCTTATCACCAACATTTGCCCTATCCACAACGATCAGAGACATCCCAACTCCACAACCCACACTGCAAAAGTGTTCTGGACTTAATTTCGATAATATCACGAACAGAGGATGCGACTAGATTCACATGTTGATTTATTGAAATTACCTTGTAACATGCATTCCTTCAAGAATGTCAACCTTTTTAGGATTTACAGATGACCTGTGTTACATTATAATGCGCAACAATAAGCATTAAGAAAAGTTCATGGTTAAAATCTCGAAGGTTGCAGGACTTGTATTTCACATAGTATTAGCATTTTAAATAGATTTACTTTTGCGTAGGACCATAACCAAGCTCTCCATATTCAGAATGACCCCAGCTTATGCAAGAGTCATCTGCGCCAACAGCATGATGCATGCTACCAGAAGCCATACAACGGATGTTCCAACCGCTGAAGCAAAGAAGTCATTAATAAAAAAATAAACAAGGATAATAATATTTCAACAGTACGCTGATTATGAGAAAAGCTACACTACAGAGCATAGCTATCTATGGCACTGTTCATCACTATGGTATTTCATGGTTTGAAAGGAACCTTAAATCTATAACTGGCTTTGGATACATCCACTCATCGCCCGAATTCTTCAGCTTTCCCCACATGTAAAGCTGCCCACGACCTAACAATCAAACCAAAAGACCAACAACTAAAAATATTGTAGTTCTATATATTGAAGAACAGTCAACAGTTCAACACCAGTTTGATTGACAGAGTACAAGGTATGATAACAATACTATTCTCTACTCGCATGTGATATGAGATTTAAGTCTAACTAGCAGAATAAAAGCTAGGGACTACTAGATTAATTGCAGAGTGTAGACCCAAGCACATGAAATATGATTATTCAAGAACCATGCCGTAAGCCTCCTTCTGTAATCAAATAAACTGAAACCTGCTGAAGTATTTGATTTACATATCTAAAAGCACATATCACTCTAGACCCTCTGTCTATAGCACCCACTTCAATGATTAAAGTGGCTCTTGTATAGCAAATTATGTGTAGGCAGTATGATGGAAAAATGAAAGTGAGTGAATATTCACACGATATTTTCCTTTAAATTAAATAATTAAAGAGCAATATTATCAGAAAGTACCCAAGTTTTCAGGTCAGATTTTCAAGTAATTAATCGCACAAGACCATAGACTTAAAAACTCTAACAACTTTCATATATGTTAGCTGAATGATATGGTTTTACAGGCATGTCCACATATGTATGCAAACACGGAAAAAATGCCAACATTTGATACTACAATAATGTTTGCCAGGCTTGAGAGGTTTGGCGTGCAACAGGCTAAGTTCCATTACTAATTAAATCTTTCTATGTCATTTCATTTAAATGTTTGAATTGTGTAATCATCTCAACAAGACATGCAACACAAACATAACTAAGTACCAGCTTAAGGTACAAGGTAAATTCCGCACAATAGCTACTTGATCCATGTATGATCCTCGGCCAAACTATATTCTCAGAACTGGCTTATTATAGTGTATTTTGTGATATAGCCCAAGCAATAAACTCCTCTAGTAATTTTATCCCAGGATGCATGACAAAATAACATGTGAATCAGATATATATGAATCATACCACCAGCAGTACATGCAGAACTTGCAGAACCAGCTGAGATAACATCATTGGGACCCAGGATATTGTTCTTTGTAAATATTTCAACAAGGCGAGGTTGCCACTCATCCTTCTGTTCATTGTGGCCCAACCTACGCTAAAAAGAAAGTGGACGGATGAACAATGTAGGATACATCATCATCATGGTGAGATACATGAAAAGAATAGGTTACCTTCCATATCCACCAAAACCCCATCTTGTAGAACAAAAAAATAAACTATATGAGAGAATAGAATTATATATGGGACTAAAGCAATTATATTTATGTGTGTAGAAAAAAATTATATAGAGACACTAGTAGTAAGTCATAACTATCTGGATTTAACATTGTCAAGCAAATGGTGGAGAAGGAACATACGTGTAAACAAAGCCACTTGAGTCAACAGCAACTGCAACATCCAAGTATAGCAAAGTTGTTAAGATCAGTGTTAATCCTGAAGATTGAAGACACACATTAACCAAGAAAAGGAAAGAAAGGAAAAGAACCTGTATGGTTTGTTCCACATGCAACTTTGACAACAGTTTTCCCAGATAATGTAGCTATTGCTTTGGGGCGAGGCTGAGGATCATATGATAGCTTTACCGATGAAACTTTGGTATTATACTGTAATAACATAAATCAAGTCACAAACATTGATGATAGCAAACTCAGTAGGTGTGCTGTATTACAAAGGAGCAATCAACCTCATTGTCGCTTCCATGACCAAGTTGGCCGTACTGGGGAAGACCTGCTGTGCTGAATAGCACCGAAGAATAAAATATTGCTTTAAAAAACGACACACGAGAACAAAACTACCAACTACAGCTAAAGCATATACTAATCAAATGAGGTTATCATGAAAAGATGATCATTGTTATTCTGAAAGACAGAATAGGTTGCTAATCTGTAAGTTTCATAGTTTCAGCAAGGTCATACAGTATTGAAGATCCCTCAACTGATGACAGCCAGACAGTAAATTCAGCACCGCAAACAGCATTAGTTGCTTCAGTAACAAGACAGGGGGCTGGCCACACCTCAGTTCCTGCAGCAAATTAGGGAGTCAGGGACAACAAATAACATCAGTGTAAGAACCAAATGGGAAAATACCACATGGCCATATTCCCATAACATTGTCAGAACTATTCCAGCGTCCGGAACAATGAAAAGTTCAGTATGCTCAAATATATGGCATAAATATGTTTACTGGTTATCACCCAAACAGGTAAAGAAATGTAAATCTATCAATTTGAAATGTCTACTATATATTAACATTGATTCAAGAATAAGTAAACAGCATACATACACAATATGTAGATTATATAGTACTAATTGGCTAATCAAGCAAATAACACACTGAAATTGTCAAAAAAAAATGCTCCAAGCAGATGTAGCCACAATTTATCCAAGCCCAGAATGATACTTCCACACAACAATTGTATGTGGTGCAATAGTACTTATGTCATATCAATCATAAAAAAATGAAAAGGGAAGGATACCAAACCTTTCCTTAGTGAACCCGTCCCTAATTGCCCAAGTTTGTTGTCACCAAATGCGAAGGACTTCCCATCGTCAGTTACGACCACTGTATGATTTCTTCCAACACTTGCTGTAATTATGTTGTATCTGCGCGGAATCGACTACTGCTAATTAGCATTTAGAAACGTGTCAAGAACGTCGACCTTGGATCAGTCAATTCAACTACCCCCTCCGTCTCAAAATAGATGTCTTAGATTTGTCAAATTTTGAATGAATCTAGACACTATTTAGTACTCCCTCCGACCCAAATTAGTTGACTTAGATTTGTCTAGATTCGATTGTATCTAGACATGATTTAGTATTAGATACACCTATATCTTGATAAATTTGAGTCAAATAATTTGGGTCGGAGGGAGTATATAGATTCATTCAAATTTTGACAAATTTGCGACATCTATTTCGAGACGGAGGGAGTAGATTGGATGGTATATATTCATGAATTCAGCAGCACCATACACACCTATTTGAACAGTTAAGATGCAAGAAACATGCTCAGCAGTATTGCAGATGATTTTCTTACTTTGATAGTTCAGAAACAACGGTAGGAAGATTACGCAGGAGAGTGTCCCCATGGCCTAGCTGCCCCTTCTGCTAGAAACAATAGCGTTAAGTAAGAAACCTTGAAAGAAACTAGCCATCCACTCATACTAGTACCTCATTTCGACCCCATGTGAAGAAACGGCCGTCAGCACCCAAAGCAGCACAGTGGCAGGCCGCTGGGAAAAGTACATGAATCCATTAGCAAAATTCACTCCGTAGGACATCCAGGGCTTCGAGCATTTCCGCGCACAAGTTTGCCCGAGTTCCCACGCCCCCTTAATAAATGAAGAAATAAACCAGGGCATAACGCGGCAATCTTAGACGCGGCCGGCGGAGGAGCTCACCGCATCCGGTGGCGACGAAGCGGATGTCCACGCCCATGAGAGGGCGCAGCCGCGTCGGGGACACCAGGTTGCCTCTGCCCTGCATCCCGCCCTTCACCTGTTTGCCCATGACGTCGAAGCGCGTCGTGCCGCAGTACAGCAGCTCCCCGCCCCTCACCTCCGCCGCCTTCTCCTCCCCTTCGACGGCGACCGCCGCGGCGCTGGCCGGCATCATCGATGAGATTCAGACTGGGAAACCCTAGCTTTCGGTGGGCTGAACGGGAAAACTGTTTGAGGGGATTTGGGGGAAGCGAGCGAGCGAGGAAGAGGGTTTGAAACACAGTGATCCTTTTTAACAGAACATTTCGCGGGGCATCATTTATCTGTCGGCTACCGGCCGACCGCAACACCGCTGGTTTTTGCATCGGACGCTTGGACAACCGGTCAAATTTGGTCAAGGCCCAAGTTGATAGAGCCCAGGTCCACTATGTACAAGTCTGGATTGAAGTGAGCCCATGACAATGACGGGTTCTCTCGTTCCACGCTGCCAAATGATATATGCCGCTCACCCTCATTCCACCCCGGGGTACGCCCGTTAGTGGCGGTTGGTAGAGAAGAGGAAGATGGCCACATGCCGACATCTGACCTCGCCGACGATTGAGACGACGCGGCCGCGATGCCCCAACAGAGGTAAGGCCAAGACCTTGTCGGAGACGGGGACAGTGCGGATGGCCAGGGCATCACCAGCGGAGGTGATGAATCTTAGGGGAGGATGGCCATGGGTCTTTGTGTAAGGGGTGCGGGGGACTTAGAGGGATGAACGGCCGGCCAGGACCTCCATGGACATAGGGACGACGCGGCTGGCCACATCATCGCCGATGGAGGCGAGGAATAAATCTTAGCGAGGAGTGGGTGCGTGTCTTAGGGTTGGGGGGTGCTAGAAGGGGCTTTAGAGGGATGGCCGGCCAGGACCTCGTTGGAGACGGGAACGACACTTAGGACAGTGAGGAAGAAATCTTAGAGGAGGGTGGGTGCCGGAGGTGTTGGGGGGTTAGAGGAATCGACGGTTTAGGGTTTCGGCGGTGGAGGCGGAAGGAGCTGGTAGCAGGAGGAAGAAGAAGATGGGGTTGCGATTCGTCCTTCGGGGCCGCTTAAGGCGGCATATAGCACCACTCTGGCAAGTCAGAGCTCATCCAACACTAGAAGAGTTGGAGTCCATCAATTATAGACACGCTTTCACACAGAACAAACATAGATTATCCTCTTCAGGATCTCCAAGGCACATTAGGAAACGTAGTTGGTTGAGCAATAGCTACTACAAATATTAAGAAAATGATCTATGTCTCAAGTCTGAATTGTGAAGATAGGGGACATGAGTAGCAGAAGTAGCAGGATGAGGTGATCACGTACTACATTTTTTCTATGGCTGACTCTTGCATGAATTGTTTTACACGATGGTTGAACGAGTTGTGACATCGTAAGTATTCCCTTCGTTTTAAAATATAAGATGTTTTAGCTTTGTGAAATAAATATATATAGACTTATTTTAATACGTAGATTCACTCAGTCTTTAATATATACACTAAGACAAGCCTAAATATATTTACTTTATAAACCTAAAACATTTTATATTTTGACAGAGGGAGTACCTTTTTTGCGGGTAATGAGAATTTCAGCGATGAGTGGCGAAGGCAACAAAAAAAATCAGCGCTAGATGTGCAAAGTTGTATGCATGCTACTACTAGATTGACAAATACTACTCGAGCCTTGGGATTGGGCAATAAAAATATCTTTGTTTTTTTTACACGAACTGATATCTTTGTTAAGGCTGTGTTTGGTTGGGATTTTAGGGTCAAATTCACTATCCAAACGCAGGAATCTCAACTAAAGGGGTACCCAACACGGCCAAACTTTTAGGATGTGGCGGATTTCTGCAATACAAATTGGAATCTGTCGGACACCCAGATTTCGTTGCGTCGCAACGAACCAAAAACTGGGTATTTACCCACATGCCACTAGGAAGTGGAAACTGGCCGATTGCTTTTCCTTCTACTCCCCTCCCTACCAGGCACCAGCTCGACTCCCTCGTCCCAGCGTTCTTTCCCCACACATGAATAGCACAGAGCGGCGGCCAGGGTTCCGCCTGGCCGTCCCGTTCCGACGTCCCCCGGCGGCGCACCGGCAAAAATCGACGCCCACTAGTTTGTCGCTCCTATTCCCCTCCTCCGCCTAAAGGTACAAACTCTTCTTTCATGGTTGTTGAAATGTTTCATATATATGGCATCTGTATTATTTTCTTGTTGCTAACTTGTGTTATTTATTTCAGACAAATACTACCTTGTGGATTCCGGTTATCCAAACCGAACCGGATGCCTTGCTCCTTTTAGGGGTAGTACATACCATCTACATGAATTTTGTCTTTGTCGGTAGCATGCACCTCAAGGAAAGTTTGAGATATTCAATTTTCCGCATTCCTTTCTTTGCAATGTCATTGAGCGTGCATTTGAGGTCTTGAGCAAAAGTGGCGCATATTAAAGGCTATGCCTAGTTTTCTACTTCGTACATAGAAGCATATCATTATTTCTTGCATGGCTCTCCACAATTTCATCTGTGATAGCAAATTAAGAGATGAGGAGTATGACAAATGTGACGAAGATGAAGATTATATGCCCGAAGCGGCAAAAGCAACAACACAACCACAAGGGAATGACGTTCTAGAGGAGGAGAACGAGGTTACCATGAATACCATTCGTGAGAGGATAGATAATACTTTGTTTATTGCATGAGCGACCTAGAATAGGCAAGTGGTCTACATAGATATAAGAGTGCATGGCTATTTAGGAAATAGCGGTGTAAACTGTTATGGCTTAAAACAAATTCGACTTCAGTTGAGGGTATTTTCTAGTACATACATGACAAAGTGAAAGTTCCATGTGATTGATCAACCGTCATGAAAATACCTAAAAACAAAGTGTCATTGTCGCCAAAACAAGATAATTGTGCAAATAGCAATAATGTGACACTTTCGATTTGCAAAGAACATAATGATCTGATAAAACATATCATAGACAATAGTAGGTTCTCCATAAGCAAGCATAGTAAAGTAAAACATATGTGATATGGTTTTCATCATTAGTGCAGCTAAATTATTTATACTCTAGTGCAAGTGGAAGACCGAAGGAGATATGTCCTATAGGAAAATAATAAAGGGTGTTTATTATCATATCTCATTAGTTTAATAATAATTTTGTATCATGTTATAACTATATCAAGCAGAAATATTGATACACGTATGATATAAAACAACCAGAGTTCCTAGTAGCCTCTAGTTATACTAGTCTATTGGGCAGCTAATGATCAAGGTTTCCTGATGATGGTGCATTTATGATAACTGACAATGAAGTCACATCATTAGAGAATGATGTGGTGGATATTACCATAAATACATGTATTGCACCAAAATCAAGTCACATATTCATTGCTGCAATATTAGAAACATAGTATCCTTCTCCTTAGACTGTGAGAGCATATTAATTACTATCTTCCGAGGCAGCCTTAACTACATCAAACGTCATATGTTCGTAATTGGGTGACCATAAAGGTGTATGTTAGGTATTTCAGAGGAATAGTTGAGGCCTATGCATCGAGATCGGGGTTTGTTAGCCTGCATGGTAGGAAGATACACTAG
This sequence comes from Avena longiglumis, assembly GCA_030063025.1. Lineage (NCBI taxonomy): Eukaryota > Viridiplantae > Streptophyta > Magnoliopsida > Poales > Poaceae > Avena > Avena longiglumis. The sequence goes on from CP125974.1 coordinate 109,749,117, forward strand.
TCCCACTTAGTGAGATTACATCCATAAATGTTGTGTTACATATGACTAGGTCACGGGGATGGAATATCACGGAATGAGTAAAATTGCATTTGTCAGTAATGAGATTAAACAAGGTATTGGACACCGGTGATCAAATCTTGGACAAATCATGTATCGAAGAAATAAAGAGAATTGGACTCAATGTTTAAGGTTCAAACGATAACAGTCTCGTGGAACGCACAAGGTCATTATGGGCATCTCGGTCCCGCTAATGATCATTGATTTAAGAGAGGTCTCAATCATGCCTGTGATATTCCTGAACCGTAGGGGTAACACACTTAAGGGTATGATGATATTTGTAGATCCTTTGGTGGAACTGAATCAACAAAGTATGAAAGAGAGAACTTCGAAAAAGTTTTGAAAATAGAATGCCAAAAAAGTTCCAAAGTAAAGATGGGTTCAGAACTACTAAAGTGTTATGTTGAGGCCCATGGATCGAGAGTGGAATTTGTTCATCCCGATGACGGATAGATATACTCTGGGCCCTCTCGGTGATATCACATTGATTAGCTTGCAAGCAAGTGATTTGATCACTAGAATGTTATATCACGGGAACGAGAAAAGAGTGCATGTCGGTAACGAGATCAAACTAGGTATGGAGATACCGATGATCGAATCTCGGACATGTAATATATCGCGAAACAAAAGGATTAAGATACTAGCGTAAAAGGTTCACGATCACAAGAAAGTCATCGTTGAATGTGTGGGAGCCAAGATGGGTCTCCAGATCCCGCTCGATTATTGATCCGAGAGGGGTCTCGATCATGTCCGCATTATTCGCAAAACCGTAGGGTGACACACTTAAGAGACACCGACATCCATTTGGAGCAAAAGTTTCATGCCGAAAAGAAAAGAAAGCGCAGAATTTATTTCACTAGACACCAAAACTGCTTTATTGAAATTGCAAACCGGTTACGCATGTGAAATGGAATACTAGCAAGGGTTTTATGTGAATGTTTGTTAATTAAAGTAATTAACAAAATTCTGAATAAATAAATAAAAGAGTTTTATTTAATGAGAGCTTGCATTAAATTTGGTGGAAATTTAATGCATGTGAGTGGATTTTGAGTGGAGGTTTTTATTGGGAGTGGAGGCTTTTCATTTTGAGTGGGAGCTCCACCCACATGAATGTGGAAGAGGTGGGCAGCCCCATGGCTGGGCGCATGGCCCCTTGGGTGCCCCCTCTCCCTATAAAGGCCCCTCTCTCTCCTCTCACACCACACCTCCTCGTGAAGGATCTCTCTCCCTCTAGAATTTATCCCCATGGTCTCGGACTAGCGAGATACATGTTCCCTGGCTATTCGGCAAGAAAGAGTTGTGCTCACCGCATCGCTGGAGCGAGGAGGCGGAGGTTGCTCGGTGCCTCGAACGTGTGTGCGAGCACGGATGCGGATTGCTTTTGCTGGCGCTAGGACTTCCTCTCGATCTTAAGATCGGCAAGAGATCGTCTACATCAACCACGAGTTTGGACTCGTTAGCTTTGTCGGTCTTCAAGGGTATGTTCTCTACGGATATACATCCGCCCGTTGTTTGTATCTAGTAGATAGATCTTGGTACATAGTTGTTCCCATCGAGGAAAATTTTTGTTTTCTATGCGAACCCTACAAAGGGTATCGAGCCGGATCTATGCGTAGATGCTTTGCACGGTAGTACACATATGAGTATGTGGGCGATGATAATTTTATTGCTTCTTAGTTGTACTTTGGATATTGGTGGCATAGTGGGATGAAGCGGCGACAAACTTTACATGTCCTCGCATGAGACTGTTCCACGCTTGACATGCAACTAGTTTTGCATAAGTGGCTAGCGGGTGTCTGCTCTCCTACTATAGTCAATATCTAATTTGCAACGAGTTGTCAACAATTTGGTTATCCTCGTTGTGGTTCATGTTCGTAGGTAAGAACGGTTCTATCTTGAAAGCCCTAAGCCACGTAAAATTTGCAATGGATAAATTAGAGGCGCCTAGTTTAGATTGTTGGGCTAGTGTTATGATATGGTGATGTTGTAAGTAGAAGTATAAGATGATACTCTTAACATACATAACGTAAACTCCATAGACCTTGGATTTACACATAAAGGTATGATAGTGATCATACCACGGTGCACATGATAGAGATCATATGCGAACCATATCATTCCACTAATAAACATGTGATGTTTGATAGCATCTTATATTGCTTGTTTGGCGTTTTATTAGCAAAATAAGATGATCCTCATTTAGATATCAAGATAAAATGTGTTCTTCCTTAAGTATGCACCGACAATGTTTCGCTTCCAAGACATCACGTGATGATCGGGTGTACTTGAATCCACGAGCATATCTCGGTGTAAGACAGCTTACACACGAATACTAAGGTTCTTACTTGAAGAGCCTAGCATGTACAGACATGGCCTCGAACACGGACCGAAAGGTTAAGCATGAGTCATATGTTTTGATATGATGACCATATGGATGCTCGCTTTGAAGCTATACCGACTCACGTGATGATCGGACTTGGTGTAGTGGATTTGGTTCATGTAATCACCAAAAGACACGAGGGATGTCGTTTTGAGTGGGAGTTCATTTCTAATTTGGATTAGTAGAACTCAATTTATCATAAATTAAATCAAAGTGAATTTGCATAATTTGTTGTAGTCATTGGCATTCGCTCACCACCTTATGCATAGTTGTAATTGAGATAATAGAACTATAGAATTCGGATATTTACTTTACTTAACCGGTATCGTATTGTGTTGAGTGTCAATCTAAAGTTTAAAGTCCTATTGCAAACTTTCAGCAAACTCTATTTACCGGAAATTTAATAGTTGGTATTAAATCGAGAGTAACAATTCTAGTGTTAGTATCTTAAGTATCATGTTTGCCTCCATGATTCTTGATTTAAACATCAAGTTTATCTAGGAGCTGAAAGAATTGTTTCAGAAACCATCATGTGTGGAAGATATAACGATATCAAAACAATGTTTTGCTGCAATATGATAGAGTATAATATATGTTCTCATATTGGATGAGAATTTACGAAGGTTAGGAGATGCTAGACATCCTAATCATCCAAAAGGGTTTTGGAAAGTAATGTTATACTCACGATTCTCCTTTATAAGCTAAATTGGCTTGATCATGAAAGTCGTCATGATAAGGATGAATAGAAGATGTATGTAAAGTGTTTACTACACTAAAAGATTACTAAAGAATGGATTTTGAAAGAATACCGATCATTTTGATGATGGTGATCTACTTCAAAGTGCAAGTCCAAAGGTATTATTATTTGAATATACACGCTTTGGACTATGTGTCATGTATATGGCGCCACTTTTGATGTTGATAGATTCTTTTAAAAGGAAAAGGAAATGCTGAAAGAGAATCTATAAAATATATTTGGCAGAAAAGAAAAGATTGGAAATATCCAATTTAGGTATATAGATGATATACATGTTATGGTTGTATTCTTTGCTTGTTAAACAATGTGGTTCTTGGGTATTGGATACCGAATCGGTTGGTATGAAATTTCATACGGAACAACGCAATTCATGAACCACAATGGCCTAAGTAACTAGCAAGAGAATATGTGATTATGTTCATCGAAAACAAGCAAACCATTGTTTGTATTTCTCGTTGACATCAAAGCTTGACTTCAAGATTTGTTTTAATAATTGTTATTTAAATCAGGTATTATGAGAACAAAGGTTGTTCAAATAATTACCGTATTCCATATAAGATGGATGATTTACAAATCTAGTTGAAGAAATCACATCCATAAAACCTAATGCTAAAATGTTGCAAGACAAATGATTGAAAGATCACTTATGAAGTGACATCGCTGTTTAAATTATATTGGAAAGAAAACATGAAGAATCTCCATATTCATGGATTTTTGGAGTCTTTGATTTGATCAAGTGACGCTTGTGAGACTTTCCACGTGATAATTAAAACTTCGTTCAAAGGCCAAAGAAGAACGAACGACTAAATTATTGGAATTTATACATATCGATGTATGTAGTCCATTATGTATAGTCGTAAGCGATGGGTTTCAACTTCATATGCTTTCTCCGGAATTTTGAGTGAATGTTCACTTAATGAGAAAGAAGTATGAAATATTTGAAAATGTTTCAAAGACTTTTAAGATGAAGTGAAAAATCATTGTAACAAGAAAAATAAATGAATTATGATTTTATCATAAAGGGATTTATTTGAGTTGCAAGTTTAGCAAAATACCTAGATTTACATCTCCCGAAACACAATAGGAGTATGGAGTGTTTGAGATTTGTAATGAAACCTTGTGAGACATGGTTGGATCAAAGGTGTTTATTTATAAAACTGCGATTATGTTTTAAAAGATTAAAGCTTTAGAGACTTCCGCTTTTACACTGAAAAGAGCTCCATCTTGATCCGTTGAAATGACACCATAGAAGTTATGGTTTGGGGTAAAACTCAAGTTGTCATTTCTTAAATTTTGGTATACTAAACATAAGTAAGATGTTTACAACCAAAGTCGGATGAGCATGTCTTTGTAGGTTATTTCGAATAAACATTGGTTATTCCTCCATAACACCGAGGACAAAAGGGTTTGTCGCTTGAAATGTAAAGTTTCTTGAAGAAGGAATTTTTCATAAATGTTAAGTGGGAGGACAATAGAACTTTGATAAGGTTAACGAACCTTAGCTAAATGTGCTGAGTTGCGCAGCGCCGGAAATCGTTCTGGAGGCTGCCATAATGCTCATAGCTTATGTGCCTCAAAGGTTGTGGTCACGGAGGTCTAAAGTTCCTATTGAACTAAGAAGGTCGGTTAAACAATCAAATGCTAAGATTTGAGAGTAAATCATTATTGTTTGACAATGATGAACCGAATACATATAAAGAAGCGATGATGGGCCCTGACTCCGTCAAATGGCTTGAAGCCATAAAATCCGTGATAGTTCCATACACGAGAAATCAAGTTTTGAACTTGGAAGACCCTCCGGATAGGTGTAAAAACCTATCGGTCGTATTTGGATCTATAAAGAAATGCATACATGGATGTTTCACATCTATGAAATATTCGACATGTTGTAAAGTATTTTATGACAATGTTCAAAGAGTTGACTATGACAAGATTTGATCTTTCATAGCGATATTTAGTCTGAACGGATTAAAGTAGCAACCACTACATATAATTTGGTATATGGTAGATGAATAAACAAAACAAAGTTCTTCTAATAGAATGGTTACCTAGGACGTGTACATGACACGGTCCAAAGGGTTTTGTTAAATTCAAAGGATGCTAAAGGGCATGCAAACTTCAATGGTTGAAGTAAGCATCATGAGTTGGAATCTTCACCATGATGAAAAGGAGTTTTTCATCAGGAGACGATGAAGATGCTTGCATTTGCAAGAAATTAAGTGGGAGCGCTGAGACATATTTCTAATACATTATGTGAAGGACATCTTGTTGATTAGAAATGATGTATCTTTTATTGACAAAGGTTAAGAATTTCATTTCGATGAAAGACTTAGGCAAAACCCGAATATTTAGCGTAAATGTCTATAGTGGATAGACTGTAACGCCAATATGGTTGTGCCAAACGTACATATATGAGATATTGAAGGAGTTCAATATAGAAACGACAAGAAACAGTTCTTGTCGCATGGAAAGGAATTGAATCAAGATTCAAGTGTATCGACACTTGATAAGTGAAACAAGATTCAAGTGCTTTGACACTTGATGAGTAAAAACACAAGAATGTCTTGATCAATCATACCATGATATGTACACATCCAGATATGTCCTATGCTCTAAGTGTTATGAGCATATACCAGAATGAATCATAAAATGATCATTGGACGATAGTGAGGATATTCTTATGATCTTTTGGAAGAACTAAGAATATATTTGTGTAGAGGTGACAAACATTTACAAATAGTTCATTGTAAAGCGTTACTTTGATACTAGTTTTGTCACAAGATACAAATTAAGTTTATCTCAATTTAAACTATGGGTGGCACAATGTAATGGAAAGGAGATTCCATGATGTATTTGGAAGAGTTCCAAAATTAAGACATTGTGACGAATACTACAACAAAAGGCTAAGTATATGACTGTTATAGTAGCAGCAAAGGAGGGAATTTGTGTCAAGTAGTTTGTTATCAAACTAAGGTGTGGTTCGCAACGGGCTAACACTAAAGATATATTGTATGACAATAGTATCGACGTATCTTAACCCCAAGGAACTAAAGGTCTCACCGAAAGACCAAATTTATACAATGCCATCTCATTGGAGAATGAGTGATGCGTGAAGACGCAAAGACATGCAAATACACACGGACCTGAAGCGTCAGATCCGTAGATTATGTTAACCACTTGCAATTGTGTATATGGAACACCGGAAAGCCATAGGTGTTCAATACACAAAGTTTTCAAACTAGATTATTGTCTCTAGTGCAAGTGGAGACTGAAGGAATATGCCCGAGAGGCAATAATAAAGTGGTTATTATCGTATTCCTTATTTATGATAAATGTTTATTTTGCATGCTATAATTGTATTAATCTGAAACGTTAATACATGTGTGTTTAATAAACAAAAGGTAGTTCCTAGTTATGCCTCTCTTATAAACTAGCTCGTTGATTAACAAGATGATCATAGGTTTCGATCATGGACATTGGATGTTGTTAATAACGAGGTCACAACATTAGTGTAATGGTGTGATGAACATTCATCCGAAGTATAGCATTACGATCAAAGTCATTGAGTTTATATTGCTATAACAACTACAAGTGATCCTAATCCTTAGACCATGAGATCATGTCAATCACTAACACCGGAAGAGTTTCTTGATAACATCAAACGTCACACCGTAACGTGGTGATTATAAAGATGGGTTCGAACTACTAAAGTGTTATGTTGAGGCCCATGGATCGAGAGGAATTTGTTCATCCCGATGACGGATAGATATACTGGCCCTCTCGGTGATATCACATTGATTAGCTTGCAAGCAAGTGATTTGATCACTAGAATGTTATATCACGAACGAGAAAGAGTGCATGTCGAACGAGATCAAACTAGGTATGGAGATACCGATGATCGAATCTCGGACATGTAATATATCGCGAAACAAAAGGATTAAGATACTAGCGTAAAGGTTCCACGATCACAAGAAAGTCATCGTTGAATGTGGAGTCGAGATGGGTCTCAGATCCCGCTTCGATTATTGATCCGAGAGGGTCTCGATCATGTCCGCATTATTCGCGAACCGTAGGGTGACACACTTAAGAGACACCGACATCCATTTGGAGCAAAAGTTTCATGCCGAAAAGAAAAAGAAAGCGCAGAATTTATTTCACTAGACAAAACTGCTTTGGTTGAAATTGTAAACTGGTTCTGCATGTGAAATGGAATACTAGCAAGGGGTTTTATGTGAATGTTTGTTAATTAAAGTAATTAACAAAATTCTGAATAAATAAATAAAAGAGTTTTATTTAATGAGAGCTTGCATTAAATTTGGTGGAAATTTAATGCATGTGAGTGGATTTTTGAGTGGAGGTTTTTATTGGGAGTGGAGGCTTTTCATTTTGAGTGGGAGCTCCACCCACATGAATGTGGAAGAGGTGGGGCAGCCCCATGGCTGGGCGCATGGCCCTTGGGTGCCCCCTCCCCTATAAAGGCCCCTCTCTCCTCTCACACCACACCTCGTGAAGGATCTCTCCCCTCTAGAATTTATCCCCATGGTCTCGGACTAGCGAGATACATGTTCCCGTGGCTATTCGGCAAGAAAGAGTTGTGCTTCTGCATCGCTGGAGCGAGGAGGCGGAGGTTGCTCTGCCTCGAACGTGTGTGAGCACGGATGCGTCATTGCTTAAGGCGCTAGGACTTCCTCTCGATCTTGAGATCGGCAAGAGATCGTCTACATCAACCACGAGTTTGGACTCGTTAAGCTTTGTCGGTCTTCAAGGGTATGTTCTCTACGGATATACATCCGCCAGTTGTTTGTATCTAGTAGATAGATCTTGGTACATAGTTGTTCCCATCGTAGGAAATTTTTTGTTTTCTATGCTGCGAACCCTACACAAAGAGGATTCGAAATGGTTCGGAAGAAAGGAAAAGCCGAAAAGGTGTTTTTGGATTAAATAAGAATTTAAAATATCCATTTTATATATTAATTATGAATTAATATATTAAATAATTATTTAATTATGGGTAAACTTCCTCTACTAGGCCGAATCCCCGAAGGAAAACAACCCAGAGAAGCAAGTTGTAGCCGTCGGTAGGCCTCGGTTGGCCCACGCAGCAGGCGGGTGGCAGCAGAGGCCGTGCGGGCGGGCGACAACTGGCCACCGCCTAGCGGGCCGCTGCCAGGCACCCCACCCGGGTGGGCGCGGTGCATGGCGCAGTGCCGGCCCATAAGCGCCAGCAGGCATGAACGCGGCGAGAGCGACGACGGCGTTTGGCGCGCTGGCAGGCGAGGCCCACCTGCCTGGCCGTAGAGGCCTCGCCAGGCTAGCACGGTGGCCCACTCTCCTTTTTCCTTTGCTCCTTTAGGGTGACTTCTTTTGGGCTTATGCTTATGCATAAGCCTGCTTATAGATTCCGGTAGGGAGAAACCGCGGTGGGCAGAAGCTTATAGAAATTCTCGGGAGACTTCTTTTAGGCTTGTGCTGTTTTGTCTTATGAGATGTGTAATATCTATTTTGCCCCTAAATCTCTTATATGACATACCATGTTCTGTCGTTCAAAGATAAACCGAGATACAAACGATATAGGCTGACTTGAGGTCCAACTTTAAGATATCATGGCGATTAGTATTGCAGAATCCCTATAAAAAAAAAGTATTGCAGAATCATGATCGTGGTGGTCTGACTGACCTATATCAAATAAAAGAGCACTCTCGTCACTCATCGATTGCATGGACATGCATCCAACGATCAGAGAAAACAATCAGTCATCAGGCGAGGTTGGGCACTTGCGTCGGTGGTCCTAGCGGGCAGATTCGTCGGCAGCAGTGGCGGACCTTGCAGCAAATCCCTGGAGGGGCGAAGTTATAAAATAACATGTAAATTTGTTTTTGAAAAATCAAATGATAGCTATAAGGTAGGTTTTGTAGCATTTTTATAAACTTATATATTAAAATTGATCTTGTCCACAAAATACGGGTATAAGATCAATATTTGCATAAGGTAGTTTAAAACAGAAGAAATACTATGGATTTTTATTGGACTCATCCGACAATTAGTATCTTCGTCTCTTTGCCCATGTGAAATGCAGAAGAATATCTTCGTCTATTTGGATAAATCTATATAGTCCCTCCGATCCAGCTTTTAAAATAATGCACTTTTTTAATCATTTTCAGAAATAATACATGAAATTGATCATTTTCAATTCTAGCGACAGCGACGGTCTTTAATTGAAAAGACGACGGGCGGTAATCATCTTTTAAAAAGACGACGACACTAATCATCTTTTCAAAAGACGACTAGCCCATGGTCGTCTTTTGGATTAAAGACAGGTTGCATTGATCATGCATAGTCGATCATGGGCTAGTCGTCTTTTGAAAAGATGATTAGTAACGTCGTCTTTTTAAAAGATGATTACTACCTGTCGTCTTTTCAATTAAAGACTGCCGGTCGTCTTTTAAATTAAAGACCGGCAACTAGAATTGAAAATGATCAATTTCGTGTACTATTTCTGGAAATGATTAAAAAATATATTATTTAAAAAAAATTAGCCTCCCATCTAATTTAATGGTCTTAAATTTATCTAGATTCGAGTCTACTCAACGCCTCGGGTCGCGACCAAAACGACTCGTTTTCGGCAGGCCGTCTCCGTCACCTGGTGCCAGTGCCACCAGCGGCCGATCATTTCCATGGCAACACACCGTTCTAGTCGCCGCTGCTAACAGCAGCTTAGTTGCCGCCGCTAACGGCAGCTGTTAAAGACGAGAAATAGGGAACGAGAAGGGGCAATTGGGCCTTATAAACTGAATATATCGAGGGTACTAGACAAAAATATTTTTTGCTGGGGGGGCGACCGCCCAGGTTCGCCCCTGGGAAGGTCCGCCTGTGGTCGGCAGTGTGAGCAAAGACAGGCCAGGTCGGGCCAGAACAGCAGGAAATAACTGGAAAACGCTTCGGGCCGGGTGGCACTTGTTCTGTAATTTCAACAAAAAATAGGGGTATCTGAGGGTACCGATTCAGTTTCACTGTTGATAAGCTCGGGAAGCTGCCCTCGAGGTACTTCTGTAGACCGCAAATTTTACACTATAAGCCAAATCAGCTGTGGAGAGAAACTGTCTAGAAACAGACACTTCTTTTAAGCTTATGATGTGAGGAACCTATAAGCCAGTCTAGAAGCCCAAAAAAAGTCACCCTTAGTCTCACATGGGAAACCTCTTGGGAAGAGTACGCTATCCTTCGCCTATATAAAGAGGTGTCCATAGGAGGGAATAAACACAACAAATATTCTAATAAATCGGGATTTTCTGTAAGGCATTTTTCTTGGAGAATTTCTCTCTCTCTCTCTTGCAATTACGATCCCAAAGTTAGGGATGTACGTGCAAGGAATACTTTGTTGCAGCACGGCAAAAAGTTGCGGAGGTTCCATGCGAGAGATCTACTTCCGCAATAGGGATCATGGAACCGAAAGTCATCATCATACACTACATGTGTGCGAAACCTCGGAGGGGCTACCATTAGTAGCACCGGGGTTGTCATGCAAGGACCTAGGGTGACTTGCAAGGATATTTGCGACCTTGAGGTCGGCTACGGTATCGAATTCATTGACAACGTTTTTATTGGGATGTAACGCTTTCGGTCTACAAGGGCATGTCACCGAAACCTCCTCCGTTACAGGTTTACTCCTAGATAGATCTTGGGATTTCAGGGTGCTCCAACATAGGAATATTTGTGTTTTTTGCCACGGAACCCCTTTAGAAAGGCGTTTTTGATGTCGAGCTTCCAAACACTCCAATTGAGGGAGAGCACAATGGAGAGGATGACACGGATCGTAGCCGGTTTTACAACTGGGCTAAACGTCTCATCGAAGTCGATACCGGGAGCCTGGGAGAAGCCATGGAGGACTCAACGTTCCTTGTATCGATCAAGGGAGTCGTCGGGGTTGAGATTGTGGAAAAAAACATTTGCCGGTGACGATGATGGCCTTGGAGGGAGGATGCACAAGATCCTGTGTGTTGTTGGACATGAGTGCAACATATTCGGCCTTCATAGCGTCAAGCCGAGAGAGGACGTCGGCCGTGGTGTGGAGACACCAAAATGCAAGCTTGAACTCCACTTCGCCGCCACTCACAATCCTCCCCAGACATCTGAATACCAAGTCAGAACCTCCTTCGATGTGCCATGCACCAATCCCATCAACGGGTTCCCCAATCATGATAGCTTCTTCCAGTTCTTCGTGCCCAAGTCTGTTCACTCAGACGATAATGCTGCTATTGGGTTCACAGCCTCTATTACCGTTGAGAAGATAATCTGATCCCTCCATCATACTCCTACCCTGCTTCCTTGTCTCATGATATTTCTGGTAACACTATATGTGCTAACCCATATTAGGAGAAATGTTGCTGCATATTGTTCTAGTCTCAAGACTCGAGAGCCGTATTGATCTGAGATGTTCACGGCTTTCATTTTCCGTAACGACAACATACTAAAATGTCTGATACGTCCATCGCCTTGCCCTGTTTTATCCTGAAGCTCGCCGCAGGTGAGCTAGTGTTTTGTTTTGCTTATGTGATGCTTGATGTTGGTAGCTACATTTGTAGGAGTAATGCTAATGTAATTATGTACTGATCATCAGCGTAGATATCTTGTGTCGTCATGAAAACTGTTGTCGTCTCATGTTGTTTCCGGCAACACTATAAGTGCTACTCATGTTAGGAGAAATGATGCCACAAATTAGACTAGTCTTCCTGTTCCCAAAAAAAAAAATTTAGTCTAGTCTTGAGACTCAAGAGCCGCGTTGATATGTGATGAGTTGTTCACGGCTTTCAGTTTCCACGAGGGCAAAAAATTCTAGTACTAGTAATAACTTTTATGTTCAATTGCTGAGGTTTTGAGCAACTTCCAGTGCTATGAAGTTCTGTTTTCGGAAGGCAAAGGCTAAGGGTAGGTTTCATTGATCATGAGGTATAGAAGCTGGCCTCCTTTTTTATTGTCTTGCAGCATATTTGCATAGAGCTCTCGAGTTGCCTGATAGGCAAAACATGTTGTGCTGGTCCTGTGCCAAGTTATCCAAACAAGCAGCACATTGAACTACCAAACTGCTTTATCAAACACCTATATAAGCAAAACTTGCATATACGGGCAATCAAGCAGAAAGGTCCCAGCTTCTGAATCAAACTATTATGCCATGACGCTGATGTTGTTACTGTTACCAGTACTACTGTTATTAGGTTTTCTTCTTGTGAAACGTGGAGTGGAGTTTGGGTGGTGTAGCTGAGTGTTATCCGTGTCCTGATTTGATTTGTGCTGATGCATCTGCTATGTTTTTGAAACTGAATTCAATGCAGTGCCAGGCAAGACATCTTTCCACTACTTATGCTTGCGTGTTCTGTGTTGGCCTTGGATGGTTGTAAAATGCTCTGAAAGATATGTGATGACATATTTCCACTATATGTCAAACATCTTAAATCCTATTGAACTGGGGATATTTATCTCCTTAGCTCCGGGGCTACAAACACGCAGGATTAGGAATTTGTTGTTGAAATATGGGAGTAAGGTTTGGACATCGTGGTTGATCATCATGTGTGTCCAGATTTGATTTGCTGTGTTGCATCTGCTATGTTTTCAAAGTCGAAACACAAACTGAATCCAGTGAATGCCAGGCAAGACATGGTTTGGAACCTTTGCCTTTTATCCATCTCAAGTTGTTTGTGTGTTCTGGGATGGTTATGCTGCCTTGGATTGTGGTAGAATTGACCATCGGTGTTCCATCTAAAAAAATGAACTCTCAGAGAGATAATACTAGAACGCATTGCAATCATAGGGCACATAGATTGAGTAGTTGTCATTCCATGAACGGGATTGCTCCCTGTCCGACGGTGTGCATACGATTGGTGTACCATACCCATACGAGTACCAGGCTGCAATCCATCGGAAGACCTTACATCAACGTCTTGATCGGATGGCCTTGATGCATTATAGCAGGCTTCTTCCATGGATCATGATGGAATCAAAAAAATGAGTTTGCCGGTTCTTTGATGGAGCTGAGTTTGCGTTGGGGAGTTGAGTACAAATTTGTTCAAAGCTAGCAAAACTTAACAAGTTCATCAGATTAAACCATATAAGTCAACTGACAGATAAATTCATGCACTTCAGAAAATGCAACTCATTATTGAGAAGTTGGAATGGCAAGGCAGATACATTGGATGCATTGACAGAATTCACACACTTGACAGAATAACAACTGCACAACTGAAACCACGTTTGGGTGTAATATCCTGTTATGCAAAAATAAATTCGTAGAGATTAATCTTACAAACGATTTAGTACTTCTTCCGACCCATATTAGTTGACTCATATCTAGACAAAGTTGAGTCAACTAATATGGGTTGGAGGGAGTAATATAGATGTAAACTACAATGACAGCATGCATGATACATGGATAAAAGATTATACAAAGATAAAAAATGGAACCAAGTTGGAAAGAGACCACCAACAGTAGAGGAATGTCCATAAATTCCTCACTGGTAAATCAAAGGACCGGAAGTAAATGAGAATGCAATAGCAAATCATTCCACCATTATATACGAGAATTCAAAAAAGAAATAATTCCACAGTTATATACTACGAAAATTCAATCCTTAAATCTGTGCGAATTGTCTAAACACAGTGTCTTCATGAAGTTCCATTTGCTGAATAAAGTATATGTTTGACAGAACATAAAGTCAAAAGCGATGGGAACATGTAAACAATAGAAGGGCAGTATTAAGATCAAACAAAATAGTTATTACAGAACTAAAAGTTCAGATCAAGATCAAAAATAGATGTTTAAAGTGAAATCATGCGAGGTATTAGCACAAATTGCTGTGGATATTGGTTGGAACCTATACCCAACTGTTAACCTTCAAGCTGCAAGGAAGAGGCTTCCAGTTTGCTATCCCAATGTACACTCCATCACCATCAGAACTTGTCAAATAGACTGTAAGACAAAATCACAGCAGGGCAAATTTCTATAGCAAAGATACATCTTCTGCTCACAGAATAAAAGATACATCTATGCACACAGTAAGGAACACAGACTGCAATTTAAGCATAGGAAAACAAGTGCTTGCACCTTCCTCCATTCAACTGCAGGAAGAAAAAGCTCAAAACGGCTAAAAGAACTTGATAACATCCATGCCATAGCCGATCTTTACATAAGTGATAAGAAAGGATGCTGCAGAACTACACATGCAGGTCGATGAACTCACAAAGGGGCTCAAAAATTGTCTGAAAATTGCATCCATGAGAACACAAGGACTACACCGAGATAATAGTTCATTCATCTAACAAACTAACGATAACTCATACATATAATATTTCTCCAGCGCCAAAGATAACAGCTAGATGAACCTGCAACGCCTTTGCAAGTGCAAAACTAACAATAACCGCATTTTGAGAAGATAAACCATGAACAGGCGCGCTTTTTATCCCCAACTACCTGACGTGATCTTTATTACTCACGCCGATCTGAATGGTAACATGACTGATGTTGTACTCTGCCTTGATGTACCCAATGACCTTGTCAAGCATTTGATCAGCATCCGCATCCTGAGTGATGGTCACATGGCACGCCAAGAGCACCTTCCCCACCGTGATAGCCCAGATGTGCAGCTCATGGACAGCAACCACACCTTCCATCTCACGGAGACCACTCTCAAGCCTGGTGGCATCGATCTCAAGGGCGTGCTCTCCATCAGAACTTCAAGTATGTTCCGAATCATCTTGACTGTGGCAAACAGGACAATCACAGAAAAGATGAGGGTGCATATGAGATCAATAATCTTCCACTCAGGCTTGTACCAGATGAGACCCCCTCCAATCATTACGCCAATGCTCTGGATGGAATCTCGATGACATGCAGATAGGCACTGTGTACATTGATATTACGGCTAGGCTTCTTAGCTGCCTTGGCACCAGGCTGGGCACTCTCACAATCACCATCATGCTTAAGCAATGGTTCTTCAGCATCATTATGTATTCCACTGCTTGAATGAGAGTGCTGATGAGTTGTGACTGTAATAGAAGTTCCGTGGCTGTGCTCATGGCGAACATGGCCCTGCTCATGATCTTCATGATGGGAATGGTCATCCTCCGAGTGACCGTGATCATGATCATGTGAATGTCCATGGTCATGACCATGGCTGTGCCCATGCCCTCCGTGCCCATGGTCATGACCAAGCAACACTGCCATTATAATGTTAACAAACAAGCCAAAAGCTGATACAGCAAACATGAGGGAGCCCTGTACCTCGCCGCTTTCAGTGAGGAGCCTATTGATAGCTTCGTAGACAAGTATGCCAGCAAGGAGCCATATAAGCTGAATGGAAAGCAAGGCCCCAAGAATCTCAATTCGGAAAAATCCATATGACTGCTGAGGTGTCGCTTCCCAACCAGCTGCCCATAGAGAGAACAAAGATATGGCAAATGCTGCAACATCTGAAAGGAGATGGGCTGCATCAGTCAAGATTGCAAGACTGTTTGCTTTGATGCCCCCAACCACTTCAACTGCCATGAATATGACACAAAGGATCACAGCAATCAGGAGCTTCCTCATGGACGCAGATCTCTCCTTTGCATCTTTCGAGGTGTTACTGGTGTGTGAGAAGTCGCAAGCGGCACCTCTGCAAGCTTTGCTCCCAGCTGCTCCAGAAGCGGATGAAATGTCCATTGTTACTTCAGGGACATGGGACGGTGAGTGATTATGGCTATCCATCTGAAAAGAAAACAAGAGTCAATACAAGTACAATAATTATACTAGATCTGGTACTGCACAAATGCTATAAGAAAATTTATCACAAGCACCTCCTACCAGAATTAATGTGAGAAATGAAGTGATTGAGACCCCATAATGCCATTCGTTAAGGGAAAACTGAAGCAACACATCCATGCAGTCAGCCTTGCATGGACAGACATAAACATACATATCTAATTATGTTGTCCATATGATTATGGCAAATACTATCTACCACATGTAGGAGTTCAAACTGAAACTTGTGAATATATCGCTTTGCACAGATGACTGTCGTTAAGATTGCCATCCATGGGGCCTGGTTTCAAAAAACTTGGGGAAGTACAGCAGCAACTGTAACATAACACATTCCACATATTTTATTAGAATAGACAGATCGTACAAGTTGCGAACCTATAAGACATCCTAATTGATATATCAGATGACATCAGGTATGAAAAGGTCAACTAAAGCAAAGTCCGTATTCCAAGGTAGATTTGCAGATCATGCCAAGAATATGGAGGTGGCTAGCACAAAGAATATACTATATTATGCCTCCTAATTCCTGATAGCGATTTTTAGATAAGACCAAGTCTCCTCCTTAATGTGAACAACATGGGGGCAGAGTAACTCAAATGTTCACAGCTAGCAAACTGAATAAAAAAAGAATTAACAGGAAATGTATCAAGTTTTTAGTCACAAAACTGATTAGGTAAAAGTTTGATCACCCCAATCCGCAAACATAATAAGGTGGAAATCTATCACTCCCCTAATAAAACACAAAAGGAACAGATCAACAGAGACAGATCAATACCCAGCATTCTGCTGCTGACAACAATGCTTCTTTTACCCAAACAGAGACCGATGGATTCCCAATCTGACAGGGACTGCTAATGCATGCATGTCCAAACAGGAACCACAAGATGCCGAGAGGAATGATGGGAGAGCCTACACAAATTGGCATCTGTCACCACGGGAGGCTAGGCTGGATGGACCGCCGAAAAGCGTAGGTAGTAGGCGATCGGATAAGGACTTAATGATCGAATCCGCCACGTCGCTCGCGGACAGGCGAGTGCGCCTGACGAACTCGGCCACCACCACCACCTGCAGACCAATGGAATCGCGTCGGGTCGCAAGGGCCCAAAGCGGAAACCAACAAAACGAGCACGCGCGCACTAGGGGGATGCCGAGACAGTGACTCGCGATCCGATTCCTGCTCCTCCGATCAGGGCGGAATAATTCCCCGGTTCCTCTCCCCGTGCGTGTGACCCGATCTCACCCCCTACCCGTAACTGAAACTCCCGGCCCATCGGAACTGACGAATTCCCGCAGAGGCGTCCCGAGGAACCGGAATCCGTGCGCAGAAATCGAAAGGAAACGGAGTATAATAAAACATAAAAGTAAATTCGCCGTGGACGGTCCATTGGTTGGAACGGAACCGAGGAGGGGAACCCACAGAGCAACCAACCCATCGTTGATGCAGGGAAATCAGGCGGAGAAGCGGAGAGAGGGGACGGGTCGGGATACGGCGGCGAGGCGCTGACTAACCTGGACGGAGACTCGGCAGCACCAGCAGCGGCTTCTTCTCCAGCAGCAGCCGCCGCCGCCGCCGCGGAGTTTTTGGACGGAAGAGGGAGGCGGTTTTGGTGGAAGACGACGAAGCGGCGGAGGCGTGACGAGTCGGGAGTTGCGAGGGGGTGGGCCGAAAAGAAAAAGGGCTCGTGACGGGCACAGGGGGGGCAGTTTCGTACTTTCTCCTCGCCCGATCCGGTGCGATCCCGTGCTGTCGTGGACCCCCTTCCGTGAGTCTGCTCCCTCCTCTTTTCTTGAACGGAACTCTGCTGTCTCGTCTCTCCTCTTGTAGCATCTCCAACGACGCACCTTAATACTGTCCACTTTTGTTCTATTTCATTTGGTATAAATTAATAAATTTATATTCAGATATATTTAGTATTTAGATATATATTTTAGTGCTAGAACCCAACAATGCTTGTCTGTCTAGTGAACCCACCAACGCGCCCCAAATCTTGTCAAGACCAATATTGATGGGTATGAATAAATATTTAAATAGTTCAAAAAGTTTAACATCACGAATGCTTCAAATTAACCCAACACCGGACATGTACGAAAATGATACCAAATCTCGAACAACAACAACATAAAAGGAGATCACATGGGAGAGTCAAGATCATCCACCTCTTCATATTGTACCAAGCTCTTGTCGTCTCGTTGTATAGGCGAAGATCGGTTGTCGTCACATGGTTCTTCTCC